>JACRUU010000013.1:11774978-11817478 GCA_030449085.1 Kryptopterus vitreolus | reverse complement strand
GTGGCATTGCTGAAGCAGAAACGTCTGAGGCTAATGAAGCTGAACACTGACTGCCTCATGCCACTACAGAGACGGATCAAAGGGACGACAATGGCCGCCATGTCATAGAGACGTGGACCATACAGAGATCGAAGTAGATGCTCCTCACAGCCTGAAGCGATGGACCTTTATTGGAAGTGTGCATAAGCCTAGATTAGTCGTAGGTGTAGCCGTGCACCAGGAGAATTTTGGCCTTTCGCTTCCGGATTCTCTTTTGCTGCCAAAATGGGAAAAGAAAACCTACCAGTTTGGACGTGTTTGGTATGCGAGTTGGGCTGAGACTTGTTTAAAACTTCTGTGGAAACTTCTAGAAAGAAAGCTTAAATGTTCAACTTCCCCCCCCCCCCCCACTGAGCTCTGCACCTGTAAATAAGCGCAAATGAACAAATGCGCTGTGTTCAATCTGATTTAGCTACAAATCCAAAGAAAGACAATAGTTTAACAATGTACAACATGTCTGATCAAGATGGCGTTTGTAAATACTGCTTGAAATGTGGCTCATGGACTAGAATGTCCAGCAAGCAGCAGTGTGGAGATTAAACTCTGATCAAACCAACAGCAGGACTTTGTCACCTGTTGTACCATGTAATGTGTGTAGATCACGCCCACCTCTACAGGTGTGTCAATCAAACCAGTGATGCTTTTCCCTTACACAGGTAAATCACGTCACCCAAAAGCCTCCATTAGGACTGATGTTGCACATTTTAATAAGAAATACCTTTATTTGTCCTACAGTGGGGAAATTTATAAATCTTCAAAAACAAAAATCATTTTTCTGGATTATCGTGGAATTTATATTCCTGATGCCTGTTGGTGTCGGTGCTCAGAATTGGAAAAAGTAGTAAATTAGGTTGTGAGCTAATTACCATTAAAACCTGGCAAATTCAATAATGAATAAATGAATTGCTGTACAATGTATAAATGATGTTAAGGGTTGGAACGGGTCCATGCAAATGGACGGGTTAAAATGCGTGTCTGCGGCTGGTATTTCCCGTTCATAATAGGTCATGGAAATTCAGCTCTTTAGTCGGTGTAATTACCAGAGCTCCGTCTCTAAGCCTAATCACGACCAGCCGTTGTTCAGCAGCACCTGCCACACTTTTTTTTTTTTTTTTTTTTTTTTTTTTAAGTATGTGTATAACAATACAAAAGCCCCCTGGATTTTACCGAGAATCAGAATTCCCAGAATATTTACGTAGTTCATCACCGTCCAAACTTATCTTTTTTTTTTTTTAATGGAAGGCATTCCAATAATAAAATCCCATCTGATTAGGTTCCTCGTGATGTCGTGGCTATTTCGGGTTATACCCCGATGTCCGTCGTGCTTCTCTCCGCTCCAACATGAGTAACCACACCACACTCGAGTTTGGTTTACTTTTAATAGTTTTCTTTTTATTCGATGTCAATGAGAGCCATAAAGCCAGATCGACAGTTGTAAACATTTTGCGCTGGTTGTGGACAAACGGGACGAAACAAAAATAGCATTTGCACTTCTATAAATCTTTACAGGCCAAATAACATCTGTGTGATATGTTCAGGACAGGTCATACCCGCCCCCTCTTCCCCACCTTTAATACTTGGGCATATGAAAGAAGGCATAATTCTGGATTGATTGATGGATTTAGAACAATTAGAACATTTAGATTCTTAGGAAATTTTTCTGCCTTTTATAAAGAAGAATGATTTAAAAATTGAGGACTCTGGAGGGGAAAGTAGTAAATATAAAGATTTCTTTAGCTGTGCAGTAAAAGATGTAGGTGCATAGATTTTCCATCACCAGAATTAATTACAACATTGGTACTTTTTTTTCTCTTTTGAATGTAAGTGCCGAAGAGAAAATGAACACTGAAAAGCTGTACACAAAAATATAATACAAACATTCGGGAATGCTACAGAGGTTTGATTTAAACAACAACAAAAAAAAACGAACAAAAAAACCCCTGATTATTAATCACTAAAATAATTGACATGTATACATACAAGCAAAGAGACAAACTATAGATAAAAATGTCAGCTTATATATTTTTTTTCTTAAAAAATTGTATAATAAACTAAATAATATTGAGGGCTTAAAGAAAAAAAAAAAAACTCCATTAACTTCCATTTCATGAGACTGAGTGTGTGTGTGTGTGTGTGTGTGTGTGTGTGTGTGTGTGTGTGTGTGTGTGTGTGTGTGTGTGTGTGTAATAAATGCTATAAAAGAGGGTAAATTGTTTTAAGAATGCTAGTGTTGAACCATTACATCTAGATTTAATTAATTGGTTTAATAAAGATTGTAAGAATATAATATGGCCGTCTGCAGCTCCGGTCACTCGGCTGCTGATACTCAGAAGAAAATCAGTAAAAAAAAAAAAAAAAAAAAAGAATAAAATGAATGATATAGAATTCTACGTGAAGCCTAATTACTTGTAGTTTGCGTATGTTACATCTAGATTCACGTCAGTTTGTAGTCTGAATCGCTGTAAAGCACCGAAGGCCAGAATACTGACCACTGAGAAACGAACCAACGAACGAAAAAGAACCATGTTGCGTTCACCGTGTAAGTTTAAAAAATAATAATAATTTCTTTTTTGCTCAAAATGTACAATTTAATTTACGCCTCATTTATAGTATGCTTGGGTTTGGCTTTTGTGGCTTATTAATAATTCTTCCTAAGAAAAGACCTTTAATAGAATATTCACTTTGAATTCCAGGTTAGATTGGAAATGATGTGTGCACTTTTGGGGCATTAATAATATGTATTGTTTACATTGTTTACCCTTAATTCCTAACTTTACCTTCATTTATACCTTGAAAGTAGCTTGAAAGAGCTTTCCAGTATTTAGTACGTTTTATGTATTTATTTATGTCATGTCTTATTGTCTAGGTTTGTGGAAGTTGTCGATTTCCCACTGGGACAAAAAAGTCTGATCGATTCTGTGCTGATATTTTATATTTTGGATGTTCAAGAAGAACAAACAATAATAAGATGGCAAGGAACTATACAAGAGGCCAGAATTGTTCAAATATTTTACATTTTGAGCAAAAAAGGGGGAAAAAAGTCAACAAAAATTGCATCAATTTTAAAATAAAATTTAGACACATGGTCCAAAAACCTGTTTTTTTTTTTTTTTTTTTTTTTCACTTCACCTCCTCCTCCATTTACAGTTTTTTCTCAGTCGCTTTAGTACAATTCTCAGATCAGAATGAAATTCTCAAAACTATTTGTTCAATCTTCACATCATGATGTCACTTGTGCACATCATATAAGCAGTTTCTCACTTCTTTGAACAAGTTGCAATTGCTTTGGTACATCCATGCAAATGATTATGTACAATTCTCTGCTCTTTGCTACATTATCAATTGTTTGTCATGTTGCTCAAAATGTATTATATAGTTCACTGTGCAATAGTCTTACTCCTCAAAACACCGAGTCATTAGTTCATCGTATAAGTCATTAACTGCAAAATGGTTGACCAAGTTGTCATAATGTGACAAACATATTTCTATACATCTCCATTATATGTTTTTTTTCTAAATCTGTCCTGAATTGGTAAATTGCTCTCAGGTGACTTGACTTCCTCTAACAAAGGTGCATCTCATTGACAATCAATGGGCAAGTATATACTTTATATGGCTGAAGCACAACACAATGTTCTATGTCTGACAATGGAAGGACAAGGAATTGGACGGGGTCAACAGCCAGAGAGAAGAAGAGGAAGGGGAGTGAGGCTGCGTGGTGGAGGAGTTAGGTGGCAAAACCGAGGAAGAGGCCGAAGACATGTACGTGTTCCTGATGAGATAAGAGCCACACTTGTAGACCATGTTGTCAACCATGGGCTCACAATGGCTGAGGCTGGTAGAAGGGTGCAGCCAAATGTTGGGAGAACAACTGTGTCCTCAATCATTCAGACCTTTCGTCGAGAGGACAGGTGTGTAATCTAAAATATGAACTGTTCTGTAATGCTTCATACAATATTACAGTATTTTTACAATATGTAAAGCTTTTTGCTATATTCAGTAAGTACTGTAAGTAGGCCTACATTTTATACAGGACATTTTATCTTCCTGAATTTTGTATTTTGCATTAAGGAAAGGAAAGGGGGTGATTGGTGGCCATAACCATTAGGCCATGACCGCCCCCATGTTAGGTTGAAGCCAGCCTCATCCATGTGAATGAAGCTGTGCGGCTGTTCACTTGTTCACTCCAGTTCCATCATACGCTATTACTGTATCTTTTCCACATAGGACTGCAAGACAACTTCACAGGGGCGGCAGAGAGGGCCCCTTTTCACTGCTCAACAGGAGGAGGCTATTTGCACCATGGTTGTAGAAAACAATGCGATAAGACTAAGGGAGATAAAGAGATTATAGAGGACAACAACATATTTGCAAATATCCAAACAGTCAGCATCTCAACCATTGACAGAGTGCTGAAAGGACACCAGATGAAAATGAAGCAGCTTTACACTGTTCCATTTGAAAGAAATGGTGAAAGAGTGAAGGAACTACGCTACCAGTATGTACAGGTAAAACATGCATGGACATGCAGCAACTGTACTGCACAGTAAACACTATACAGCGATATACATTACAGTAAGCGTGTTTTTACACATTACAAAAATAATGCAATATGTGATTTATACATTTGATGTAACTCTATCTTGGCCAAAATAAAAATTCTTGTAATTCATAAAACTCATTTTGTGTCTTCTGTATATAGCGTATGATGGAACTGGAAGCAAGTGAACAGCCGCACAGCTTCATCTACATGGATGAGGCTGGCTTCAACCTAACATGCAGAAGGCGTGGCCGAAATATCATCGGCCACAGTTGATGTGCCAGGCCAACGGGGCGGGAACATAACCATGGGTGCTGCCATCTGTGACAATGGTGTGCTTACTCATATTTCCATAATAGGTCCATACAACACAGAACATCTTAGAACCTTTCTAGAAACTCTCTACAGAGATCTCATCCCTGAAGAAGAAAGGGGTCAGAGTGGAGATCACCTGCCAACGTATGTGATAGTTTGGGACAATGTGAGTTTTCATCACTCCAACATCATCAGGCAATGGTTTGCAGCCCACAACAGGATGCGGATGGAGTTCATTTCACCCTACTCTCCATTCCTTAACCCTATTGAGGAATTTTTCTCAGCATGGAGATGGAAAGTTTATGATCGCCAGCCACATACACAAATGACCCTCCTGGCTGCCATGGATGCAGCGTGTGATGACATCACAGCAGACGCCTGTAGAGGCCGGATAAGACACTCTAAACGATTCTTTCCACGCTGCATTGCAAGAGAGGATATTCGCTGTGATGTGGACGAGAATTTGTAGCCTAACATACAGGAATGACAAGAGGTGTAGGAAGACCACACCAATTAAAAGTGTAAATGTGAATCTTGTCCAATCTCTTGCAATCAAACTAAAAGGTGCAACTTACATTTTACAATAATTGTCATCAAAACTTTAGCCATAGTTTACATCAGAACCTCCCTCTAAAGTACACAGTTATATTGACAACATGACTAAGTCATTTGACTGTCTTGTTCGTAGACAATGACACAAGGACTTGACATTCTGATGGCACTGACATGTTCAATGACATAAAGACTTAGTTTTGAGAGATGAACTAAAGATTTTGAGCAAGTTACAGGCTTTTGCAAGAAATCCATAGTGTTTTGCTGTTTGTACAAATTGTTTTGAGAAATGCACACACATATTTGCAAACTTCAATTCTGATCTGAGAATTGTACTAAAGCGACTGAGATAAACTGTAATCCATGTACAGGTTTCTAGCACATGTTACATAAACCTAAATGTAATGCATTTTATATTACTTTTTAAAATGTATTTACAAAACCCTTTAAAATATGCGCAGATCCTCCAATTAGTTTCATAAAAGTTAAATTCCTAAGTTTTAAAACTGTTATTTTTAGTTACAATTACAATAAAAGCATTAAACAAAATTATTTTGCATGCCTTAACTAATTAGTTAAAGCTAATTATTTTATTGTAACTAAAAGTAAACGTTTATCATTACTTTCCCTGAAAGAGCTTTGTTTGTTTTTTGTATTTATAAAAAAAAAAAAAAAAACTTAATGTGTGTATATACTGTAGCAAAAAAAAATCATTTTAACTAAAACCTGATTGCTTATTTTTCCATTTTAATATTTAAAATATTTTTTTGTTTGTTTATATTTGTTTGAATCTCACTGGCTAATGTATTTATAATGCCCCTAGTTAATGGCAGCACTTGGAGCTCTGTGCATGCTGCATAAGTGCTTATTATCTGAAAGTATTTAACATTCCTGAGACTCCGTCTGAGATGCTAAATAATTTCTATTATATTATATATATATATATATATATATATATATATATATATATATATATATATATATATATATATATATATATATATATATATATATATATATATATAATATATAATAATATTAATCTCACACACGATCCTGATTTGCTCTTGGTTAATCGTGTATGTATGTAATCATGTGTATGTGTGTACTGAGAGAATGGATCCAGTTCTGTCTTCGAGTCATGGCTTGGTGAGACCTGAACTCACCATTGTAGAGGTAGGAATTTGCATTCTCTCTCTTTTTCTTTTTTTTTTTTTTTTTTTTTTTGGTACAACTATTATATGAAATTCCAGGATTTTATGGCAGCTGTAGAAACTTGCTGGTTTCAATATATCTGAGAAATAGGCCTTGCGTGAATTTGAAAACAAATCTGTTCAAGAATTTAGAAATTAACCTTTGCATTTTATGGAAATTGCATGAAATTTGTATTTCAGCTTAAATTTCAGCTCGAGTGGAGAAAACACTGTTTTTAGAACGCAATGTATCAGTCAATTCAAGGTTGTTCTGAAACATTTTCTCCCAAAACTTTTCTACAATCGATTTATCACACTGGAATTATACACAATATAACTACTAAAATATTCAGACACCTGACTTGTGGTTCTCAAACTACTATTCAGACTTGGAGACAATTGTTTAGAACGTCTTATGTTCATGTCAAATCAAATTTGAATTTCAAACATTAAACTGTAAAACTTTGTATAAATTCTTTACTATTATTTCATTAAGGTTTCTCATTCTGTACAAATTAACACGTTTGTTTTTGTTTTGACGAAAAAACTATAGGCTTGCATTGAAACTTTCTGTTCTTGAAATTAATCAAACTTAGATTTGTTTAAAAAGAAATAAAAGCATAAATGTTCCTCTTTTTTTCCTCCCCCAAGCCAGATTGATACTGAAGTTAAGATGGGTAATTAAAAAGGTGTGAAGCTTCCACAAAGGTATATCCCTTTTGCTTTTTTATTATAACATTTGCCTATTTTATTTATTTTTTTACGAAATGCATAAAATTCCTCAAATTTACCTTCTATGCAAAATTACAAAAATAGCTTTTCCAGAAGAATCCTGGGAATCTTTGTAATCACTATTGATACCATCCATCTGCCTTGCTTAAAACCTCGTGGTTATACAAATCTATCTTTTGAAAAATAGTGATTATTATAAACCTTGAACAGCCGATACAAAAATAAGCTTCTGGATGTTTTGTCGCATTTTTTTCTCTGAATAACCAAACTAGATTACAATCTATAGAAATTTCTGAAAAGGCCGTGATTGTGCGAGTGTGCGCCGTTCATCGAGCGCGAGTTTGTAGGTGCTGTTTATGGCCAAGAAAGGTGCAAAAATGAGGAAAACCATGTAGGTTGTCTGCACCGAGGACGAAGCCAAAGAAAGGACAATCGTTTACGCACACGATACCTCCCTATATAGGAGATGCATTGATACTCGCACTGGTACTGTGCTCGTTTTACGTCTTTGAGGGGAAAAAATATTGTGATATAAAACCTATGGAAGGGGAAAAAAGGATTCTACAAAAGATGCTAGGCAAGTAAAAAGAAAATTCAGTTAAAGTGGAGGTCATTGAGAATTTTCTAACATTTCTAATTTGTTATATGAAATCAAAAATTTAAACCAAGAAATGTGATTGGAGGTGTGTTATAGTGGTAATGCATCCCTCAGCAGAAAGTAAGTATGGAAAGGGAAAGAAAAATCACTAAATATATACAGGATATGGGCAAAAGTATAGGGACACCTAGCACAAAATAGTATCGGCTGTCTTTAGATGCTATAGTTGGAACGTTTCCCTTCGCTTTTTCTAGAATGACAGAAAAGTGCATAAAGCCAGCTCCATGAAGATCCATGGGGCTAGAGTGGAAGATCTCCTATAGATCATCCTATTCTACCTGACTTTACCAACGCTTTGATGGATGAATGAACCTCCACAAAATGGAGACTGAATCTGCAACGGGATGTTCAATCTTATGGTGTCCACAAACTTCTGTCCGTATACTGTGTGTGTATGTAAAATATCTAGGAGTGGAAATGAAAGCAGTGACTCCCTGAAAGCTGAGCTCCCTGCCAAACACCAAATCTAATCCTTACGGAAACTGTTATCCAATGGCTTTGTCATCCATCTAATGGCTTGAGAAAAGGGGAGGGAGGGAGTGATCCACCCCAACTCCATAATGAAGCTCCTTAATGTTCGGCATCGTCGTCTTCATGGGGAGGGAGAGTTTGGTCAACAGGTAAAGAGGGGTGTGTGTGAGAGAGTAAAATGCAAACCCACCAATCACAGCAGTCTCTTTTTGTTTGTTTTTTTCCTGTTCATCTCCTAGGTCTTCTGTGGGTCTGGAGAGAGAGGTCCTGGTGTGTTGGTGCCATCCACACTGTGTGCGGGCACCGAGAACTGGGCGGAGCTCAGGACAGATGGGAACTGTAGAGATAGAATATGTTATGGTAATCAGAGAAAAAGTAAAAAGAAACGGTGTAGAATTTTGCTTAACTAAGTTTTCCTCTGTCTATACACCTATAGCTCTAGATAAATAGATGTGTATGGATAAGTGTGATTGATGAATGTGTGTGGCAAGGACAATCTTGTTCCTTCTTACTGCATTATCTGTATAAAGTTGCATTGAGAATGTCCATTGTTAAAAGCGCTATACAAATAAACATGAAATTAATGTGTGTGTGTGTGTGTGTGTGTGTGTGTGTGTATATATAATGTTGGGGGGAGAGAGAGAGAGAGGAAAAAGGGAGAACTATAGAAAAATCATCATACAATCACAAAAACTCGACACAGTCCAGCTCATCAAACATAATTTTAAAAAAATATTCGTCAAAGATAACATGAGTAAACGCAAAATGCAGTTTTTTTATTAAAGGAAAACTAAATCCAAAACAACGTGGTCCTGTGTGAAAGTGTTCATCATCACACTACACAACACTATACATTTCTTTAGCCACAACCAGGCCTAATGACTGCCACAACTGTTCCCAAATCAAGAAATCACTTAAATAGGACTTGCCTGACAAAGTGAAATATAAAAAAAAAAGATCCTCAAAAAGCTGGACATCATGCTGATCCAAACACAAATGAGAGCAATTGAGATCTATCAGTCTGGAAAAGGTTATAAAGCCATTTTTAAAGCATTGGAACTCCAATGTACCACAGAGAGAGCCATTATCCACAAATGGCAAAAACATAGAACAATTGAGAACCTTCTTAGTCAAAATCCTGAAGGAGAATGTCTGGCCACCTCTTCATGACCTCAAGCTGAAGTGACCTTGGGATCTTTTGGAGTGGCCTAGTCAAAGTACTGACCTGATTCCTATTGAGAGGCTGTGGCATGACCTTAAAAAGGTGGTTCCACACTCAAAAACCCTCCAATGTGGATGAATAACAATAACAATAAACACATATATATATATATATATATATATATATATATATATATATATATATATATATAATAAATAAAAGAGACAGATGGGTGAATGATAGAAATGTGTATGTGAATGTATAGAGAGGCTGATGAATGGATATATCGAAGTGTGTGTGTGTGTGTGTGTGTGGAATAACCTCTATTTGTAACGTATACATAGAGGTCGAGTTTAGAGATAGAGAGAGAAAAAGAACACCATAGTCATATAGAGACATATGAATTAATAGATGTGTATATACCTAGATAATGCTACAGAGAAACAAATGGATGGATAGAAATATGTGTGTGTTTAGATGTTTAGAGAGAGATAGGTGGATAGAGACAGACACACACACACACTTATTGAGTATTGGATCGTGCATTACAATTTGGCAGCCGGACCACCTATAAATGGCGATATGTCTGACCTCACACGCCTAGGCATATATCATCATCGAAGTTACAAGCATACGGCATGCTTCGCAGGCATGCGGACTACGGTCATTCCCATCCTGCTCCTTCCTAGTGCTGACAGGTCAGTGGTGGTGTGCACATTGTGCCCCAAAGGCCATAAAATAAAAAAATAATTAATTGGTCATTGAATTTCACCCCCTTTGTTTAATTGTACGTTTAATTGTAGATTTTGACATTAGTGCTGTATAGAAGAGGATGTTAGGCGCATATTTCCAGGCTTCATAGCCCAGGATGGAAGACTCACCTGAAAGAGCGTGTGCGCGCCTTGTCTTCGAGCTGGGCTGAGGGGAGCCACGGGACTGAGCGTGCTCCAGAAATGGATGTTGGACAGCAGGGGACTCGGCGTGAGCAACAAGGGTGTCTAAGGCAAAAGAAATACCAACTTGTGACTCGCTGTTCTTACTGTTGCTCTCATTATATATATATAGATAGATAGATAGATAGATAGATAGATAGATAGATAGATAGATCTATTATACAATGGTATAATAAATTGTGCATTCACTTGAACATGTTGTTCAGGTGTGACAATGGCCCAGTGTACAACGTTAACTCCTGAAAACAATCGTCCAAAATCTGGTAGAACATCATCTGTTCTTTACATTTCTTCTTTAGTGGAGAGCATTAAAAGGGTAAACTGGGACTAAATGGAATCTGATAGCTCAAAAACACATACCATACATAAGACCAGGAGTCCACATAGCGGATTAGTGTTGGACAACAGGTACTAGAAAGGTATTGTTATCTCCAGCTTTTAAAAATGATAAGATTATTCATTTTATTATTACTGGTAAAATGATGGTACACAATGCTGGATAGGACACTTAAAATTAATGGACAGATTTCTATTAACTGGGAGGAAACTTCCCAAAATCTATTATCATGTACTGTACTACTAATACCCCTTGGAGAAACTCGTTTTATTCTGATGACACAATTTTTATTCGAGTTAATTCGAATGTAGTTTTATCTTAAACAATGTCTTTATGGAAGAAAGGACATTAAGAACAAGGGGGAAAAAGATGACCGTAGTTCTGAGTGTAGACTATAGGGGGCAGTGTGTGCAAGCCGAATCTTTTTTTCCGTGCTTTTGAATGCACTCTGACTTTATGCTGATGGTACTTGAAGCATGAAACTTGATAAATAATTAAAGATTACAATTAATTTTTATATGTATTTTATTTTTAGTTTAATCAGTTATTGTTTTTCAGGCAGCAAACATTGTGTTTGTGAAATAAATAAAACTAACATGCCATTATATAATTTATCATACTTTATTTAATCATTTATCATACTTTATTTACTTTATATAATTTATTATTCATTATTTTGCCATAGTATCAATTTAAGTATTGTGCCACACTATAGCGTATATATACGTATTATATTGACAAACACCTGACCATAAGAGCTTTGTGAACATCCCTTCTACATTTATTGCCCATTTGCTGTCCTAATAAGCTCTGCTCTTCATCTACTAGGGTGTTAGTAAAGTCTGATGCAGATGAGGTAAGGAGGGTGCAGTCAGCGTTCACATGTTCAATGGGGTTGAGGGTTTAGAGCTTTACAGCAGAAGAGGTTCCACTCTAACTGCATGCTGGAACTACACACAATATTGTGTGCCTAACACATATGGATGTAAAATTCAGGCGTCTTAATACCACCTACCACCATGTTAATGCAAAAACGACTGTAATATTTCACTAGATAACGCTCACCCAGGTGCACTGCCTCCCTGCGTCACGACAATGCGAAATAAATTAAAAACAATACAATCACTCATCTCAAAAAAAAAAAAAAAAAAAAAAAAAAAAAAAGGCTGAGAGACAGCTGAGCGTAGTCATCTGGAGCTGAGCGAATAGATCTGATCATAAAATCAGCCATTGTGTGGCCCTTAATGAGGTCATCCATCAAAGCGTCATTCAACCGAATCTCATCACGACCCCGTGGGTGTGACCGAGCCACCCATGCAGCCGCCTCCAAAGTGAAACCACCCCCCCCCCCCCTAAACCCGGCGCGTTACTGCCATCTACTGGCAAAATAACACACCTCAGAGCGGGAAAGAGGAACAATGTTAGGCCCTATGTTTTCAACAGGAAGCTGTGAAGGGGAACATTACAGCCTTCCAAGAAGCAGCGATCTGGCACAACCATTGAGACGAGTGTGGAAATTCTATAGAAATGAACCGAAGTTGAAATATCAGAAAGTTGACAGAGAAAACAGAAATCATCTTGTTTATACATAATCATCATTATTTCTTTAGGAACAGATAAAATAATGATTATATATTTAAATTGTTTACAAGAAAACAAATGCCCTGATATTATTAAAGTGTTCATATAAATGAGATTTAATAATGGAATAAAGTGACAAAGATTACATGGATGTTTAAAAAAACAGAATAATGCAGTCTACACTACATTCTGGCCACCAGGTGTCAGTAGAGTAAATCCACCACACCACCCAGGATGAAGAGAAGATACTGACCTGAAGGAAAGCTGGTGTAAGGGAGGCGGTAGGGAGCGATGGGCTGGACAAGTTGAGTGGACTCAAGTCCGAACTGCTCACCAACAGAGTGGGCATTAGCTCCAGCCCTCGAGGTTTTTTCGATGTTTTGCCGCTCTGACCACGACTCAGGACAAGCGACAAGTCTGAAGAGCTGGAGTCAGACAAGGGCTGAGCCTGGGGGGAAGGACGGTCAAAGATTCCAAATTTATGAAAGCACACAACAGTGCTAACGCACCTGAAAGTCTTCAGAATAAAAAAATTATATCTGTATATATAAAGTGCATATTCTATAAAAATCTGTGCCTACATGGCAGGTGCCATACGGGCACAGGTCAAAAAGTTACAATATGGTGCCACCTGCTGGTGAAAAGTATGTAATCGCCATGACTGATGATACTTCAAGGTACGTCGGATTCCTCATATTCTTTTTTCATTAATTCTGATCAAGGTATAACACCTTTCTATTCCCAACTACTATTCAACACCTTGCCATTCAATCCCTGGACCACTTTGATAAAACCGTGCACGTAGGCCCGGGTTTCCAACGGCCGCCACAGGTTTCATTAGCCAATAGGGTACCGGTAGAAATTAGGCTACTGTTAGCTAAAGGAGAAGGACAGGGGGAAGATGTCTATAGAGACAGAAGGAAAAGGAGAAAAGTTGGAAAGTGGAGGTTAGGGTGGGTATTTTTATATTGTTGGTACTACGACTGGTAAAGGGAAAGAGTTAACTGATATGATGGGGTGGATTAATGTAGATAAGTTGATGAGAGCAAGTGGAAAGGGAACATTGAAGGTGGCTTTAAACTGTTCTACCATGTCGTGGATGGAAAGAGAAATGGTGTACGTGTAATGCTGAAAGAAGAGTACAATAAGAGGGTAGTGGAGGTGAATGTCACACCATGAAGTTATGGGAAAAAGTGTTTCGGAAGCAAGGATGGGATACGGATATCGGAAACTACGGATGCAATATATGCTGTGAGGATGTTGTTGGAGAAGTACATAGAAGGTCAGAAGGAGCTGCATTGTGTGTTTGTGGAGCTAAAGAAAACGTATGACTGGGTTCCAAGAGAAGAGTTGTGGTATTGTATGAGGATGTCAGGTGAAGCATGTGAGGGTGGTGCAGGACATGTATGAGGACAGAGTGGAAGTGGAGTGGTGAGGGTGGAGAAGTTGAAGTACCTGGGGTCAACAGAACAAAGTAATGGAGAGAGTGTTATGGAAGTGAAGAAACGAGTGCTGGTAGGGTGGAGGGGGTGGAGAAGAGTTGCAGGAGTTAGTGATAGAAGTATATCCAGAAGAGTGAAAGGGAAAGTTTATAGGACTTTGAGACTGTTTTTGTAATCATATGCATATAGCCATTAAAGTACCTAATATGAAGTAGGATTAGTGATGAAGAATGTATTATATTATTAGTTGCATTGCATCTTTGAAAAAGTATCTGTGAAAAAAACGATACTCAGTTGTTTCGAGATTTTTTACACCCCTAGCAAGTAAGTATATATGTGCGTAATCGTGTGCGCCTTCATCTGCTGATCTGTCTCTTCCCCCATCCATCTATCCTTGATTACTCTCTCCATCTCTGCATAGCAGCTCTTGTCAAAATCCAACTCCAAGCTTCTCCGTTTCTTCCTTACTGGCATTCTTCTTTTCGTTTACAGAGTCGAGCAAATGTGGAGGCTACGTTTGGGTAGTCTGATGCCAACAGGAATGATTTAATGCAGTTTATCATCTTTGGGTTCGTGCCGCTTTACTCGCCACTTTCATACAATACAGAAGGGGATGATTAAAATATTGATCCTTCAATATCTTTAAATGTACGACAAGACACAGCCTTAAAACAACTGCCAATGACTTGATACGGTCAATCAACACATGCACACACACACACACACACACACACACACACACACACACACACACACCCATAATAGAAATATAACACACATTATATAATAGGAATCATTTAGGTGTAAATCATCCACCAACTATACTATACTATGCTTAATTAGACATTAATTAAGCATCAAAGAGTATCATTTATGCAATAATTAGGGATAAATGGTTAGTAATTAATATATTAAAAAAAGTGTATACATTCAGGATGTGGGGGCGTTACCTGTAACAGCAGCTCTGTAGGCTGAGAGGAAACAGAATCGATGTCCGTGACAATGATCAGCTCCTTGGAGTCCGTGTGTGTGCTGGGTGAGGGAGAGGGACATCCCAAAGAAGGAGAAATTCCTGAGAGGATGATGTTTATTGGCGCCGCGTCAGGACCGTTGCTCGCCTCCAGCGGCGTGCCGGGTGTGAGCTGCTGCTCCTCCTCTGGCTCGGACATCTGGATCGGGGATTGCGTTGGTGGAGCAGATGGAGTCGGTTTCCCCGTCATGCTCTGTGCAGGGGCTTTCGACGTTGGAGGGACCCCGAATTTGATGACGGACGGCGGCGGTGCTGCTTCCTTCTTCTCGGCTAACTTGTCTCCGGGGTTTTCCATTTTGATGGACTTAAAGAGTTGCGTTCCAGACTGGAGAGAGGTCAGCGTGAAGGACGTGTACAGACCTGAGTGGATGTAGTCGTTCCGGCTGGACGATTTGGACTGGCTCGAGGCTGAGCTGACTGATTTAAAGGTGTCCTTGTTTGGTTTGTTGCAGGTGGGCGGGCCTTTGTTTGGCTGCTGCTCAGGAGAGGGGAGGGGACTCGCTTCGGGCCCCTCGGCTCGGGCTGCATAATCGGCTTGTAAAATGTCCGGATAGGAGACGAAGCGGTAGACGAACTTCTGTCCGTTTACCTTCTTGATTATGTTCTAGGAGGGGGAGATAATCAGAAAAGAAGAATGTTCTGTATGGCATTAAGTAAAGGGGTTTCCCAAAAAAAGGACTTTAAGAGTAGGAAATTTTCCATGGGTATCAACTGGGAATCTACAAAAGGTTTGCCTATAACACGGAACTTGGTTAAAATCTTGGTTAAAAAAAAAAAAAAAAGATTTAAATCCAAAAATTTCTTGCATTTTCATCAAATCACACACACACACACACATACTGCAGAGTCACTGGGGCCACAGCCACTACATACACTGTGCATTCCTCAATAACACAACATGTATCATTTCTACAATCCAGTCAAAAGTCCATTTTGCAGAATAATCACATAAATTACATAAATGTTGTAAATTAAGAAATGTTGTTACAAACTTCCTTGTGATGTGTGTAAGCTATTGTGCAACAAAATTATACTAGCAAATATCAGTCATTTTTGCATGTGTTTATTATATTTGCCTTTAAAAAATGATACAATCTGTGAGTCAAAGAACGTAATGTGATCCAAACTGTGAGTTCTGTGTTCTGTTGCACTGCTACTAATTAAATATGACATGGACGTATATTTTGTTCATGATAAAAACTTCTTTAACGTTAATTCACGTCCTCAGTACTGAAAGCCGTGGTGCGGTAAGTAAGTACGTACCTTGTCGTAGTAGTAGCGCAGGGCTCGGCTCAGCTTGTCGTAGTTCATGCTGGGTTTGTTCTTCCGGGCTCCCCACATCTTGGCCACCTGTTCGGCCTGGAGGAGCTTGAACTCGCCGTCCTCATTGGTCCAGCAGATGAGATGCTCGTTTCCAGGGTCCACCAGCAGCTGCAGCAGGAACTGCCACAGGGTCACTGAGCTGTCCATGCTCTCCTCTGAAAAACAAACCCGTGTTACACAGAACAATGACCCTAACTGCTGATCCACATATCAACATGAAAATGGAAAGGTCTCAGAACCTATACATTTTTTTTTTTTAAACAGTCATGATGGCTCTGGAATGGAATGTGTTAAGAAGGTTGTGGGTTCAAATCCCAACACCGCCAATCTGCTCTAATGGACCCCTGGGTAAGATAGTGAACCCTGATATAAATGTTCTCCATTGGGGCCATCTATGCATCTCAAAGTTCAAGGTAGTACTGGTGAGGAAGGAACCTAATCCACCATGCCTCCTTGTCTCGGGATCAGCTCATCTCTTAGTTTCTTTTGGTTCTCCAGGGTTATTCATTACATTCTGCTAGAGTTCTCACTTCAGAAAGTAGGTAAGGACGTCGTTAGGTAAGGATGAAGATGTGGAGGCAATTAGAGTCACCTCAGGAGTGCTTTGGAAACCTACAGGAATTAAGTAAATGGTGTGAAACATCACAAGAACAAAACGTGGAAACCCTGGAGCTTTGAGGAAGCAACCACGAATAACTGCATCGGAAAACCTCTATGATTCTCTATGATCGGTTCTCCATCACGGCCCCATGGAGTATTTATTTCAAGAAACTCTACAGAGGTCATGTGACTAGACTGGGAATCAGGAGCTGGGAGGAAGGAGCAGGAGCACGCCTCCTTGTTTGGTATCAGCACATCTCTATGTCTTTTTAGGTTGTCCAGGGTTCTCAATCTCATGTTAAAGGAGTTTCACTTTACAAAATTCGTATATGCTTATAGTTTTATAAAACCATAATTAGAAAGCTGGATTTTTTTTTATTGAGATCTAATGCTATAAAGCTCTGAAAGAATTCAAATAAACTAATAGTAAGGAGTATGTTTAGACCGGAATAGCAGGTTGAATAGATGGTTGATGGACCTAACCAGCAAAGGTGCACAATGTCTGAACTACCGAGCAAAGTTCATTAGCAAGCTAGCAAGATTAGTTAGCATCTTAGCTGGCTAGTTAGCACAACTATTACACACGTTATACCTCACTGCTTTTTATGAGGAATCATTTAGCATCAAACAAAATACAAAAATAAACCACACGCACACCAGGTACAGTTTACTTTCGGGCCAAAACTAGCTGTCGGTTAGCATGTTAAACAACTCTTGCTAGCTTACATATAATTCCAGGGAAACAAAACGAGCTATAAAAAATAAGAGTTAGCTCTATGGGATTCAAGGCAATGACGAATTTTTATGCGCTTTAAAAAATGTCATGGAATAAACGATTTTATACGTATATTTTGGGGAAATTTTCCGCTGACTAGCCAGCTAAGAAGGCTGCATCTTGCTCAATTATCCCCCCCAATCATCATCTTCATACCTGCCAAATTCGATCCATCCAAAAGATCTGATTTTTCACGAATTAAAAAAAAATACTTTTTTTTAAAGATCCACAAAAAAGATCGGTTTTTAGATTTCTCGGTCACCAAACCCCCAAAAACAGGAAGTTCTCCGTTTCATTCCTGCACTGAGCCGAGGCTTGGGCTGTATCACAAATTCCTCCTTACTACCAATACGTAGCGCCCTTTACACACCCCACGGTAACAGTCCAGCACACCTAGAAGTGCACTATATTTTAAACAATGGTTGGATTTAGGACGCAACCCGCGACTATTAGTGTAAAATTGGGGGGGAATGGTGTTTAAATATGGGGTGATGTGGGGGTGAACATTATCACCGAGGTATTAATATATTGTTGACCCAACACTTGTCGCTGCCACCGAGTAACATCACGGACGATTATTTTATTTATCTATTGTTATTTTTTATTTTTTTACAAAATGTCCTCTTTTCGGCCAAAAACAGAAACAGTAAATGAGTGAACAGATGTGCGTGCGTGTGTATGTATGTTCATGACGAGATATCCGTGATTGGCTTCTAGAAACAATGGCGAGCACTGATTGGTCAGCGGGAAACATAGGCGATAGTTTTGTGAACGTATATTGGATTCCAAAGTTATCAGTTATTGGTTGTTGGAAAAACAATATTAATTAGTGATAGTTGGAAACAGTGGTTATCTGTGATTGGTTGTTGGAAGCAATAGTGATCAGTGATTGCTACAAACAGTGCCATTAGGGTTGCACAAGCCAGTGTATTCTCATACCAGGATAATAAATGGGTAGGGTTGTGTTAGGAAGGGCATCTAGCACAAACCACGACCTTCTGATCAGCGCCTTAACCACTGAGCAACCCCCTCCCTATATAAATTAAAATGAAATTGATAACCTGCAATTGGTTGTTGAGAACAATGACAATCAGTGATTGGTCAGTGGGAAACAGTAGTGATCTATGAATAATTATTGGAATCAATAGTGATCTGTGATTGTTGAAAACTATGGTAATCATTAATGGGTTCTTAGAAAACCAGTCTTAGAGATTCCTAAATTCTATGGTTGTTGGTTTTTGTTTTTATCATCGATAGGCTCATGCCAAAGTGATTAGTCAGAACTCGTCAAGTCAAGAAGCTTATATTGTCATTCCAACTATTTAAAGCTGACGCAGTAAACAGTGAAATGAGACGTTTCTTCAGAAACTCGGTGTTACATAAAACACAAAACATAAAACACTTGTTGAGTGAACCAGGTGAGGTTTTAAGACAGATGAACACCAAGGAATCTGTGAGACCCACCACAGTTGTGTCATTGGCGAACTTGATGATAAGGTGAACACCAGCGGGCTAAGCACATATTCCTGAGAAGCCCCACTGCTCAGTTTGTGGTGGTGCTGGAGACGCTGCTCTCCATCTGGACTGACTGAGGTCTCCCAGTTAGGAAGTCCTGGATCCAGTTAAAGAGGGAGATGTTCAGACCGACTAGATGCAGCTTGTCAATCTGAGGAATGATCGTGTTGAATGCTCAACTGAAGTCAATGAACAGCATTCAAACATGTGATCTTGTTATCCAGGTGGCTGAGGGCCAGATAGAGAGTAGTGGTGATAGCATCGTCCGTGGAACAGTTTGGACGATACGTAAACTGCAGTGGGTCTATTGAGGGTGAGAGGTGGGACTTGATGTGCCTCATGGCAAGTTTCTTGAAGCACTTCATAGCAATGGGTGTGAGTGAAATGGGATGGTAGTCATTGAGGCAGGAGACTATGGACTTCTTCGGCACAGGGATGATGGTCGTTGTTTTGAAGCACACAGGAACTTCGCAGGGAAATGTTGAAGATATCAGTCAAGCTGTTCTGCTATCTGTTCTGCACATTCCCCGAACACGCTGCCAGGAATGTTGTCTGGTCAAGCACACTTTTCCGTGGGTTGGCTCTGCATAGAGCCTCCCTCACTTTATCCAGGCGTAGACAGAGCACCTGGTTGTTGAAAGGAGGTGTATCTTCCTACATTTTTCTGTGCTTCAAACCAGTCGTAGAAATTGTTCAGCACATCTGTCACAAGCTGGTGATTTGAAGTCTCTGGTTTAAAGCAGTACACGAACCTTTGCAGCCATCATTTACAGACGTGGTATTGTGGTATTGTGAGATGTGCAACTGAGTGCAGGATGATGACTACTCAAAAAGATCTCAATAATTCGCTTATCTTCAAACATTTTTAAAAATAAAAATCACTAAAAGGGTTTTTAAAATGTATTTTTATTTATGTTGGACCCACCCGACTCTTTTGAGTGGACCTTTCAACCAATCAGAAATGTCTTAATTTTTTCAATTCAGACCATAAATCACTCAAAACGTTCCACATATTTATTCAGCAGGGCCACTTCTGTTGACTATTAAACCCGGGTATAGAAATAAATAGGTAAAACTGTACAATGCATGAAAATAGAGCATATTACAGTGCTGTAAAAAAATCCCTGTGGTACAGATTTTTTTTAAACTATGTACAGGGCACTGAGTCAAATGTTAAAAGGTCACCAACTTTTTCAAGTTGAAATGGCACTTTAAACAAAAAACAACCACTGCCTTGTGGACCTGCCAGTTATTGTGAGTCAGCTACGCCTTTTAAACCCACTCCAGGCCTTAAAAATTCACCACAGAGAGCCAGACATTCCAGTTTAACAGGCCGTCCGGCTTCCCGAGCCAATACTCGGATTCCTTTCCCACATGCTCTATATACGCACTATATACAACACACACACATATACATGCTATAGTCACTTCCACCCTCCTCAAAAAACAACAGAAAATAGTTTCAATACTTAGAATCCAAATTAGGAAAATGGAAAAAAAATTATTAGAGGCTCGTGTAATCCAATACAATCTGCAATACATTATAGTGTCCACTTGCTATGTTTCAAACAGAAAACTTTGTTATATTTCAATATTGGGATTCAATCCACATTTCTACAAATTGAGCTAGGAAGCTTCATTTCATTTTCAAGGCAATTAAGAAATTTCTTTCTAAAGTACATGTTAAAAAAAAAAGCACACTATATAGACAAGTCTGTGGGCACGATTGGTACGTGATGCTTTTTAAAACATATCCTTCTGTATATGAAACATTCTCAAGCAAATCGGAGAACTAGATATTCAGAGAATATATAAAAGATAAAGACAAAAAGAGACTTTATTGTCATTGTAGGGATACAATGAAATTTGTTTGGTAGCTCAGATACCCGCAGCAGTAAAAAAAAACAAGATCGCAGGAGATAATAACTGCACTAAGGAATAGAGAATTGCACAGAATCCTAAACATATAAAACAAACACAGTGGTATATATGTATAGTTGGATTGGATCTTAGTGCAAACAGTGCAAAAAGGATTGTCTGAATACATAATTTTTCCACAATATATACAAGTAATAATAATAATAATAATACAGTCCTGTGTATAAAGAATGGAGTGAGAGATGGAGCAAACAGTTTGGTTTATAGTATCTGCCCTCAGTTCTAGGCAGCTGCGTGTGTGTGTGTGTGTGTGTGTGTGTGTGTGTGTGTTTGGGGGCGGGGGGGGCTGTTATGTAGTCTGTTAGTGTGTGTCCTGATTGTATATCTTTTGCTCGATAGGAGGGGCACAAAAAGGTGGATTGGTTGGGTGGATTGAGTCCTTGATGATGCTGATGCCAAATCTCTTGTGTAGGTGGCTAGCATAAACCATGTTGAGGTTGGGGAGCTAGGTTCCCATAATACTTTGTGCAGTTTTATGCCTGCTTGATGTTGGTGTTCTCCAAAACAGAAGAGTTATTGCGCTAGGTTGCAGAAGTAAGGGTACTCTATCTTTGAGGCACTAACCTGCATCAGATTGGAAAGACTAATTTATATTGCCAAGGGTAGGGGGAAAGATATTGATCGGCTTTGAGAATCATGCATGAGTGTCATGCAAATGGATACATAGCCTCTAAGTGACATTGTAATAACTGTGACAGTTATTTACATGGGGGAAGCGTTTTTTGTACTTGTTCTGGTGTGTTCATAAATAAGAAGACTCAGGTAGGTACCCTTCAATTTGCAATACACACTATATTTTTTATGTGTTTATAATTTATACAATATGGAAAAAGGGCATGGGGCCCCTGACTCTCTCTCTCTCTCTCTCTCTCTCTCTCTCTCTCTCTCACAAAGACACACAAAACATGTGTATCAGACATCTTTCGATGCTGCAGCATTGAATTTCCTGTCTCTTTGAACTTGCCCGTCTACAAATCCAACTCCATGAAGATCTTATTTCCACAGGTTGGAAGTGTGTAACAGATTTCCTTCTATAGATTTCCAACCCTATTGAACCCTATCATTTGGATAAATGTGAATGCTGACTTTACGATCACCCTTGTACTCCAAAATCCAGTGGAACATAGATTTCAGGAGGTGGTAACTCAGGACCAAAATAAGGTATAAGAGCGTCTTCCAAATTCTGTAAATGTAAAATCTTCTCAGAAGAGTGGAGATGATATAAGAGGAAATGGAGAATAAATGGTAAATAGGATGATCAAAATGCACACAATGATTATAGTGTCAGGTGTCCACAAACCTTGGACCATATTGTTTATAAAGGATTCTGTTTTTTAATTATTATTATTATTATTATTATAAAGTAAATATATTTTACAAATAAAATTCAATAGATTTTCTTATGTTTATGTTTGTGTTATAAGAATGTAGGAAGCATCAGCTCATAATAGGAAAATGGTTTCATTTCTACATCAAATTATGCATCATTTTATGGTACAAAAAAAACATACAAATAAAACAATTGCCAAAAGGAACGGATCATGAGCTTCTCAGTGAATTGCTTCTTACTCGTTTTTATTGTTGTACATAAGAAAATAACATTTATCTTCGGCTGTTCAAAAAAAAAAAAAGTAGAACCCTAGACAAATCTCCAGCTACACGACAGAGCAGCTACACTGGATGGCTTTAATGATAAAGTGTTAATGCATTAAAAGGAGTCTGGTAATAAAAACAGAGCTGGGGTGAATGAGAGAGAGAGAGAGAGAGAGAGAGGGGAAGGGAGATGTCCGGTGGAAAAAATATATAATCATAAGCACATCTTTTCCACAAAGGAGATAAAATGGGTGATAAAAAGGTGAGATGCTTGTTTCAATACTGTTTTTAAAACCCTCATTGACTTCCACTTACTGATGAACTGCAGCTTTAACGTAGAAACGTCAACACTTAGAAGCACCGTCAAAATGTTTAGTGATAATTCAGAACCCATAAAAGATGAAACTTTTCTCACAGACACTGTTCATAGGTCCATCATGCACAAAATGTTGGAGAACGATGCACAGGATCCGATGTACAGGATCGCTCTAATTACTAAGAGTTATACAATTCACAGATTTGCTAGAAACACTGTGCAGGATGGTAATGATGTAACAAATGAAACTGTGGTTAAAAATAACATTGTAGGTTTCATTTTTTAGGTCTAAAATAATGTACACATTAAAAAAAATCATATTTTAATAAAATATTTATTCTTTGGATCGCATAAAAGTTTAATTATAATTGTACTGTAATTGATAGAGATATTTAGATCTTTTCTGATTAAACAATGTAGGCACGTATTAATGTTTTAAAATGAATACTAACCATGTTCTTAGTCTTGTATCTACAGGATTGGCATTTTTATATTCAAATATGTCAGAATGATACAAATCTGAACGTGAGATGGTTAAGATTCTTCCTTTTGACACAATTTATTTAGTAGCATTTTATTTGGAATGCGTCTCAATCAGCTCCCTACATAGTAAATCTGTGTATAGTGTACTTGTGGTTTTGGTAAGAACCCTGGCTGACTTTGGTCACTTGACTACAATGTAGAATATTGGAGAACCACTGGCTTTTATCAATCAGCAACAGTTTCCAACACAATACGGATGGAAGAATTGGGACTTTTCCAGTCATTCACCAAAATGTTACCACAATGCTGGAGGGACACGAATGTCATGAAACTTGATCTAGGAGATCCAAACCTGTTCCATTGCCATATCCATGAAGATATACTTTACATTGCTTTAAGTAGATTTCCTGCTATAGAGCTCTGATATCTGCACACCAAGCCTCCACACCTCACCTACATAAGGACTAGGGTTGTGTATCATTTTAATGTTATCAATTCCGATTATCAAATCCAATTCTTATTGATTCCCGGTTTCGTTCTAAACGGTGAACCAACCGCAGATGCTTAGTCATGTTGGTCATGGCACCTTGCTTGCAACATATTAGTTTATTACAATAATTACACATGGCATTTTTTTTTTTTTTAAACAAAGTTTAGCCACACTTTTGAGCGCTTCCCGCAATCTTGTAAACTGATGTTTAGATTACCACATAAGGTCCTGAAGGTCCTGGCAGATTGCCAGGTGGGGAAAATGCATCCAAGAATCAATAAGAGGAATTGATTTATTTTATAACAAATATCTGATTCCAGAATCAGAATCAACTTTCGATTCCCAACCCTAATAACCGCAAAGCCTTGTGACTTAAAGAACACAAATCTCCATAAAATCAAGTGAAACATCCTTATTTTAACAGCAAAAGGGGAGTAACTGAGGGATGGGATGCTCAAAAAGTACATATTATTATGATCAGTTTTCTCATTTAAACCAATGAGCTTTGCATTTCTTAAAAGAAACATTGGCCTTAAACAAACCAGATCTAAAGGTTTAAAAAAAAAAATCGCTAAGAGAGCCACAACAAGAACAACAAGCTGCCAACACCATATAAGAAAATTCATTATCAGGAAAGGATCGTAGTGAACAGCAAAAAAAAAAAGGTTTCCTTTTCTCCCAGTAGAGTAAGGAATGTTTTTAGAAGTTCCGGTGAAGCCGGCCGATCTCAGAACAGTGCCCTGAGAGGGGAACTACACCGCTGATTGAGACGCACCATTTTGATGTCGGTTTACAACTTTAACATGACCTGAAATGCATTCAGGTTTTAAAAAAAGTTTTGACCAGCAGTGAAATAATTTTCTTATTCATTTACTCCATTTCCAAATTCCAGATTCTTATTGGTTCAAAAGCATGGATTAATATATAAATATACACCTATACTATTCGTTAAACTGTAACGCATGAGTTTGCATGTTGTTTTTCCACAGTAACGGGATGATGTGTGGGTAGTTTAATTTTTTTGGGCATATACAATATGATACAATGAAGGAATGACAGCTATGACATAAGTGCTAATAGAAGAACAGGTCATTCTGACATAAATATGATATAAGTTTGAAGTCTTGATAAATCACTTAAATATAAAAGGAATGATACACGTCAAGATTTATACGTACTTACGTTTTTTGTTCTGAAAATTTTGACAATTAAAAAAAAATGTTTAGTTTTTATTTTAAACATTAATTAATTTATTTATTGAATATAATTTGTTTTCAAAGCGACTTTTTGTGAACCAATTATTTATTTATTCGAATAATTTAAAGATTGACTAATATATTAAAACATTACCAAATAACTTTTGGTGACTCTCTTGAAAAATCGAAACGCACCGATTTTTGGACCGCACCTGAGTAGGGAAAGTCTAATGCGTCTGTGTTAAACCCAGCATTGAAACAGCAAAAAAATAAAAGCACCCTCGTTAAATAAGCACCACAGACTGTTATCCGATCTACAGTCGTACGCTGGAGTTAGTAATCGACCACTAATCTCCATGTTCATTACTCCTCTATAAAAATGACGAAAAATAGGTAACCATAAATCCAGAAAATTACTAAAAGAAAAAAAGGCCACAGTAACAGTTTGGAAGCTTTAAAAGCCTCTAATCAGCTTTTTTGTCATTTAAAAAAAAAAAGAAAGAAAGAAAACCCTTCACTGATCGACAATCATATGGACATAGCTTCATCCGTGTTGAAAATGTGAAACGTTTATGATAAAGCGAATCACAATACAGCTCTGCTCTCAGACCTAGCTTATAAACCTCAAGTTTTTTGTCCTGACCCTCGGGATGCATCGATACCACAGATACGACACGTGTATTACATTTTATTTGAGCTCCACACATCCATGTGTTTAGTCTACAAGGCTAGTTCTTTATAATGCTAGCTATTGGTTTGAAATGAAGTGCTTCATTAGCTCCTTAAGCTAGCTACATTACTGTTTGCAGTGCGTTTGGGGCACTTCAAATAGTTATAAAGTGTACTTTCAAAGCTCTAATTACGACAGATTTTTGTTAGGAAAATGTTCAACACTGAAATATGAGAAAACTGAAATATTAGAACACTGAGGTGCGAGAGTTCTTTTCACCTAGCTTTGTCCCGGAGCAATTAATAGCTTCAGGTTAGACGCTATTTCGCTTTTCCACCCACATGTGGTTCTACAAACTTTCACCACAAAACTGGAGGCACACAACAGCACACGATATGCTAACATGAATTTAGGAGAACCAAACCTGTTCCTATAAAGAGTTGCTCTTCATGGTTTGGATTGGAAGATCTTGTGCGTCCTGCTATTGAACACCTTTGAGATGAATGTGAACGCTGAGGAACTCCAGGTCTCCTCACCTCACCTACATCACTGCCTGATTTCACTCACAGTCTTGAGGGTGAATGAATCGCCATACACAATCTTATCCACACAGAATAATCTCAAACAGAATCATTTGCACACAAAAAAATAATCATCTCCAAACAATAATCTCCGCACACTTTAATCTCCCCAAACATTCTCCAAGAAGTGTGGAGTTTATTATACTAGCAAAACTGGCCCTACATTTTAAACAGGATGTTATTATGGTCAGGTGTCCACAAACTTTTGTTCGTATAAAGTTCTCTACCTCGATGACCTCAATGAATACTAGTATTGTATCAGATTTGTTCATGTAAAATTGACAAAGTATTGTGCGATACCGCCACCAGTATCGATGCACCCCTTTTCCTTAGCTTATGTGTTATTATTGTTGGTGTTATTTTTTTTGTTTGTTTTTGTTTTTTTTTTACAGTACGTAAGCAATAAATTCAATAAACGTAGTGAAAAATCGCTGTATGCCAAAGTCCCGCCGGTATGCAGGAATCTCTGGTTTGGCATTAGCTTCTCCCAACAAACGGAAAAGATCCGCGAGGCACAGCAGAGACGCACTTTAACATAATTTGGTTCAAGCAGGGATGTGATTGGGCCAGGAAGTTTTTCCAGGCCAAAAAAATTAAGAGTCAATAACATCAGGCATTAGTATGTAAAAAGTAAGAAAGATAGTTAGATGTATGAAAAATACAAAAAAAAATCCCCACTGGATCTTGCATTGATTTTTTTTAGAGGCAGGAACTTTTCCAACCTTAAGTGCTATAAATTAGATACTATTCCATGATAGTACACCCGTGCGCGTGATCCAAATCCGAGACGCCGCCGAAGTGCATATTTAAAAAGGTAATAATAATAATCATAATATACTGGATACCGTTAGAATAGCGCGACATACGCGAACAGTATCCAGGAAGCTTATGAGAGAGAGAGAGAGAGAGAGAGACGCCATGCTTGGAACATGAGACACGATAACGTCTGGACGTTGTTTTGTGCGCAGTTTTTCAGATTAGAAGGGAACGTCCGATCTCGCAGGAATCTGGTATACCGGGTTTATGAAGCACTAAAGCAGATCTGGCTTTGTGTGGGGCTGAACAATCACATCCCTGAGGTTCGAGTTAGTGCCACGTTAGCACCAGGAAAAGCACAGATCTGGCGGAAAAAAACTAAACAAAAAACAAGCAGGAAGGAAAGAAAGAATGAACGGAAGGAAGGATCTAGCTTTTCCAGGTTTGAAGGAAGGATTGTGCGGCTCCGTGCCGACTTCAGACGCTGGGCCTGGCCAGTCTGCTGGCACGTGAGCTCCTGTGCACCTTGGTGTGTTTGGACAGGTGGTCGCTCCGGGCGAACTTCTTGTCGCACATGGTGCATTTGTAAGGCTTCACTCCCGAGTGCGAGCGCCGGTGACGGGATAACTCATCGGAGCGTGAGAACCTACAGCACAAGCAAGGTGAAAAATCAAACCATGGTAATTAACTACACTACAGGGAGAAAATACATCCCTATTGAACCCCCCTTAGACCAAGGACATACATTAAGGTGTTAATTCAATTAATACATAAAAACGAGTGACAAACAAGGGCACAAAATTATTTCATTATTAGCACCCCAAATTGTGTTGAAACTGCCTATACTAAATAAAAAATCTTTCATTAGAAAATAGATTAACATGTGCTATATTATTATTATTTATAATTAATTAATAATAACAACAATAGCATAATTCTAATATTATTTCAACCATTTGGGCACTCCATACTGGCAACCCAATTCTATAGAAAGTTGCTTAATAATGTAATATCTGTAAATATTTAAAAAAAAGTCATAAAAAATAGTATAAAAAAATATTTGTATTTGTAATATTAGTAACCTATGGCATCATTTTGACCATTCGAGAGGTCATTGTTTCAGAATTATTGGCACTCAAGCAATGGATGTTTGCTCAACATGCCCAGGATTCTGAAAAGAATTTTGGGGTTAATATTACTACATTACAATACATCTTATGTGATGGAAAGGGGCGTGGTATGAGGGGTGGAAACACTGATGCAACCTTGCATCGTCCTTGTGCATTCAAAAAAATGCCCTATATATCCAGTGTATACACTAGGGTACGCCATAAAAATTAAATAAAGAATGGCGAAAGAATGTTTTTATCTGAACTTGATATCTAGATTGGAAAGGCTTCTATTCTTGAGTTTGATGCAAAAATATAGCGAGTCGATGGTACATTAACCCTTAGTGAGTGTGACAAACAGTACAGATTATATGTAGATACAAAGCATCAAGTACTGGTTTTAGTAGAAAACCAATAAATACCCAACACTCACATTTAAATCACAAAAAACATGAATCATGGTAAAAATGCGTTGCCACGTGAACTTGACTTCTTCAAGAAATGTCGATTCGTGTACCGCGTGTTACACATGCAATACATTAATCATTAGTACGTTTCTGTGCGCTGATTAGAGTAAAAAATTAATTACATTTGTATTGGAACCCACTCTCTGTTCTCCTAGAAATGACCATGTCAAAATGTTGAACAATCCTGAAGACGCACGATACTAAACAGTAATGATTAATGATTAACTATAAAAATATTTCATCGCACGATTGTCATCAGTTAGCTCACGATTAATCACAATCGCACATATCTATCCTAAATGCACCTTCAATTAATACTTTTCAAGTGTTTAATTCTCTAATCAACATTTGCATGGATGCTTTATGTAAACGTATGATTATTATTACTAAAACCAAACTTAGAATTATATTATTGTAAATGTTTTAACATAATGATGGTGTTTTAAATTATGTAAATCATCAGGACACCAACGTGAACTTTTGCTGCGCTTCCACACGTCTTCTAACAGTGGATTTCGGTGCTTGATTTATAATAATAATAATAATCCTTTATTTGTCACATATACAATACAGCACAGTGAAATTCTTTTCTTCACATATCCCAGCTTGATGTTGGTAGCTGGGGTCAGAGCGCAGGGTCGGCCATGATACGGCGCCCCTGGAGCACAGAGGGTTAAGGGTCTTGCTCAAGGACCCAAGGGCGGCAGCTTGGCCATACCGGGGCTCAAACCCGGATCTTCCAATCAGCAGCCCAGCGCCTTAGACCACTGAGCTACCGCCTCCCTATGCGCCAAGTCTGATTTGAGATTTGCCGCATCAGTAACACAAACATTTAGTGATTTAAAAATGATTTTTCCCTCGATATTTTTAATATCAGAGAAAATAAAGAATGCCATGAATAAAAGCATGTTGCTTTGAAGGTTTCACCTCTTATATTTATTTATTTAAATTCCTGAATTGTCAGAAATGCAATAATCGCACGTTAATAAAATTAACATTTTTAATTTTTAATCTACAATACTACTAATACATCATTTTTGTATATTAGAGGAGATATATTAATAACCTCACCTCCACCCGCAGTCTGGCCAGCTGCACAGGTAAGGCTTCTCGCCGGTGTGTCTGCGGAAGTGGGCCTTCAGGTGACTGCTCTTTGTGTACATCTTCTCGCACCCGGGATGTGAACATTTGTGTACGCGCAGGCTTTCCGTGGTGGGCCTGGGTGGGCGTGGAGGGATGGCTTTGACCAAGCTGGTCCCTGCTATGCCAACTGTCCTTAAAGTGATGGGCAGTGGAGCGATCTTCACATACTTTTGGTCTTGGCATCCGGTCTCGCCCACGACGGGCAGCACGGTTGCAGACGGCACCTGAGGGGAGATCAGGGCCACATTTTGCCCTCCCGGTACTAGGACTAGGTGGGCCACCCGTAGTCCATTGGCAGGAGGGTTGGTTTGTTGGAGGGGCTGGCTGATTTGCACCGGTTGAATCTGAAGCACCACTGGAGCGCCAACTAACACTGGAGCAGAGCTAGCTGTAGGGCTTGTGTTCTGACTAGCAGCGGTATGGGCGAAAAGTTTGTCCGTCGCACTGTTCATCTGACTTGCAGGAGACGCCGCGTCTTTATCTCCGTCCTGCTCGTTCTTCGCATCTGGAGTGACGGGGCCCTTTTCCACAGTCGCCATCTTCTCCATCAAGAACTCGTCAATGTCCTCGAGAGTCGGCGAGAAGCTGCTCGAAACGTGCATGGTGAAATCTGGGAATCTGGAAACATCCTCCATGCCTAAGGTAAAGTCCAAGTTCAAAAGTCCATCGTCCTGATCTTCTTCTTCCTCTTCTTCCTCAGCGAGACCGGCGCCAGGGTCACCCGTCTCAGGGCTGGAGCAGGAAGCCGAGCTGCCCCCTTCACTGCCCCCTGCCTCCATGCAGGGCAGCGTGAGCAGCATAAGCGAGTCATTAGAGATGGACACTGGCTTTTCACCCAATGAAACCATTTATTACAGTCCAGATTGAGAAAGGGCAGGTGAGTGACTGATGGTATCACCGCAGAACCCTCACTGTAATACCCCTAAAACACAGACCAAAAATCGGAAAAACAAATTTAAGTGAAAAAAAAGAAGAAAAAGAAATAAAAATACAAATAAGTTTAGATAAGAGACAAAATGTCCATTTGGGAAAACAAATACAATCACAAACAGTCAAAAGGTAAAAATTAATGGTGTACAGCTACATTTTTTTAATAAATATTTTTAAAAATAAATTAAAGGACGGTGTAGCTCAGTGGGGAGGGAGGGGGGGGGGTTTACCACTTAAGCCCTTACCACTCTTGGGTCCTTGAGAAAGGCCCTTAACCCTTTGTGCTCAGGGAAGTGTTGTATCATGGCTGTATCATGGGATATGCGAAGACTGTGCTGTAATGTATATCTGACAAATAAAGGCTATTCTGTTCTATTAAACTGTAATGCAAAAGTAATGAATTAAAGAATGTCGAGGAAAATAAAATTAAAAAAAATAAAATAAAAATATCTAGACATGATATCTATTGCACAGATATTAAAGTGATGATCCACATGGGTTGGCGATAATTTTGCATTTCTGGGGCGCATTCAACGTCACCATATGTTGTTAAACACCTCTGCGTGCATGTCAGGAATAATGTGCCAATGTCTCGCCAAGAATACAAACTTTACTGCATATTATCTTTCCCAGATAACGATATCAACCTTAACTCGTATAATAACTCGAATTTACGGCGCTTTTAAAACGCTCCTTTTAGATGTTTTTTTTTCTTTTAATCTCTAATCTTTTTTTTTGCAAGTCTGTTTTGCGCAAAATGTGCGCAGCCGCATTCCTTTCCACAAAAAGCCACGCCGAAAGTGCGTCCCGAGCTGCAGTGCGTTTACGAAAAGAAAAAAAAAAAGAAAATCGTAACTACAAACTGTAACCGTTTCAATATTTTCTCTGTAAATAAAATTTAAAAAAAATACTAACACACACACACACGAAAGGAAAGTGTCGGAATAGGTAAAAAGAAATGACAGTCTGCGCATTTTCTGCGCTGGGTCACCGAGAAGCGCGCCCCCTTCCCTTTTCCTGAACGCCGCGTGCGAGTGTTTTTTTTTCTTTTTATGTTACACGTCTTGAAATGGCTTATTGTTGTTGGTTTACCTTAATTTTTAAATATCTCCCGAGACCTCCGGTGTTAAATGAAACGCGACTTGGCCTGGACTTGGGTTCCTTTTTTTTTATTTTAAAAGATTATTGCAGCTGTAGATCTCGTCCTTGCTTCGGTTCCATGTTGGCATTTTCTAGGAGGGCCCCCCTGTCACATGACACGGATCCGGTTCCTTAGCTCTGATTGGTTGGTCTTCCGGAGGCTCGCCTTGAGACAACGCGTCTGATTGGTCAAGCCGCCACGTTCTTATGCATTATTTATTTGGAGGGGAAGCCAGGCGAGAGCACGAGGCCACGCTGAAAAACAGAGCCAGCCAGACATACACTCCCCGGCCACTTTATTAGGAACGGCTGCACGAATCATCTCCTCTTTCTTTTTTTTTGATGCTCCACACTTCTGCGTCTTACAATCCAACCAAATCCAATTCAACATTATTCCACCCATATACTCTCCATTGTCAGCATTATTCCACCCATATATCCTCTATCCTCAACATTGTTCCACCCATATACCATCCATCCTAGCTTTATTTTACCCATATATCCTTCACTCTCAGCATTCTTCACCTCACCTTATATCCTCTAATTAGCTTGTTCCTAATCCTTTGCCCTCCTGATAAATCTTCATCTCTACCACTGTCTCTAACTTGATTCAGACAGAACATCAATGAAATCCTCAGTGTGAAATGCACCAAAACAACACGCTTTATATTAATAATATTTTCTCCATCAGTAGAGTTTGGAGGTGGAAACTTAATGGTTTGGGGTTGCTTTGAAAAAAGGTAAAAAGAACCAACATGGCAACCGATCCATACATCAACACCATGCAATTCCGTCTGGACTGTGGCTCATTGGAGACGCCGCAAGCTGAAGCAATGAATATGCCGAAGTTCTGTAATCATTATTTAGAGAACAAACAATTATTTGGAATTTTTATATTATATTATATTATATGGAATGACCTGCCCAGTCACCATACCTAAATCCTATCTAACTGCTCTGGGATTAAACAGGTTCATAAAGAAATCTCCAACTATTAAAGAATTTTATTTTGGCTTAACATTTGTAGAAATTAAGTGTCCTTATGCTGAGAGTTTGGCAAGCTGTTCTTGATATAAAGCTTTATCCTGGGTATATTTGCAGTATGCAAATCCTTAATATTTTATTCATTTGCATTCCTCCTCTGTGTGCAGGTGTGGGCCCTGTGCTCGAGTTATTTTTGTTCCTCCACTCAATTCAGCAAGCGACAGATGCAGGAGTCGTTATGGACGCCGGCGTCTCTTCATCTGGGCCCTGTGTGTCGGCGTGCTACTCGCCTTGCGATCATTCCTCGTGCTTCTAAAATCCACTATAAAGTGGAACATCTGGACATTTATAGATTTGCTTGGTCAAAGGAAATCTTCATACCGTTATATTCCTTATCATGTTGCATATAAAGGAAAGGAACTTGAATCTTACAACCCGAAAAAAAGCATTTAACAGGTTCGGTGTATAAATAAACAGACACATCTACAAATATTCATTGTATTATATATTCAGATAATAAAGGAAATGAACTCAGGAATCAAAAATAAATCAGTAGCATGACATTCATACAGTCAAAAGGCAGAAAGAGACTTCATTTTCTACATGAGTGCTCAATATGGGATTGAAATGTTCTTGACAAAAAAACAGAAATTTTAGTGTTTGAAGGATTCTTTGGAGCAATACTATTGGATAGGAAAGATCAGTGTAGCCTCTAGTGGCTGGACATAGTGCCACTAATATGCATAGCATCTAATTCTAAATCATACATTCTTCAAAAAAACAGTAATGAAGTAGAACTAGTCTCTAGTCTTAAACTTCTACAGCTACTACTGCTTCTCTTCAACACAAACATTTATTATTGTTATTCTTGGCCAGAAAAGACAACATTATTAGTCAAACTTGAAGCAGTAGTGTGAGTGAAGGATAAGAAATTGCTGCAGTCTATTTGATTGTCTGAGACTCATTTAGAAAATCCTAAACGATGATTATCCTAGGTGTCTAATCTGTAGAATCTGATTGCTGGTTTGTTCACAGACAGCCAAGTCATTATCAGGGCGTGTCATAAACCAAATTAACGCTACAGATTGCTGAAGTTTGCTGCTATCCACCATTCGAGCCCCGTGTCAAAGTTCTGACTTAAGACGTCGTGATTGGCTGTTTGTTTTAGCCAGGAAAACTGCATTGTATCAGATGTTATGCCGATGAGCCTCAGGGACTAAACAAACAACAAACACACTCCCAGGTATCCTTCACGGCCCAAGTGATTTATTCAGGTCAGTTGTCTCACACATGCCCACACCAAAGTAAATAAAATAATTTAACAACAAAAAAATTCTTCAAATAAACTGCACAAAACACAAAAGTAAATAAGCTGAATGCAGCAAACCATAAAGAACATCAGGTACACATATATCATCATTTTAAGGCAGACACTCTCCCTAGCCCTGGACCAAACTCAGGCCAGTTCTCCGTTTTTTTTCCCTGGTCCAAAAACATGCACTTTAGGTTGATTGGCACCTTGGAAAATTGTCCCTAGTGTGTGAATGAGTGTGTGAATGTGAGTGTGTGTGCTCCCTGTGATGGGTTGGCATTCCATCCAGGGTGTGCCCTGCCTTAATGCCCATAGATGATAGAGCCCCGTGACCCGAGGGAAGATCGGATAAGCGGTAGAAGATGAATGAATGAATATCCCTTAAACACATAACCAAATCCATACGCATGATTTGAGGACTGAAGTTCACATGATGATCGTCCTACTCATCACATCCCGGTATTGCCAAGCTGCCACTCTTGGAGCAAGGCCCCTAACCTTCTGTGCTCCAGGGACACTGTATCATGGCTGACCCTGTGCTCTGACCTCAGCTTCCGAACCAGCTGGGATAATAATAATAATAATTGAATAATAATTTCATGTATACAATTTCAATAATGGATATGTGCCAAATAGAGGTAATTCTTCTTCTTCTTTTGACTGTCATAAAGTCTGACATTATGGTGACAGAGATCCTACAAAATTCCTTTGAAAGTGAGACAGAATTGAGATTAGCAGTTGAATTAAAACCCCCAGTGCTCTCTAGATCTCAAGCACCTGTAAACACGACACGACTCATCACAGGTCAAAATGCACTCGATATGTTATTTATTTATTTGTAGCGTTTACTTCTCTGAAACTCTCAGTCTACTTCTAAGTCACTTCAGCGTCTCCATTTCCTGCCTGGTGAAGACGATTCTGCTGGAGAAGATGATGGCGAGCAGACTGAGGGCAGAAGCACACACCATGTAGGCTGTGACGCTCCTGAAAAGCTGCACGATGAAGCCCATGAAGAGTGACGGTACGACCTGAGATAGGAAGAATGCGCTGTCCAGGATGGCGATATCCAGACACATTCCTCTCTGAGGCTGGTGGGAGCCAAGTGACGTGTTCACGTCCAGGGAAACATAGGAATTACCTGGTGAGGAACAAGCCTCTTTGGTGGTGGAAGGAATATCAGCATGGTCATTTAAATACCCATTTGTGTTCCAATGCGTGGTGGAAATCTGCTTATGGGTCGAGTCAATCAAATCAGTCCTGCTGGAGAGGAGTTTGGTTTTACTACTGGGAAGGAAGACCTGACAGGAAAAAGAGAGTGGAATTCTTTAAAATATATATATTATGGTAAAATCAGATTACATCAGTAACAAACGTAGAAATTCTAACAATTTTTTAATATGCAAATTAGATTAATTCCAATAAATCATTTAAACATGAACAAAATTAACTAATTAATCATATATATGTAGTGTAAAAAAATCTCAAAATTGTAAAAAAAAGTGTCATATGCAAAATTAAAAATTAAGTGTAAAAAAAAAATCTGGAAGTTGTGTAAAAAGAAATCACATACAAAATGGTGGGGGGGAGGTGTTCAAAAAAGTATATACATATTTTTTTTTGTAAAAAAAAAAATATATAAAAAATATAAAAGAAATAACTGTGTAAAAAAACAATAAATCGTATTTGTCATATTAAAAAAGTACAAATACATTAGTTTAAAAAAGACAACATGAAAACATGAAAAAAATAAGGTGGGGGGGATTGTGGAAAAATCATATTAAAAAAAAAAGGACCATATTTAAATCTTATTATGATTTTGAAACTTCACGTGTGAAAATAAATGTCACATGTAATATTGATTGAATATGTTGATGTTTCTCACCTGCTTGTCTGAGTGGTACAGACAGGTGAGTGTGTACGGCAGGATCTGCAGAGTGCAGAAGGTGTAGCCAGACATTGCCGCCATTGCTGTCACCAGGAGGACATTATTAGAGACGCTCATTACAGCTGTGCTCAATGCCAGCAAGGCCAAGCTGCTCAGAAAGACCACACGTGCACCGACACGCGCCACCATCCGATCCATCAGGAGGGAGAAGGTCATGGAGGTCACACACTGCAGGAATAGGCCCAGGCTGGCCATGCGCACACCTGAAACAGTAATCATATCAGTAATCTTTTATATTATATATATATATATATATATACATACACACTTTATACACATAAAGCTTTACAATGTTTCTGTAAATGATTCAAGTCTGGTTCCTCTCACTGTTCCTCAGACAGTTCCTCATTGTTTTTAATATTTTTTTGCTTGATGAAAAAAGGTTTGCAAAATGTAATTTAATTATTATTTAAATTATAATAATGTTAAATACAGTAATTAAAATAGATACAAGAGAAGTTGTAAGAGAAATAAACAACCAAACATAATAATAATAATGCTCCTGATTTGTTTTATGCATGAATTCAACTACCATTATATTGTTTGTTGGGGATTTTTAAAGCAAGAGTTTTTATGCAACACAAATTGGTAAAATCTGTATAAAATGATAGCTGACATTCTAGAGATGTATTTTTTATATTTATGAAAGCAGTGATAAGTGGAACAAATTTAAAATTAAAGCTATAAAGCTATAAAAACCTTTAAGCAATATTAAAACTTTTGACTATTGCTGGACTGTGAGGGAAGGAAGTACCTTCCTCGTAGCGAAGTCTCTCAGGAGAGCCAGGTTTAGCGCTGGGTACTCCATCGTATAAACCTTCACCAACATAGTCCGTATAAAAGAGCACAAACGTCATAAGAGCCATCCAGCTACACAGATCGGCCACAAACAGCCTGGCGATCACCCGGGGAATGTGGCTGCACAGTGACCGGAGTCTGGACATAACTGTGAACAGGCTAATGAATTCACCCTTCAGTATCTGCAGCTTGAAAAACAATCCAGACGGCCAGCAGAACAAGCGGCATAAGCTGGCAGATGACTCTGGGGCCATCACAGCCGTCTGCTCCTCCGAGATAAAGGCTGTGCTCACGAGGCACATGAGGAACAGTGCAGTGAGGAGAGCATAGATGAAGGCTTCCTGGCCTCCCAGGTAAGAAGACGCACCCAGGCCTGTCCAGTCTACGGATGGAAGAAGATAGCCAATGCAACCTCCCAGACTGAGCATTATGGAGTAGACGGAGAACGCCTGACGGCTCTCCTCTTCTCCACGGTACAGATCAGACACCAGCGCCTCCAGAGGGGTGAAGCAGGCCTGACCACAGAACTCCAACATACAGATGGACGACACCAACAGCAGAATCTCCAACCTGGTATGGAATATCCACACAAACCTCACATACAGAACTCCTACAGTATTTCATATCTCCAAGATTTTGCATGATTGTGAAATATACAGCGTGTGCAGTCAAGAGTGAAAGTTTGTATACCCCTAAAGAAATGCACCAAAACATTCAAAGTTAGTGGATAGTAATGAGCATCTCTATAAATGAAGTCGATGTGATTCATATATTATACAAACAACCGGATATGAAGCATGTTTAGGTTTGAAAACAGAATATACATTTGCCCACACTTAAGACTAATACAGGAATTCACACCCCTGAATAAATCTTTAATTTATGCAGTCATGGGTGTACAAACTTTGGCAGTCCGAACTAGAGATGCTTTGATACACATACTACGATCAGGTAGGACTCTTACCTATTCAGTCGTAAGAAATGTGTTAACAGGATTAGGTCAAATGTAACGCACCAACAGTGTTGCTGCTCAGAGAACAGAGAGGCGATTTTAGAAGCACGAGGAATGATCACAAGGCCGAGTAGCACGCCGACACACAGGGCCCAGATGAAGGGACGCCGGCGTCCATAACGACTCCTGCATCTGTCGCTTGCTGAACCGAGCGGAGGAACAAAAATCAACCCGAGCACAGGGCCCACACCTGCACACAGAGGAGGAATGGAAATGAATAAAATATTAAGGATTTGCATACTGCAAATATACCCAGGATAAATCAAATACAAAATGAATCCGTGGTGAACATGCCCACGTTTCCACAAGTTCAAGCTTGTTCATTTATGACGCCTTCCCTTCTGAATTCGATCAGAATATGAATATGTATTAAATTATTCCGGGTAGTCTCTTCACTCTTCATAACAGCACAATAAAGTCTGAATAAAGTCAAATCAGATTTTAGCCATCACAGGACAGGTTACCATTGTAAAAAGGAATGCTGTCACAATGAGCCATCACAATCAGCACTACAAGAATCTAAATTATGTGTTCACGAGTAATCACATATCATCTAGCTCACGATTTTTTTGTCCATATGGTTTATTTTGTCTGGAAACTACCTTATGTGTCGAGAAAGGGCTGAAATACAGGTCAGAAATGTTTCAGTTCTTTGAACCCAGATGTTGGGTTAGGAAATGGATCAAGAGAAAGCAGGACAAGCCATGTGTAGAAGAAAAAAATAATTACTAGCTTTAGATTGATTAAAAATGTTGAAAAATGCTACACCAGTCCTGCACTGTTGATTACCTTTTTGATACACATCACAAATTCCCAGCTCTTATACACTCACTCACCAAGCACCATGGTCATGAAGCGTTCCTCCACTCCAGCCTCCAGGAGCATGGGAGGAATGTATATGGTGCCTGTGGCCATGCATAGCTCCAGCCCACATGTCAACACATTGACCAGGAACAAGTCCAAGAGCTTGCTATGCATATCCAGATGATCAGATTGTACACTTCTTTCCACGCTAATCCTGCAAATGCATGAAAGCTGTGGATCTGGACATGATCTGAGGGTTCCTGCTTGACCACAGGTCTTCCATGATGCTTCCTGAAAAAAAAAAAACATTTTGGCTTTTACAGCTTTCATGGTGTGAGAAATGAAGGATTAGATTGTGTAATTAAATAAACACACCCTCAACTGAATTCCATACTTTATCAGGAGTAACGTTATATTATTATATCGCACACAAAATAACGTATTAAAAGCAAACATTTTAAAAGCAAAAGCTCTACTTTCTATTTACCAGACAAATTCAATTCCATTGTAGAATCCCATTCTATTCCACTCCAACCTATGTAAAGCATATCCTCATGAAGGTGGAGGTGACAACATCCAAAGATATCCTATACACTTGCTTGCCTCCAACATTGTGATTTTGAACCACATATGGCTGGAAATGTCAGATGTTCCAATACTATTGTTCATGTCACATATGTGCTAAATATAAGGTTGTTTATAAAATTATTGCTGGCAAGTTGTATGGTGAAACTTCAGTGGTAGAACATACCTGCAGTTGGGTGTTGTATTCTTTCTACTAATCAACATTGGTTACAAAAATTAAAAGCTCACTGTAAGATGATACCTGAACAATGGAACCCGGATAAAGGCTGGATTAAACTCGTTTGTGAATAACCAACGAAACTCAGCCATGGAGACAGATTTGGAATTTCTGTTTGTAATTGCGGGTCAAGTGTTTCCTGTGAAGTGGCCAAATTCAGTACGTTCTATTCTTTATCATACACAATGTTTTATTTACATACCCCAACAATATCACAAAAACTGTAAATATCACAAGTTAACTGTATTACAAGAAATTTACTTATTTGCTGTTGATTTCCATTTTGGACTAGCTCCATTTTGAAGAATTGAGGCTGTTCTACAAATATGATGAATTTGAAAAGATTGTATGATACAGATTTCAAATATTAATGCATGTGATTGAACATAATTCATAAAATATAAGTAAACCAAAAAATGCCCTTGTTATTTGACAGTATCATCCACTACTGCTGATTTCTAACCCACATTTGGTGGGTTGGCAGTTGTTCATTTCATCCCTGGTTGTGACTGATTACTTCCCTAAACCATCATGACACGAGTGTTTTATTGCTTTCTAACGGTTCTTCACACTTATTATGCAAGTCTGGTAGATTGTGAAATTAACATTTTATCTGAAATTCCTTTCATTTCCTTACATCCTGAATGCTTTTATTCAGTGTTATTTCATATCCAGTGCTTTCTCTTATACTCCAGAATTCTATTTTACTGAGCATAATTCAAAGCGTAGAACTAAATACATTTACAGAGCTCGCAAACTAGAACAAGTCCTCCATGTAGCTGCATTCAATCATGCAAAACAGATAATGACGCAGAAAAGAGTACACACCTAGACAAACATATATGCACACATTACACAATTCTACAAGATTTCCTCAATGATTAAATGTCTCATGGACCAGTTTCTGCTGTTATGGTTAATGATTCAGAAAATGGCAAGGCATTTTGAGTCATTTAATACCGCCTTTGTTAACTTTCACCGAAGACTGCCCAATAATACCTACTTCTACAGCATTGCATGTTTAAAAATGTATATAAATATATGTTACATTCATCCAGACACTGGAAAATAGACCAGGTATAAATAGTAGAAATCTTGAATATTTGCCATATAATAATAATAATAATAATAATAATAATAATAATAATAATAATAATAATACATAATACATTTATTTAATTTAAGGCACTTTTCAGGTCACTCAAGGTCACTATACAATAACAGCAGAGAAAGTAGAAGAGAGAGAGAGAAAAAAAATGGATCAGGAATAAACTGAATTCATGTAGGTTATGCTATTTTGAATAGGCAGTTTTCAATTTAACTTTAAATTGGGATAATGAGTCTTAGAGGCGGATGTTATCTGGGAGAGAACTCCAGAGAAGAGGAGCAGCACAGCTAAAAGCTCTATTACCCATGGTTGTTAAGAGATACGCAAGTGTCTGAAGAAGACCCTGTGAGGAAGAGCGAAAGCTTCAAAAGGGTGTGTAGGGGTGAATGAGATCAGAGAGGTAAGTTGGAGTGAGGTTATAGAGAATTTTAAAGTCAATGCACGATTTGATGGGAAGCCAATGAAGTTAGATGGAGTGGAAGGTTATAATCCAAGTAGCTGAATTCTGAATTAACTGGAGTTTATGGAGGAGCTTGTGTGCTAGACAGAATAAGAGAGAATTGCATTAGTCTATGCAAGATGAAAATAACAGGACAGGGTTATACTATTAATGTGAGCTTCGAATGAACGAGTGCTGTCAATATATGACAGAGGAACCATGAATGGGTAGAGAGAAATGTCAAGATTTGGAAAGAAGAGATTTAGTGCCTACAAGGAGTGCTTCAGTCTTACTGCCGTTGAGTTTAAAAAAGTTACAGAAAACCATGTTTTTATTTCGTGAAGACAGTGAGGCAGGCAGGCGGAAGAATGGAATCAGGTTTGGTAGATACATACAAATTGAAAAAGGAGAAAGAGAAGAAAGACAGGCCTTTACTAGGTGAGTTGGAATGGGGTGAAGTAAACACGTGGAAGAATTATATTTTTGAATAAGATTACAGATTTCTAATTCAGATGGCAAAGTGTGATTTCATCAGATTTCCTGGAGTGTGAGGGAAATGTGATGAAACACTATATAATGATTTATAATAGGAGTTGGCTGGAGTGGCCAACTGTTGGTGAATGGCAGTTATTTTGTTACTGAAGAAGGACATAAATGCATCACATTGAGCAGTACAGTACAAATGTGCTGTCAGGTGGTTGCAGTATACGGTTAACACTGGAGAACAAAGTTTTAGTATTACAATCTCCAGACTCAATTAAATGTGAATAATTGTCGTGTCTAGCAACAGAAAGGGCATTTTCATAAAGGAGAACATGTTCGTTATACAGTTCTGTATGTACCATAAGTTCAGTTCGCTTATAGATGCGTTCCAGTCGCTGTCTTCTAGTTTTTAGCAGGCGAAATTAAGGAGTAAACCATGGCGCAGAGCTAGTGAAAGATACTGTCCGAGTTTTAGAAGGTGCAAAATTGTCCTTGAGATAGTTCAAAATTATAAAAGGAGACCAGCTCATCAGAGGAAGAGAGATGGTCGCTGTGTGGGTGGTCAGTAATTGCAGCAGGCAGGAAATGAAATCTCTTGTGAATGGGTTACTGGTAACGTCCACATGTATATTAAAGTCACCCAGCAGAATGCGCTACAGTGTTTCGGTGGTCGGTACACAGCAGCTAGAATTGTGGGCATTGGACCACTGACAGATAAGATGTGTATGTTGATACGGATAATGGAGATGCTTTATAAGTCGATTTATGAAGTATCGCGAAACC
>JACRUU010000013.1:11677478-11769978 GCA_030449085.1 Kryptopterus vitreolus | reverse complement strand
AAGATTGTAGCAGCCTATGAGTCTGGGAAGGGATTTAAAAAGATCTCAAAAGATTTTTAAATCAGCCATTCCACTGTCCGGGAGATAGTCTACAAGTGGAGGGCTTTCAAAACAACTGCCAACATGCCCAGGACTGGTCGCCCCAGCAAGTTCACCCCAAGAGCAGACCGCAAGATGCTAAAAGAGGTCTCCAAAAACCCTAAAGTGTCATCTCGAGAACTACAGCAGGCTCTGGCTACTGTTGATGTAGAAGTACATGCCTCTACAATCAGAAAGAGACTGTACAACTTTAACTTGCATGGGAGGTGTGCAAGGAGGAAACCTTTGCTTTCCAAGAGAAACATCAAGGCCAGACTGACATTTGACAGAGATAAAGTTGACAAAGACCAGGACTTCTGGAATAATGTTCTTTGGACAGATGAGTCCAAAATTGAATTATTTGGACACAACAGCAGAGGACATGTTTGGCGTAAACCAAACACAGCATTCCAAGAAAAGAACCTCATACCAACTGTGAAGCATGGAGGTGGAAGTGTCATGGTTTGGGGCTGCTTTGCTGCAGCAGGACCTGGTCAGCTCACCATCATAGAATCCACCATGAATTCTACTGTGTATCAGAAGGTGCTTGAAGAACATGTGAGACCATCAGTTAGAAAATTAAAGCTGAAGCGGAACTGGACCATGCAACATGACAATGACCCAAAACATACTAGTAAATCAACCAAAAGATTGGCTGAAAAAGAAGAAATGGAGAGTCCTGGAATGGCCAAGTCAAAGTCCAAGATTTGAATCCCATTGAGATGCTGTGGGGTGACTTGAAAAGGGCTGTACGTGCAAGAAACCCCTCAAACATCTCACAGCTGAAAAAGTTCTGCATTGAGGAGTGGGGTAAAATTTCCTCAGACCGATGTCGGAGACTGGTAGATGGCTACAAGAACCGTCTCACTGCAGTTATTTCAGCCAAAGGAGGTAACACTCGCTATTAGGGGCAAGGGTGTCCTATCTTTTTCCTCAGTTAGAATAGGCATTTTTGTAGAATGACATTTACAGAAGATCTTGAAAAGACTTTTCTTCAGTTTTCTTTGTTTAGTTGGATTATTTTAATCTCTCTGTATTGTTGAAACGGAGATTGAAATAACCATTTATTAAAAATGTTACAAAAAACCACATGCTTTCAAAGGGTGTCCTAATTTTTTCACATGACTGTATATATATATATATATATATATATATATATATATATATATATATATATATATATATATATATATATATATATATATATATATATAAATAAAAGATAAAATGTTAACATTTTCATTTAGGCCTCAAAATAATTACATTTATTTGGTTGTTAAAATGTGCTACATTTATTAACCACAATTATTTCTATAAATATAAATAAATAAAATATCTCAACATTACAATTTTTAAAAGAGAAAACAGAAAGGGGTAAAGCGCCAGAGCTTTCAATAAAACTTGAGAATTTTGAAACTTTGTTACTCTGAATTTTTTTTCTTTTTTGCATTAGTCGTGGTTGTCGCTGCGAGAATTTGTGCGCGAGAGGTTGTTATAGAAACTTAAGTGGTTTGCCGTTTATTGGTGTAGTGAAGCTTAATCGGAACAACTTACTTTTATTTTAAACTGACTTTTTACATTCATTTCGATTAGCTGTAAAATAAGCGAATTAGTGAATGTTACATGTGTTTATATATAGATATATATATATATATATATATATCTATATATATATATATATATATATATATATATATATATATATATATAGTATAGATATAGATATAGATATCAGATATATATATATATATATATATATATGCCTATATATATATATATTACCTTGCGCTGCAGTCTCCTGTAGTACCTCATTTGGCCACCGGGGGGTCAAATGAGGCGAATGTTGGTAGGGATTATGTAACATTATATTAATAATAGGTGGGTATTATGTAATTAAGTAAAAGGCATCTCGACTCTTCGGCGACGGCTGTGTCTTACTTTTACGCTGCTTTGCGGTATCATTTTGACTTCATAAAGTCATACAAAGAGTACCAGTTCTGTTTAAGAGTTGTTGGTGAATAGAAAGGTGATTAATTGTACAAATGAGTTCTATTGAAATGTTCAGGTTGTGATGAGAGAAGAGTCAGAAGGTCCATGAGAGTGAGTTTTGACCTGTTTGGTGTTTGTTCTCATTTGTTTTAGCCATGAAAACCCGAGGTGGCCACAGCAGTGAACTTTATTACCACATTAATGAGAGTGAAGGGACTTCTATCCGAAGACCAACTCCACCATTTCAACCATACGTTGGTTGGAGGTTTTGGGAGAGCATTACGAGCACCACTTGGTTCCCCGACGCCCCACACAGAGGTTCAGGATACCGCTGTATTCGGATCAATCACTGTATGGACCCGCTGGTAGGGAAAGCCGCTAACGTGATCGGCCTGAGCAGGGAGCAGATTTTCTCCCTGCTGCCCTTAGAGCTGACGATATGGGTCGACCCCTACGAAGTGTCCTATCGTATAGGGGAGGACGGATCCATATGTGCGCTCTGCGAGTCTACGCCGCCGCAAGAGACATACACGGACACCCTGGACAGCTATGTAGAAAGTGACAACCTCGAGCCAGTCTACTACTACTACCCCTACTATTACACTGTGATGAGCTAATGTCTTGTCAACGTCTGTCTTATGTTTCCTTTTATTAATTTTTTAAAATTATGATTTGTAACGACTGGGAAATGTATATATGTGTATATATTTTTATACTGTATATATTTTCTATACTTGATTTTTAACACCTGTACAAATATTGTATTTTTTGAACCTACATGTTGATTAAATGTTGATTATTCAAGTTTAAGAGCTCGTAATCAGATTAAAATTCAAACGAATTTAGACAATTACATAATTCATATAGTATAATAGGGGGTATTCACGGTGGCTCAGTGGTTAGCACGTTAGCACGTTTGCATCACACCGCCAGGATCCGGGTTCGATTCCCGTGTCGGTTATGCGTGTGTTGAGTTTTTTTTTTCCACGGGTTCTTCGGTTTTTCCCCCGGTTCAAAAACACGGTAGGTTTGAAAATTGAAAATTGGAAAATTGTAAACCTTGGAAAATTGTCCCGAGTGTGTGATTGTGATGTGTGTGTGTGTGCGATTCAAATCATAATACTAATTCAAAACGGTACACAAGCCTATTATATTATCATGGGGGTGGTGGGGGGGGCGGGGCTTAGTGGTGGCTTAGCACGGATGGAGTGGTTGCCATTCCATCCAGGGTGTATCTGCTGCCTTAATGCCCATAGACGCCTGATATAGGCACAGGCTCCCCGTGACCAAAGAGAAGATCAGATATAGCGGTAGAGGTAGAAGATGAATGAATGAATGAATGACTATTATATAATCTTTACGTACTCTCCTCAATGCCATCAAAATGCACTCATAACTATTAAACAAATATGTAACGTCTCTGCAACACAATTATATTTTATTTCTCCTTAAGTACTCATGTTATTTTCCCAATTGATTTAAACACACATTAAATATATAAACCCAAAAAAAATTGTTTCTGTCATTCATTAAAAATCTTATTTTATTACAGAATATATATATAATAAAAAAAAATCTATAAAAATAATTAAATATATATATATATATATATATATATATATATATATATATATATATAATTTATCTTTAAATAAATAATAAATAAATATTTACCTTTAAAACTGTATATCCAGACTCTTGTTAACTTCTGACTGTTGATGTATAATCACCTTTCAACGATACATTTGCAAGCCATTTGACTAATTTATTCCCTAAAATAAGGGATGGGGCGGGACTAAAGTTGTAGCGAGTCTCAACATTTAAGTGTCTTAAAAATATTTTACTGACTCTTAAAGCTTGACGCGTAGTTACACGTCTACACGTAGTTACACGTCTACACGTAGTTACACTGTCTTCTAGTCAGATATCAGATTTTTTTTTTTTTGCGTGTACTGCCTAAAAAACAACTACGAAAACAAGGCTTTTTAAATTTTTTTTTTTTTTTACATATTTTATTACATATTCGGAAGCAATGCCTCATGGGAAGTGCGAGTTGGTTTGTTTGTAAGTAAAACAGACTACACTGCTGTGCGTGTGTAATAAATGTTTACGTGTAATTAAATGTCGTGTTGTTTTATAGTGATTTTCGATTAGATTGTACACTCTGGGATATATGCATAATGATGAGCGCTGTATTGCCTACAGCCATGATGGTGCACATTGTGTGCTGTGATGCGGTCCGTGGCTGAGGGGCATGTAATTCATACTTACCTGGTAGGGGAGATACCATGATCACGAAGGTGGTTCACCCATGGTGAGGCTCATCCATTGCACTTCAGTTGTGCTGACCCCTGTGAATGCCCCAAATGTGGGAATCTCGACTGCATAATTTCTGATAGTGGGTGACTGCGTTCGCGCTCTCCCCTGATTTTTCTTGTTCTAAAATCAGAGCTGAAATTACCATGTTATTAATATTAATCTCTTTTTATCTGATGGAATTATTGTGAAAAATACGCTATAAACCCGATTACAACATTCATCTTGTATGATTCTAATTAATAAAGCATTGTAGAAGTTATATATGATTTACTATACAATAGGATTCCTTTTATGGATAAACATTATATGGAGTTTGTTTGCTTAGGTTTCCCAGGTGCTACCCAGAGGGACATAAACTACACCAGGGGTGGGAAAACTATGGCCCGGGGGCCACATCCGGCCCCTTGGTCCTTTTAATCCGGCCCGCTGAACTGCTTCGGCTTCTTTGCCGCACCAGAAGAAATTAGAAGAAATTATAACCCCACACAACGAAGGAAAAATACGGCGAATTTTTTTCTTTTCCTTAAATAGAATATCCTTATTCTTTTAATAGCACAATGAACATATCTTTTACCGCCCTTTACAAGTGGAAAAAATGTATTTTATTTTGAACATGTACAATGTTGGGGCACGGTGGCTTAGTGGTTAGCACGTTTGGCTCACACCGCCAGGGTCCGGGTTCGATTCCCGTCTCGGCCATGTGTGTGTGGAGTTTGCATGTTCTTCCCGTGTACCTCAGGGGGTTTTTCTCCGGGTTCTCCGGTTTCCTCCCCGGTCCAAAAAGCATGCATGGTAGGTTGATTGGCACCTTGGAAAATTGTCCCTCGTGTATGAATGTGTATGTGAGTGAATTGTGTGTGTGTGTGTGTGTGCCCTGCGATGGGTTGGCATTCCATCCAGGGTGTTCCTGCCTTAATGCCCATAGACGCCTGAGATAGGCACAGGCTCCCCGTGACCCGAGGGAAGATCGGATAAAGCGGTTTAGAGGTGAGTAAAGACCCTTAGATGGAGGTTAGAAGTCCGAGATTTAGAAGGTAGAAGATGAATGCATGAATGAATGTTCAACCATTATTGTTGGTTCGGCCCACGAACACACCTCAGGTTTCTCATGTGGCCCTTTGGAAAATATAATTGCCCACCCCTGAACTACACGAATATATGTATTTAGTTGCTATTTAGATGAAACAGGAATTCAGTTAAGATGACATTCATTGGAGAAGAATGATCATTGAAGTTACCACCGAACCCTACACCCCGCTCGGACACGTATCTCCTATAAATTATCATTGGTTACAATTACATATGTATTGTTGTAAATGTGTAGCTAATAAAATAAAAAAAATATAATAAAATAAAATAATATGTTCGATTCATGACAGTTGGAACTCGGTAGTCGTTAGCTGCGGAACTCATCAAATGCACTACACCACGTTATGATAACTGAAATTTGTTTCAGCTATTGTCACGTGCTCGCAACTCGACACAGACTCGACACAGACTCACGATGAATAGTCTCGAACACTGCAATAGCGTTCTCATTTGTGCTTTCTGTACATTTGAAGCCACCAACATTTGCAACACTCAAGTTCCAGAATTAATTACCACCAAGTTATTTTTTGTACTTACTTTGTTAGCGTTCTGTGCATCATGAAAATGTAATGCATGCATCTGCTAATATGGGTTTTATTTAATCGTGTCAGATAATAATTCGTTCAAATTGTTTTTCTTATTATATATTACTGTTGGTTGCTTACTGCAAAAAGAAAGATAGAATTTATTATGAGACTGCCCATGTTCATTATTGTACCAGGTTCTGCTAATCAAATAATCCTTGATTTATTTTCCCAACAGGGGAACGTTCCATCAGAACCGTGTAGGTATGGATGTATTCTCTGAGCACCGAATCCATTCACATCGAGTGACGTGCAATTCTTTGTGAATTGTTACTCGGAGAATGTATTACAATTACAGAAACTCCACCCAATCTTCGGAGATACAAGATTCCTTTTATGATGCTCGGATCTGAAGCGAGAAGAAATGTCGGGAAATTTGGGAAAGAGCGACGCCATGTGGTCAAAGATAAAGTTACACTAGAAGAAGAAAGATGTAGAGGAAGAATGAGAGGGAGGGACATTTGAAGAAATAGTTGAAGGGTGATTGAGGAGGAGAACAGAAATGGTGAAAGAGAAAGATTAGGCAGATGAAGGGATAGAAGGAGGAAAGGGGATTGAGGAGAATGAGAAGGGAAAATAAATCATAGTGGGAGAAGGAAGAGTTGAGATGGACACTTGAGAAAGAAAGCGGAGGATAAAGATGGAAGATTAGAACGGGGGCATTTAAGGAGAAAAGAAGTGGTGAAAGAGGAGGAGAGAGATGGAGGAATAAGAGGAAGAAAATTAGAAGGGAGATGGAAAAATAGAAGGGGAGGGGAACGAGGATAAAAAAATAGGAGAAAAGTGGTGAAGGTGGGAAGGAGTTTAAGGAGAATGATAAGGGGGAAAGATGGTGAAAGAGGATGGAAGAAAGATTTTAGAGGAGGAAGGAGAACAGGAGATGGAAAATGGTGATGGATGGATGAGAATAAGGAAAACATTTGAGAAAGACAGTAAGTAAAGAGATGGAAAAGGAGGGAGATGCAGTTAGAGGAATAGAAGGAGGAAAGAGATGGAATGATACTGAATGAAGAAGAATGATATTTAAAGAGAAGAGAGGAGAAAGGTGGTGAGGAAGAGGGAAGAAGGTCAAAGGATGGAGGAGATGGATCCCCCTTAGCACCATTACAAGTTCCTCAGGTTTAAACTGGGACTTGTGTAGAACCCTGAGGTTTCCAAAAAGCACTGCAAGCACACACACACACACACACACACACACAACTGGTTTTTTTTTTTTTTTTTTAAATCAAGATAATTTTTATTTCTTTTCTTAAAAAAAAAACAAAAAAAAAAAAAACAAAACAAAAAAAATTACAAAAATTCCAAGGAGAATGACAGATCAAACACACAAAGTAAAAAATAAGTTGGGGAGGGGTAGAGGATCGAGGGATGATATACAATTGGAAGACAACACACTCGTTGGGAAAGTGGAGGAAGTTACAGGGTTCGGGGAAGGGGGGGAAGGAGGTTGGGGGAGATACTCGGTGATGCCTGGCACAAAAAAAAAAAAAAAAAAAACCCATAATGATAAGAAAAAAGCCCGAGGCGTAATGTTTGGACGCTTGTGAGAAGTTCATGCACATGAAGACTGTACAGATGAATTCATGAACCAAGTCCATGATGTTAAAGCTCTGGAGCTGGAACAGAGGGGGAACAGACATCAGGAGCGAACAGGACATTTCAAACAAAAACTACTCGAGGTGGTTCCGAGAATATACCCTTCCTTTCGCTTCAATGGCACAAGTGGGGAAAAAAAGGGAATAAACAAACAAACAAAATCAACCACACTCAAAAGTCCTTCGACTTTTCTGCGTTTACAGCTACGGAATGAACTCCTCGCTGATGGAAGTTGTGCCTCGGTTTTAAAAGAGGTTATAATGCAGCAAATAAAACGCCGCTGGAGTCCAGACGAGAGAAAGCCTTCCCGAGCGTTCGAATTAAAGTGTTTACATTTATTTCTCTGCTTGAAAGCATTGTGTGCGTGTGTGTGTGTATATAAAGAGAGAGGAAAAAAAAGTGTGCCTGGGCTCAAATAACCACCGAAAAACAAGAAGAAGGAAAGGGAAAAAACCCTTATTTTAAAAACATCCTATACACTGTTTAAGACTACATCACACACACACACACACAATCTCAAAAACGCAACAAAACCAGAAAATGTTTTCGGTTATGAGATGTAGTGAATGAAACAAGATCTTAAGGACGCACGCACACCAAAAGAAAAATACAAAACGGGAATGAAAGGAAGCCCTCACTAAAAAAAAAACACAAAAAAACAAACAGGTGCGTGCGTGTGTGCGCGCACACTGCCTTTGTTCACTGAAAATAAGAAATCTGTTGACGTCTTTTAGGAAAAAGAATTCATACTAAATCATGAAGCAAAACAAAGAAAAACATGAAAGAAAAGAATTAGCTGTAAAGCAAATACAAAGCAAATACTATTTGAGGACAGTTATGGGGGGTTGGGCTTGTATGTATATGTTTGTGTGTATATGTATGCGCGTGTGTGATATATATATATATATATATATATATATATATATATATATATATATATATATATATATATATATATATATATATATATATATATATGTTTATATATTCAGTGTTTTCCTACTTGAACACTCACCTCACTTATTTTTACCATGCGTAATAAGAAGCTTTATGCTTAAAAAAACGGTTTGTGTTTGAGTCGAAACCAGAGTGTAACAGGGATGGGATTTATATATATATAAAAAAAAAAAAAAAAAAAAAAGGCTCAGATTAATTTGAAAGCAGTGTTTCGACTTCACTCACAGTTTCAATGATTTATAAAAATCCTGGGTAATTAATTTCTTAAAAAAATATTTTAGCTTCATTAGCGTGAAATTGGACAGATTTGGTTTGATCAGACTCAATGCTAGATCAGGTCATCATATAATTAAATTGTCATGGCTTTGTAATCAGGTGAAAGATAGGTTTCTGGGGATCTAAACTCCAAATACAGTAAAGAATCACTAATAAACTGTGTGTGTGTGTGTGTGTGTTTTTTATATATATATATATATATATATATATATATATATATGTAGGTGGGGCTTACATGAGCTGCCAATCAATCCTAAAATGATAAAATGTTTGTTTAAAGGTGTGTGCGCGCGCGGGAGAGTTTTTACTGACCGAGAAAGTATGCTTTAGAGCATGTTTAAACAGCAAAAACACCAGGAAGTATGTGGAGACGACCAAAAAACTCTAGAAGAACCATCCGAGCATCAGCCCGCTAGAAGTGGAGGAGCTTTCGGGCTTTTCTATTAGATCTAACCTACTCATAAAACAAAGACAAAACCAAAACACACACACACAAACACACACACACACACACACACACACACACACACGTGCGCGCTGATGCATCCCAGGACAAAAGGGGGTCTTGTGATAAAGAAAGTGTACGGTTTAAAAAGCCAGGTCACCACAGAGAAATAATAATATTAATTAAAAAAAACCTCCAAATAGAGGAGAGAGAAAAAAAACCCCAAAGCGACAGGAAAAAAGGAGAGCGCGCAAAGAAGAAGCGAGGAGACTAATCCTCCCCGGACGGCGCGTCTTCTTCTGATCCGTCCTCCTCTTCCTCATCTTCATCCTCGTCAGGGGTGCTTTTCTTCTTCTTGGCGGACGGAGGTGGCGAGCTCTTCTTCTCCACCTCCTCCTCCTCCTCGTCTTCTTCGTCCTCGGGTGGGCTGTCGGGCTCCTCCTCCTCTTTGGGTGAGGATTTCTCAAGGGCCTTTGCTGCACTCTGGCGACCTTTCCCCTTTCCCTTCATGGGGCTCGGGGTAACTAGGGGGGCAAACATGGGTGGATTTTAGATCTTTACATGGATCATTACATTCGACCACCAAACGTCACATGAGGCAGGTTCAGCGATTCATCATGGGAGAGGAACATGTTTGACTTCTCTACTTAGTCTGTCTTTTCTCTGACCTCTGCTCTCAGATTTTAAATACACAGGTCTCTCCATCCCTCCATGTCCAACTATCCCTTCATCTGTTCATCCTTCCAATTTTGTGCCTGCTTTTCCCCCTCCAAAGCAATTTGGGAATTCGGGAGCGTGAATCTGTCACTCACTCTCTTCCTCCATCGGTCTTCTCATCTCACCATCTCCCCTTGTCTAGCAATCCCTTCCTCTCTTTCTTCAACCATTTCTCCATCTAAATGGTTAGATTTAGAATGGTAAAAGCACGCTCTATTGCATGCTCTCTGCCTCTCCATCTGTACACAATGGTCTTATGTTCCCTCCATCTGTCTTATTGTCCAACCATATCACCATCTCTTACTCTCACACCTCTCCCTCCACTCATCTGACAATCCTTCCATCCAGCCAACACACTCTATCCATCACCCACTCATCCACCCATCTTCCTTACCCACATCTATATCTTGGTGCCCTTTCTGCCCCTGTCCTGGTGTCTCCATCTATCTATCGCTTACTAGCTCTGTCACAAAGTGTCACTATCATTGTCAACCCCCCCTCTATGTCCCTTGCTCCACCTGTGTCCATTTGTCTGAGCATCCCTCCCATCTCTTTGTCCGATAGCCATTTTGGCCTCAGGGTCATTCTTTCCCCCCTACAAAATCTCTCCAACAGAGTGAAGGAGAGCCTCGGTCTGTACCTGTGGCCTTTAGTCTGGGTTTTGGGGATTTCTTCTCCTTCTTCTCCACTTTGCGTCCTCTAAGGCTCACTTTCTTGCCCTTCTTTTTGGAACGGCCGTAGTCACTGTCGTCATCGTCGTCAACCATGAAGTCCTCGTCGCTCCCGGACTCCTCTGTAACACAGAGTTACGCGTTACCATAGGGCACGGTTCATAAACGATAAACAGAAACTCAGCAGGAAAATAAATCACATCCTCAATAAAACACACCGTTGGGGCAGTTTGTAAATGTAATGGTGTTATTTATGATTACTGTCATGGCAGGATAAATCCAGCATCTAGGTTTAGGGGCTCAATAAGAGCAAAATGCGGCAGTGAATCACAGGGAGAACGATGCTCCAGAATCTTTCCAAAGCAATTCCAGTTCATTTAAGTTTACAAAACTGTCACCGCATACAGGTACAGATAACTCAAAAGAGATCTGCCCTCATCACACACACACACACACACACACACACACACACACACACACACACACACACACACACACACACAGGTACATAGAAAACATAGAACGATAGACACCCGGACAGATATGGAGAGACAGAGAGGACAGGCAGACAGATATGGGGAGAAAGACAGTGATATATAGAGAGATAGACAAAAAGAGAGAGATATAGAGAGAGACAGACAGACCAACAGACATGGAGAAAGACGGTAATGCTGAGAGAGACAGACAGAGATGGAAATAGACAGAAAGATGGAGACTTATACAGATATGGAGAGAGATGAAGATACACAGACAGACAGAGGGGAAAAGGCAGAAAAACAAAGGGACTTAATTTGGACTGATATATGGAGTGGGTGCACTATCAGGGAGAAAAAAAAACAGATCTGAGAACAAGTATAGAAATTGACAAAAAGAAGGAGAAGAAGGGATAAAGCAGACAGAGTATTAGACCAGACAAAGAAGAAGAAGCACAGACAGGATATGGGGGGCATGCGCCCAAGAAACAGATAGACAGAGAATCAAACAGAAAATGGAAGACAAACAGACATAGATAGACAGATAGAAATATAGAAGGAAAAAGACGGAGAGAAAGTCATTTCTGGATGTATATTTGGTCGAAGCTCTTAAGGGATTACTGAACATTCTGAATGCAGAATTGTGTTTTGAAAATGGGGACATTCAACGATCAAAATTCCTGTTATAGGAATTTATTTGAAGAGGTCATTATTTAAAGGCTGGAGAATTCACGGAACTCACGGTCCATGTAGGCGTGCTCATCTTCATCTTTATCCTCATCCTCACTACCTCTGTCCCCCAGCAGAATCTCTCTCTGTTTGGATGCGGCCTTGGAGGCGGCTTGTCTCACTTGCCTGGGCTTCCGGCTCACCTCCTTATCCTCATCGCTCTCATCTGCTGCGAGAACCACCACCACACACAAGGTTATAAAAAGGACAACTAAATAATAAACCACAAAACTCAGCACAACTAAAATAATAAACCACGGTTAATTTGGAAAGGAATAAAAATGAACGGCACCCACCGGAATCCCGTTTCCTCTTCAGTGACCGTCTACTGTTCGACTTCTCCACTTTGCCCTTCTTTCCTTTCTTCCCCTTTTTGGATTCGTAATCGCTTCCACCATCTTCCTCCTCTTCCTCCCCAAAGTCATTGCCTTCGTCACTGCCGAAATCATCTGAAGGGAAAATAGATTCCAGTAAATGGATACACAGAAAGATAGACATTAAAAATCTTATATAATATATAAATAAAAAGGTCTGGACAGTTTAGACATTTTATGTACCTGCTGAATCGTTCTTAGGTTTGGAGAGTTTGTCATCGGAGTCATCACTGGGAGAAAAGATTTGGGGGGGAGGGGGGTTAAGAGAAAATTTGTGTTAATTTTGTGAAAAGTTAAACAATTTTTTCCAGCAGATTGCGTGTCAACATCATCTTGCCAGCATACAACAGCTAAAGGATTCAGGCAGAATTCAACTCTAATTAATCGATACCGATATTACTGAACTATGGGCGGCTATCAGCAAAAACCCATACCATCTCATCCGGAAAACTATGCACTGTTTACTTTTCGCACGAGACATTGAGCTGCATGGAAAGCACTACATGTATTATTCATAATAACACAATTATACTGATTAACAAATATTCCCATAATCAGTGGATTAATTAGTTATCTGCAAGTACGACCTACAGTCATGTGAAAAAATTAGGACATCCTTTGAAAGCATGTGGTTTTTTGTAACATTTTTAATAAATGGTTATTTCATCTCAGTTTCAACAATACAGAGAGATTAAAGTAATCCAACTAAACAATGATAACTGAAGAAAAGTCTTTTCAAGATCTTCTGTAAATGTCATTCTACAAAAATGCCTATTCTAACTGAGGAAAAAGATAGGACACCCTTGCCCCTAATAGCGAGTGTTACCTCCTTTGGCTGAAATAACTGCAGTGAGACGGTTCTTGTAGCCATCTACCAGTCTCCGACATCGGTCTGAGGAAATTTTACCCCACTCCTCAATGCAGAACTTTTTCAGCTGTGAGATGTTTGAGGGGTTTCTTGCACGTACAGCCCTTTTCAAGTCACCGCACAGCATCTCAATGGGATTCAAATCTGGACTTTGACTTGGCCATTCCAGGACTCTCCATTTCTTCTTTTTCAGCCAATCTTTGGTTGATTTACTAGTATGTTTTGGGTCATTGTCATGTTGCATGGTCCAGTTCCGCTTCAGCTTTAATTTTCTAACTGATGGTCTCACATGTTCTTCAAGCACCTTCTGATACACAGTAGAATTCATGGTGGATTCTATGATGGTGAGCTGACCAGGTCCTGCTGCAGCAAAGCAGCCCCAAACCATGACACTTCCACCTCCATGCTTCACAGTTGGTATGAGGTTCTTTTCTTGGAATGCTGTGTTTGGTTTACGCCAAACATGTCCTCTGCTGTTGTGTCCAAATAATTCAATTTTGGACTCATCTGTCCAAAGAACATTATTCCAGAAGTCCTGGTCTTTGTCAACTTTATCTCTGGCAAATGTCAGTCTGGCCTTGATGTTTCTCTTGGAAAGCAAAGGTTTCCTCCTTGCACACCTCCCATGCAAGTTAAAGTTGTACAGTCTCTTTCTGATTGTAGAGGCATGTACTTCTACATCAACAGTAGCCAGAGCCTGATGTAGTTCTCGAGATGACACTTTAGGGTTTTTGGAGACCTCTTTTAGCATCTTGCGGTCTGCTCTTGGGGTGAACTTGCTGGGGCGACCAGTCCTGGGCATGTTGGCAGTTGTTTTGAAAGCCCTCCACTTGTAGACTATCTTCCGGACAGTGGAATGGCTGATTTCAAAATCTTTTGAGATCTTTTTAAATCCCTCACCAGACTCATAGGCTGCTACAATCTTTTTTCTGAAGTCCTCTGACAGCTCTTTTGCTCTCACCATGGTGCTCACTCTCACTTCAACAGTCAGGAGCACACCAAACTAAATGTCTGAGGTTTAAATAGGGCAAGCCTCATTCAACATACAGAGTAACGATCTACTAATTATGTGTACCTGGTGTGATATACCTGTGTGAGATCTGAGCCAATTTAAGAGGGAATACATGTGAGGGTGTCCTATCTTTTTCCTCAGTTAGAATAGGCATTTTTGTAGACTTACATTTACAGAAGATCTTGAAAAGACTTTTCTTCAGTTTTCATTGTTTAGTTTGATTACTTTAATCTCTCTGTATTGCTGAAACTGAGATGAAATAACCATTTATTAAAAATTTTACAAAAAAACACATGCTTTCAAAGGGTGTCCTAATTTTTTCACATGACTGTAGATATCTGTAAAATCAGTCAACCTCTATCAGGCCATCGATTGGACATTCATGAGGTATCTTGAACTATAATCACACTGTTCAGGATCTATTATATAGCAGTATGGCGTAGTGGTCAACCGATGTATCGGTTTTGTTGATTATTTGGCACCAATAATGTATTGCTGCAAAAAAAATCCATACTGATAGTTTTTCTAAACTGCATCTGTTGCTGGAGAGGCTGAGGGGAACTGCTCTCATTATATAGTCAACAATTATCACAGATACTTAATAACTACTCTTCTTTTCACCTTTATATCTCTCTAGGTGGAGTTAAATGCTCCTGAGGTTTGAATGAAGTTCCAGTCCCTTTCTTCAGTTCAGATCTACCCCATTTATCCCTGACCCCACACCTCCTCAATTAGAGACCACACTGTGCATCTAGAGAGAGTTGCACATAAACAGCTTAAAGATCAATGAAGTTACTGAGCAACTCAAGAACATTGATGGATTTGGACTGGAATTATTATCTACAGTCTGCTACAATGGATCAGGACCACAAAGCTGGATTTAGCACCACTGAAAAGATGAACAAAGATGGAACTTGTGATAGAATGTGTGAACATTAGATGAAGATGAGGAGTTTGGGTCCAATTACTCTCAAAGCTTCTTACTCATGAAATTGTTCTAATTGTTCTGTTTAGTGAACTATCGACCACTAAACTTACACATTCATATTATAATAATATAAAACAATTTAATGTCCTGCAGCATAGGTTTGGTCTTATTAACCACAAAAATAATGCTCCTGACTGTTTATTGCTACACCTTGAACAGGCTTGTCTCATGGGCATCAGAATATGGCACAACCAATTATAAATTACCAGGAAAAATCATTAAATGGTTTAGTCAATAATGAGGTGTCACGGTGGTGTACTCCATGGTGTGTGTGTGTGTGTGTGTGTGTGTGTGTGTGTGTATATATATATATATTAATTAAACAATTATCTAATTAATTACAATTATAAATATATAATATGCCCCCTGCAGCAACAAACAGCATGCGGTGTCAGCGATTCGCCTATAGAGGCCGCTCTCCTAATGACAACAGAGAATCAAAAGCGATAAAATGGGTAATATCTAAAGAAAAGTGCAGTGCAATATTGATGATTAAGCGATAAGGCACTCACCTTTCCTCCTGTGCGTTCTTAGATTTCTTGTGCTTGATTTCCCGTGGTGCTGCACGCACCTTCTTGGGCTTGTCTTTGTTATGTTCATACTCATCTGAAAGGTGGGGGGGGGGGGGCATGACCAAAACATTTAACTTTCAGCATATTAATCACTTTCAGTTGTAAAAGATGCACGCCATGTCCACATTTAGTCCGCATAAGATTTATCCACCTACAAAGCCATGTACTGATTTAGGTGTGGAGGCTTGGGGTACACTCGGTGATCACATTCATCAATGTTCACTAAGTCGTTCACTAAACGTTTTGGTTTTAACGACGATAATGTAAAATGTGAGAAAAAAAACATGAATATCAAACATTTCAAATTCAAGCCTACTTTTCCAAACGAAATGAAGTGAAAATGGAGATGACAAACAACACAGATGTGGAAAACATATAAAAAAAAATAAACATTGTTTTTTTTTTTTAATGGGGCACAGACACAAACATAAAATCACCCAGCCCAAAAGGTTTATTTTTGCTTTAGTGAAAGGTAATTAACTGAACTTTTACCATGCAAAAAACTACTGCTGTTGAAAAGCCTATAACTCGGTAAAAAAATCTCAATGCTACAATTACAACATACAAGTATCCTCATAAGCCTGAAAGGCAGCAAAAGTTAACAAAAATGTCAGATTTCCTAAAATGGACACTTGTCTGGGCAGAACGTTAGTTATGTCAAAATTTCTTTTACTTGTGAAATGTGGGCATGTACACACACTACTAAAAAGCCTTGCAAAAACTTGTAGATTGGTTGGAGATTCTCTTCAAAGATATTCGAATGGACGCCTGGTTGCATAAAAAATGTTTCATGAGATGACTTTCTGGATGGAGAGGAATTGTGAGATAAAAAAAATGAAACAGACATGTTACCTGCTTCATCAGATTCATTGAACTGTGAATAATTCACCACCTTTCTGTTCCTGTGGAATAAACACAATAATTCTGTTATAACAACACTGGAAGTCAAATTCCAATCAAATATCAGCTTCAGTATTTGTGAATCTCCAAATAACTTTAATTTGATATGTTCATAGCCGTCTCGAGAAGACAACTTTCAAAGAACTATTTGTAAAAGTCTCTCAGACTGGATTTCAAAATGACTGAACGTCCCAAAAATGGCTGCAAATTCTCTTAAGTACTGGACCTCTGTTTAGACAGAGCAAAAGTATAATTGTACAACTTTAACTTTATAAGTCCTACTGGGCCAAATAACCTCACATCCCAGCCAGAGAAAGGACTAAAGCATCAAAAATGTCAATAATTAAAAAAAAAAATAACAGGTTATCATTGACTAAACAATTTTTAATGCTTAGTTATGATAACATATGTATATAATTTTATTTGATGTTATTCTTAAATACTACTTAGAAACAATATAAAATGACGAAAATATTTAACTGAAATATATTTCAACCTTGAGTTTATTGCTTGAAGGATGCATTTGTTTCTAATTACTTTTACACATCATTATTAACTTTAACATTATTTTTAAAGAAATACATGGCTCTCTTACGTTTTGAGCATTCGCTGTGATAGATGGATAAAAGGACATCTATCCACTAAAAACAATACTTAAGTCATTTGATGGATTTAATTAACTATTTTATGATAATTTATTATTTTATGGTAAATTATTATCTGAGATTTTCCTCCCCGTTATTACCACAAGCATCTCGTATCTCATGGACAAGTTTCATACAATTCATACATATTTGGACAGAAAAGCACCACGAAAATAAACACATTATGGTGTTAGGAACTATTTATTAGAAAAAAAAAAAACAATAATAAGGATATATAATAAATAATTTAATAATAAACAAGTCATGTCTATCTTAAACCCCTTGATTAAATGGTAAAATACCGTATTATTGTTTTTGTTTTGTTTTAAACCCCTTGATGAAATACTACAATAAACCACCACAGTAGATTTACAATACGTTTTAAAAACACCTTCAATTTTAGAAACAGTATGAAAATAATTATACAAAAAAATACATTAATAATCGTGATTTTAAAAACGTCTTTATGATAAAAAAAATTACATATCTGATTGTTTCATAAATAATCAGAATTACTATAAATAAAAATAACTCAGATTAGATCCCAGAGGGGGTGTAGTCTGTAGACAAGCCCCGCCCCCTTCGTTGCGTCATAGTCATGTTAATTGAGCGCGAGCCGCAGCGTCTTTCTTTTCTTTTTCTTTTTTGTTACCAAACACACACAAAAATATAAATTGTTACAAAAAAGCGTTTAATTGTTTATGCCTGGTGGAATTGAACTGCGTTTCACGGACATTATATTTATAAAGAGGAGGGGGGGGGATCGGAGATTTTATTCCCTTCTCGAAGCCTGGTATGAATGGGAGGCCATGTTCTTGGTCAAGGAAAGAGAGGGAGAGGGGAAAAACTGATTGCATTTATCGGATATAAAATGTCTGCAATACTGCATTCTATTTGGATGATTCAAGCATATCATTATGAAAGGAAATTCATCATGCAAAAAATCCCCCATGCAAGACAATGTTCAAGTATGCATTCTGCACATGGTGAGGGGAGAATTTATAATTTAAAATTTATATATTATATTCTCTATATATACACATGCTGGATGAAACACAAATAACGAATTAATAAAGACATAGGTTAATAAAAACAAGGTTATTACGATAAAGCAACGTTGGCACATGCGTGAAAGGCAACAAACTCCTTGGAGTGCACGCGCGCAATCAATGCAGCAGCAGCACGGAGGACATTTTACATCCAAACATACCTCACTGGCCGGGACATTTCTGCAGGAACGCTGTGGAGAGGATTTTTCCTTTTCCTTTTAAAACAAAAGGGGAAAATGAGGAAAAAACAGCTTCACCAAATGACTAAATGTAACGTCGCATAAATGAAACACCAACGCCCCCCGTTCTTCTTCTTTTTTTTTTTTTAAAACCCCGAAATCGTAAAAGTAAATAAAACCCGGGTGGGGAGGGGAAAAAAGTCCCAGCACCTTTGTTTTTACTTTATTATTTTAGCTTCAGCTTCACAAAATGGTGAATAAAACAAACTGAAACTGCAGCCCCTCCGCGCAACCTAACCCTCAGCCACCGCGCGGAGAGGATGGTGGGCGGAGCTTATCCAGCCAATGAGCCCGCCCCGCTGCCGCACCGGCACGCGCGCGCTTTTCGACACCGAGCCGCCATTGGGCCGTTCGAACCGCGCGTCCGCCTTCCCATTGGCCGCCATCGGACGTCGGTCAAAACCCAGGGCGCACGTCCCGCCCTCCTTTACCTCCCCCGCCCCCCTCTCCGCTCCTCCAGCCTTCTCTGTGCGCAGTTAGGTTTCACTCGCACTGCTTCAGAAAACACAAAAGAGGCCCCCGGTAGACATGTCTGCAAAAAGCTTTGGGGGTGGGTTTTTTTCTCTCCACGACTGAAAACCCAAATTGCACGTAAAAACGCCCCAGCATTGATGTCCTTGAGTCACCTGAATCAATTTGCGTGCTCTATATTTCCATTCCCTCACATTGACTATTGACCTATTTTAGCTCAGCCACACTTAAAATGGCATCCTTCTTCTTCATATTCTCTCTGTTCTCCACAAACCTAAAGGTTATTATTCCATTATTCCAATTATTCCAACCAAATGTGGTCTTAATTAATAACCCAACGTAATGCATTGTGGGATTTACAATATATTGAACCTCAAATGTGAATCGACATATACACACACACAACACACACACACACACACACACACACACACACACACACACACACATATATATATATATATATATATATATATATATATATATATATATATGGTTGTCAAATCTCTTTACACATGCCCATTTTACCTGCTCATAACACATCAGCTTTGTGGTCAAAATGGTTACTTAATGCCCAATAACATCCCATCTACTAACAGTTGCAATGATGAAGAGATAATCAGTGTTATTAACTTCACCACCAATAATGTTATAGTGTCATAATGCCTGAGTAGTGTGTGTGTCTACATGCACAGTGTGTGATGTGATATATATATATATATATATATATATATATATATATATATATATATATATTGCTTTACAATATCACAAACCTTGTGTCTCTTTGTCCACCACCTCAAGTTGTAGTTGTCTGTTGCCTATTGAAATAAATGTCATCCATGTGCAACATTTCCTGCCCTGATTCTACATTTGTATGTAATTTTGTGTTACTTTTTGTTAATGTGTGTAGTTTTATGTTGCACCTTGGTCCTGGGGGAACAACTTTTCCATTCCACTGCTGTGTCCTGTTCTGTTTATTGTTGGAATGAAAATAAAAATTTACCTGACTACACTTAACCTGATGTCAAAGAGCAGTACATTTACATTGTGCTATTTTTTTATATATAATATTGGGATTTATTTTGGTGGGATTTTATGATATTTGGATGTTTTTCACAAAACCTTTAGACTCTACAACAGTTCAGTATATTGTGAATACAATGCAGTTTTGAAGATGAATGCAAATTACCGGGAAATGTCCAAATATTTTTTGATGCCTACATTTTTATTTCTTTCCTTAGGCTTACCACTGATAAATATAGGGTCTTACTAAAAAGTCCCGAGTTTGGTCCAACTCTTCATTATCAGCTCTAAAAAAATGTGAATTATAGCAATAAACCCATTTGTAATCACTGTGTGACTCCCCCATCTGACAGGTCCTCCTGTGCATCCTGTACCCGAAGTGGATTTAAAACTCCCTCACTAAAAACCATTACCCTTATAATAGCAGATTTGTAAGGAGATGCTCACTATACTTGTATTAATCCAGCCTGGCTGAGAATCCTGCCCTTTTTCTCCCAGTGAAAATAAGACAGAGGTTAAAATTTCATGCTCCTCATCGTTACACGCCAGGCACCGTAGTGAGGAGAGCGAGAGACTGTTTCCATGGCAACCAGGTGAGGAGCCTTTTTCTCCCTGCCTGCTCCCTCTTTCAGTCTCAGGTTTTTTTTTCCACGATCAGTGTGCTGTTTACCTCCACTAACACCCTGACCTCTTCACTCTGCATGTCTCCAGATTATTTACGCACACAGGAAGGGTAGGATTTTTATACCACTCCAATGCATGTGCAGCGTGTAATTAACTGCTTCTGGGCCAGAGGTTCAGCTCCGCATTTTAACACACAGCTTAATGTTGAGAGAAGAAGAAGCACAATGCATTATAAACATGTTTACCCGAGTGCAATGTTAGGTACAGTGTAAATCTTAATGTTTTACAGCTGGAGAGAGATAAATCAGAAGTCTGGTCTCAGTTCTGTGAGATTTCAGGAGATGATTTTATTCAGCATTGAGTGAAAAGATTTATTTATTTATTTATGCTTGTAATTTGTATTACCAATATTGGAAATCCTACGGTTTATTATATAATATGAAATTATATAATATAATAAACAAAGGAAAAAAATCTAAAATTTAATCTACTTTGACAAAAATGATACAAAATACAAACAATTTGATAGAGTTTGTACAAAAAGCCCATATCTTTACATTAGTTTGGCAAGTTCTTGAGTTTTTGTATGTGTGTATTTAACTCATTTTGTTAACAAATTGCAAATAACAAATATTGTACAAATATGAGCCAATTAAGTAGTTTTTACAAATACATTACTTGAATGATGAAATATAGTTAGGTTTTTTTACACTGCTGAAAAAAGCAAACAAGCAAAAAGGGAATTTATTTTTTGAGAAAGCCATCACTGATTAATCACTGATGTAATTTTCTCCTCCAATTAAACAATTAAAAAAACATACATTTTATATGTATTTTTGATATTTCTATGGGTATTTTTCATAGATATTATATTTAGTTTTGGCATTGAAAACAACACCAGATGAAGACATTTCAGAAATTTTCAAAGGAAAACAGAAACAACAGACAAACAAACCAAAAAAAATCCAAAGCAGCTTTAAACAGTTAACAGATGCCAGTCGAGTACAATTGAAAATGTAATTTGGGATGGAATTCCCCAGGAATTTCAGACACACGGGGGGTTGGGGTATTCAACTGCAGATTTCAGGCCGTTCGACCTTGTGGAGGTTCAGGTTTTCCTGCCCCCGACATTCCACATTCAACTAGTGTAAGACCTCATGGTTAATTTACGAGCTGTTAAAGTTGTGCTGGTTCAAGGAAAAAAGAAAAGCATTTAACTTTGTATCACTGCACTGATCAAACAAAAAAAAAACCCTGAAATCTGGGGAGGTTTGTGTATTAAAATACTAATTTGATTATCACATCCACACTTGCCATTGCAAAATGATCTCGTCATATAAAGAACACAGTAAAAGTCCTAATCAGGCATTATAAACGGGTTTCATTCATCAGCATGTTCTTGTTCTCTAAGTGGGATTGTTGTAATTACATTTGCAATTACATTGTAATTACATTAGCATTTGGCAGACACCCATTTCCAGAACGCCTTGCTCAAGGGCTAACTAGTATCATTGTGGTGGTGCTGGGTTTGGATCCTGTATTGTTCCTTATGGTCCAGAGTCTGTAACTACTGAGCTACCACCCCAATTTCCAGTACATCTATCAAATCAATAATCCTGTAATGGTCAGAAGGGAAGTATTTTCACTAAAACACCACAGAAGGGTATTTTCTTTAATTATTATTATTGTGATTCTTTGCATAAGGAACTGTGGTGTGCACACATTTTGATTTATTTATAAACATACCGTTCCACTGATATGACTGCTTGAACACACAGTTGCACATACATTGCTCTGTACGGCTATTGCCTCGATGTTGCAGCTAAATGTTGTACAAAAATAGATAAATGTCAAATACAAGGTATATTCGAATATACACCAAGGTACATTGCCTTTATTTAATAATATGTGGTAATTGCAATGGCACTAGATTACCACCAGAGGGCACTGGAGCTCTATATTATTCAGATAGAGAGTAGTGTATGTTGGGGATATGGGAAAGAAGGCGCAAGAGAAGAGTACAGAGTTTGTTATCGTGTTTTCAGAGCCAGAATATATATATATATATATATATATATATATATATATATATATATATATAGATATATATATATATATATATATATTGCGCATTGCATTGTATGCAACGCCGAGCGAGGGAGCAGATCACTCACATAGTAACGCACCTCGTTAATCGCCCGTTAATCGTTAATTAAATTAGTACCGTTGAATTTGCGTTAACCAGATAATAACGCGTTAACTTTCACAGCCCTAAGACACACACACACACACACACACACACACACACACACACACACACACACACACACACACACACACACACACACATATGAGGGGGTGTTAAGCGGTAGTCCCTGGAATTTGTAATCTTGAACATTTTCTAAAGTGACTGTAATTTAATTACATGTTTCTTCCTGTAACTGTAACGGATTACTGTTACTTTTATTTTGAAATTAAATTACCTATGGTATGATGGTATGAGATGGTATATATAAATAATAATTACAAAAAACAATAATAATTGATTCATTGATTGGAATTAAAGCATAAAAAATTCAATTCTTTCAACATTTAATTTAATTAATATATTGAAATTAAATGCAACAAAATTGAGTTTAAATTAAATTCAAATTAAATCAAATAATTTCAGTTTAAGATCTCTTACATTATATGTCTTTTTAAAAATATATATATCTTTTTATATGTGTGACAAAAAGATCTAACCTTGAAAAAAAAACATGACTGTTCTAAAAAATAAAAAAGCAGAAAACCTTTTTAATTATTTAAAAAGGAACCAATCAATGTGTAATTTGAATAAATTCTGTACAGTAGAGTATAAACGGCCTGTGGCTGTGACGTTTCATCCTGTAGAGTCTTTATGTTCAGCGTGAAGTGCTTGATGGGGAAAAGCTTTTTTTCGTCATTTAAATTTTTTCGGGGGCATTTTTATTTCTCATGTCGGTTTTGAAGTCCTGCTGTGAGCCATCTGGAGCTCGCCTCCAATTATGAACCGGCGCTGCGTTTAGGAAATGTTTGAAAAAGATTTATTTGCTGGAGAAACTCACAGAACACACGGATTGACACGACACATCTGCGCAGGAGAAATATCACGCCAGGCCTCATCGGGTTCTTCTGTTCTGCTGAAGTGCAGGAAAATTTCATGTCTTACCACAGAAAGTATTTTATTAGTATGATATAGAGGGGATAACGGGTGTAATTATATTTGCATAAGTTGACATTTAATGTGAAAGGTGTCTCTGTTTCCAGCACTTTTCTTTGTGGTTTCTCTGCAACATGAACCTGCAAGGATATGAAGTGTCATGGATAAAATCTAGAGCAGAGGGCCTTACTCAAGGGTCCAGCAGTGTAAGTTTGGAGCAGCTGAGGCTTTCGATAAGAGACTTAACCACAAAGCTATTTGAGTAAATGTACTTTGCTACTGTAAGATGTCACTAAGGTGTTCTACATTAATGATGTAAATGTAATTCATTATTACATATAGTGACAGTGGCGTTGTCTAAAAGACAGGAGGCAGAGTTGAAGATGGTTAGATTTTCATTCGGAGTGATGAGGACAGGATTAGAAATGAGTTTATTAGAGGGACAGAGCACGACATGGTTAGGGAGAGTAGATTGAGATGAGTTGGACATGTACAGAGGAGGGACATGGGGTACACAGGGAGAAGAATGCTGAGGATGGAGGTGTCAGGCAGGAGGAAAAGATGGATGTGGTGAGAGAAGACATGCAGGTAGTTGGGGTGAAAGAAGCAGATGTAAAGGACAGGGTAGTGTGGAGAAGGATGAACCTCTGTGGCGACACCTAACAGAGCAGCCGAAAGAGGAAAAAGTATCTTTACTGAAGTTGTTCCATTTGGTTAGAGACTTCACTACACTTGAAAGTCAAATATCATTCTTTTCAAGTCACAGACCCTTTTTTGAAATCTTTCATTCCTTTTTATTTATGAAGATAAAAATATAACGAGTCAAACTTGAAGCAAACCTGCAAACTTGACCGTTTCTCTGCTCTTTAGGTTTCCCTTTCCTGTCTCCACACAGTGACAGGAAAACTGTGGAGGTCGCACTCATGGAACATCTGATGTTGATCATGGTCCTGTCTAAAGGGAACCTCATCCTCATCCGGATGGTACCCAAAGTCCGTTCATAACACTCTCTGTATTCATTTGCATTTCAGTGTCAGATCTGAAAATATGTTTCAGATGTCACCTTACACTGGGAAAGTTTTAGAGAACCACACTGCCTTGTTCTGTAACAACACACAACACAATGAGGTGACTCGACTCAAGAGCCAACACAACCTCGGGACTCTATGGCTTAGTGTGATTGATGTCCCTTCATACACTCCCTTCATACACTCCTTTCATACACTCCAGCAAGTACTCAATTTCTTCCTCTCCTTAAGTGGAAAATGAGCCCTCGGTCCTTTATCAAAGGCATCAAATGCAATCTGTACTGATTTATGACTTTTATTAAGATGTATTATCCAAATAAATTATGTGTTTTATTGGAAAAGACGATATGGGACAGGCTGGTATGTTAATTATTATTATTATTATTATTACATTATTGTGATTATGATGATGATGATGATGATTATTATTATTATAAATTATTATTGCTATTGTAATAATGAATAGAAGTAACACTGTTATTTGTATATTTATTTTGTTATTATATATTTATAGTACAAGAAAAAAGAAATGGAAAAGGTTGACCTCCTTTTTCAATCAGCATGTGATAGAAAAATAAAGTGCAGGTGCGTGAAGTAAATAAGCGTAGTATTACATTTCAGAATGCCCTGAGTGTATAATATGATGCACATTCATAAGGCAACACTGGCAGCTGTGTGTGTGTGTGTGTGTGTGTGTGTATGTGTGTGTGTGTGTGTGTGTGTGCGTGTGTGGGATGGAATATTTGAATAAATTCCCCTCAGTGCCGAGTGAAACACAGCGTGATGGGTTCAGCTTTGGGACACAGTCTGCGGAGCCTAGTCTCCAACACCACTGCAGTGTCTTTTTACGTCTCTTTAGATTCGATCATACATTTTATTTACGTCACAGTTTCGATTTCACCTCGACGAGTTGAAGTTGTCTTTTCAGAAAGTTTGATGTTTTTCCTGCCGGTAGAAAGTGTAAATATTCTAACCATTCTAGTGTTTTTCGAGAGGCACATGTATGTTGCTTAAGTTTCTATGCTTCAAATCTATAAATCTCCACATGTTCCACTTGATTTCCAATGCAAAATCCTCCCTTAGCATGAAGAACATCTGCATCCAAACCTTTATCTGAAATACTTTTATAAAACTCACAAAATGTTCTTCACTAGTTGGAGATTTCTTTACGATCCAGTTCATCCCAGAGCAGTGATTTGGGTGCAGTGACTGGGCAGGACATTCCATTACAAACACTCCAGACGACTCTCTGAATAACACTTACAGAGCTTGCAGGTATTTGTTCTGTTCTGTTGTACGGTGCAGTTGGTGCAGTCCATGTGGAGTTGTGTTGTGTTGAAGTATTAATTGGTTGTCGTGTTGGTTAATTTCACTTTCCGGAAAAAGTCTTCAAAACAACCGCAGACCATTAAACTTGCAAATCCATATGTGAGTGTACGGGTGAGGCAGTGTGATCACATCTTCTCTCCTGTTCTCCGTCTTACGCACATTCTTCTGTCACAGACCCGTCTACTAATTCATTTATTGACATTAATTTCCTAACGACTTAATTGATTTAATTATGTATTTGTTTATTTATAAAAGAATGATGAGTTACACAGATCAGATATAACATTAAGACCTCCTGCTTAATGATGTGGTTGGTGTATAAGATGATTTAATGCATTCATAAGGTGTTAATCAGAATCCGAATACATTACTGATCCCCTAGTTGATCCTAATTTTCATTAGGAAATCCTTTGTTATAAATAAGTATAAAAAAACAACACATTATATTGTGCAGGCTTGATTTTAATACATAGAAACATCTTCTTCTTCTTCGTGGTCTATACAGTGGATCAACCATGTCCACACTATCCTGTCCCTGTACACTAACTACCTGCATGTCTTCCTTCACAAAATCCTGCCTCCCTCATCCCTCGTCAAGCTTTGCATGCGCATATTTGGTTTTACACTGGACGCCCTTCCTAATTTAATCCTTCCCATTTATTCGGGCTTGGGACTGGCTCTTTGAGGGCACTGGCCGAGTTGCATAGACACTATAGACACTAAAGTTTGTGCACACTTGTCCATAAGATTTGTCTGTGCTTTTTGAACATCCCTCTAGACCCAACTCCCACTTTTCTGAAAATATGTTCCACTAGATATTAAAGTGGAATAATTATAATAGGGACAAAAGAATTGGGACACCAAAATCCAGCCACATTTCTTTCTTCCGAAAGCTCTAAGCATTAAAATTGCAGGTACACAATTGTAATGAATGTCTTTTGATTTAATTGAATTAAATTTGGCCTTCATTTGAACTTGCCCCTGTGCCCAATGTCTTCTCCATGAACATGTGTGGTGAAGCTTCACACTGTTTGGAGTGATGAAAAGCAGATTGCAGTGAGTGCAGGAGAGTCAACACAGATGTAAAGCCATGATACACTCCTGATCTGATTCAGGACAGAAGGTTTGGGTTTGGCCTCCTTGACTATTCCTGTGTGTGTGTGAGTGTGTGTGTGTAAGAGAGTATGTGATGCAGGGCAGGAGTGTGATGTTGAGTCTTAAAAGTGCACACTTCACACTGAAGCATCCTTAACCCATCCTGGAGGCTGTTTGATCCAGCACATGATCAAAATTGCAAGAAGTCCTCTCCTCAGGTCTCCTCCAGCTGCACGGCTGTTGAGAAGCTGTCATCTTTTCACGCCGTCTGCAGAGAAGGATCAAAGAGCCCGAAGAGGCGGCTGGGGAGGAGAGGGAGGGGGGAAAGCAGAGAGAAAAAATTTGGGGTGAACCAGAGGACGCCGTCTCAGCGACTAAACAAGATAACCCAGTTCTGCTGGGAGAGGATTCAAGGCAGCTCGCATCCTCATAAACATATTCAATTAAGACATCAAATGTCAAAGGGAACAAAAAACAGCCAGCTGATTTTTGTGGGTCGAGGCGTCTCTGTTAGTCCTCTCAGGTTGTCTTATCGCGTCTTACGATCAAATAATTATGGCGCAGTGCATCCGGGGAGAAAATTCATAACGAGCTCAGCGTGCCAGAGATTTAACTACTCCTTATGAAAAAAAAAGAGAAGAAAATTTAAAAGGCAGCCCCTTCTGTTCCAAGCGCCGATCTTCAATCAGAATTTCTTCAGAGCTCTTTAACTTTTCCACTGGAGCACAAATCCATCATAAGCATATTCAACATCTTTATTATTTATTTATTTATTTGTTTTTAAACAAAAACTGGATGATACTGTGGTTGAACCCGTGACCGAATCCTCAATTAAAGATGGAGACTTTTGGATGATGTAAAGATGATGTGAGTTTCTCTCATGCTATGCTGTGTTATGCTGCATAAATTATTTAGTTTTTTGGTGTTTTTTTTTCATATACATTCATTTGCATCTTTAATGTCCTCTAAAAACTTTATTATATAAAATCATTATTATTGTTATTATTATTATTATTATTATTATTATTATTATTATTATTATTATCATTTTATTTTATTTTTTGAATAAGGTATTAATATTATCAGGATAACATTATCAAATAACTACAGATCTTGTGAGAGGAAGCCTGCGCTCTGTGGGAAGGATGGAGATGTTAAAGCTGTGATAGATCACAGAAGATTGCTTCATTAGCTCAGTGCTATGTGATGACACTTTTTTCCAGTAGAGGTCACTGTGGACATTTGATGGACATAAAACTACATCATATGGACTAAAAGTATTGGGACACGACTTTATCAGTCATATGTGTTTTTGTTGTTGGCACACGATTGTATAGAACATCTTGCAATACTGCTGTGCACAAAGCCATGCAGTTCTGCTTTACATGGTTTAGATGGAAATGATCTCCTTCTATTGAGAATTTGGGATGAATGTGTACACTGACTGCACCCCTCACCTCACCTACATCAATACTTGACTTTCTAACATTCTTTTATCTGAATCTGCACAAATCTCTACAAAATCTAGCGGAACATCTTTCCAGAAGAATGGAGTTTATTATAACAGCTAATGAAGACTGCAATGTTCAACACAATGTTCAAAAAGAACATTGTCCAATCTCATTGTCCATAAAGTCCATAAAATGCTCAGAAGGTTCTAGTTGGACTAAATGGTTTATAAGTTTATAAACATTCTCACAAAGTATTGTAAGAGCTGAATGCAGGTTAAATTTCAAATGAGTGTAGCCTTATTAGTTTTTCAATGAAGATAGAATCACGATTCCCGTGGCATAATGCTATGGTACTACTTTTTTGAAGGATGTCCAGTATGTATGATACATAACATGATATGTGAGGGCATAAGGCCCCCTTTTTTTGGAAAGGCATGCAGTTTTTACTATTTGTAAAGTATAACATATAGTATATATACATATATATATATATATATATATATATATATATATATATATATAATATAATATAATATGACTTAACAAAGATTCTATAATTATATTATGATCTGTCGAAGAATTTATAATAAATCAGATCATAATATAATTATAGAATCTTTGTTAACTCATATTAAACAGTGTTTATTGCACATGACATAATATCTTCTCAAAAGTGGGGCTTACATGTGATATGTAATAAAAATTGCTGCAATGTGTAATGTGTGTAGTTCCATTAAGGATTATAACAGCATATGTGTTTTGCCTCATGGATGTATTATAACATGTTATGAAGATGTAAAGACAGATGCAGTAAGTTAGTGTTTTTAGATTTCATGTTTTTCAATGATATAATTAGTAAATGTCAGAGAGTGAATGATGTATGATGTATGGAGCTGTTGGAATAAGTAACACTTTGTAGGTGATCTTATCCAGTTCATCAAATCCATCTTGTGCATCTTGAGCAATTGGTCAAAATCACTGTATACTTTAAATAAATTATACTGCATGCAAAAATTCTCAATTTTACACACTAAGCTTTATAGGAATCATCTAAAACTGCTGGTTCACTCGCTTAATAGAATGTTAATGTGGTCACATGTTTAAGCAGCCAATCACAATCCAGAATTTCAAAAGCCCAGGCTATAGGTGTATGCAAAAAATAATTAAAAAAGAGTTCATTTCCCTCAGCATTGAGTTGTGAGCAAACAGACAGCAAACACGATGAGTAATGGTTGTAGGGTACGAACGTCTCAGTGAAGTCCTTTAGCTCTGAGGGGTCAGAAGTTCACAGCTGCCATTAGAGCAGGTCTTCAGGTGAACCCCCGTCAATTCCTCAGCCAGATTGCGCTTGCTGTGTGCTCAGAGATTGATTCCCATTTTCTGGCCTCTCTCAAGAACTTTTCCTATAAGGACTTTTGAAGATAAAGCACTGAGGATAGAGCCAGTCTGATTTATAGGATTATAGACTCTCCACATGTCTCACATACTGTACAAATGCCCTCATGCCGCAAAACACATCTCTCACGTCACATACGAGATCTCTGTCATGACAAAAAATTGCCAATCGCGAGCTTCAGATGAATGTAAGTATATACTTACATCTATACATAAGTTTCTGCTGTCCAGAAGGCTTTTTTCGAGTAGGGTTTGTTACATAAAAGCGGTCAATAAACCTGAATTAGCTGCAGAATTATGAAAAAATGACAAAAATATTGGCAATAAATTATAATTATTATTATTATTATTATTACTGTATTATTATTATTATTATTATTTTATTAAGAATATATATTATCATATATATCAATATTATCATTTATTATTATTATTATTATTATTATTATTATTATTATTATTATTATTATTATTATTATTCCAATTAATTAAAGGTGCCTGTTCTTATAAGAGTGCCAAGAATTCTGGAGGTTTTGTGTTTTTTTTTAAATGATATGAAATTGGAAAACAACGTTTCAATTCAAAAGCTTTAGAAAGCGGACATGACACCTGAGACAATACACATCAGTAGCACAGAGTTGAACACTGTTGTGGGGATTTTCATAAAAATTAATGTTGTTGACATTTGTATTTGCATATATATATTATATCTATTATATCTATATATCTCTATATCTATCTCTCTCTCTCTCTCTCTCTCTCTCTCTCTCTCTCTCTCTATAGGTCTCTCTCTCTCTATATATATATATATATATATATATATATATATATATATATATATATATATATATATATATATATATATATATATCGTAAATTCTGGACTATAAGCCGCTACTTTTTTCCTAGGTTTTGAACCATGCGGCTAATAATAAGGTGCGGCTATTCTGCAGATTTTTTCCCGACCGCTAGGGGCTCTAACCGGAATTAGAATCAAAACTAAGACAAAATAAATGCAAAGAAGAAGAATGCGCTAGTTCCTCTTTAGCAGATATAAGTGGGTAGAAGCGGATAGAAGGAGGACAAACTCTATCTTTACAAGGTTAAGGTGACGTCATTTCACACACAGGAGAAATGAAGATAAATACTGTAAATAGCGCTTATTTTCTCTTGGTTCTGTCCCGTTTTAATCAGCAAAGTTGCTGCCGTGTGTCACGTGTGTCTCTCTCTCTCTCTCTCGCTCGATCCCTCCCTGCTCTTCCCCCCCCCCCCACACACACACCCACGCCACGCACGCACACACACACACACACACACACGCAACGCACAATACAGCCTCAGCTATTCCTGATTTTCCCTCTCCCGATATAAGCCCGGTTCTCCCTACAATCCCCGTCCGGGCTCGTAGCACATACCTAGTGTCGCGGACACGGACGCTCGATATATGTTTATGCCTAACCTTTGTCTGTTCCCGATTCCCGGACTTCCAAGTCCGCCACCGCTCCTGCTCTCCGGTACTCCCGGTACCACGGCGCGCAGAGCGCAAGGCTCCCTAGCCTGTCTGGCCGCTCCGTATGAGCGGCGTCTCGGCGTCTCCTGAGTTCTTTATTCTAATAAATCCTGTTTTGTATGAATTCCGGATCTCCTGCGTCTCTGTGCAGCGTCCACCGTTACACCGTGTTAAAATACAGGTTAGGAAAGGATCTATTTAGGTACATACATGTACATTTACAGTTCAAAAGCGGATTTTATGAATTTTTTTTTTGTTTTTTTTTTTTCAAATAGAGCGGATGCGGCTTATATGCAGGTGCGCTTTAGAGTCCAGAATTTACGGTATATATATATATATATATATATATATACATTTATATATGCGTATATATACACACACACAACACACACATATATATATATATATATATATAGTTATATATATATATATATATATATATATATATATATATAGATATATATATATATATCTATATTATATTATATATATATACCAATTTATACTTATGGCAAAAAATTATATAATGTGTCCCAGGTTTACTATTAAACTAATATCTGCTAATATAAATGCATTTTTATTAGTTCCTCATCAGATTGAGATTAAAATCTTACAAGCAAAAAGAGCAGACGGTACTCATATAAAACAAACAAACTGAAAGAAAACCAGAGATTAAAATGGCTACAGTCACACTACATCCTGTGCTTCTCTTTTTTTTTCTGCTGAAATTATTGATTTGTTTAGCATCTCCGACTCAAGATATAAACTGGTGTTACATGCTGTTACAGAACAGATGTTATTTACTCACTAAATTCCAACAGGAAACAGGAATGGAAACAGGCCGGAACGGATGGAGACGCTGCTCTGTTCTGATTGCACTCTGATCACACAGTAAACTAATACAAAGCAGGCAACTAGAACAGGATCCAGGGACTGAAATATATATAAATATAAAATACGCTAATATGGTATCATGCAAACCTTTACTTGATGGAACTGGCTTTGTGCACAGGGCACCATAAAGCTGGAACAGTTATAGGTTTCCTTGTTCATGAGAAGAAAAAAAATGTCATGAGACTAAATGCATCCAAAGACATCCAGCATAATTGTGTGCCTCCAGAATTGTTATTCCCCTTACCACATATGGTTGGGAAAGATGTGTCCATAATTGTGGCCAAATACTGTCTAGTCAGGTTTAATTATCAGTTATCATAAATAGTCTTTCGTTGTGTTTATAATAATCATTATACTGCACTTATAAAGCATTATACACTTGAAAAAAAAAGATAATTAGAGCTATCAGTATTTCAGTCATATATTTAAAGTATTGCCCTTGTTCTTTTCACAGTGTATTTTAATGTATGTCATTGTTGCAGTATAATAATGCATTCACAAGGGGTTATAGCTAATGGTGACATTACTCAAATTGAAAAACAAACAAAAAGACTATATACATATAGATAGATAGATAGAGAGAATTGCTGTATATAATGCTTTGTTTGTACACAAATAATGCATTGTAGCATCCGAATGAATGTGTTCATATGCGCGTTATAAAAAGTTGTACTGAAGTGAGTCTATGGCAATATAGCAATCTTATGGGTTGGCTGTCCATAAACTTTTATCAACCTGTTACATGTGTATATATGTATAGATAATGTGTATTTTCTTTTTCTCTCTCCAGTGTTTATTTGTGTAACTGTATTAAAAATCTTCTCACACACTTGTCCTTCTCTGGTTTTGTTTCTGATTTAGCTCCCTACAGATGAGCTTATTCTCTCACATTGCACACATGCACACACAGAGAGTAATAATACCTTTGGTAAATACTTATGGTTAAGCTAATTTTTTGTTTAACTTCTCCAAAGTAAAATCAGTCAGAAATAAATGAAAGGCAGAATTATATATATATATATATATATATATATATATATATATATATATATATATATATATATATATATATATATATATATATATATATATATATATTCTTCACTAGAACTCACAAATCCGGCTCCATGAAGATCTGCATTACATGGCTGGAAGTGGAAGAAGTTATACACATGCCTTCAATATCTCAAAACTACAAGATAACGTTTCCAGTGTTTTTTCCCTCTCAGAGATCTGTTTTCTGAGTGCCTAATGTTGTTTTCATTAATCAGAGGGTCCGGAGAGACATCGACCACCTGCCTGGTGCAGCATTTATCTGTTGCTAATTTCCTGGAGATCTGCCTGTCACGCCATGATCACGACCGCCAACAGGTGTAAACAGAAGCAGCCCAAGGACCTGGCCCATTCCTAGTTCATGTATTTACTGCTACAGCAGCACTGTGCCTAACTCAGGCGTCTATGGGCATTAAGGCAGGATACACCCTGGATGGAATGCCAACCCATCGCAGGGCACACACACACTCACGTTCACACACACATTCACATACTAGGGGCAATTTTCCAAGGTGCCAATCAACCTACCGTGCATGTTTTTGGATCGGGGGGAAACCGGAGAACCCGGAGAAAAACCCCCCGAGGCACGGGGAAAACATGCGAACTCCACACACACATGGCTGACACAGGAAACCTGGAAACCTAGTGTGAGGCGAAAGTGCTAACCACTAAGCCACCATGCCTCTTTTTTTTCTTTCTGTTTGATGTTATCCAGCATTCTGTTATGATTTCCAGCATTCTTTTTTCTTTTCTTCTCTTTACCCACATTTGTGTGTTTGCTTGTTTGTTTTTTCTTTCCTTCCTTTCACAAAAAGCAATAAAACATTTTAATAAAATAATTGCATTGTCTTGATCTGAAACTAAAGATGCATGATCAGTGTGAAACACATACTTTGTGTGTGTGTGTGTGTGTGTGTGTGTGTGTGTGTGTGTGTGTGTGTGTGTGTAATGAAATAACTCACAGCGAGACCTCAGTCGAGCCGAGGACATTTCCACTGGCACAGCAGTCCAACACCGCGGCATGCAGCTGCAGCCAAACCTCCCAGCTGACAGATGGATTGGACTGGATGCAGTTACATTCAAGCACACACTCGAGCCAGATCTGTGGATCAACACACACTTTCACAATCACACATACAAATAATGTGAGCTTGTGTCTGAAACACAACTTTTACCATCTATTTGCTGTGGTTTCGTTTTCAGACTTATCATACAGATGCTTCATTATATACTGTCAGATATCAGTATTATACACACTTACATTTGATAGCAATATTTATAATACCGAGTGACTTACAATTAGGACTGAGCAGATGAGGGTTAAGAGCCCAAGGACCCAGTAGTTTTAACTTGGTTGGTTTGGTGGTACTGAGATTTTAACTACACTTCCCCTGTGGTAAATTAGTGATCAGAAATCTGCCATAAATCCTGTATTATATACTGCACCAAGAGAAAGTAGGCAATGCAATATGACTAACAGGGATGGAAGCATATTCAGTAAAAAAACATATAAATGAGTGCACAAAATACTTCACATTTTGTAGGTGAATGAGGGACTTGTAGGTGAATGTATGAATGTGTGTGTGAATGCGAGTGTGTGTGTGTGCCCTACGATGGGTTGGCATTTCATCCAGGGTGTATCCTGCCTTAATGCCCATAGACGCCTGAGATAGGCACAGACTCACCGTGACCGTGAATGAATGAATGAATATACTCCCTTACAGTGACTGAGAACCTAGATTATAGTATCTATCTATCTATCTATCTATCTATCTATCTATCTATATCTATCTATATCTATCTATCTATATCTATATATATATATATATATATATATATATATATATATATATATATATATATATATATATATATATATATATACGCACACACACACACACACACACTCACATATATTGACTATTGACAGAAGTTTATCTGGATTAATAACCTTCCTACTATATGCATGCTTTGTGGACTTTGTCCGCTACTGATTTTAATAGCATAATTATATTAATACAAAATTATATTATATATTAATGCGCATTTTTTTGATCATTTTTATTAATTACAGTTGAATAACTGTTGAAGTGTACTATTCAGTGACAAGAGCTTAAATGCAAAAGTGTATATGTTTCCTGTGGTCTTGAGTCATTAATAATAATTGTTACATGTGCCATAATTTTTATAATCTCTATTGTAGTTGGCGACCCGTATAGGACATGGCTTTAAGAAGACAAAACATATAGGGACCTCCGAATGTAGACAGTGCATTCTCAAGTCACATTATTTTACACTTTAATTTTGTTGACCTTCAGCAAGATAGCGATTGTCTTAGCTGCACAAATACACACACACACACACACACACACACACACACACACACACACACACACACAAAAACACACATATACACACTCTTAATTTATTCTACTGCTTTTTTCCCCCCAACAACACTGCAGCCTAATTGTCTCTGACAGCTTCGCCAACTTGAATCTAAACAGCTTTTCCCGACACCGTGCTTTTGTTTTTCCACCCTCCTCCTCTTCTGTACAATTCTAATTAGGTCCAATCAGCTAGAGTGATATTTATCGATTCCACCATCTTCTGTTTGAAGGAGACTTTACCACCACGTCCACTTGTTCTGCCAGCAATGCTAACATTTCCCCAAAGCCTCGTGTTACTTTTAGCATCTGTAAAATAATTAAGATTGATGCAGGTACGTCTTTGTTTAGTTCGAAGGATAACCCAATTAATCTACACGAATGCAGATTATATAATAAGCGGCATTTAGAGATGACACAATAGAGACAAAGTCTCCAGTTTTCATTGTAATTCTTACCAGACATACCATATTTCCTGACTGTTAACAAGCAAGTGGACCTTTGTGGAACAGAACTCAACCAATCGGAAATGTGGGGTTCAGGTCAGTCTGTAACAGAAAATGACGTGGGACAGAATGACTACCAGTATATTTTATTATGATTTTAAATGCATTTTTTGCACCACCTAATGCTAGATTTGTTCTGCAAAATGTCTGCATACAGACATATAAGCATTACATTTCAAAACATATAATGCCAGGGGGCACGGTGGCTTAGTGGTTAGCACATTCACCTCACACCGCCAGGGTTCGGGTTCGAATTCCCGTCTCGGCCATGTGTGTGTGGAGTTTGCATGTTCTCCCCGTGCCTCAGGGGGTACATGCACGGTAGGTTGATTGGCACCTTGGAAAATTGTCCCTAGTGTATGAATGTGTGTGAATGTGTGTGAGTGTGTGTGTCCTGCGATGGGTTGGCATTCCATCCAGGGTGTATCCTGCCTTAATGCCCATAGACGCGAGATAGGCACAGGACTCCCCTGTGACCCGAGGGAAGGAAGATCGGATTTTAAATAAAGCGGTAGAGGGGTAGATCGGTAGAAAGCGGGTGGTAGAAGATGAATGAATGAAGATATAATGCCCATTCAAAGAGCATAAATACTATAACTATGCCATTTAAATAAAAAATTCCATTGCTTGATTGCAAACATTTACTTACTTAGGCATATGAATATGGTCTACGGGTAAATTTAACAAATAATTGCTGTTTAATAACTTTAAAGTCAACAGCATGTGGTGTCAATGAGCCGCCTCTAGAGGCCGCTTTTGTAATGACGACGGACCTAAAGCCGGAAAAACTATCTTTGTGGATTTTTTCAGATTTTTGCAATTTTCTAAATTTTCTGGCATTGTTTATAAGGTATTAGTTTGGGGTCCCCTACTGTGCATAGTTCAATGGCACAAAAACATTGATGGGCATTGTCAATGTTTTTAATTAGAAACAAACTAGCTAGCCCAGTCAGTGTTATAGATTTAATAAGCATTACATTTATAGCTTGTCGCAGATGGTCTTATCCAGATCGACTTAAGGGCCTTGCTCATGGGTTTAACAGTGGCAGCTTGATGGTGGGATGTGAACTCTTGGCTTAGGATCCAAACTTTTAACAACTGAGTTACGACTTTTGTAATGTTGACTGCAAAGAAAGTTTAAACTATCGATAAACGTTAACACCCTGAGACTCCATGTTGATTTCGTATCAACTTAAATTGATCGTTCTGCGATTTTTCCTTTTTCAAATTATTTGAACATTTTCTAGCATCAACATCAGTAATCATTCACCGGAATCCAAAAATCATAGGTCGTATCAAGTCACATGGCTTTATTTCTGCTCCCAAGGTACATGAGTTTTTGTGTTATGTAAATGTGTGGTATGCTAACGCACGCTGTGCTTATTTGATACACATTTCACATACTAAACCCTTCAGAAATCTCTCCTTACACAATATGAGCCTGTTAGAATAGTGCTTGATTGACATGCCCTCTCTTTGCCCTGTGGATCTTTGGGATTTTGGAGTATTGCGTTGCATGTTCAGCTAGGAGCTCAGAACAAGGTTTTCCCACATGACCATCGGCCCACCCTTTGATCAAAGGCACAGCCGTTAGGCAAGCCGCCAGCGGAAGAGTTTTCTCCGTATCCCGATTTCTCTCCCTCACTCTCCTCCATTAGGTAAATAAACCAGTGGTTGCTAAAGCCTTGTAGTGAAGCAGCACTGATATCACACTTAGTCGACAGGATATGAGTGTTGAGGATTGATTGCTTTCAGCCATCATTTTCCTATCCTTTGCATCCAAATGGAGAACTCCAGGTATCTCCTCTAGGAGACGGACAGAAAGAGACACATGAAGAGTGAGAGTAAACGTCGTTCAGGGTCTTGTCAGTGTTAGAAGACGTCCCACTGAGATAATGAGTACTTTTCAATGCCTCTACCCGTGTCTGTATTTTTTCTGCTAACCTCATCTGGACCACAGGATGGGAAATGCGAGACAAAAGAGAATGGGTAATATTTGGGTGATTAGCTCAGGGCTGTCCTGAATCCTTTTCTCAGTGCCTGATATTATACTTAAGGCTTTTCTAGAATTTTTGATCAATGCTTATGTTATCTGCTCTAATGTTCACTCTTTGGTTGTTGCTTCTTGAATCTTTTAATCGTGTTATATTTGTCTTTGGTATTTACTTCCACAGTGTATTCAAAAAGTCCCTCTGCAGTAGGAATTCAAGCATGTTTTTAAAGCTGGCTATTTAGTTTGTTGAATTTTTTATTTTCCAGAGACAAGAATACACATTTGCAATACTGTGTGAGATATGCTAAACATATAAATACATTGTTGAAAATAATAATGTTTCATTTAATTAATATTTTCCCTTCTCTATGTGGCCACTGCAAAGGGGCTTTTTGAAAGCATCGTATAAAATATATACTAATAAATTCATGACATGTTGGGTTTTGCAGAGAAAAGAACATTTTACTGTGATCTAGATGTAACAAATAAGGTATTCTTCTTCCAGTTTTTCCTCCAAGTTTTCTGGTGTATATCTCGATGTGTGTATATGATGCCATATGATGAAAAAGTGTATCTATACAAGTTATATCCCTGCCCTTGATTATTTTTCCTAAGATACACTCCAGATCAACAGCAGCCCTACAAACGAGCTAGTGTCAAAACATTTTGAGACTAATAGTGGTAACTTGTGCTAACTGGACGAATCTGTCTTACAAACATTTTATGTGCCGCGCGATTGACAAACGAGTCATTCAAGGTTTTTAGAGTGGCTTAAAGAGCCAAAGAACATCAGTAGAAGACAATGAGATCAGGAAGATCTTAAACAAGCTCAACCCTCCAAATTTTCACAACTTGTGCACGATGATCGTCAATCCGCATCATCTCATTTCCACACCCAGCCTGCTCGCCGTGTTCGGCTCCACCGGACTTCATCCTCTTCCCATAGATAACTGTCCAGCTTGCCATTTGGCACCATTGCAGCTCGAATCGCTGGAGGTGTTTCACTACGCTTTGAAAAGAAGACTTCCAGGACACAGTTCTGAAGAATACTGGGAGTACTGTACTGCTGTGCAAGGGGAATATTTTGAAGGTGATTGGGTGGAAAGGGAGATGAATAAAGTAGTTTCTTGTAAACAGAGAAAAATACCAGTTCTTCAAACCAAACTGAATATGAAGCAGACAGTGTCTTTTTTAAAGCAATTTTATACAGTTATGTTGGATCCTTATGATATTTTACTAACGCTCTTAATTCCTTTGAATCCAGTTTTATGACTACTTTCATGTTTGGAAGCATTACATACGAATACGTATAGTTAATTTCAGAATAAAATGAATATTTTGGCCTGCCTTTTGTCAGAATTATGTATATTTGTAGTCAGAAATGTTTGTCTCCTTTGTGCACTGGGGGATTTTATTTCCTTTATGACAGAAAGCTCACTGCATTCGTTGGAAACATTTTTGATTCCAGCCATCGAGAACATGTTTCCGGCCCACTCTTATTGACAAAACTCAGCCTTAAGGTGGATTTACAGAGCACCATTTCCAGCTCACTTTTGATCTCGCAGATGAAACTGCTCATCTCAAAGAATTCTTTGTTCGTGATCTGAAATATACAACACAACATGATCAGTTTGCATTATAACTAAAGATGGCCAAGTGTGGAAAAAGTTAATGATATTTGAGTATATAGACAACAAAGGTAGGAGTTTTCTTCTTTATCTAATTCGGAACTATGATATTTATTCTCCTGCTATCTTTCATCCATAATGCAAATTGAGTTCAGAATACTTTCTTACTTTCTGCACTTCTGTAATATGTGAATTTACTTCTGGGATGAATATCGATCAATTTTACGGTGCTACGATGTAATCCTCTGGTGCTGAAAGGAATTACAAGGATGGCTCAGGATGGATATATAACCCACAAAAAAAACAAACACAGCCAGAAAGCATATTGTTGTTACATCTAACAATTTTCTGTTCGCTTTTCTGCATGTATTAATAACAGGAATGACCTCGGATTAGTGCGTGGATACTAAAAAATATGACCTCAGATCCGTTAGCAAATTATATTATATCTCAGACACTTGAGTATTGCGCGGAGTGTTCTCTTGTTTTTCGTTTTGCTCTTTATAAAGCAATGACATGCCGCCCAAATGCCCTGCACCTAACGGGTTTACCTTTTTCTTAGAATGATGTATTAATTTTATCAATTATTAAGCAGAGTTTGAAAGTAAATTCAAGTGTTTTGGGAGCATTTTGGGGTAATGTTTAGGTTTTAAATGATACACGTAGGCATTCCCAGACATTTTGCAATTCGCAGGTCCTCTTGGAAAGCAACCTCTGCGAATGGCAGGGGACGACTGTACACGAGAGAGTACGAGGTAAAAGAAATTACCTCAGAATAGAGAGCAAATACCAAAATACTTTTCTGAATAGATCCAAAAGCACCTTCATGTGATTCTTACTGGAATGAAAAAGGCGACCTTTGAGCTGGATCTTCATCTTTGGAAAGAGTTGTGTTGTTCCCAAGAAGAAACTTCTGTGTATATAGCTTGGTTGTCAGAGATGCCCAGGTTTCATTAAGAATTTGTTGTTTGCTCGAAATTTCTAACTTTGCTTGCATTGCTTTGCGTAAAAACTGGTTTAGGTTTTTAATATAGTGGTAATATAGTGAGTAGCTCATACCTGTTGTGAAATTTGTGGCACCCCCATAAGAAGAATGAGGATATACATATTGATGGGTTTTTTTTGGTAATAAAAGATTCAGAATTGGAGAACATATTTATCGCCCCTCTTTTACAGGTGCATCTCAATAAATACGAATATCATGGAAAAGTTCATTTATTTCAGTAGTTTCATGTATTAAAAACATTCAATGCACACAGACTGAAGTAGTTTAAGTCTTTGGTTCTTTTAATTGTGATGATTTTGGCTCACATTTAACAAAAAGCCATCAATTCATAATATTCGAATATGGTGACATGCCAATGCACTAATCAACTCAAAAGACCAGCTGAGCAGTTTTTTAAAGATGCTGATTTCATTTTCCAGCCGGATTTGACACCTGCCCACACTGACAAAAGCACCAAAAGTTGGTTAAATGACCATCGTGTTTGTGCTTGACTGGCCTGCAAACTCACCAGACCTGAACCCTTTAGAAAGTCTATGGGATATTGTCAAGAAGAAAATGATGGAGAATCGGTGGAGAACATTTAACCTTATAGTATATTATGTAATCCAGAGAAGATTTTATTTGGATCGTGTCACACATTGTGACCCCAAATGACAAAAAGGCCAATTTAGTCCAATATAAAAACAACATTCAGATTTTAGGAATTCTAAATTCGCAAAATAAATAAATAATTTAAAAAAAGGTTTGGGAAAAAAATAATATGTAATTTACTACCATGTAATACCATTCTAAAAAATTTAACTATAATAAAATAATATTTGTTAATGCTCTTCTGGAATCTTTATAAAAGGCAATATTTGTAAAAGCTTTAGAAATTCAGTAAAGATCTATATAAACAGCAATACAATCCTTTCATGTCGTTGAATCAAAAAAGCTGTCACGTTTCTCACAACTTCTTAAAATACTTATAACAAACATTCTTCGGTAAAAGAAAAAAACAGTTTGCGTTCCAAACAGGTTTAGCCTTTCAGACTTCATCAAACGAAGAAAAGAAAAACCTCGCTATCGACCGCACCGTCCTTGCTTCCATTTACACATAAGAGCACTAGATGTTGTGATGTGGACGGGCACCTTGAAAAGTCTTCGCTAATTGTTGAAGAGCGGGCCGTTTTTTTTCCCTGCTCTCGGTAGTACAATGAGGATTAGCGCCACAATTTTCACTTCAAACAATTGACCTCTGACTCCAGCTCAAACCAAGCGGGGATCTGGAGATTCTTTTTATTATGACACCGAATAAGCTACAGTCCAAACCCTCCAGAGCCCAATCCATTAGCATGTCTTTGAAAACACCAGCACTTTCTTTTCATGACCCCCACGTCCATAAAAGCTTTCAATCCTCACAAAGCTGGATAAGAACGTTGAAATAACACATCGGGTTGATTTTTTTTTATCCACACAAAGATTAAATACATAAAACTTCAAATAAAATCTCTTAGAAAAAGCGTATTAATTTTTTTTATTATTATTATCATTCCGCTTGCTTTCAAAATATCTGTTAGAATTTGCATCATAGACGAAGATGACGTAAATTACTTCTGATGACTTATTGAACTGTAAATGATCTCACACTAAGTTTTAATATGAACAAATATTACCTAAGATGAGCTACAGAATTCTATATTTTCCCACATTTGGGAGCACATGACAATAGAAATTAAGTCTATTTAGAATAATGAATAAACACTGACTCTAGAATACAATGGATTAGGTTATATAAATGATAAAATTATGCAAATCTACAGAGCCTCAAGTTAGGTGGCCCAAACTAACAGAAATAACCTGAGACTAGAGAGCGAATGCTGAAATAAATGGCTTCATTTTAGTTACCAAATGCTATCAGAAGTACTTTAGAACAATACCAAAAGCAGTTAGAAATTGCTTATTTATATAAAGAGACTTATACAGTCTCTATATAACAGAAAATACATTAGAAAAGTTAGTGAATGCTAATGAAAATGACCTATAAATAATGAGGGATATCCATCCATCCATCCATCCATTCATCCATCAATCGTCTCTCTTTCTATACTTGCCTCAAAATAGTAACTAAGATAGTGTAAAATTTATCAGATTAGTTTGAAATGCTGATATACCACAGACAGAAACTCTTAAAAAAATGTCCCTAGAGAAATAAATGAATGCTCTGATTGCAAATGCTAACACACCTCAATGAACACGACCTAAAAGCTATGACCTCATAATATTGAGTATATGCTACAATATCATATATCTTAATATATATATATATATATATATATATATATATATATATATATATATATATATATATATTAATAATAATATTTAATAAAAATATACTATGCAATAGCTTAAATAAGTACCAGTGACAGTGAAAAGTAAAAATTTACCACACAACTCTAAGAGAATGTTTCATCCATCCATCCATTCATCCACCTATCTCTATATCTATCAATTCTATCAATTCTATCAATTTATTTATATCTATTCAAGCTTTCAATTCAATGTTGAAATGAAAATCAAGTTTTGGCCTATTTTTCATTGTTGAGTCCCAAAGCAGCTTTTTACATAATGTGTCCCAAAGGAGCTTTACGCTTTACATAATACTAATGTGTGAAAAGTGAAAATAAGCAGTTTTGGAACTAATTGTTTCTTGTTGAGCAATCCGAAGCGACGGTGGCAAGCGAAAAACGGTGGCAACGGTGGAAAGGAAGAAACCTTGAGAAGAACCAGACTCAACAGAGAATCCAATCCTCATTTGGGTTGTTAGTGTGTGTGTGTGGTTGAGGATGTTCTGATTGTGAACAGATGCAGAGTGTATTTGGGTCTGTCACTCATGAGGAGCTTGGAGAGCATGAGAATAGAGAGCAGCATCATCAAGACATAAAGAGAGGGGCGGAGAAATCACCATGAGTGGTTCTGACAGGAACAGGTTTGCAGTATGAGTGCAGTGTGTATATTTAGTGTCTGGAGTGCAGACGTGGAGCTCAGCGCAGCAGGACATGTAGCTATAACGGAGCATGAGAGAGAGAGAGAGGAGAGAGAGAGAGAGAGAGAGAGAAAGAGAGGGAGACAGAAAGAAGGAGAGAAATGAAAAGAAATCAGAGGGAAACAGTGGTTAGACATAAAGTTCATGGTTGCATGTATGGGAGTGTGTATATACAGTAGTGTACCGCATGAAACTATGAGAGTGCAGACTAAAACGTGGACTCCGGCAGGATTAACTATAACAGCATAAATTAAAAGGAGAATCAGAGGGAAACACAGACATGAGAGATCTTCCTGATGTGTAAACAAACAGTCACTCTCACCACCACAAACCTGAGTGATTAATGAAAGTGAGGCAGACAGCAACTAAACACTATAATACAGATCAGATAAAACTCAACATCCATGTGTCCCCCAGATCTACTCCTTTATCTAAGGTAGGACTATTCACTAAAAGCTTGGTTAAATAAGAAGTTTTCACCCTGGACTTAAACACTGAGACTGTGTACCCTGGACTTAAACACTGAGACTGTAATCTGAGGGATTGATTCGAACATCGAACATTAATAGGGAGGGAGTTTAACTTTGGGGCTTTGTAAGGAGAAAGCTCTGCCCCCCGCTGTGTAATTTTCCTAATTTTCCTACGTGGTACTGACAGACAGCCTGCATCCTTTGATCGAAGCAGGCGTGGTGGAACATAAGGCTCTAATAGTTCTGTCAGGTACTGTGGGGCGAGACCATTCAGTGATGCTTTAGTTAAAAGTTAAAATTCTTAAATTTCTATCTATCTATCTATCTATCTATCTATCTATCTATCTATCTATCTATCTATCTATCTATCTATCTATCTATCTATCTACCTACCTACCTACCTACCTACCTACCTACCTACCTACCTACCTACCTACCTACCTACCTACCTACCTACCTACCTACCTACCTACCTATCTATCTATCTATCTATGAGGATTTATCTCAGAATAATAATTGTACGGTAACAAAGTGTACATTTACTCAGATTATTAGCCAATGGCAATATACCACAGGCAGTAAGTCTTTAAAAATGACTTCAAGTTAGTAAGGAAATGCTCGGATAATGTACATTACATCGATTAGCTAAAATGTTAACATACCTCAGAGAATAAATCTTAAAAGATAAATAAAATTCTATCTACCTACCTACCTACCTACCTACCTACCTACCTACCTACCTACCTATCTATCTATATATCTATCCAACATCAAAAATGATATATAAGGCTAGCTGGCAAAGTCAGGTTACTTCAGGGCAATTAGCAAATTACCTCCAACTGACTAGCACATGCTATACCATAAACAATAAACCTATATCAAAATTCCATTTGGGCTCATTTTATTCCCACAACAAAGAAATATTTAGAGCTTCTCTTTGTAGCTCTTCAGCACAGACAGTTGGTATTTACCTTCTCCTGAAAACCATACACCTCCCAAACCACTTTATTCTGGATTTAAAATGCTATCTTTGATGCAGTCCTCAACGCATTTTAAGAATCATATTCCTATGTGTAACGGTAAGTTTAAAAAAAAAATGTTGTCAGCTGTCTGTCTGCTTGGTTAATGATAATAAGAGGTTTAAAGTATTCATTCAATCAGAAGAGACAGGGACAATGGTGCAGTCCCCCTGTGGAGTGTCCACAGCTGTGTGTCGGCGTCCAGCTGCTTCAGGTGCTACAGAAATCCTGATTCATTCTCCTTATCACTGTAGGGCGGATCCACCCCTCTCGGAGACAATCAGAATCTTCTAATTAACTCGTTAAAAGTTTTACATCTGAAATGGCGCTTGTCAACGGCAGACGTAGCAAATGATTGGACGTAGAAGTTCCTAAAAAAAAAGCAAAAAAAAACTTGGCCTCATCCTAGAGAAGATTGCACATGGACACACACACACACACACACACACACACACACACACACACACACACACAAACACACAAGTATATGTACTGAATGATGTATCTCTAGTTCGAGCTTGTATAAAAAAAACATATCTTTGACATGCGTTGATCCTGCAATGAGTCATTCAAGGTTCTATGAGTGACCACATGAGCAGACGAACATCACTGGAAGATGACGAGAGATCGGGAAGTCCTTCAAAAAGCTCAACCCATCCAGCACTGTTTTGTCATCATTGCAGAGATCCTGCACAAATCAAAGAAGGTGCTTGACTACACTATTTCAATTCAATTCAATTTTATTTATAAAGCGCTTTTTACAATGTGTCATCGTCCCAAAGCAGCTTTACATAATACTAATGTGTGAAAAGTGAAAATCAGTTTTGGCCTAATTGTTTCTTGTTGAGCAAGCCGAAGCGACGGTGGCAAGGAAAAACTCCCTGGGAACAGGAAGAAACCTTGAGAGGAACCCGACTCAACAGAGAACCTCATCCTCATTTGGGTTGTTAGTGTTGTGTGTGTGGTTGAGGATGTTTATTGTGTAGTGTGGACACAACAAGGACACAATTGAAGGGAACGCTGGAACCCAGTTTTGCTCTGCACAGGGTTCCCCCAGGCCATGGAATTTTTAAAATATAACAGAATTTTAAAGGATTTTTTAAAAGAAGGTCAGCAATTTTTTTGCATGTCTTTATTTATCATGTAAATACATCTCATGTATTTTTGTTTGCTGCTTTAAGTTTTATTTTCCTATTTCCAATAAAAAAAAATTTGTTTCATACATTTTTCCTATTTTTACATTTTTCAGCCCAAATTTTTCCCTTCCCATTTGTCAACTGGCGATCAATTAAATCAAATACCATCACCAAGCTGTACCTGTTAACTAAAATATACATTTCAAGAGCTTTGGCTACTCAATGAATGGATGTTAAAATTAGACGACAGAAAAGCTACATTGAAATGACTGTCTTTATCTGATTTTTTCTTCTAAGCATGTGGCTGTTTAATGTTTTACACTTTGGCTGTTTCATTCAAAATGCTCAATATTTGCTTTCATATTTCATTAAAGATTCCTGCAAAGATACCATGTCAACCACTTCTTTATGGCATGACAACTAAAAATACAACAATCCTTTACCAGATGGTCTTTTATATAATTAATAAATAATAATTATTATGAATAATAATAATAATAAATAATTCTAAATTCTATAGATTTAAGGAGAGGTATATAAAATATTTACTCTGCAAACATCAATAACAGCTTTAACTCATCCATGCTGGGAAGTGGCCATGGTATAAGGTGATAATCCACCTCCATAATTATACCTTCATATATCCCAGGGGGTTATTGCCCACTATATTGTGCATCTCCTGTACTTCCTGTAGCATTCGCCTAAACCTGGATTATTACTTTAATATTTACTATTTATACACTGTATACCAGAGTTGTACATTATATTGCAGATACCATAGTATTGTAGACTGCATTCCATACTACCTGTATAGTGTTGTACACTGTATTCCAGATACCATAGGTATTGATAGGAAATCTTTTTTCTTTTTTTGTCCTCCTTGCTCAAATCGAACTTCTAGGTAATTACTGAAGTAATGGATGTTAGCTTACTATCTCGAGTATAGCTAGTTACATCTCCCTCTACATGTCAATCAGTAAGTTTTCAGCAATGACAGAAAAGGTTTTAAGAAGAAAAACACACTTGAAGAACGTGAATTAGATCCTGTATTTCCACAACAGAAAAGAGATTTATGACGACATTCCCAAATGGTCAAAAACACGTTAGAAGCAGATTTTTTTTCTTTCTAGACAGCTTGAATGTAATGTTAATTTATTCTGACATGTTATCATCTCTCATGTCTCCAAAAACTCCAGGGAAAAATAAGTTCCATTTTCAAAACATATTTATAAAAAGAGTGAGTGGAGAAGGTAAAAAATATGGAGCGTTTGCTTGGAAGCAGTGGCGAGTGGGAAGAAAGCAGAGAGATGATCTAATTACATACTCAGATGTATTTGGGAAGAAAAGGATGAGGACTAATAAGCTGTCAGCTCAGGAGTCTACTGTTGCTTTTTTTCAAATAACGAGTTCCCTCAGATGCGTTGGAGAAGAATCAGCGGAACAACACGAGGTCATTGTGTGATGGACAGCACTCTCTGACTGCTTTACTGCTTTGATAACGCTGTTTCAAATACCTTCAACAATGTGTTTTTAATGTGAAAATGAGGCCAAATAATAAACTGCTTTGCATCGATTATTTCTTTCATGACATGCATGGAAAATAGCATTCTATTTCATAAATTTCTTTAAGAACTTAAACATACTAAAAGCTACTAAACAATAAAATTAAACTTAATATTACAAATAAACTAAACTTTTGAATTGGTTGAGTTAATAATCAAATATACACTTATTAATGAATATTTTTTTATGCTTTTTGTCGATGGTTATGGATAAGCTCTTTTACTGAGGAACAATGTTATCTACAATAAATATTTCAATGATTAAAATTAAACATTGTAATCACTTTAACATTAGTGTGTTTAAAGACTCATGAAATCCTACCATATGGAAAATGTTTGAGGAAAGTCAGACGTAACAAAACTTTTATAGTATATAGAGTTGGGGTAACAGGTGGTTGTCTGTGCTGTGGATTCTGGTAATAAGTAGACAGACAATTACTGGCAGCCCGACTCTTCTTTCTCATTCCCAAACACTAAACAAAGCACCTCTATATGTGTGAAATTGCCCTTCTTTACTTCTGCAAAGTAAATGCGAGGTGCAGAGCCATTAGCACATTCTTCCATTTCAAGGACAGGAAAATAACCAAAACCTGGCGACAAACATTAAATTAAATTACGTAGAAAATAATGATTTGATTTATATCATATAATTTATGACAAAAAATGTAAAAAAAAAAAAAAAAAAAAAAAAAAAATATATATATAATATATATATATATATATATATATATATATATATATATATATATATAATTGGATTAATCACAACTCCCATATGCAATTAAAGTTCAAATAAAGCTTGTAATGTGTAATTCTCCATCTGAAATGAATGATAACAATTTACATTCATTTATTCATTCATCTTCTACCGCTTTATCCGATCTTCCTCGGGTCACGGGGAGCCTGTGCCTATCTCAGGCGTCTATGGGCATTAAGGCAGGATACACCCTGGATGGAATGCCAACCCATCGCAGGGCACACACACACACACACACACACATTCCACACATTCATACACTAGGGACAATTTTCCAAGGTGCCAATCAACCTACCGTCCATGTTTTTTTTGGACCGGGGGAAACCGGAGAACCCGGGGAAAAACCCCTGAGGCACGGGGAGAACATGCAAACTCCACACACACATTCGGCCGAGACGGGAATCGAACCCGGATCCTGGAGGTGTGAGGCGAACGTGCTAACCACTAAGCCACCGTGCCCCCCAGATAACAATTTACATGACTATTAAATTGATTTAAACTCACTGTATATATATTTTTAGATGGATTTTTTCATTATTTTAACATTCTCACTAAACTAAAATAGGATAGTGTTTTTTAAATATTTACTAGAGCTGAATGTAAAACTTTTGCATTCAAATTTGCATTCACAGTACACAATGTGTTAAAAAGATAGTTTGAGAGATCAAGTTTTTAAGAGGAAAACCCATATGTATACCAATCAGCCGTCCAACAATAGGCCAATATCTTCATCTTTATCTGCACTTATAAAAATATTGTTGGTTGACACTTTTCGTGTATGCATAGTAATAATAGTCAGGATTTAGCTCTCCTCACAGTATTAATACTCTAATTAAAGTATTAAATGAAAAGCTACTGGCATCCATGCAGGATATTTTCTCCTTATTTGTGGACAAACTCAATTCAGATTTTGAACCTATAAAAGTGTACTTCTGGATTGATTAAAATAAGGTTAGTGTATAGAGTAATGCATTCCTGGGTCCTGAAAACTGGCTCAGGTTTCATTTTCCTGTTTGTTTGTAAATTGAAATTTGGTTTCCACAAGGTTCCATTTTAGGCCCATTGTTTATTTTTTTCCTTAATTATGTTCCATTTTAAGGCTGTCCCTGACTAAGGAATTACATAGTTGAGTCAAAATTGTCATGTCTTACCTATAGTCAATTCATAGTTAATCATTTGTGTGTGTGTGTGTGTGTGTGTGTGTGTGTGTGTGTGTGTGTGTATGTGTGTGTGTGTGAAAATGTGTCACAACAGTGATGACACCGGTTAGTCATAAAATGATTACTAATAACATTATAAAACAACTATGTAAAGAACATCACCCAAAGACAAGGACAAAAAAATATATGGAAATATTTCAGATCAATAAACCTAAAGAATAACAAATAAATAAGTGCAAAAACACAACACTACAGACAAGATTTGCAGCTGTATAATTGCTTGTGTATGTTCTAATTACAGCAGAACACTAGCAGTGCACTAAAAAGCAGGGATGGATTTATTTGCACGCATTAAAGATATTAATTAATAGCTTTAATTAGCATTTCACATTATCATTCACAGTATTATGAAGAGTAAGCTGTATATAAACGTTTTGGGAGAAAAACAATAGGTTTTTGGTTAAATTAGACATTGAACACCCTATATAACTAAAATGGTATGATCCTTGTTTTATAACACAAAGAATAGTTCAGGTGACTTCCTAAGTATCTAATCTTCCACTATTCAGGGCTTCCTATACTACACTTGTGAACAATTATACATAAACATGCAAAAAGGTTCCCCTGCTGCTGACAAACTGTATTCCTGTATGCTTCAGCAAAGCAAGATGAAAAAAACACCAGCTTCATAAAGTTGAATAGTAACGAGTACTTTTACTAGGACCTGTGTTGGGGAGTAACTAGTTACATGTAATGCCGTTCCATAATTTAATTAAAAAAGTAAAATTAATTTGTTATAGTTACGAAGAAAAAATGTGTAATTAAAGTACAGTTAATTTTGAAAATGTTCTGGTCAGAAAGATTACAAATCCCAAATGCCCCTCCTCCCAGTTCGACAAAAACCCCGCCCCAAGCGCCCCAACAACAACAACAACAATGATTGTGCTCCAGCTCAATTTCGAAAAATATGACCTACTTTTCCGAGGGTTTGAATTTTTTTCCTTAGAATGTTACTTTCAGTAAGCGCCACCTAGTGGACAAATGAAAGTAATGAAATGCAATCAGTTACTTTACTTTTATAAAGTAATTGAAAAGTTACAACTACTTATTACATTTTGAATAGGGTTATTTGTAATCTGAAATCTATTTGATTTCCAAAGTAACCTTCCCAACACTGGCTAGGACCTCTGGTATATAAAAAACGACGTACCTATAAAAGATTTTTTAGTTTCTTCATTTGCAGCAGTGTGTACTGTAAGACTGTAGTGTAATTATTAACCCCAGTATCCCAATCATTTCAAACATATCGCCAAGATGAGAAAACATCTCCTTATTAGAGCCAGAAGATGTAACCAGGGCTCTCCTTCCAGTAAAACTGTGCCCTGATTATAAAATACTACTAATGACCTATAAAATATGAATGTTCTGCTCCACAGTAGCTGAAACATGATCAAAATGTGCAGGCTCCTTTCTGGTACCTCGAACAATGAAAGCGACAGCGGGTGGCGGAACTTTTCTTTGTATAAAGCCTCCACAGTTATGTAAAAGTTTTCTAATTAGTGTTTGCAATTCAGGCACTAGTCTGGTACTAATCTAGGATGAAAATCGGTTTGTTTAGGCGAGTCTTTGTATTAACAGTGTTCTTGTTTGTGAAAAAGGTTCAGTAGTGATTCATTCAAAAGCTAGTCATAATATACTGATTTATGCAGACGAGTTTGTATGCTGTATAAAGGACTCCAAACAGAAGTAATATTCCAATGAGAAAATACACTTACATCAGCCTTCATAAAAATAACACACAAACCTTACAAAAAAACAACACCATCCTGGAAGACTCTGTTCCCTTCCACAGGCAATAAGAGCTCAAATAGTGATTCAATGAGAATGTGAATGATGTAAATAGAAATTAAATGTAAATTGAACAAAAAAAAGAACACTTTGTTCTTGGGGTCTATGTTTCAGATATCGAAACACCGACCTTGGCACAAGTTTTTGGAAGAATGGTGTTTTTCAGTCGGGATGGTTTGATAACTGAAGCATCCAGAGCTTGAAGATGGTCTGGGGTTTTGTGTTGGTCCAATACCTTAGTGACATGCTTTATGCTGTTTTCTTTCTTTGCTTTTTAATCCACATGTCGGTATAAATTCAATTCTTTGTATAGGTTCTTTCATCCTCAAAATGAGAGCCTTTTCATTTCAGGCGCTGAACTGACAAGACTCATTCCAATCCAAGGGAGAATCAGATTCTCCAGTCGAGGATGAAAGAGGTTACTTTTGGGACTACAAACCAGAAGGATGGCACCTGATGCGTTTGGTAGGCGATGCTCCTCCATAATGCTTTGGTTGTCATTTGTTTGCTCGCACTGCAAGAGGTGAACAGTAGCCATTTTTTTACAAAAGTATTTCCATTTTTGGAGACTTCAACTTCACTACATTTCACAGTCAAATATCACTAACAGATGACTAAATCAGTCATTTCGTTTTATGAGTGGATTTTATTCATTTAATCATTCATTCGTCTTCTAGCGCTTTATCCGATCTTCCCTCTGGTCGTGGGGACTCTGTACCTATCTCAAGTGTCATGGGCCGTCATAGGGTGGCAACCGATCGCAGGGCCAATCAACCTACCAATCAACGTGCCTGTTTTTGGACCAAGGCAAAGCGGAGAATCCGGGGAAAAACCCCCTGAGGCACGGGGAGAACATGCAAACTCCACACACACTTGGCCGAGGCAGCAATCGAACTCCGACCCTGGAGGTGCTAACCACGGATTTTGTGCACCCCATGGATTTTATTATTACTGTTAATTGTAAAATTTTATCAATAGTGTAGTGATTGAAGTTTTAAGTCATCTTGGATATATCCTTTATAGCTGGATAAAATACCACAAGTGCAGCTTCCCATGATTTTTAGCCATGGGAGAGTGCAAATCGTGTGCTATTCATAAAGCCATGGTACATTCTCTCTATATATATTTTAAATATATATATATATATATATATATATATAATATATATATATATATATATATATATATATATATATATATATATATATATATATATATATAATAATTACTTACCTTTATCTCAGTATTTTTTATTTTATTTTTGTGCTCATTAAGTCATTATTATGAATACTCATTATGCTCATTATGAATACATTTATTATACATTTTTATAATTTTTTTTTAACTGGGGCAAAAGTTTATAGGATCTTAAATTCATCGTTCACACTTTCAGCCTCTTCACCTCCATGTAACCGTTTTTTCCCCTTGATTCACAGCATGCATTTAAACTAACAACCTCCTTCAATTCTGTGGTTTGAGAACTTGGCTGAGTTGTCTGTCAGGCTTTGAGTGAATGCATGTATTTTGCGTGTGTGTTGTGTTCTGCACACAGTCAAGGTTGCACATCATATCAGATTACGTCTGGGTAAGGTCATCTGGCTGCCTTGTCAGATCTCATCCTGAAACTCTGATCTCTAATTAAGCCCAAACGTTAATCAGACATGGCTGAATCGGACCTCTGGTGAGAAAACAAATACACACTGCTTGTTCAATTGGTGAGGGGTTTTTTTCCTTTTATTCATCCATCAATACATTATCTTGTGTCTATTTACAGCTGTCAGGTATGAATGCCAGGGCCGAGGAAGGTGGAGGAGAATAAACATGGATGTTATGGGAGGATTGAGGCTCTGGAGCTCGAGCATGTTGTTGATGGACAGAGCTGTAATTGTGTAGCACTCTTGCTGTCCTGACGTGGGATGAATACGGCCCTGAAAGCTTCGCCTTTCCCTCCTTCGCTGTTGGTCTTGCTGTGTGCTCAGGGCTCCGGTGTTTACCCTAGCTCCGCTCTGATATGAGGGTGGAGGAAGATTGCGTGTCAAGAGCTCTCCGGGGCTGAACTATCATTCGTAAAGCGCTATCACACAGTCCTGACTCCCACGAGGGCCGTCCGCTTGCTTGCTTTCCCACCTGCCAGACGTGCAGGCATGTCAGAGGAGATGCAGACCACCAGACAGCTTACAGACAAGGGCACACCATGCAAATATCATTTGCCAGAACAATTTTTTGATTGTATTTGCATAACGGGATCATTTAAATATTGCGTAAATATCTCAGGATCAGCTCTGAGGTTTGCATTCGTTTCGCTTTAGTTTGATGAAGGTATTAAGAGTCACAATGTGCTGCTCAAGGTCGCTGAAAAGTAAACGAACATTGCAGCTAATCAACTGATGATTCTGAACCTGCACGTACTAATGTAAACTTCAGTGGGCAGAAGGATGTGCAGGTTTTGCACCTCCTGGGTGCAAAACCTGAACATTATAACATTATATGGGATGTAATGTTTAAAAAGGTCATGTGGCTGGTCAGTTGTCCGCGTGTATATTGACTATACATGTGATCAGTTCACACATTTTGGTCTATTGGATTGAAGGAGGTAAATTAATTTTAATAGAGAAATGAGATCTAAGGAAAGTATGGAAGCCCTTTTCCGGCACTGAATAAAAAAAAAAAAACCTGCAATTAAAGCTATTTATCTCACACTTCTGACTTTTTGTCACAATTGTGTAATATAAATATACAGTATTGTGAGTTATGATAAAGGATTATCGTGTTAAAGAGTAAATATGACCATACCATGTCATCGGAAAAATGCCATACAAAGCTCTGTTTATGATAAAAAAAAAAATCTACGGAAATCCGTGTTCTGTAATAAACACGTCAGGCGGTTTCTGCTAGGAAGTGTCGCGAATTAAACTCAATATTCTGAGAAAAAAATGTCAGAATTGTGAGATATGAACTTATAATTGTGAGAAAATCAATCAGAATCCTGACTTAATTCACAATTATTGCAGTTCTGAGAATAAAAGAGAATGGTGATATAAAAATAATAAGCCTTTATTTAACTACTGTAACTTTTTTTATACTTTATTCAGTGGCAGAAACGGACTTCCATAGGTAACACAAGGATCAACCAGCTAATGGTTGGCTGATGCTAGAAAACATGATCATAAAAAAAGAAACAGAAGTAAAACCTCCAAATCATTGGGAACTTCTCCATTAGAAAAAGCTGTAAAAATAACACTGCACGTAATTAAATAGTGTAACTAATAAGGAAATTACCTCACCCCCATATAACAGGGATGAAAACTCAACCAGGAAAACTGAGCAGACAAAAATGTTTAGCAAAAAATGACTGAGGGACTGATTAGGATGAGGTAACATAAAAGCTTGATATAGAAGATCCATGAAAACATGGGTTAGAGTGGAACATCTCCAGCTATAGAGCTCTAAAAAAATATTATACACATTTGGGACGATTGTAAACACTGACGCAGCCCAGGTCTTCTCACCTTACCTACATCACAACCTAACACTATTGTAGCTGAACACATTTCAAACAAATCTCTACAATATCTAGTTGAACATTGTCCCAGAAGAGGAACAGGAAACTGTTTATGTGTGGAATCACTGACCAAAAAGCACAAACAAAACATTGACCTATCTAACACTCTTGCGCCAAAAAACTCTCTGGTTTAAATCGTAATTATTAAATATTTACAACGTTCCTACCTCAGGTTTCATTGCAATGAAAGTTGAAGTGCATTCAAAAGAAAAATGAAAAATTCACACACTGCCCCCTATAGTCCAACAATCATAACTGCAGCCGTATTTTTTTTAAGTATTTTTTAAAAGCAGGGAATCGTGATATCTTTCTTATAAATCATGCAACATTAAATGGCTGACAAATAACTGATGACGCTGTATACCATGCTCATTACGAATGAATGTGAATCAGGTGCACAATCACATGACAATGTGAGGTGCAGGGGCCAATGGGAGATGTTGCTCTTAGCATCTTGCTGACAAGGTAGTGAATTAAAAACGATTAAAAACCCCTTGTACCATGTACTTCTCCTCAGAAAATATCTGTTAATATCTATTATCTATTAATGTTAATGTAAATTAGAGTTTAAAACCTTAATGCAGGTTACACCCATTACCAAGTGTGACATGTTTAGGAAACATGATGTTTCTGGTTCTTCAAACGGAAGCCTGTTAAATATGTCAATTAACTGAATAACTGCTAATGCTTTTTTTTATAATATAAATCACAAAATGTATGTGATCATGATAATGTATTTCTGCAAGACCAGTGCAAGTCAAGAAACATTATCTGCATTTCCTGCCTCTGTGTAAGATCTGGTCATTGTTGCTTGGACCACAATAAATAGAGCGAGAAACACATTATAAAGCTCATTATAAGCAACTTTTTTTTTTTTATCAACTAGAGACATGTTCCATTGTAGGAATTACCACATGATAATTCTATTCTTAAGGAAGGTTAGCAAGAGGCTAGCACGACTTCGTAATATCTATTGTCTCGTCTCTCCTGAGGGAAATTTATTTCAGACCAAGTGACCACTGTATGGGGTTCAGACACTAGTTAATTCTAATCTACTTAGCGACGCTAATCTAATTGTCTGAGAGTATCGGACCGTCACTTAACCAAAAAGTATGTGACTTTCACTCACAAAGTCCTTGTTTGTCTATGGCCCAGAAATGTAATTTGTACAAATTTAATTTAATAAAGTTTGTGACTGCATGACCATAAAAGTGATACACGTTTTTTTTAAACATCACTTTCCGCATTTAGTCCTGATTTTTCTGTTAACCTAATTTTTATGGTTCTTTTTCGGATTTGCCGTTTGCTGATTTATTTTTTTATTTCTGCATGTTCTCCCAGTTCTACTAATGTTGGTCCTCACTGCTAGCTCTGTTATTTGTCTGTTATTTTGTTGTTCCTTCTGTTCTCCTAGCTCTTTTATGTCTCGTATTTTTGCTGATATCCCCCGTTTGCTGATGGGTCTTTCAGTTTCTCCCGGTTGTGTTGGTTTTCCTAATTTTGCTGTGTCCCCCAGTTGTTTTGGATCTCCCAATTATTTTTATTTAGTTTTTTATTTCTATCCTAGAGATGTGGACTGCTCGGGTCAGATTGCAGTTTCAGCTATGATACAGCACCCCTGTGGAACAAAAGGTTGAGGGCCTTGCTCAAGGGTCCCAAGAGTGGCAGATTGGAGATATCAGAGCTTAATCCTTCGAATCAATAACCTAGAGACTTAAACACTGATCTACAATCTCCTCTAATTCTGTTGGGCCTTCTACTTTTTACTGGATCAGCTTGGTCTTTCAGTTTACACTACCGTTTTTTCTTCTGGACCTTCTGATTCTGTTACATGTCCCAGTTTGTCTTTCATTTCTGGTGATTTTCCCATTTTGCGGCTTTAGATGGGACTTGCGGAATTTTGCTGGAATTCCCCATTTTATAGAGTCTCCAAGTTTTGAAGCTTTTGCTTATATTAAAAATTTCTGCTGCTTCTTCCATTTCTGCTGGTTTCTGCGGGTTCTTCCGATTTTGCCAGGTCTTCCAATTTGTCTTGTGTTGCTCTATCTTCCAATTCTGCTGGGACACCCAGTATTGCTGGCTCTTCTGGATTCTCCACTTTGCTTTTTTGTATTATTATTTCTCTCTGTTCTCCGTGTTTTCCTGGTTCTACTGTATCCTTTCCGTTATGCTGGGTCTCCCAGTTCTGCCCCCCCCCCAGTTTGCTGGTTTTGATGGGTCCTGCAGTTCTGCTTGTAGTCAGAATGTTCTAGAGTCTCCAAGTTTTTGCTGCTTCTGCTTTGTTATATATTCTCACCAGCTTTCCTGATTCTGTTGGTTCTGTTGGGTATTCCAGTTTGCTGGTTCTCCCAGTGCTACAGGCTCTTCTAAATCTTTCACTTATGCTGTGTCTGTGAGAAGATTAAAAGCACAAGCAATGATATCACATCTCTGCCTTTCCATCATTACCTTACACAATTATATCCTGGCGTTTCATTCCATTGAAGTGCTATAGATGTTTCTTAAATTTGAAAATATATATAAAATAATACATTATATCTTTCTGAGTTATCAAGATCATCTATAAAAGTAGACTCCCATGAGCTTGTGCAGAATCGCCGTACGTGCAGAACCGTCTCTCCCAAAACGAAGTCCTGAGTAAAGCTTTCACCCAGCCAACACATCGTTTTTCTGCCCCATTGTGCGAAATCTCTTTTTGGTAATAAGCTCCGTGAAGTTGAATCGGCGGTCATGCGGCTGTGTGACTAACCACAGCGACGAGACCCTCTGATTCAGCGTGACCCGCCACATTTGTTTTTCGGCTCCCTGAAAAGGAAGAGTGCTTAATTTCTTCTCTGTCTAGTGGATATCTCAAGGGCCTTATTAATTTGCCAAGCGGGACCTGCATGCAAATACGGATCATCAGCGACAGAGTTTGCTTAATAACATCAAAGGGGAACGTTGTGTGTGTGTGTGTGTGTGTGTGGGGGGGGGGGGGGTATTTGTAGGACTATGGAGGGCCTGGAGCGAGTGGAGAATGTGTGTGTGTGTGTTTGTGGAGGAGAGAAAAGGCAAGGCCATGCATAGATACGAAGCTGATTAGCATTTATGCTAATGAGAGGTTGACTGAATTACTAAACAGTTGTAGGGCGTATGGTAGCAGGGCTCATGCAAGGTATGTAGCTTTCCTCTGAGGGGAAGGGAACTCCTTTATAGTGTTGTACCAGGTCAGGCACAGCACAGTTTTTATTAAATGCTTTTTTAATGCTACTTTTTTCTGTCTCTCTTATTCGGCTGAATAAAAACAGAGTTCAGCTACAAGATGTTTTTTTTAATGAACAAAGAAAATACCACCCAGTAAGACCTCTGATCCAAGGTCATGAGTTCAAATCCCAGCATCATTACGCTGCTACTGCTGGCCTTTAAGAGCAAAGCCCATAATCCCTTAATTTCTCAGATAAATGAGTTAAATGTAAAATGTGTATGGAATGTTTGATATGTAGCCACATTTGTATTATATAATCACACTGACTGAAAGGTCTTTTCTCTCCACATTCATTCATATATATTATTTTGCTCAAACTTTCACTGTAGGCTACAATGGATTTCTTCTGTTTTTTTCTGGCTCTGCTGCTGATTTTCCTGGTTCTGCTGCTATTATAGCTGGATCTATGTTTCTTTGGTTCTTCTGTTGGTCTTTCTGGCTCTTATAATTCTTTTCCTGGTTCTGCTGCCAATTTTGCTGATGTTTTGTCAAATTTGCTGCTCCTTCTGATAGTTTTACAGGTTCTGTTGCCAGATTAGTTATTTATGCTGCTAGATTTGCTGGTTCTTTTAATTCCTAATTTCTAGGTCTATTGCCAGCATTGCTGCTTTGTTGCTAGTTTTTCACGTTCTACTGCTATTTTTTCTGTTTCTTTTGCCAGTTTTGGTGGTCCTGCTGCTATTGTTGCACGTTCTGCTGCTATTTTCTCCGGTTCTTCTGCTGACAAAAGTAATTGCTATGCTTCCAGCTTTCTGCCCAGCTCAGTTACTGTCCTCAGATGAGAGATGTTCTCAGACAGAAGATGACATGATGGTCCAGTCTGGCCCCAGGGAGAAACACAGACAGCAGAAAATTGGAAGTGGGGCACCGTGGATGCCAGTGGCATCGTACTGTGCAGTATTATCATGGTGGTGACATGGGTGATGATGACTATGATGATGATACACACACACTGATCCATAAAGTCACTGCAAGACCACTGATGGCAGTGTTTGGACTTTATTCACACTCGCTGGTGCATACAGGAGAGTATTGCTCTTTGAAAAAAAGTACAGAAAGAATGTTTTGATAATCATTTCTTTTTTATCCTTATGTACACATAAATGATTCACGGGAACCCATCACATCAATTCCCTTCTAGAGAAATTTTCTACGATCGAACTCTTTATTGCAACAACCCCGATGATACGCATGAAAATACCCTGCATTCGATCCGTTCCAGACATCGCTAAAGGATTTGGATTGAATTAAAAAACAAAAACCTTCACCAACTTGCAAATATGGAAATCTTTTGACATTTCATCGAAACTGTTGTTATAAAATTAAAAACTTTGAATAAAGTCCCAGGATGAAAAAAAAAAACCTCAATGTCATGCTTTTAAAGGAAAATAAAGCATAATCGGACATTAAACCCACCCGTGATTATTTTCCTACAAGCGCATGACACTGTGTTTTATTTCTTAAGTTTTTATTTTAATGTGTCATTTTTCACACAGAGACAGAAGGAGAGAGAGATAAACAGAGAGACAAATTGACAGCGAGTAAGGCAAAAAGAAAGAGAAGGACAGAGAGACTTAGAAAAACAAAGAGAAAGAAAGGGAAGGACTGAGAGAGACAGAGAATAATAAAGAAACAAAGATAGAGAAGGACAGAGAGACAGAAAAATAGAGACAGAAAGATAAATAAAGAGATGGACATAGAGAAATATATATAGAGAGACAGACAAGAACAAAGAGAGAAACAGTTATAGTGAAAAAGAGAGAGAAGCACAAAGAGCCAGAACAAAAAAAAAACGTAGAAAGACAGAGAGAGCTTGAAAAAGAGGTACACACAGAAATGGACTGAAAAATAAAGAGTCTAGGAGACAAAGAGATGAAAAGGACAAAAAGAAAAAAAAGAAAGAACAAGAGAGAGAGACAGATTGAGAAAGAAATAGAGAAAGGGAGAAAGAGAAAGAGATCATATGAAAGAGGTAGGGGGACAGACAGAAAGAAAAAACAGAAAGAAGAACAGAGAGAAAAAGAGAAAGGGAAAGCATGAGAGAGAGGTATATATTATATTATATATATATATATATTATATATATATATATATCCTATATTATATATATAGAGTGTGTGGTGTGCTGTGGTGTGTGTAACGGTGTAATAATTATTTAAGATGTATTAATATACTATGAGAGAGAGAGAGAGAGAGAAAGAGAAACAGAACAGACAAAAGAAAGAAAAGAAGAACAGAGAGAGAGAGAGAGAGAGAAAAGGTGAAAGGGAAATACAGACAGATAGAGAGAAAGAAACATAGAAACATGCAAATAAAATAGAATTGAATTGGCATTCTGTGTAGTATATATATATATATATATATATATCTATATATACCTATATATATATATATATATATATAGTGTGTGTGTGTGTGTGTATCATTATTAGTGAAATATGGACTCTTGTGTAACGCTGTGGTCTGTCTGAGAGTTTATTGGGTGAAAACCAGCAGCACAAATTGATAAGTTTCACATTTCTGGCGTGAGGAATCTTTCAGTCGGGGGGTCTGTTATTCTTTTGAACCAGGAGACGGAAAAACTAACACTTAATAAAAAAACCTCACAAATGACCTTTAAGTGGCTGATATGCACATTATGAATTAGTCCATGAAAAAGCCAAAGATATCCGTGTTAAAGGGAGGAAGAGTCATTTTTTATGTTTTTTTAAAAATGGTATTTATTCCCCAACCTCTACACCACCCTTAGCTTTCTAATCTCCCCTCTCTCCTCTCTCTCTCTCTCTCTATATATATATATATATATATATATATATATACACTAAGTGGACACATTTATAGATACCTGCCAATAAAGGTTTTGAACATTCCAGATGTTGTCTCCATTTACTTTCATAATGATCTCCAATCGACTGGGAATATGTGTTCAATAAGGTTTAGAGCTCTACAGCAGGAAATCTTCCACCACATCCAACCCATGTAAAGCAGATCTTCTTCATGGAGCAGTGACGTTTGGGGCCTCCGAGTTCAAACTTAAAGGGTAAATTTCATGCTCTCGCATCCAAGGACATGGATGCTAGAGCATGAAGAAATGAACCACGTACAGCTGGAAAAGTCAGGTATCCCAATTCTTTTGCTCCTATAGTGTATTAATGTATTTTCTCTGCTGAGAAACCTGACCAATGACTTTATATTATAACTTAAATACATTGAGGATTGATACCAATGTAATATGAAGTGCTTGCATTCTCACCTATACATCAGAGACATTCATCTTCCTTTATATACACAGATACTTCAATTCTCCCTGGTCTGTATAAGGCAGGCCATCCGTTTACTCGGAAAAAAGAATATAATATATATATATATATATATATATATATATATATATATATTGCAGAAAGAATGCAGGGATTTTCCTGTCAAAAAAACAGTAGGGAAAAAATCCAGTGCTGAAGGAAGAGGAATCTCTTGGAGTTAGAGTTCTTGTGTAGTCCTCTTTCATGAGGAGAGTCTTTGAGAGTCCGTAACACATGACCCCCCAAAACAACACACACACACACACACACACACACACACGCGCGCACTCACACGCTCACAAACATACACACTCCAGGCGATTATGCATTTATATAAATGCAGCAGGTGATTATACGTGCACTGAGGGCACGCTCTGGTTCAACACCTGCGCCCGCATCACCTGGACGCTGGTCATGATCTTCTTCTGATGGCCCATCAGTGTAACCCCCAGCTTCTGGATGTCACTGGGAGACAGGAAAGAGAATCCAAATGAGCAGATATAACTGTGTTATAGGCAGATGTGGACGAAGTACACACCATATGAGTTAAAAGTTACATGTATTAACTACTCAGAAAGTTCTGAATTTTCCATTAGTAAAATGACAAAAGACTCCAAATGTACTTACGCATCTAAACTATGATTTATTACTCTTTTTTGTGTAATCAAATCTGTTTACGTGAAAAGAATCTTACTCTTAACACACATAGCACATCTGTTATTAGAACGATATTAATGACTCAAACACTGTTATCTATTATAATAATCATGACTTAATTCAAACTACTTAAAAAAATTCTCCCATCATCCAATCCTCTCTAAATGTTCTGCTTGCTGAACTGTATATTGGTGATCACTAAATGTGCCACAAAGTGCCAACCAAAACAATGTTCAAAACAGTATGCAGCCGACCCTCATTGGTGGATTACTACGTGTTTGGCCTTTTAAATTTTTATCCTCGTAAATAAAAAGGAACGACCGACGCTATTCAAAACACCTCATTTACATTCTGCACATATCTATTTTTTTCTGTATCTCGTCGACATTGGAGACTCCTTCCATAAAGGTCTCTTTTCAGACAAACCAACAATTCACCAACCGCCTGGATTTAATATTAAATGAATGAAACAATTTAACTACAACATACTTGAATGTACACTAGTAAAAGTAGAATATAAAAGGAATGTGATTCGAAGCAAATTCTGCAGAGGCTTTAACAGAAGAACTTGCGTAAGAAAGAGAACAGAAAAGATGATGTGATCACAACCCTACTTTCACACAGTGAGGTTCAGGTTTAATGGTTATGGTTTGTTTTGGAGTCTTATTCCAGAAAGTGAAAGGAAAAACATGGCAACCATTATACACATACTTCAACACCATCTGTATATCGGCTCATTGGAACTGACTTCATACAACAATGCTATGCGACGAATACATCCAGGCTCTGTAAGCGTTATTTAGAGAGCAAACAGTCGTCTGGAGTTTTATTTCTGAAACTATTATTTCAGCTGAATCACCGGAGAAATTAAATGTGTGTAAAGTGTTTTTTTTTAATGCTAAGGTAAAGTGTTTTTTTTTCATGCTAAGGATATATTTATAAATGATATTTATAAATTTGTTTGGTCAAAGCCATGCTACATTGATCTTCGTCCTGCTACACTACTGAGTTTGTTGCATAGGAACAAAAGGAACATGCATGTTTCTCTAAAAATACATAAAAGGCCAGGTGCTTCCACACTGTATGGCTTAGACATTACCAATTAAAATAATCATTTATTCACTCATTTTTTCCTCTTGAACTTGAAACTGTAAAAGTTCAAAGCCCTCTCAGCAATAAAACGAATCTTTCAACACTATTTTATTTATTTATTTTTTTATTATTCTTTTACGCTTGACCTTCTTCTGAACTCCTGAAGAAATCATAAATAAATTCTCTCTGATCTTTTATCCAGTAGCATCCCTATGATTTGGCTCATCGGGAGAAATTTTTCCCCTCAGCTGAAGATATGATACAAAACTTTGTTGCAATGACAAGCTACAACAGTATATGCTATTATAAGAACCTGCAATCTTCTGGGAAGATGTTCCACAATACTTTTGAACATATACCGTAGTATGGAGGTTGGAGTGGAGGTTCTTATAATAGCATATGCTGTAGGGATAAGACGTTCAAGAAGCAAAACATATTTTTATAAAGAGAGGTGTCTCCAAACCTTTGCCATTATAGTGTATATTAAAATAATATAGTATAGTATTAAGATAAATAATGATATATTTCAAATGTATTTTATTAATATAGAGTATAGAATTACTATATAATAAATGAAATAATGAGATATTTTGCTTAATATATTAAATACTATCTTGTAATAATTAGGCATTCAGTTAAAATAATAACAAATAAAAAAAATGCAATAATAATAATAATAACAATAATAATACAAATGACGATGATAATAATTTTCATCATTCATTCATTCATCTTCTACCGCTTTATTCGATCTTCCCTCGGGTCACGGGGAGCCTGTGCCTATCTCAGGCGTGTATGGGCATTAAGGCAGGATACACCCTGGGCACAAACACACTCACATTCACACACATTTATACACTAGGGACAATTTTTCCCAGGTGCCAATAAACCTACCGTGCATGATTTTGGACCGGGGGAAAACGGAAACCCCCCTGAGGCACGGGGAGAACATACATACTCCACACACACACATGGCCGAGACGGGAATCGAACCCGGACCCTGGCGGTGTGAGGCAAACGTCCTAACCACTAAGCCACCTTGCCCCTTATAATTTTCATCATGATGTGTAAATTAGAATAGCAAGATAATAGAAAGATTTTAGCGGGAAATTAAGCTAAATGTCATAAGGGATGATAACAATCTCATGGTCAGAGGTCCACAAACTTTATATAATGAAAAGTCCTGTTACAATGAGAGCTTTAGAGGATTTAGGTGCTGTGCCACTCTCATATAGAGATGTATAAAGACTTTCCACGCACACAGAATTGTAACTCCGAGGTGTTTGTGGCGTGTGTATGTGTCGTTTTGACTTACTGTTGATTCATGCTCATCACGTGACCCAGTGTGTGATAACCTCCTGCTGCAAAGTGGTTTTTGTAGCGGCCCATCTTGATGGTGTCCAACCAGTCGTTCACCGATCTGCAGGTGGTGAAATCAGGAACGCTTCTGTTCATCAATGGGCTGTTTAGTCTGCGAAAAAGAGAGAGACAGAGAGAGAGAGAGAGAGTGAGAGAGAGAGAAGAAGCTGGCAATGAAGGAAAGCTTTGAAATGCTACCAGCTCAGGCAGAAAATCAATACAAGATGAAATGATGAAGAAGTGTAGGAGGTAAGACCTGATTGTGGAAGAGAGAGAGAAAAAAAATAAAGAAACGTCTGTGTTTTTCGGGGTAGATTAACGCAGGGATGAAATCCTCGGGCATCGTCACTTTGCTCCCTGTGGCGTTATGCGTTGCGACCCTTTGGCGCACGAGCAATTTATACAAAGTCCAATTGCAGGACGGCCAGGCTCGAGCTCAAACCCTCGATGAGTCTTTGGATTCGGTGCGGATCAATGTCAATATAGAGCAGAGCCCCTTTTACTTAACACAGAACACATCTATTTGAGACAAGGCTTATTGGAAAATGTACGCTAGCTGAAACATTGAAACGCCCGCCCTCCCCCCGCTTGCCTCCACCACCACACACCCTTTTTAAGACAAGTCGGGTTATTCCCAGGCTCCGAGCGGAAAAGTTTTTCCGCAACAACTTTGTGCGCCTTCAATAAAGGATCATATCTGACACAAACAGAATGCATTTGTTGAGCAAATCCCTGCAAAGGAGAATAATAAAGCCTGCAGATCGATTGCCGGCTCTCTACCTGCACAATGTGTCCATTGACTTGAGGTTCTCTGGGTTGCGGATAAGCTTGTCCAGGACCGTGACGATTTGGCAGAACCGGGGCCGTTCGCTGCGCTCCTTCTGCCAGCAGTCCAGCATGAGCGTGTGGAGAGCAGCGGGGCAGCCCATTGGCGCCGGGAGCCTGTAACCTTCTTCTACTGACTTTATTACCTGCACACCGACATACTCGTGATCTTATATTCACAGCTTATATGAGAGCTTCAGAGCTTAATGGTCAAAAAACATTCTGTAAAGCAATACATGTATCAGTTATATTCATATATATATATATATATATATATATATATATATATATATATATATATATATATATATATATATATATATATATATAGTATATTTACTTCATATCGTAGCACATATATCGTATCATAATGTATTGTAATGCATCATATTGTATTGTATCATGTATCGTATCGTAATGTATCATAATTTACTAGCATTTTGAACACATTTTGTTTGTTAACTTCAATCTTTTAACGATAGCATTTCAAGCTAAGTTCAATTGTTCTAAACAATAAGACAAAATGTTTGGGTAAAAATAAGAAAAAGAGTCAAATTTCTAATATACCTGTGAATGCTTTTGTAAATGTTTGCTTTATAAATCAGTTCAATTCTTGAAAATAATTCTATTAATATTATGGAGCACAGTGTTTATAAATTGCACTATAGGCTTGCTTTAAAATATGTAAGGCCCTGCACTCACATCTCTGTTGGTGAGGTTCCAGTATGGTCGTTCTCCATACGACATCACCTCCCACATCACCACTCCATAACTCCACACGTCGCTGGAGGAGGAGAACTTGCGGTATGCGATGGCTTCGGGTGCCGTCCAACGGATCGGGATCTTTCCGCCCTGCCACGTTTCATAAAATAATAGACATAGATTGGAAATAAAAATCATTTTCAGCTTATATTGTATATGTCTTGGTGTGTGTTGTAGCCCAAGATGTCTTCAATGAAATCATTCTACTCTGCAAAGTAAAAAGAAAAAAAATCGTAAAATGTTAAAGCTCTGCAAGGTACAGACTGAATGGCAGAATCAAGTTGTGTTTACACATCCTTGTGCTAATATTCCAGCTCTTGGAGCTGTTGCAGCTGAAAGGGGTGTTTGTTTATTTTTTTTCCTCTCAGTTCATGTTTCCTTTCCAGCCTCCATGCACTCCTTTACTATTTCCCCTTCTGTAAAGGGCTTGCTATATTTTCCTAAAATCCATTGTACTCTCAGTGAACGCTCATATACTCGTTATTAGGATGTCAGTGAGTGAGAGGGAACTCGTATAGATCGCTCGTGCGGGGCTTTGAGCTCATTTATTTTCCATGCCCTTATTTCGGACTGCTAAGGTTAAGTTCCTTCAAAGTGTCTATATTTAGTTTTGTTATCGCGTTTAATGTTTCCACTTTAGACAACGGCAGCAGTATCTGAGAAAATGGGACACACAAGCCTCATACAGCTTTATGCAGGAAGAGTAAATGCGTATTTTCTCACTCATTCATCTCAAAAAACTCAGCATCAACATTTCGTATTTTTGAGAATGCTATTGTTTTTCACACACCGAAAGTTTCACCTGTGCAACACTCTCTGCTGTATTTACTGCACGCACACCTGCACGTCTGACTGTAGCAGCAGCGAGCAGAGTAACTGTAGTAGGGACCCGATAAAAGCTATAAAATCAAATTTGATTTTATTACATAATAGCATTTCATTATGTGAAAAGACATCACAGTCCAGCTGGACGCATCTTGAGGTTGCATTATAACCTTTAATACTTGTACTTATGAATTATAAGCATTATCATAACCAGAAATTTATTTTTTAATAAATTATTAAATGAAATGTCTATACTGCATGGATGTCTGGGCTCACTGGGCTCAAGAGGTACCTATGGGCCATATATGAATGCTAAGTGACATTTAGTTACATACCAATGCATATAAAGCAATCCTAGTTACTTTACACTTTATTGCCAATAGAACTTACAGAGGTTGTGTAAGCTGCGTCCGGGTCATCCTCCAGCACCCTCGACAGGCCAAAGTCTGATACCTTACAGACCAGATTACTGTTGACCAGAATGTTCCTCGCCGCCAGGTCCCGGTGCACGTAGCCGAGATCCGACAGATATGTCATTCCGGCAGCGATGCCTCGGAGGATCCCGACCAGCTGAATGATGGTGAACTGACCGTCATGTCTCTGGGAGGATAGATGCATATCGCAGTGTCATGAAAACTTCCCTTCTGGGTCCTGTTTCTTCACTAGTCTTCAGTTTGTGTCATTTACAGCTTCTTCTACCCAGTCACATGCCACTCAATAATCCACTATTAATTGGATTAGTCGGATTGAAAAATCTTCATGTGAATACCTCCAGTGATCTGAATTGGAAGCGGCACTGAGACAATAATGGCTGCATGTCAATATTCACTGTTTGGACAAAAGTTTGTGGTGCCCATTTCCACTCTTCTTGCATCCAAAGTTGTCTTGTACATCTGTGTGTACCAAATTTGGGGAAGCAGTTTTGAAGAAGAACCACATATGGCTGAAAATGTCAGATGTCCAAACAAGGTAGAGCTTCAGGACCCCTTATTTTATGAATTCAGCAGTGGGTCCTAATTATTAGAGCTATGGATTGAGGCTGTTTTTCTGGATCAGGTTTTAATTGGACTTTTCATAGCAGTGTGGTGGATTTGGAATCCCCTCACATGGTCAAATGGTGACATTTTCCACCCTGTACATTACCCTGTTCCTATACTGCATTATTATCAAAACAAAATTAACATAAAACATCAAGCGTTACTTAAATGAATTTTTTAACATAAAAGAAATTAAAAGGAAAATGGAGGAGTATTTATTATTTAGTTATAGTTTATATATATAGTTTCAGAGCTTTATTCATGTCTAGGCAAACAATTATGTTCTTTCTTTCTTTCTTGAATTTCTCATGCAAAGTTATAAAAATAAAAAGTATAAAAATAATTTAAGATGAAGTATTTAAATAATATTACAATTTGACAAAATAGAAACATGAACAGTTATAACATGCATGTATTGCAGTAACCTGGAAATTATATTTATAATGCATGTATACTCCAAATATACTTCTATATTCTCATTTAATTAAAGATATAAATGTTTACACACCCTTAAAAATGAATCCAGAGAGCCATTCTCCATGTACTCAGTAATGATCATTACTGGTTTACCTGGGACAGACAGACAGGCAGCTAATTGTTAAATATATAATGCACATATAACATTGTGTGTGTGTGTGTGTGTATATACATATACACTATAATATAATATATAAATATACATTTAATAAAATTATTCATTATTTAACATTTATTTTTTCATTCATTCATTTTTTACTGCTATACATGCTTTTGGGAGCCTGTGTCTATCTCAGGCGTCTATGGGCATTAAGGCAGGATACACCCTGAATGGAATGCCAACCCATCGCAGGGCACACACACACACACACACACACACACACACACACACACACACACACACACAAGTTCATACACTAGAAACTATTTTCCAAGGTGCCAATCGAACTACTGTGCATGTTTTTGGACAAGCAAACACCACACACACATGGCCGAGACGGGAATCGAACCCAGACCCTGGCGGTGTGAGGCGAACGTGCTAACTACTAAGCCACCGTGCCCCTTTAATATTTATTTCAAACTGAAAATTATTCTTTTTATTTCATGACATTATTTAAGTTCAATGTAGATTTTTTTTGTGGTTGTTTTAATTGTTAAATATGATACGTGGCTCCTTAAATAATTATGTTCGGGTTTTGGTTGCTTTTCATATAAACTGCATGTGCATGTACATTGCTGGGTGATTTTTAATAAAACAGATCCATGGCTTCTTTTATATTTCATCCTAACATTACAAGCAGTAAATGCGACTGAGGAAAGATCAATGCTGAAATTATCTTGGAAGGCCACGGACTGAAGTTTCTTTTCTAGTGTCTTCATTGTTCAGGGCTCGTTCATTTGCCAACACAATGTAGAGTGAAAGAGCAGATCACTCACATAGAAATGTGAACTACGTTAATCACCCATTAATTACATTTTGTGCAATTAAAATGAATTTTGGCTTTTACAGACTTTCTAAATTTGACACCCTTAATATATACACATATATATTCATTCATTCATTCATTCATTCATTCATCTTCTACCGCTTTATCCGATCTTCCCTCGGGTCACGGGGAGCCTGTGCCTATCTCAGGCATCTATGGGCATTAAGGCAGAATACTCCCTGGATGGAATGCCAACCCATCGCCGGACACACACACACTCACAATCACACACATTTATACACTAGGGACAAGTTTCCAAGCTGCCAATCAACCTACCGTGCATGTTTTTGGAGGAAACCGGAGAACCCGGAAAAAAAGCCGCCTGCGGCACGGGGAGAACATGCAAAGTCTACACACACATGGCCGAGACGAGAATCGAACCCGGACCCTGGCGGTGTGAGGCGAACGTTCTAACCACTAAGCCACCGTGCCCCTATATATATATATATATATATATATATATATATATATATATATATATATATATATATATATGTTATACTGTGTATATATCTGGCAATATGACCTTTTAACTGTATTACCTTTTTACATCAAGTTTGAATTATAGTGCTTCCTGTCAATGAATATGAACCTGTAAGGCTTATAAGGACTAGGTATGGATTTCGAGGTGACCTTAACATAACAGATGAAGGTCATGGTCCTGTGACTCCAAATGCAAGAAAATGATGGATTATGTACATTAGGTTTTATCTAGGCTTATGAAATCTAGTCTTGGTTTAAATAAGCAGATGAGTCCTGAAATGTGTTGGAGATTAAAACACAAGTCAAGTATCATGACCGGGAAAGCTTACTTCGAGTCACCACTCCCTCCAGACGGATGACATTGGGATGGTCAAACTGGGCCATGATGCTGGCTTCGCTCAGGAAATCTCGCCTCTGTTTCTCAGTGTAGCCGACCTTCAGAGTCTTCAGGGCCACAGGGACGTCCCGCTTCCCAGGCAGCTTCATCCGGCCGTAACATACTTCTCCGAACTCTCCTGAAGCAACGAGAGAGACACTGCTCTACTTTCATTTCACACATTTCGATACGTTACTGTGTACAGGATTCAGGAATGTCCGTTAACAAAAGCTATAACATACAGTATCATCTTAATTATATTTATATAATTATTTATATAATAACGGTATATTTTATGTCTTCTACATCAGTTTTTCCTGAATAGGAACACTTTATAAAGGCTTTATAGTGTTGTGACTAAATAAGCACAAATCTTCAGGGGGATATCTAAGGGAACGTCTTCCCAGGAGAATGAAGGTTAAAAGCAAATGTAGACTAAATGTGGAACGGGATGTTCAAAAAGACACGCAAATCAAACTTATGGACAGGTTTACACAGACTTTTGTCCATATAATGTACATATACACACACATAAACATATATATATATATATATATATATATATATATATAGAGATATATATATATATATATATATATATATATATATATATATATATATATATATATATATATATATATATATATATATATATATATATATATATATCATATATATATATAGTCTTTTAAAAATATTATTTTAATATTTAATACATTTTTTTAAAATGTTTTTAATGGTTAGGTAAATTTTTATTTTTGAATTTAATTATATGCCACAGGAGGCATGAGGGAACATTCATTCGTAATTGAATTCAAGAACATATCAAACCCAAACCTGTGCTGTGTGGCAGATCTTATTAGGAGCAAGACGTCTTAGAAGAGTCTACAATATCCTCGTAACGTTTGCGATTAGCGCATTAGCATTCACCTCACATCGAGATGATCGAGAAAACGCTAATCCAAACGTCAGAAGTCTCCAAGGCTGCGCTATGAGAACATACCAGAACCAATAATTTTCTCAATTTTGATCCGGGAAGCTTCAATTTCTCTGGCGAACTCGTGGACGGCCTGGCATGGGTCCTCGTACGTGTGGGGATCAATATAAAATCTGGCTTCTGGAAATGATACTAGAATAAACAGAATTAGCATTCGGTCACATATTGCAGGATGAACGCGCGGTTTCAATCAAAGTAATAATCACTGGAACGTCCAGGGAGCAGCCGGGGCCTGGATATTCGCCTCCCGACCCAAAATGTATTGAAATCTTTTATTTATTTATTTATTCATTTATTATTTGTTGTACCGTGGCCATTCTGGTAATGCATCTTTTCCTCGTCCGAATCCTGGAAAGCCTTGCTGTAGCCACAGTGTCTGGAGAAAAAAAAGATAAAGATTTTTTTTAAGAAGACAGGAAACATAGTGATGATGTGACAAGCTGTCCTTATCAAACGTTTCTACTGCCTTTACGACATATGAAATTCAAGTCTCCTCTTGTGCTGATAGAGTGCTAGAATTGCTGGAGAAAGTGGTGCAGCCCTGAAACGTTTCTGTGGTTTGAAACGTGGCCCAAATACATCATGTTTTCTTTACTAAACCAATAAACTCATCACGAGTATTATTTATTTCTAATTATTAAACTAAAGATCATTTAATTAGCCTGACTGCGAAGTTGCAGTGATGCTACTATACATAACGAGATAATGTATGACATAATACAATAAACTATAAAAGCATAATTAATACATTGGAAAAGTTAGAAAAAATAATTAATTTTATATAATATATTAATACTGAATTAAATAAAACTCACTAAATTAAATAGACAGATGTAATAATAGAAGTGATGAGTTTTAAGTTGAAAGTGAGATTCAGTTTTGCTAACATTTTATATTCAAAAGTATTGGGACACCACTGTATGTTTTATTAAAATAGCATTGTCTTTAGTTAAATAAAATTGAACAGGTAGTAATATATATATATATATATATATATATATATATATATATATATATATTCATTTTGGTAGTTTGCTAAATTGTACAAGAACAAATTTTCTACTAACAAATTTTTTTCAAACAAGGTATTCAATTAAAATAATGACCTGATGTAATGATGTAATAACTCGAAATGTTAGGTTGAAATATGAGATATGAACTTGAAATAAAAAGAAAGCTAGAAATAATAACACCATATTTTAGTTCAGAAATTTGAAATTAATGACATTCTAAGTCGAAATAACAGCGTAGCATTTCAACACTTGATTTCTATTGTATACTGGATGGAAAAGGGAGACAATTCAAAGTACTCCTCTTGCCGTTTTCTGCAGATGATAAGAGCCAGGAATGTAATGAGCCCCGAGACCAATGCCATAGAGATCCAGATAATCGTCACAGTGTTGTAACGTAAGGGGGCTGAAAGAGGACACAAGTAAAAAAAGTCAAGCAAATACTGAGACATCTTCGCTTAGTTTTCATATACACTACATAGAGAAAAGTATCGGGACACCTGACTTTTCCAGTATGAGAATGCTCCTGTGCACAAAGCCAGCTCCATGAAGATCTGCTTTACATGGATTGGATTTGGTGGAAGATCTCCTGCTATAGTGCTGTAGAACCCTAAACACCTTTGGGATGAATTGGAACAGGTGTCCACAAACTTTTGCTAAAATAGTGTATATGATATTCAAATGATTAGCCAAGCAGGTCATTTTAGAAGAAAAAATCAATTCAAACACAAGAACATCCACCTGTCAATCATTCTTTATCACACAGACATGAAATGATCTACCATGGAGTAAAATCTCCTGAGAACACACACACACAAGCATTAACATATTTTTTTAAAGGGTCAGTTACATCAGATATCTCTTATGACCCACCAATAACCAAAGCGATTATAAGAGCGCACACGGGATTCGGTGCAAGGTGACCCAGTAATAAAATCACGATCAATCCTCTACGAATGCTTGTTTCCTCAAAAAATTCTGTCCAACATGATGACTTATTGATGTCCCAAGTGTCACTGAAACTGGACGGGTTTGGAATTCTGATCCAGAAATACTGATCCCTGTAATAAACCCATGGTAATGATAATGTTTTCTTTCAGTGTGTGTTCAGTGCATGGCTTTCTATATTTTTTCCACTTTATATTACTTTCTTTTTTTACTCTCATTTTATAAAAATGTATATATATATATATATATATATATATATATATATATATTATATAGTATATTATAAGTAAGGAAATATTCATAGGAATATTCAGCATAAAGGCTTTTTATGTTGTTCTTTCACATTTTTGCCTTGTTTTATTCTATTTTTTTGTAATTCAATTTAATTATTTTCTATACCAATTCATTTGTTAGACACCCTTATCTGGAGGGAGTGACTTACAAAGGAGCAGTTGGGGTTTAAAAGCCTTTCTTAAGGGCCCAGCAGAGGCAGTTTGGTGTTGCTTGCTGGTCCTAGGATTTGAACTGGATACCTACTGTTCCACAATCCAATGCCTTAACCATTGAGATACAACTGCCCTTGTTTATTTGAATAATTCCTTAATTATTCACTATTTAAAATTGGAATGGAAATAATTTGGTAATTCTGTAATGATATTTTTGGCACTGGAGGTGGAGTTGGAGGTGGCAGTGATGCGGATAGGCGGGGTTAAAAACAAGTTTAATCATGGGAGCGTGCAGGTAAGATGCTGGAGAGAGAGGCGAGATTGAGATGGTTTGGTCATGTGTCAAGAAGGGACATCAGGCCCATATGTAGAAAAATGCTAAGGAAGGATGGATGACATGTAGGTGGTCAGTTTGAAAGATCCAAATAGAGTGGTATGATGGCTGATGACGCTGTGGTGACACTGTAATAATATTTGCGATGTCTAATCTTTTTAGCTATTTTCCTACAAAGATACATATTAGACGATTGCATCATACTCTAACCTGCTTTTCCAGTCTGGATCTCTACTGAGTGGCTGAAGCGCCCACATCCAGCCGAGGTTCTGGCCCTGATCTGAAAGATGTAGCTGGTGCCAGGTTTGAGCCCGGAAACTTTCGCAGTTGTTGTCTTCGACTTTAGGGTGGAATAGCTCTGCTGCTCCTTGTCCTGTGGGGAAAATTTCCAGACAGAACTTTCCTTGAACTTCCCCAGCCTGAACTAATGCCCACTTTGAAAGTTTTATGAGCCAAATTGACCATGATGCTAATGAAGATCCTAGTTAAGAACCAAGACACAGAATCTTCCATATATTTTGGGATCTGAAGCCACTGTTTACCTTGAAAAACTTTTCAACCTCATAAGCAGCTGTATGCAAATCACATTTGCTCTTCGTGTGGTGCCGACCACTGTTTGCTAATTCCCTCACACAGCTGAGATCCCTCTTGGCCCATTAGGCGGCAAAGCTCCCGGCTCGCTCGGCAATTAACGGCTCCCCGGCGCTTGGCATGGCTCACACTGTTTTCCGTTCATTGTCGCTTTCAATAATCAGACTAAATCGGGACAAACCGCCACTGGTTGGTAATTTTCATTCAATTAAATGGAGCCGCCATGAAGCCATGTGATTAAATTGTGCGATCTGTGGACGACCGGGCCCCATAAACAAATGTGACCCTTCTCTAATGGTTCACTCTGATCGCTTTTTGTTCTGTGAAAGTCACATTGTTTTTTTTCCACATTGATGCCGATATAAACATGAGCACCCTGCTGTCATATATTTAGACATTAAATACAATCAATGTTTTCCTCATATTTATTTATTTATTTATTTTACAATTAACCTAAAAAAAATATGCATATTTCAAAAGTACGTCCTCCCACCTTTTCATAATATTTAATATCATACTCCAGGATTACTCCATTGGGCTGATCAGGTTCATGCCACATGAGACTGATGCTGTTTGTGCTAGAATTCTCTTGACGTATCGCCATCACTTGAGAGGGAGCTGTGAAAAAAAATAGTCATATTTAATTTTCTTTTCTTTTATGGAATTCTAGTAGATGACATTTGGATGACCTTTCTTAAAATGTTTCTTTTGCAGAAGTTTGGTAGCTTCCTAAAAGGATATACTAGGAATCGGAGATGTTTCCCATTGGGTACCATTTTGGTTTCCATTTTATTTTTACAAGGAGAACTCATTAGGGAGCTAAAAACCCATAAGACTCCAAAGAACATTTACACTTGGGATGCCAAACCAGGTACTGTGAGGAAAGCCAGCTCTATTAAGATGTGGTTTACATGGTTTGAATCTGCACCTCAGATCTCCTCACCATCTCAGCTACAGCAGTACCTGAATTTCCAACACCCTCAAAAAAAAAAACCGGAATATCATACCTATGACCAGGTGTCCGCAAACTTTTTTCAATATAGTTTTTATACATCCATATATACATATACATTTATACATCCAACATTTTAAAGGGTAAGGGCTTGCTCCTAAACCTGAAAATGTACCTCTGGAAACACTGGCAAGAAGACAACCAGATAAGGCGCTGATGCAAGTTGAAGCAAGTACTTCAGCAATCTCAAAAACTGTGACAATTATATCTTTGTCAGGTTTTATGCAAAATATAAAATATGTCCCGCATGATAAAAGTCTCCTACCTGCCTGATTTGTCGTAATGTTGACTGTGGCATAAGACAGCGGATCCTTGCTCAAGTGCGTTACCCCATTCATCACTAGGATATGGAAGGTGTAGTTAGTGTGGGCCACCAGGTTGATCACGCTCACCCAGGGCTCCGTCAGTCCCTTCTGCTGCGGGATAAACCTGATTGAGGTGACTCCCATTCGTGACACCAATCCATTTCCACCTAAACCTACTCCACCGCCAGTTGTTCCTCCACCAGGGCTTCCTTGGGCTCCGGCAGCAGCGCCTAATATTCCATTGACTATGGTTCCTCCGACATTGCAGTCCTCACATTGCCCTCCAGGCTTTACGCATTTCTGGCACTGCACATCGTAGATGATATCCGCACGACCACCCGTGTCTGAAGGGGAACTCCATTCCAGGTTAACGGTTGTCCCGTTTACAGACGAAATGACGTTTACAGGCGCAGACGGAGGTCCTGTTGTGACACGATAGCCAACAATTAAGGAATTTCAAGGGGATAGTTGAAAGTATCAGACTTGCAAATCAAATGTGAGCATAAGGATATTAGCAAGCATAATATTTGTATAATTTGGTATCTTGGATATTTCCACTTCAGTTTCACTTAATATTTGTCAGTTCAAGGACCTCTTAGGCTATAATAACGTGGGGTATTATTATGCTAGTTATATCAAAAATATTAGAATTATCTTGCTGATATATGTGCATCATTATCTCTAAATTTTCAAATCCTTCAAAATGATGTACGCATCATAAACATAATTTGCAATTAAAATCTGCTCCTAACTGTGTCCAAGACAACTTGAAGTTGTTCCCAGTTGTTTATTTTAACAGTTTTGTACATTTTCTTTTTATTGTCAGGTGGACTATTATGGACTTTAGCTTTAAGTTTAATAGAACTTCAATGGAACAATTATACTATTTAAAAAATACAATATTTTATCTTTGATGTTTTTACCCATGCTTATTTTCTTAAACAAAAATGATTTGTGATTTAACAGTATTTAACGCACACCCTGCAGTATTGCCGCAGAGCCCCAGCTGAGGACCCATGTCATATAGATTACACCTCAACGTACTTGTGCAAGGAGCACTAGGAGGATCAGTAGATGCTCGGTAGTAGTTGGTGTCGCAGGGGCAATTGAGAGCTGCTCTGGTTTCTGAGTGGCTATGCAGAGGACATTTCCCACAAAGCTGGCCTCCAGCAACAGGTTTGTAGAAGCCCACTTCACAGGCTGGAAGGATATGAAAAAGATGTCATTACACCAAACTAACATCGTGTAAAATGTATACAGAGTCAACCTAGAGGTTCCTGGTTCAGTCTGGAACTGAGTGCAGGGGGTCAATTTTGGATGCGCACTTTGTCATTGAGGGTTTCATCTGGGTTCTCTTGTTGTCTCTGCACAACCAAAACCATTTCACTTCACTGCTAATGAGTGTCTCGGCATGATGCCTTGAGTCCAATCTAGAGTACATCCCAGTTATTTCCAGGAAATGCTCTGTATTCCATTGCAATTCTTTTCATGACTGAATGAATAAAATATATATATAACCATGCTCCTCAGCTCACCTTTAAAACATACACTCATTACCTTTAAATCCTATGCTCCTGGGCAAGATAAATGGGGCAAGTCCAAAATGGCAAATATAACATTTATTGCATTTGGCAGAGACCTTTATCTAGAGGGACTTCAATTATCTTATTTATCCTCTCAGCAGTTTAGGGGTTATAGGATGTCAAAGGCCCACATTAGCATTTTGGTGGTGCTGGGATCTGACCTCATAAGCTTCCGAGCAGAAGTGGGATATCCTAACACTCCCCCGATATATACTGTTTAATAATTCTTAACAGAAAAAAATCACAGATCAAAAAAGAAGCAAGAATTAAACAAAGGCATTCTTAAGGCTCTCCTGTGCCAACATTTAATCAGGTCTGGGTAAAAGAAGTGTCTTTGTTCTGGCAATGAGGTGCTGGAATGAATTTCCAGTTGATATCATAACAGCTACAGGCAACGACTACACCAATCCAGCTAAATTTGACCCTCCTCATTTTCAATCGTTTCCCAAAAATTGCTCACCCACACTGGAACATCTGAAAAATTCCTTTTGTTTCCACTTTGTGTGTATTTAGTTTCGGGCTATTCAAAACTTCACCGCAATGTTGAGAAAGGCACTGTCACATGAGCTGGCCGTCACTTTGAAAGCCTATCTTTTATATTTTGATATTTTGTTTTTATTTTAATTTTCAATTAAAATATTTCAACTGTACAAATGTATGAATGTATATGTGGCAATTAGAATTTGATGTGATTATATGTAGCTCATGTTTAGCATTGGACTTTGTTACAAAGCAGTTTTACAGAAATACATAGAACAAATAAATGAATTTAATTTAATATATTTGACTAACCAAAAATATAAAAACAAATTGCAAAAAAGACTGCACCTCGCACAGCTTTAACAGGTGATGAATCAACTGATATACATCAGGCTTTACTATTCAACAATATAATTACAGTATAAATAAATGAAGTAAGTTCTACAGAATAATCTAAAGAACAAACTGAATGTAATACTTCGTGAAAAGTAAATATAGAAAAGGTATAATATAAAGGTCTTTAAAACACACATTTATATATATATATATATATATATATAGATATATATATATATATATATATATATATATATATATATATACACACATATATGCCAAACGCTATTTTGTAACCAAATCACATTTGTATCAGGCATATCAAAAGGTCAGTAGAGGCGTTTGGGTGCCACAGGTCACTACTACAGTTACTCTGCTCACTGTTATTGTGTTAAATGTGCAGGTGCGTGTGAGGTAAAGACAGCATTGCATTGCGCAGATGAAAAACAATGCCGTTTTAAAAAAATAAGGTTAAATAATAACAAAATGTAAAAAATACACATGTATTCTTCCAGTATCGAAGCTGGTGTGTCCCATTTGCTCGGAGTCTGTTGCGGTTGTCAAAAGTGGAAATATTAAACGCCATTACGAAACTAAACATAGACACTTTGAAGACATTTACCATCAGCAGTCTGAATTACGGCCATGGAAAATAAAGGATCGTAAAGCCCCGTATGATCTACACTGGCAGCCTAATAATGAGCATTCCCTGAGAATACAGTGGTTTTAGTTATTCACACTGCACCTTGTATAGCTTTAATGAATAGGCAGATATTAATGGCAGTGATACTCTTGTAGCTTGTCACTGTAAATCAGATTTTACTATGCAGAGAAGAAGGATTTCATTGAAGACATCTTAAGTGTTACAACATTACAGCACACACCAGAGGAGTAGACATCAATTTGGCCATAAAGGAGCTAAGAGGAATCATCTTGAAACATGTTGTGTCCATCACAACTGATAGATCACATATGTGTGTGTGTGTGTATATATATATATATATATATATATATATATATATATATATATATATATATATATATATATATATATATATATCTATATATATATATATATATATAATACAAATCAACGTCTTAGATTCCTAATAACAGATCCAGAGTTGATGGGGGTGAAGGAAAAACTCTGAGACTTTGTGAGAAATAAGAGTCATCCAGATATTCATTCACTCTAGTTTTATCATTGTCAAGATTATCAGCAGGTCAACGATTGGAATTCTTGTCCTAAACCATTTCAGAATAGCTGTTACTTGCAGTCCAAAGTCCTCGCTAGGACTTTTCAATGTTTATCATCATCAGGTTAACCCACGAACATTTCCTGAAAGTCTGAGATCTTGTTAAATGTTTCCAACTCAAGGTATTTCTGTTCATGGACCTGCCAGTCCCTTCACCATCCAAACAAGAGTCGAGATATTTGCTGCATATAAGCACCACAGCACTGCAGTCATCTCTACAGTTTGGCATGTTTAATGAGATGGTAGCTGTAGACGGCCCCAGCATACTGATAAGAGTGAAGATAAGAGAGATACATGACTGAAGACACACAAAGTAGCAATTTAAGCATTTCCCCCTCCTCCCCAGGGAACCTGCGAGAATTCCTGATTGCGATGTTTCGTCTCTATCTGGTTTCTTTACTCATTTTATCCCATTAATCCTCTGCATACTATTACGCTTTGCTCTTGTTCTTTGTGTGTGTAAACGCAGACCACGATAAGCATCGAGACTTCACGCTCATCAAGTGTGGAATCTTCTCACTTTGAAGTTCTGAAGTTCAGTGCCGCAGATCAGACGACGCGCTTGCAAACAGTAACACGCTCCTAAACAGCCACGGTGCAATGGACGGAGTGTAAGAATCTTGTAACATCTCTTGCAGGTAAACTGAACATGGACACTCAGTAAACTCACAGTCAGTCTGCACTCCCTTTCAGACATACTAATTCCCTTTCAGAGCTCCTTTACTGAGGACTTATTCAGATCCTCTGTAGACAGAAGTGGAACAGAAGGTCATTTATAGCAACCGTGCATCCATATCCACTTTGCTGCTATTAATTCACACTTACACTTTTCATTTACCTGCCATATGTAAGCCTAAATGTGTCTTTATTTATATAGTTCTGAATCTTTTGGATGGGGCTTTTTACTTTTTCTTCTCACAGAAATACATAAAAGAAATAAACTGCTGAGTAAATTTAATGTATATGCAGCCTTGAATGGCCACTTCCTCTTGGAGGTTATTTTCACTTTGTATTGGGCTTGAGTCTTTCGCCTCTCTTTTCCACGCCTGTATCGGCATATCGTTTGGTTTGTCAGCACCTGTCAGTGGAACGCAACCACTGCAGGGGGGATTTGCATCACTATGAATTTTAATGAATATTTACAGCCATCGTGTGTTGACCTTGATATTTTTTACTCTTGATATAAATGAATAAATGGTGGGAAATGTTACTTACTTTCTTTCTTTCTTCCTCATTCTTGACATCTACAGCATAAACTATGCATGGGATCTCTGAAACCTCTGTGTGCACTCTAAGATTCTGTAATAAAATCAAACTCCAAAAACTGCTCCTTGGAGATTTCTTGGCTTTAACAATATTTTTTTGCGAATGCTGCCGTGTAATAAAGTCACATACAATAGAGGCTATGGCTTAGTGGAGCTTAGTCAAGGTTGTCTTTGCAAAAACGGTTCAACCCTGTGGACCGAGGCGTGGACCACATCCAATTTCAACACCACGGCCGTACACTTACAGATTTAAAAGAGTTTTAAAATGTTAAAGTCGAGGTGAAGGACAGGGTCACAACTGGATATAACCCAGACACATCTGTGTAAACGTTGCTTTGGTTATTTGCAAACATTTCCTGTGAGACATTGTGATTTTCAGATCACCTTAGATCACCTTTGGTTTAAGTGGAAGAATCCTGAGAACAGGGACACCAGGCACGAGGAGAAGAGGAAGCTGAAGGATGATGGATTGATGGATGTGGTGCGGGAAGACATGGTTGGTTTGATAAAGGCAGATGTAGAGGACTGGGTGATATGTTGACGGATAAGAAAGCCAAATGACGAAGGAGAAGAAGAGACAGACAGACACACAGACAGATACACATTTCATCCCAATGAAAATGTACACATTCTAGCAAAAAAGAGAGATTTAAAATAAATTAAGTTAGAAACAAAAGTCCTGGGCAAAAACAGAATTTCAAATGTGTTACAGTGCAGAGAAAAAAATATATTATCATATTATATTATAATATAATACTACATTTTTATTATATAAAATTATATTATTTTCAGTACCTTAAAAGGTTCTTTTTTTTACCACACAAGACAATGCCATTCATGTTTTAATAAAAAAAAAATCAATTAATATACAGAAATTCTATATAATCAAAAGCAACTACAGTAAATTCTGGACTATAAAGCGCACCTGGATATAAGCCGCATAAGCCGCATCTCCGCTCTATTTGAAAAAAAAAAAAAACCCCCCAAAAAAATCATAAATAAGCCGCACCTGCATACAAGCCGCATCCGCTTTTGAATTGTAAATGTACATGTATGTACCTAAATAGAACCTTTCCTAACCTGTATTTTAACACGGTTTAACGGTGGACGCTGCACAGAGACGCGGAGATCCGGAATTCATACAAAACAGGATTTATTAGAATAAAGAACTCAGGAGACGCCGCTCATACGGAGCGGCCAGACAGGCTAGGGAGCCTTGCGCTCTGCGCGCCGTGGTACCGGGAGTACCGGAGAGCAGGAGTCCGGGAATCGGGAACAGACAAAGGTTAGGCATAAACATATATCGAGCGTCCGTGTCCACGACACTAGGTATGTGCTACGAGCACGGACGGGGATTGTAGGGTGAACCGGGCTTATATCGGGAGAGGGAAAATCAAGAACAACTTTGGCTGATTTGTGCGTGTGTGTGTGTGTTGTGTGTGTGTTGTGTGTGTGTGGGGGGGGGGGGGGGGGGCAGGGGAGGAGAGAGAGCACCGAGCAGAAACTTTACTGATTAAAACGGGACAGAACCAAGAGAAAATAAGCGCTATTTACAGTATTTATCTTCATTTCTCCTGTGTGTGAAATGACGTCACCTTAACCTTGTAAAGATAGAGTTTGTCCTCCTTCTATCCGCTTCTACCCACTTATATCTGCTAAAGAGGAACTAGCGCATTCTTCTTCTTTGCATTTATTTTGTGTTAGTTTTGATTCTAATTCCGGTTAGAGCCCCTAGCGGTCGGGAAAAAATCTGCAGAATAGCCGCACCTATTATTAGCCGCATGGTTCAAAACCTAGGAAAAAAGTAGCGGCTTATAGTCCAGAATTTACGGTAATTGTACTAGCTAGCTTCTACATATCAATCATTTTTACATGAAAAAATAAAATAATAAAGTATACAAATTTACTAAAATTACAACCTTAAGGAACACCTTAGTGAAAAGGAATGGCACATTCTTTTTAACAAAACTTTTTTGCGCGCTTGTAGATGTGCATGTTATATTCAAATGTCTATATTTTCTAAAGGTAAAGCACTAAATCTCACAAACAATAAAAGCTGATACACAGAACAAACAGAATTCCAAGAAACCAAGCTACAGAATCGAAAAGGGTGTAAATAACCAATTTACCATTGCATTCTAGTATTATATGAAATATGCACCACTAGTTCTGTACTCACATTTATCCCAAAGGTTTTGTGATCTATATATACTCCAACCCATGTAAAACAGATCTTCATGGAGCTGGCTTTGTAGACACGGGCATTGTCATGTTTTCTGTCTCCTAGTTCAAGTGAAGAGAAAATTGTGTTCGTCGTCTACGTGTTTGAAGAAGAAGCACGTACTGCTGGAAATGTCATGTCGTGCAGTGCTTTTAGTGTGTATAGTGTATCTAAGAGGGAACAACGTGTTGGTGTTTGGGAATATCTCCACTTCAGGATGACTTTTTCACACGACTAAACACTCGTTAAAATCCTGAGATGTCATCAGGGAGTGAACAGGACCTGCTAACGAGCTGGGAGGATTCGACTAAGTGATGAATGGTTGAGAAATTAAAGCAGGAAATGGAACTTCATCCTCGACGACTCTGGGAGGATATCGCTCTGTAAAGGATATGACATACATGGATGGGATATGTAACATAGGGTATAAATAGGAGTTATAATAGGGTTATAATGGCAGTATAATTGGGAGTATAATGGGTTGGTTATATTGAAGTGGGGTATAATGGTGGGTATAATAAATTTTATAATTGAGGCTATAATGGGGGCTTTAATGAGGTATTATAATGGTGGCTTTGATTGGGGTATGGTGAGGGGTTACAATGTGGGTTGTGATGGAAAGTATAAGGTTGAATAATACAGGTATAGTCACCGTGATTAATTCACATTCACAGTATATTAAATTAATATATCGATTGATTGAATAAAATATTTCTTACATTGTAAAACCATAAATCTATGAAAGATTTGGATTGAAACAATTGGTGTGTGTGTGTCTATATACAGTCTTTCTCTCACTCGCCTTTCTTTTTTCTGTCACAAGTGTGTGCAATCTGTGTGTGTGTGTGTGTGTGTGTGTATACAAAGCTTTGTGTGTGTAACCTGTATGGTCTGTAGGTAAGCCGTGTGGGATCTGTGTGCAATGTGCATAAGAGTAAAGTCTGTCTGTATGTTTATGTGTGTGTATGTGTGTGTGTGTGTGCGCATCAGTAAACCGTGGCGTCTTTTAGCCATGACATTATTAGAGGTTAGTGACATTTGCAGGCAGCCAATCTGTCTTCAGGCTGCAGGCCACAGTGCAGCGATACTCATCACCACCGGCACCATCTGGATCCTGAACCTTCTGCTCATTACAGCGTCGTTGATACCATACAACACACACGCCCACACACACACACACACACACACACACACACACACACACACACACAAACAACACCCCCCTAACGGGATGGATGATCTCAAGATGGAGCATGTGTGCTGTAGAGGCGGAGGCTTGACAAAGAAATGAAAAGAAAGTGAGAAAAAGAAAAGATTTGTATATAAATAATATCCGATATCGAAGCTTGGCCGCTGCTCCTGAAATGCCAGTCTGCGAATGCAAATCTGGAACAAAAAAACCCATTTGATGCAGCCATGACCTTTCCATAATCATTAAATAACGAGACCTTTGATTAGAAATACTAATCGTAGCGTAGAGACGCCGCGTGGACGCTGGGATGTCTGCCTGATGGATTCTGAGTAATATTTTTGCTTAATATGGTGTCCACAGGCCTCCGTAATCAATCTATAAGCGCTTCATGACATTCTTTACTGTTATTAATGTTTCCTGTTTGTGTTCGGTCAAATGGAAAAATAATTTGCTCAAAGAGATGTTTGTGATAAAAAAATTATAATCATGGTATGAGAGCTTATGACACTTATGAGATATGAGAGTATAATTAAGAATATGGCATGATCTTTTTTATATGAGGTTCTTATGTCATTTATTGTATTTTTTTTATGAGGTCTTTATGCTATTATTACATTTTTTGGTTTAGATGAGGTCCCTATATCATTCTTATGTCATCTTATGCCAATTTCTTTTTATACAAGGTTCTTTGTCATTTTATGCCACTTTTTTTAGTGCCTTATTAAATCTTATGCCATGTTTGTTTGTTTGACTTTAATACGATACCTAGATTAAATCACCATGATACCAATTCCAAATCGATAATATGGCCAACAATAGCAAAAACAAAAAAACACACACATATGTATATATGTCACGGTTCCCTCTCTCTCCTCACTCTCCTAATTGGCCCCAGCTGCACCTCCATTCTCTCCCACTCTCTCTCCCTTCTTAAGACCTGCTCTCCCTCCACTCCAGGTCCGGGAAAGTATATCGTATGCATATACAGCGTACATTGGCGTTATGAGCGTTCCTTCCCCGGCGTCCGTGGATCCCGCCGCCATTCACCCCGCGCGCTACGTCCGAGGACACGCACCTGAGGGTCTCCGAGCCCGAGGATCCTGCAAGGAGGGCCTCCGAGCCCGATGTCACGCCCCTGAAGGCCTCCGAGCCGGAGGTCCCGTCCGCTCCGGTCCCACCTGCTCCGCCCTGGCCCCCGGACCCTGTCCGTTCCGGTCCCGCCTGCTCTGCCCTGGTCCCCTGTCCCATCCGCCCCGGTTCCGTCTGCTCCGCCATAGTCCCCTGTCCCGTCCGGCCCGGTCTCACCTGCTCCGCCACGGTCCCCTGTCCCGTCCGCCCTGGTCCCCGTCCTGTCCGGCCCTGCCTGCCTGCGGGACGCACCCCCATCTGCCGTCAACCCTAACCCAACCTCTCGCACAGGACCTCCTGTGTTTCCTGTTCCTCGACTTTACCCGTGAAAGGCGTGAAAGGCTGTGCTAGCCTATCTGACCACTCCTTTGAGCAGCGGCTTCTTAGTTCTCCTTTTTTATAAAATAAATCCCTATGAGTTTTATTCCCGCATCCGTATATATATATATATATATATATATATATATATATATATATATATATATATATATATATATATATATATATATATATATATATATATATAGATATATATACAGACCACACGATATACAGACATATATCTATCTATCTATCTATCTATCTATCTATCTATATATATATAGACACACACAACTGTGTATTTGTAGTATTGACTTCCTATACCTGTCCCATTCCCCCGATCTTACACCAATTGACGCCTACTTGTGGGGAATGTAAAAGCAGAGGGTGTTTGACTGTGAGGATCTGCCAAGAATTGTGCCTGCATTGCACGAGCAAATCGTCTCCTTTTGCACAAGTCTGCTTCTGCTTGTTCTGGGATATGTTTCAGAAATTGCAGGAACTACATGAACACTGTCTACAGTGAGGAGGTGCACACTTCATGTGTACCTCGTACCGTGGTATGTTGATTTCTTTCGGGAGAAATAAGCTTGCGCATGACAAGGTAGAATTTTTGGTCTTTTTATTTCAGCATTTATTAAGTTGGTACATTCTGTAATTAGGGCAGTCTAAGATTAAAGTCTTGAAACCACAAATCACTTTTTAAGCAGTCTTAAACTCAGTACAAGTATCTGCCCCCATATGCCTCAGTGCATCTAAAAGGAAAAAACACTGAACTGGCATGCACTGTGCCCTAAAAGCATCATGCTTCCCACACACTGCCCTCTGTTGTTGAACACTCCGAACTACAGCTGTCACTCTAAAAGTAATCCCCATTTTGGCTTGCAGCTGCTCCCCTTAAGGTTTGATTTGGCATGTTTAGCTGTTGTTCTTAAAGTACTAAAAAAGTGAGGTGCCGTATCGTTTTTAAAAGGCTGGTATCGCGATACTTTTTGAGTCAGTATATCGTGCAAGACTAGTCGCAATGTCATCTTACACCAATTTTTAAATGAAGGCCTTAAACAATTTATTGTGACATGCTCTTTATTATACCATTTCCTTTTAAAGATGAGGCCTCTGTGTCATCTTATGCCATTTTAGCAATATGGTCATCATGCCATCTTATGGCATTTTTTGTTCAGATAAGGCCCCTATGTTTTCTGATCCACTCTTTTAAGATGAAGATTTCATATCATCCTTTGCCATTTTAGAGATAACAGCCTTATGTCATCTCATGCCATTTGATGAAATGAAGCATTTATGTCAACCAGTGCCATTTTTTAGTTTTATTGAGGTCCTTAAATCATCTAATGTCATTGGTAGAAATACGGTCTTTATATCAGTATTTGATTAAATAAAACTTACCTAACAAAATGCCAACTTATGTTATGAAATTACATTAGAAGTATACACTGAATCAAAAACTACCATGAGAGGATAACACAAAAGTCCCATAAGAACCCAAAGTCAACTAGTATCATAATAATGAAAAAAAAACAGTATCGCAAAAGGTGTCTTAAGACATAAGAATCTTGTGCCTAAAAGCTAAGATATTTATGTAAAGAAAGTGTCATAAAATGACATTAATAAAAAGTTTCACAAGGGATAGTGTATGGCATTGCATTATCTTATAGCATCAACAGTCATAACAGAAGAATCTCATCTCAAAAATGGCATACAGTGGCATAAATATCTAACTATAATAAGGTGACATAAAAAGGAATATGATTCCTATAAAGACCTCTTCTTAACAGGAGATGACATAAGGACCTAGTCTAAAAATGATACCAGGTGACAGGAACCTTATTTCAACAATTCATTTGAACAAATACATCTACTGATGTAAATATTTCTGTATTATACGAAATAAAATAAAGGCACTATAAGTAAGTCTTTCTACTAGCGGCAAATTGTCCTTAAAACTGCGCTCTTTAACTTTGTAGGTGACAGAAGCCCAAAGTGAAGGAGGGGAATTGCAGATCAATTTGCGAACGGAATGTGGTGTCTCGTTCTAACTGCTTGATAGATGGAGCCGAACCTGCCTAAATAGAGTGTGACCTTGAAGAGTCGTTAACTGAAGGAAGAGAAGCTGCTCGCTCCTTCAACTGACAGTCAGTAGTCTCGGGTTTGTGCACATTGCCACTGTGGATACGGTTTAAAAAAAAAAAGGAATTTCAGATTTGTTATGTCAACCTTGTGATTGCTTTCAGGACCTGGAAAAGTGAAGAAATGACTAAAGATATTATTATGGGATGGAAAAGGCTCATGTCGGCGACATCTTTACATTACAAACAAGTCGGACACTCTCAAAGTATGCTTGAAAGTGTTCAGACTCATCACTTTTCCAGTTATCTATCTACCTATCTACCTATCTATCTATCTATCTATCTATCTATGGTATAACGGTATACAAAATTCATGGTTCAGTACGTACCTTGGTTTTTAAGTCACCATTCGGTTCTATTTCAGTACAGATAGGAGGGAAGAATTTCAAAACATAAAATGTTTTTTGTATTCTAGTTAACATAGTTTATTATTAACATTTGTGAACATCAACAATTTTACATAATGCTTGGTTTAATCATTTAGAAAATAATATTGTATACTATTTTATAAAATTAAATTACTTCAATTTAGCAATCAATTAAATTGACATTTTATTTAAATTGTGTGTATTTGGCAGACCCCATTTGGGTAAATCAAAGTTAGTTAGTTGGGTTAACAGAGTGTTTGTGTGTGTGTGTGTGTGTGTGTGTGTTTCTTAAATCTTACCACATTTCACTAATGCTTTTTTTACAGCATTATTAATTCTGCTTCTGATCTCCATCTGATTCTGACAGACTTTTCTGAACTTTCTCATTCTTCTACACTCCTGTTGGTGTAAATGTGAGAATTTGAAAAGGCTCAAAAATGTCACAGAAGCAGCAAGATGGGTTTATTTCAGCAGGGATGATTGTAGCTTCAGATTCCTCTGTCAGACTCGCTCTCTCTCTAGCTCTCTAGCGTTTTGGCAGAAGGTCCAGTCTGATGCTAATGAAGAAGTTTAATCTACCTGAACGCTGCCCCCCATGGGCATCCCATTTTAATTATGTTATTAAATGTCTCTCGCCAGTGCTAATAGGCTGAATAGCAACACACCACTTCTCTAAAGAGTTTTGCAGGGTGAAAAAAAAACGCTACTTGACTGCAGCTATTAGAGCCATCTCTGCCAAAATCACTATTAGAAAAGGAAAACGCTGTGAAGTGGAGCAAATACACGATTAGACTTTGCCCCGATGGGCCCACAGCAACTCCATTTATCTCCATTTATTGGGCAATTTCTTTTTAACGACTCAAAAACATGGGTGATTTCATATCCCGTAATATCATATTTACAGAGAGACAACTTGGAATCAGATCTGTCCTGTTGAATAATGTCATAGTTCTTAAGTTCTGGCAAAAATAAATAAGTAAATACAATGTGATGAAGAGAATTCCTGTTCATGTTTATGGTATGCATGGTATCCATGGAAACCATGTCCATGTCCACATATTTATGGTGTCTATTTAAGCATCCATATTGTCCATGCTGTCAATGGAATTCATGTCTATGGTGTCTGTGGTATAGATGGTGTCTTGTTTATGGTGTTTAAAGTGTCAATGATGCCCATGCAATACGTGTCTATGGTCATATTTATGGTGTCTTTAATTTCCACAATATTTATGGTGTCCGTGGCATCCCTGTTTATGGTGTCCATAACACCCACAAGATGAGCTTACACTTTTTTGCCAGTGTTTTCAGTTTGAGAAAGTTTAAAACAGACACATTCAATAACCAGATTTAATCTTCACTTCTCTTCTCTTTAGTCCCCTCAGTTCATCACTGAATCACTGACATGAATCAATCTTGGATTGAATCTGAAAAACATTGTTAAGAAATGCGACTATACAAGCATATTATAATAGAGCACAATGCAGCGGCGGTCATTAGCTCTTTCCCACAAGTCAGACTGTTTGTTTTTTCTGTCTCAGAGAGTTGATTCTTCTTTCTTTCGTTCTCAAATCATTTAAGCTGAATCACTGCATGATTCAACAAATAACTCATATCACAGAGAAGACTCCACAAGATGTCAAGCACAGATCAAACCCTGTTTTCTGTTCGAAAATGCGGTGAAATTGCATGCCAGACGAGACGGACGCGTTTGTGTTAATGAGCGTTAAATAGCTGTTAATTGTCTGACTGAATTGCTGCCACCTCTTCAGGCTCGTCTAATTGATTTGTGTCGAAAGGGAGGAAGGAATCTGTCTCTCAATGCCTGCCACAAACGAGGAGGGAATGTCAGAATGAGAATTACTGAGATTATTTATGCTCCGAGTTACAGAGGAAACAAATCTTGTCCTTTTGTCTGTTGGATTCTTGTAAAGGCAGACAATTTATTTACATGTTTAGTGGTAAACAGATTGGTGGATTTGTGTTCATATACATCCAAAATATTTGTTCAATCTATCTCGGGTATGAACTAATCCAAGTACAGAAGTATTTGCACCCTGGTCATCCACATTCCAGTCTCAATGGTCAGTCACACAAATTTAGCTGTGCAACATATATGTTATGTGCATAGACCTCATTTTATAGGCTCAATTCCTGAGCAGCTGAACATATTTTTATTTCTTTCTTATTTTTTTTATTTCAGAAGTTTATTTCTAGACTGCTTTTCACAAGGAATATCATCTTAAAGTGGTTTTAGAATGAAATAGAAGAGCGTAACATAAATAGAAGGAGTCAGAGAGCAGGGTAAACCTTGATATGGTGCACCTGGAGCACAGAGGGTTAAGGGACATGCTTGAGGAAACAAGAGTGGCTACTTCAGCCTGCAGGAAAGTTTTATATACTCAAAAGTGCATGGACCCTCATGATCACAGTGCTACAGGTCAATTTTACTCTTAATGAACTATTCTTTTTTTTTTTTAAGTCACAAGCACTTTAATTTCAATCCGATTTCTGCCTACTCTGCCTACCTCTGATGTCCAGTGACTGATAAAATTGCTTTTCAAGACCAAGTAATCACGTTATTATGAGACTTTATGCTTCATGAAAGAAATGGAAAGAAAAAAAGGGAATCGTAGACACGAGTCACAGTCTAAGGGACCAGTAGACAGCTGATGGATTCGTAGTCATTCCCCTTTTGTCCAAAATCCCTTTCTTCAGCCATCACAAAAAAAACACCACCACCACACCAAAGTTTAATTTAGTTTAGTTTAATTTAATAGTTTTTAGTTTAATTTAGTTCATGTTTAGTGTTACTAATGTTTAGATTAAAAACTATTGTATGGTGAAATTTATTTTTATAGGTGAGTAAATGACTGATATTTTAATGTAAAAGTATGTGCATATATATATATATATATATGTGTGTGTGTGTGTGTGTGTGTGTGTGTGTGTGTGTGTGTGTGTGTGTAAACCCCCCACACACACAATTCATTCCGAGACATAGCTCGTTAGCTGAAAAACTCGTATGCTGAAACGAATTTTAACCCATAAGGAATAATGTAAATGTAATGATAATAATAATAAAATAATACAACTAATTTGCACCAATATTATTTAAAAATTGAATAATTGTACTTTGTATAATTGTATTTAATAACTGTGCCTGTGGAAAACTGTGGAAAACATTATTTATTGGTACTTTACCTTTGTGGAAAGTGGATAATGGCTGTGCCACCGGGTTTGCGAGTGGAGGGCGTAACCGGACGGGGAATGTGCGGCAAGAAACACCTGCACCTGATGAGAGTAATCAGTGCGCTCGAGAGTCATCAGCCTAGGGGAGAGAACCACCGAGCGGAGAGCGGAAGGTCACAGTAAGGGCATAAGCACGGCGGGAACAGGAACACGGACGTGCCGGTCAGAGAAGGCACCCGGGCGGCCCGTGACGGAACGGCATGCTGG
>JACRUU010000013.1:11632478-11672478 GCA_030449085.1 Kryptopterus vitreolus | reverse complement strand
TAAAAATTATTGCCTATACAAACAAATATAACAATAATTAGATCGAATTAGAAAATGTCGGTTCAGTTGTAACAGACCATTCCCTTACAGTATTTTAGGAACCTCGTTTCAGCTGATTAAGACACTTAATTAACTTAAACACCTCACATTTACTGTATAATCAAGCCCCTTTTCCACTATCAAATATCATCTGCACAAATCCATCTTTCTTTGGCCCTCCTGCTATTGGTTAATGAGCTCCTCACTGGCATCACTACGCTCTCCGAGCCCGATCCAATAGGATAGATCTCTGTTTACAAGCTGTTATGAATAAGTCAGGCCCTCGGAGGCAGACGAACATGTGTGGAGGAGTGTAAGTGGGTTAAATCAAGTCGCTAAGTGAAGTGGATTTGACAAGGCTCCCCAACAGCCGACACGCATGTACTGACTCATCCGCTTTGAAATGGATATTTCCCCCCTCTGTCTTTTATCCCTTCTTCATCCGGAATGGGAAAGAGAGGTGTCGCGACATGGAGAGACAGAGGAGAGAGAGGGGATGAGAGGAGAAGAGAGAGCAGAGGAAAGAGAGGAAAAGAGGGAGAGGAGAGAGAGAGGGGACACCAACTTTGTCACGTTTTGATCAGCAGTTTAAAAAGCATTTGCTTTGAGCATGATGACATTGAGGCCTTTGTGTGTCTGTGTATATAGGAAAAATTTGCATGGAATAGGGAAGCTTGACATTATTGCTCTGACATTTAAACCTCACATAATAATAATAATAATAATAATAATAATAATAATAATAATAATAATAATAATATAATAACTATTATTATTATTATTATCATTGTAATAATTAATATTAATAATAATTATTGTTTATTATTATTATTATTTTTTTTATCATATATCATTAAGTTAATAAATATCCTTCAAACATTCATGCAAATTTTTCTTCATGAGGACTTTAAAGATTCATTATTCTCCTGCAGCGATATTCATAATTTTGGCTCGGTAGATTTATTATTATTATTATTGTTATTATTAATAATAATAGTAATAACAATGATAATAATACTAATAATAATAATACTAACAATAATACATATTATCATTATTATTATTATTATTATTATTATTATTATTATTATTATTATTATGTATTTTTATGTATTTTGTTACATCACTAACGCACGTTTATAGAAACAATCCTATTATAAAGAAGTGCAGTGTAACAGCACTCTGCATCACACACAGGAATCTCATACAGTGAGGGTGTCTAACTAATGAACACCCAATGAACATGATTCCACACGTCTCCTTTCACTGGAGCCGCATCCGAATCATCACATACGTACATTATCAGTAGCAGCATCGCTATTAACCTCATAAATAAACCCCAGGATATTTCTTTACAATTCTCTGCATTTTTTGGGGGGTGGGATCGGGGGTGAAATGAATGTTTCATGTTTGTGGAAACATCTTTGGCCTGACCTTTCCTTACTGTGTTCAGCTTTTCTTGAAATATATGTATTCATATATTCAAACTTGTGCAGTTTGCAAGCCCTGACTTGTGAGCTTTCTGATTTTAAAGGACGTCAATATACAATGTTATTGGACGCCTGCTAGAGGGTCCTGGTGCCAACAGTTTGAAATATGGTAAATGAAGGAAGGTTCCTTTGGCCTGGGCAACACTCGATGTCCGAAATCTTATTGGATAGAAAGTGTAATATAAGCAGGCACACTCCCTGTGGCAAGACACTTGAGAACAACACTGTAATATTAGGAGACTGCTGGGAATAATTTAATACGTATTCATGGACAAAAAATATATTAAAACATCAGTGATTCAGAGAGAGTTTACGCCAGCAGAGAAGGCTTTTCTGGCCCTGATGACCCGTCACTGATTAATCCAATGCGGAGTAAAAATTAAAAATGAGGTCACTTACCAATGCAAGCTTCTCTGTGCTCCTCAAATCCAGCACTGCACACACAACGTCCAATAGGAACCAGCCACTCCCCCTCAGCGCTGCAGTACATCTTGGGCGTGTCTTTCTCCTCAGCATGATCCACGCACTGACCTCTGACCTCTACCAGGGATGAGGAATCTGCGCCTGTCACCACGTCCGTGAACACAGCCAGGTTCCTCGCCAGGCCAGTGCATTTCTTGTAGTAAACTCGTACAGAGACAATGGCAATGCAGGCCCCGATGTCCTGAAAGGCCAAGTAGAAGCCGCGCTTGCTGAGAGGCCCCACGCCGCGCATCTCAGTGTTCAGCTTCAGCCTCCTGACCCCCAAATCCACGTTAGTGAAGCTCTCGTCTGCCGCGATGGTGTCGATCTTGGAAAACTGGTTCTCACGGAGGCCGGTTCCGACGTCCCGCTCCGTCTCGCAGTAGTGAAGGTTGAAGGTCTCCTTGCAGGTGCCGAGAACGCCCGGCATGCTGTTGCAGTCGCGTAGTGTAAACTTGATCTCCACGTAGACCCGGTGCGCTCCGTTGCGCTGGATCCATTTGGTACGGAGCCAGTTGTTCTGGTTGGGGCTCATGACATTGCACACCTGGTACGTGTGAATGGGGCTGAAGTATTCATCCATTTCGTTAATTGCATCCCACTGCCAATAAAGGATGTGGAAGTTAGAGTTACCGACACACCACTAACGATGCATATTTTATCAATGCTACAAATAGCTAGACAAACTGTTTTTGATTGTTTTTGATTGCTGTCCACCAACCAACACGGCATAAGAAGAATATAAGTGTACGGTTTTTTCTACATGCACAATGTAACCGAGTTTCAGTTTTGCTTATTGAATGTGAAATTAGACAAATTATTGTGTTGATGAATGGATGAGTAGATGAACTGGTGAATGATTGACTGATTGGTAAATAAATAGCTGGACTGAAAAATTGATGGATAGATGGATATGTTATAGCAAGTGTTTTTGCTTTCAGCTAGGGTGAATTGTGATATCTAGACGACTTGGTTGGAACATCTCCAAAACTGCAGCTCTTGTTTGGTGTGTCCCGGTCTACATAGGTAGAAGGGAGGAACAGTGGTGAACCAGAGACAGGCACATGGGAGACTGACTGGTGCACGTAAGCAGAGAAGGCTGGTCCGTGTGGTCTGATCCAACAGACTTGCTGAATTGCTGAAGTTGATATTTGACACAGTAAAAAAAACACAGTAACAGGTAGGTGATTGCAATGTTACGTATCATCAGTGTATTGTCTCAACACATCACCACTGACCTCTCGGATTGTATCGCAGGCCGTTCTAGATTCTATACCAACAGCTGTCAAGGCAAGACTCATCAAAATGCCATATATCAACAATTCACCAAGAGCTTTATGGCCTTCAGGCAATGAGCTCCGTTTCCTTGCTAACTCATGAAATATTAAATATGGCCAATTGAAGGCTAGCTGCACTCTGCAAGACCTCAAGCTGGACCATATTGGGCAGCGCATCTATCAAGTAGGCTTTCAACGCTGCTCCACGGACCCTGCAGGTTGCTTACTGCCAAGGAGCAAGCGTGGAAGGGTAATTAATTGCAGAGAAGAGGGTACAAATGGTGTAAACTGGGACTCTGGATAAGGAGCATAAATATATATATATATATATATATGTGTGTGTGTGTGTATGTATATGTATATGTGCGTGCGTGCGAGTGTTTAAAGGTATTTACATTAAACCATTTTCATTCACCCCATTCATTTCAAATGGAAATAATTTGACAGACCCAAAAATGTAAAAAAAATAATCTTTAATTGTAATAAAAAATGTTTTTCCTTTTTTGTCTCTTCCAGCATTGTGAGGAGGATTGATATATTAATGGCACATCAGACACTTCAGGAGCCAGAGCGGAGTTTTTTACCTTTTGGTCAAATTTTACCCTAAATATTTTCAGATCATATTTTCCCTGTTTTTATTCTCTCAGTGTGTTCCAGCCTACAAAGGGAAACATGTCCGCGATATGAAGACCATCAAATGTTTGTGACTGTTCCTACTATACAGGTGCAAGGTATAGATCAGAGGTGTTTCAGTGATACATACACACACACTCACACACACACACACACTGTCTCTGGGTGACAAAGCCAGCTCCAAGATCTACTTTACATAGAGGTAATGGAAGACTATAAAACTTATGACCTTACAATAAACGAAATGAAGCTTCATTACCATTTCTGCATCAGCTGACAAAACGCCTGTAAATATAATACATAAATTATTTTGTATGTAGCTTTATGTTAATGGAGCTGCGTGATGCACTACTCTATTATAGACAAAAGTAATATGGGACATGACATTTCCAGCATTACCTGGATCTTCCTCAAACTGTTAACACAAAAGTTGAAGGCACACAATTAGATGCAGGAGCATGACCTTTTTCCTTCACTTGAACTAATAAATCCAAGACAGCTCCATGAAGATCTGCTTTACATTGTTTAGATCTCCTGCTACCGTGCTCTAAACCTATTGGACACATTTGGATGAATGTAAACCCTAGACCACCTCTCTTACTTGACAATACAATATCTTCATGAGTCAAGTACAGTATATGGACAAAGCATGGGGACACCTGAATTTTCGAGCTATATTTGGGTCACTGATATGGTAAATTGAACTAGGAGAACCAAACCTGTTCAAGCATCCAGCAAGGTCCCCGTGCACAAATCCAGCTACTTCGAGATCCACTTAACATGGAATGGAAGTGTGTGGATGGTTGACAGAGAGCTTTAGCTTTACTAAGTGCACCTTGTGCACAAATCTCCACAAAATCTAATGGAACACCTTTTCAGAAGAGTGGAGGATATAACAACAGCACATGGGGATTAAATGTGGAATGGGGTGTTAAAACATTATAAAACACACACACACACACACACACACACACACACACACACACACACACACACACACACACACACACATATATATATATATATATATAAAATTACAGATTACAAATGGCCCTATTCAAAATGTAATAATTAGTGTAAGTTTCAATTTACTTTATGAAATCTAAAAGTAACTGAATACATTTGATTACTTTTTGATTACTTTCATTTCTTCATTTCTCTCTCTCTCTAAATATATATATTTATATGTGTATATGTGTATATGTGTATATATATATATATATATATATGTAAGTATAGGTACGTTTATATGTCATCTATGAAGAATTGAAGTTAAAAAAAATATAGAATCCTGTGAGAACAAAGAACCCTCAACAGTCCCAAAACAGACACACACACACACACACACACACTCACTAACTCTCACATCTCTCTTCCTCACTCCAGTTACAAACTGCAAATATTTGCTTGAACATCTGCAGGTCCGGAGTTATGTGCGGGAGAGGAAAGTGACGACCTCTGACAGCTTCTGAAGACGAGGCTGTTTCTCCGAGATAAGTGTACTCCGGTGTACTTAGCGCTCAGTAATTACCAGAGGAGGAAAAAGAAGTGATTGTCCGCAACAGTTATCGGGGCTTAACAGATGTGGATAAACATCTGGATTTGCAACCTTACAAATACAGTGATGTCTCTTCATGCCTGCGAATACAAAGAGGACTCATATTGCACTTTTAATACACGCCACTGTAAAAAGGTCATTATTACAATAATTGAAAGTAATTACAAGGATCCCATGCACTTTCCTCACTTTCATGGAATGAGACAAACACCTGTCCTGACTTACTGTCTCTTGCTAATATAATATTATATAAACCATCTATTCGTATACAGTGCTAGAGTATTCGTAATCCTTAAAGGGTGCTTAAGGTTTTTCCCAAAGGACCCCCTTAGATTTTAAAACCGTAAATCTGCTCTGACCTTCTAACACTTCCTGCACCTAAAAGTGTAGACACCTGCATAACGATTCTCCCGAAGAGAGATTCTGCTACGTTTAAAGGTCTGTAATTGGACCTTGTTCGCACTTGTTCTTTATCGTGGTGGAAACACTGGGCGTAAGGCAGGAATGTCAGTCCATCATGGAGAACCAGGCACACACACACGCTCAGTGGCAATTTATCTTGAACACTTCAGCTAGAAGCACGTTTCCGGGAAGTAGACAATAATTGGAGAAATTGGAGAAAACATGTACAGATGCAGGGAGTGAGACTAGAGTGAGAATGCCATCTTATTTTTTTGCTATTTGTACCTAGGCAACATTTTAAAGTAATGTAAAAACACACACATACATACACATACATACACACACATACACATTCCTACCTTCATTTCAATGTGGATTTTTTAAATGATCTCAAATCCTCCAGACTGACAAAAAAAAATTTAGATTTTAGATTGCTGGAGTGTTATCTAGCATGGAACTCCCTGCCCAGTCAGTGCAGCCTAAATCCTATTGAGCTGCTCTGGGACGAAGAAGAAATCTTTAAGTAGTGAAGAACTGCTTTGGGAAGAATGTTTGGAGAAAGTGTCCAGGTGTGAAGACTTTGGAATATTGTTTGGTCATATCGATTCCTCATAGCGTTAAATAGCTGCATTTGTTGCATAGAAACGAAAGGAACATCCGTCAAAACCCATATGTAACTTTACAAACTTCTGACAGAAGTCTGTATGATTTGAATGAATTATTATTATTACAGGATGTGGTTACGGACATGTGGAGATGTGGAGACTTTGTACATCTAAGAGTATTACACATGGTCCAGGGGGTACAAAAGGGCACGTGAAAAGTCTGACAACATGACAAAATGCCATGACAAGGGATGATGACATCCATATCATCTCAGTTTTCAAAGCCATTTGTCACAGCTGTCTTATCAGCTGTATCGATTGGCGGGAGAGGAGAGCAGAAGAGGGGAGAGGAGCTGAAAATGAACTTGTCAAGGCAAAAACAGGAGGCAGATGGGAAAATAATGAAGTTGTCCACCGCGGGCTGTCAGGAGTGGCAGCTGGCAGCTAGTGGAGCTGGGTGCCCAGGGCAGTACTGAGGCGCCGGCACTCTCTCAATCTCTCTCGCTCTCTCTCTCTCTCTCTCTCTCTTGCACACACTCACACTCTGTCTCTCTCCCTCCAACTGGACTGAAAAGATCCTCCTCATTGTGAGTTCATGAAGGTGCATAAATAATTCAGGATGGCCAGGAGGAAAAACGGAGATCCACAACAATAGACTTGGAGACACAGGTTTTCAGATTGAGCCATGCCCTACTGTCTGGCCTTGCTAAGAATTTGATTCACCTTTATAAAATATTGCTAATACTTTGCATTTGGGAAGTGTTCATTAGGCTAAATAGCACTATGCACAGCCTCGCCATGACATAAAACTTTAATATATCGTATTTCTGTTCATGGTATTGATATGATTTAGTCTGTCACTTTATGCACATACTGTGAGTGAAGTAATCCTTTACTAGTATTCGTAAAGGAGAATGTGTTGGCTCTAGTAAAAGACTATTTTAATAACAGTAATAATATTTGAAATAAAGTTTTATTTATTTATTCATCTATTTATTTATCCTTAGTAGTGTTATCTAATGTAATTGTAAATGTAACCATGACACCTCCCAGTCTTTTTGCCTTTTAAAAAATCGTGCAAGAAGTAACAGGTAAAAATGATCTATTTGTGCTAATTCTAGCTTATTTAGCGTTTATATATAGTGTTGATCTATAAGTATTGATTCTATTAAATAAATAAACATAAAAATAAGTGGTTCTTCTACACATACTGTTGGAAGCACACAATTGTCTGATATTCCATTCCATTCTTTTCAACTCATTGTTGTGTACTGCACTTTTAACAATGAACATTGTCCCAAAGAAGCTTTACAGAGATAAAGAGGCTTGTAAGTTACAAAGCCTATAAGATTGTTCCATAAAATAATATAAGTGGTGAGAGTTGCAAGAAAAAAACTCCCAGAGAATAATAAAGAACTACACTTGAGAGGACTCAAAAAAGGAATGTGTCCTCATCTTCGTCACCGACTATTCATTCATTACAGTATCATCAGTTTTAACCCAGCCATTAGGGTTGTTAAGAAGGGCATCGAGCATAAAAAATGCACCAAACAAAATATGCTGATCACAAAACAGAATTTCATACTGGATCGATTGACTCCCAGGTTAACAATGACTGCCAAAGGAATCATTAGCCAACAGGGAAATCTGGCTTGTGTGTGTGTTGGGAAAAGGAGGGAGAGTCGAGGGAGAAGTCTACAGAGATGGCAGAGGAAAGGAGAAGTGGAGGAGAGTGTACGGTTAGGAGACAGTGGTATTGTCTAAAAGACGCGAATGCGGAGCTGGAGTTGGTGGAGTTGAAGATGTAGAGATTTTCATTGGGAGTGATCAGGATGGACAGGATTAGAAATGAGTTTATTAGAGAGACAGCATGTAGGATGTTTTGGAGAGAGAGTCTGCTGTCTCTATCTGTCTGTCTGTCTGTCTGTCTGTCTGTCTATCTGTCTATTATAACTGACAGGAAACAGCCAAATAATTCGACCCTCACACCTTCTCCAGCATTCCCTCAATCTTCTGGGGCCTGAAATCTACAGCCCAGTCTCAGATAAAGCCACTCTTACATAACATGGCGTCCTGGATTTCCCACTCGAGGTGCCATTTGAATCCAATTTTAATCCACCGGAGCTTTTACTTTGATTTCTTCTTCTGTGCTTGTTGCTGTCTGGTGCCTGTTGTGTGTACGTGTGTGTGTGTGTGTGTGTGTGTGTGTGTGTGTGTGTGTGTGTGTGTGTGTGTGTGTGTGTGTGTGTGTGTGTGTGTGTGTGTGTGTGTGTGTGCGTTTATGTATCTACCGTACCGCCAGCACCAGGCTGTTTATGTATTTCTGCCATAAATGGAATGAAATCAGATCAATGTGTCGGCCCAGGGAGCAGGGAGGTCCACACACTGTGACACTAATCTCTTCCGAGGTCTCTTATCAGCTGTTTGGGGGGCGGATGACAGCTTTTGCCCTCTGACAGCCTCGGTTCCTCGTTCCTTCCTGTGCTTTTAAAGTATACACTTCAGCCAAACCCGGGACGCATCTAATACCTTAAAAGCCGTCCGAGTGCTTCAGTAAATATCACCATGTCAAGCTGATTTCTCTTAAATATCAAGCAAGGAAAGGCTATTGAAAAAAATGTCTCCTTTTCCTTTTTTTTTTCTTTTCTAAAAAAGAATTCTACTTGGAATTTCATTCACAGCAGATATTTACTTTCACACTTTGGCTGCTGTCACCTAGAGAATATTATTATTATTTTCATTTTATTTTTAAAAAATGTCATTTTGAATTTGGTGACTTCAACGGGTTCAATAAATGGGTTTTGTGTACATACGTCTGGAAAATGAGAAATGTGTGTAGGATTCTGAATTCTAATTGCTCAACAGTTCTAGGTGTCTTTTGTTTTATTTTTCATTTCATGATTTGCCAAATGTTTACAAATGGTGCAAGGACTAGACCTCAGGCAGGCCAGTTCTACATACTGTATCTATATTTGTACTATATTTACTATATCTATAGTTTCTATTTTCAGTGTTGGGGAGTACCTAGTTAAATGATTACTCAATTTAATACAGAATAAATGTAGCAGTAATTTGTTACAGTTACTGAGAGAAAATGTGTAATTAAATTACAGTTACTTATGAAAATGTTAGAGGGTTACATCTGAACACTTTCTTTAAAACCTATAATAATAATAATAATAATAATAATAATAATAATAATAATAATAACAATAATAACAACAACAACAATAATAATAATAAAATAAAAATAATAATAACAACAGCAATATTTGCCAGTGTGTCCTGGCATACCTATGCATACATTTGATTCCTAAAACAGTATTAAACATTTTTTGTTATGAAGTATGGCTTTGTTGTGGCTGTGGTTAAAAATGAAATGAATATAAACTTAATAAAAGTCATGACATATTTTGAAATTATAATAGTAAACAAGAGTTTATTTAGTTGAAAATATCCATTAGAAACGGGAAAGTAATCAAAACGTAATCAATTGTAATCAGTTACTAGTGTTTTATAAAGTGATTGGAAAGTTACACTACTTATTACATTTCGAATAGGGTCATTTTAAATACATTTCAACATACAAAGTAACCGTCCCAACAATATGGTTTTCAATGGAAAAAAAATCCATATGTGAAAATGAAAATGTGAACATAGAGTGGTTTAAGTTAAAAAATGCCATTTTCAAATGTATATAGATTAGTGTAGATGTAGCCTTTATATTTATATAGCTATTTTTTGGCACAGGATCATTATCATGTTAGAACAAGTTATTGTGTCGTCCCTCAGTTGAAGGGAAGATGTTAACATATATACAGATGTCCTGTACAATGGCTTACATTGTATAGCCTGTTTAATTAATATACATCTGACCATGTCAGAAACAGGACAGTGGTGGAAGAAGACAAGAACCAAAATTAAAGGCAGTAGAAGCATTTTTGGAAAAGGTTTGAACACTTTAAAACAAAAATCGCAGTTTTTACGATCTATCCTAATGAATGCAGATGGAAGTGCCATGCGCCTGGGAAGTTTAAGGTGGTTTCAGAAACAGACTCGATCCAGAATCGACCCAAATACAGGAAGTGAAACCATACATGGCGTCGCGGAATTATTTATTTATTAACTTATTTTTTGCACATGCCAGCTGTTAAACTGGAGCAGAAAAATGGAACCAAAAGACAGATCGCTGTTCTCCAAAAACGGCTTTCAACGCACAAATTTGTTGTAGACTCATTACTTATGTGCAGTGATTATCTAATCATTTATCTAATAGATTATATTTAAGGTGGTCATTTAAATGATTTCCGGTTGGTATTGTCCTTCTTTTTGGAGCCTCCATTCCAAATTAAGTCTCTATGTTATAATATGATCCACTTTTCTGGGAAGATGTTCCATTGGAATTTGTAGAGATTTGTGAAATTTTATTTTATCAACACACGTTTTAGTAAAGACGGGTCGTGATGTAGGTTAGAAGGTGAGGAGGCCTGGGGTGCAGTCAGCATTCACATTCACGCCAAAGCTCTTCAATAGCTTTGGAGCTCTACAGCAGGCAACTCGTTATATATATATATATATATATATATATATATATATATATATATATATATATATATATATATATATATATATATAGCTCTAGAGAGAGAGAGAGAGAGATAGAGAGAGAGAGAGAGAGAGAGAGATCAGAAATGTAAGTGAATAAATGTCAGTATCTCTTGGTGGCAGCAAAATGACAGTCATAAGTAAACACCAAAGTTCATAATGTTAATGCACTGAAAACTCCAGAACCTTAAATACTGGTGCTAATAAGCTGCAATGAGAAACCTGAATCGGTCACGTGACCTGTCAAGGAAGTAACAAAGCCTAATTTTGCAACAGTGTGACTTTTTCCACATATATATGTTTGGATATCATTTGATTAATAGTCTGTTTAAACTCCCGAAAGATTTCTTTCTTTCTTTCTTTCATTCTTTCGCTGCCTTTCTGTCTCTTTTGCTTGATCTGTATCATTATCATTTTGTCATCCTCCTTCTCTGCCCATATCTGTCTCTCCGTTATTCATCACTTAATATCTATATCTCTCTTCCTTTTAGATTATCTGTCTTTTCATCTGAATGCCTCTCTCTTTCAGTGTCGGTCTTTTTATACTACTGTCTATCTGTCTCTGGATCGTTATTTCTCTTTCTGCCTGTACCTGTTTGTCGCTTTCACAATCTCTGTCTATATCTCACATTGTTTGTGTCTCATCTTTTTAGACTATATTCATCTGTTTCTTCCCCTTAATTTCTCTCTCTCTTTCTGTCTGTCTCTTTACACATTCTTTGTATAACTGCCTTTTTGGTTGGTCTGTATCTGTTCAGTCTGTCTTTCTTTCTCTGCCTCTTACTCAATTTCTCTTTCTATCTCTGTCTTTCCCTATGTCTCTTGCTCTGTCTCAGCCAATTGGTTTGTCTGTCCGTCTCTCTCTGTCTCCCTCCCTCTCTCTGTCTCCCTCCCTCTCTCCATCTCTCTCTCTCTCTCTCTCTCTCTCTCTCTCTCTCGCTCTGTCTATCAGCTTCCTCCTGTGTGAGCTGTGAGCTGCTGAATAGCATGTCAAAGTGACAAGTGAGGCTGTGTGAGAAGGCTGTGTGTGTGTGTGTGTGTGTGTATATGTGTGTAGGAGAGAGAGAGCGAGAAAGAATGAGAGATAGAGAGAGAAAGAGACAAAAAGAGAGTGAAAGAGTATGTGAGAAAACAGAGTGAGAAGTGAACACCATTCACTATATATTTCTCTGTCTTCTGTCTCTATCTATCTATCTATCTATCTATCTATCTATCTATAGATGGATCGACAGACAGACAGATAGATAGATAGATAGATAGATAGATAAATTATTTCACACACATTTAAAATTAAAGCAATAGGATGATTTCCCTGCACAGTGCACAATCTATGTTCACAGACAGTGTCATTACATATATAACATCTTGTTAATTATATTTATATATATATATATAAAACCTCAAATAGATAACTACAGATTCCCTATGGGTCTGGTCCCTTTCAAGATTTCTGCCTTGCCATTATCACCTCTAGCTGCCACATTTTCTATTGATTTCTGTCCTATAAATATGAATTGAATAACACTGAATTTTTCCCAACTATAATTGATTTATTACTCAATGATCCAGAGCCTTCTTTCTGTGAGGGTGAATGAATGTTGTTAAAGGCAACAACTCCATGTGCTCCATGTTAGTTAATTCCACATTAAAATAGATAAATAAATAAATATTCCTTATATATATATATATATATATATATATATATATATATATATATATATATATATATATATATATATACACACATTTCATTCAATCATTCATCTTCTACCGCTATATCCGATCTTTCCTCGAGTCTGTGCCTATCTCAGGCGTCTATGGGCATTAAGGCAGGATACACCGTGGATGGAATGCCAACCCATCGCAGGGCACACATACATTCATACACTAGGGACAATTTTCCAAGGTGACAATCAACCTACCGTGCATGTTTTTGGACCGGGAGGAAACCGGAGAACCCGGAGAAAAACCACCTGAGGCATGGGGAGAACATGCAAACTCCACACACACATGGCCGAGACGGACCCTGGCGGTGTGAGGCGAACGTGCTAACCACTAAGCCACCGTGTCCCTTGGAACATTTGTTTATTTATCTTTTTCAAGCTAACACACATTGTTGGGGAGTAAATAGTGACATGTGACAAAATTTTCGCCTGTGAGAGCATATCAAATATGTATTAGAGCTGGCCTGCCAGTATATAGCACCTACACCGCTAATACTACAAATCCCAGAATGCTTTTTTAGTGCGTCGACGCATCAGTGGTGACCGCCAAGTGTCCCTACTTTTCTCTCAACAATTATATTCACTTCGGACAAATTAAATCCAACCCTCGCCGAAATGGACAAATGAAAGATAGAAAACAGGAGCTTTCAAGACAGGTAGAAGGCAGATTATCTGTTCACGAATGTAAAGGACAGACCACGAAGACTCACGGTAACTGCGCTCACGCATACAGGTGCACATGCAGTAAACACAACAGAGAGCGAAGTGCAGAAGAAACATTCAGTGAGTGAAAAACAGGAAGGAAAGTTGATTTTTTTTAATGGGTGGAAAAATACGCATTTATTCTTCCTGTATAGAAGCTTGTGTCTGTCATTTGCCCAGATTCTGCTGCGGTTGTCAAAAGTGGAAACATTAACTGCCAATAAGAAACTAAATATAGACACACTTTGAAGACATTTACCATCATCAGTCTGAAGTAAGGACACGGAAAATAAGAAATATATGAGTGTCTGAAAATACAGTGGTTTTAGGAAAACATAACAAGCCCTTTACAGATGGGGAAATAATAAAGGATTGCATGGAGGCTGCGTGTGAAAGACTTTTGGATAATATTACACTTTTAAAGACATAAACTAAGAGATAAATTAAACACCAATTTCGGCCGCAACAGCTACAAGAAGATCTGAAATATTAGCTTGATGCTGTTACAACTTGATTAGCTTGATGCTGTAGTCACAACTTGATGCTGCCATTCAGACTGAACCTTGCTGAGCTTTAACATGTGATGAATGCACTGATATTAATGGCAATGATACACTCATAACTATAACAACTGATGGAGCACCATCCTTGATACAGAATGTGTGTGTGTTTGTGTGTGTGTGTAATAATGCAATATTATATATATATATATATATATATATATATATATATATATATATATATATATATATATATATATATATATATATATATATTATACTGTTACATAAATATATATATGTGTGGTAATCATTCAAAATGTGTATCATTGTGAAATTGTTTGTATAACACATTTACCTCTATTACCTATACAGATAAAATAATACAGATTTTCTTAAATTTTTTTATACTGATAATATTACTGCTACTAAAAATAATAGTAATTAATCTTCAAATTAAACATAGATACAAAATCTAAATGTTAAATTTTAATCTAATACAATTTATTAATTATAAAATATGCAATACTATAATTTCAGTGTTATAATATTACAATTTTATAAAAAGAATATTCACATATTTTAAACAATGCTTACAATATTTCCTTTAATTTTATTTTCATTCTTTTCATTTCAAATCTTATGAAAGCCCTACACCTCATTACAGGGAAAAAAAACCCAGTGAAGTGTGTATAAATATTTATAAGCAGTAAGGTGGAGAAGGTGTAACTGAGCGTCTTACCCCGTGTGATGGATACGTCATCCAGCCCCAGTCTCCTAATATGGTGGTGGTGTCGAGGAGATTGACTGCAAAGACAGAATCATATGTTGAAACGAATCAGGGACAAGTTCATGCACCAACTTCAAATCCTCCGTATCTGCAGTGTGTTTGCATTGCTCTAACCTTTGTTTGTGGGAAGTGGACGTGAATAGGATCTGTGCATTCGGGATGCTGACACTGACTCCGATTGATTTACTATTCAATAGGTATTAATTAAAGAATCTTTCTGATTAATTGCTACTCGATCCGTCTGGAGTGTTTCGGGATAGGAATCTATGTGCCGGCTCAGACCCCCATCTCACCTCAGGCCGCACGCCTGGCATGATGAAACATTTTCCAGCACTGATCGACATTTCTGCTGTGGCTTTCCCCCAAATTTATCGATGTCCAGATTCCTGGTCCTGCTTCAGCAGAGCTCCAAGGACACCCTGAAGCTTTAAATGAGCTTCACTACACCTGTGATCTCTCATCAGTAGGAAACCATTTTCTGCAGCTTACATGAACAGTCTAAAGATCCAGGAGGTTACTGTGGAGTTCCAAAACCTTGAAAACGGGACTGTAATATAAACAGTCTACAATGAACATGTTTGCTTTCGGTCATCTATCAGTGAACAACTGATAATAGCTATAGTATGAAGATGAACATGTAATTCAGGTTAGAATATGTACAAGGCTTATGGGTCAAATAGGGTCTATATGGGGTAAATATAATTTAAAAGTTTTATTACAAACTTAAATGCTAATACTATTAATAATAATATTAATAATAATTTGAACAGTTTTATTGCATTGCATTACTTATATTACAATTAATGTAATATTACAAAATTAAGTAGATATATATATATATATATATATATATATATATATATATATATATATATATATATATTATATATATATATATAGCTATAGTAGCAATACACAATCTATACAATATTTACATGGAGAAAATGCTGATCAAAAGTCAATTTAAAAATCACCCAGTTTTTTTATTTAGAATTCTTTTTGTATTTTTTTAAATTTTTTTTATCAAAAATCATACCAGTCCTGGGTTACATTTTTTTTTAACTCTGCTTCGGAAATTGTGTGCTTCAGGTCCGACTTTCTTCCTCTGTCTTGTCCTCTCTCAAGGAGCATGTGTCGTAATCATGGTTATTAGCATACACACTGATGAAACTCCTAATTTGTGAAATCTGTTGCTGATGAGGGTCAGAAAGCAGGAACAGGTGGCCTTTCTCCCGTTCCTTCTTTCTCTCTCATTCCCTATTGTTTCTCACTGTCTTTCTCTCTCCCACCGCTGTTCACTCACTCCCGCGCTTGCTCACTTTCTGCCATCTCGGACTGATGATGCTGTGGCCTTTCAGGAGCTCCAAGGTCAGACATGCATGTCACAATTACACGTCTCAGAAATCCCCCCGCTGACAGCCAGCCGTGTGATAAATCACTAAACGACGTCTGGAAACAAACAAAAAGAGATCCTGCACTGCGCCGAGCCTTGGGGTATTTAGGGATGGGGGAGGGGGCAAATTCTCTGCTCTTTTTTTCTGATACCTCTTTTAGAAGTTCTTTTTTTGTTCACTGAAAAATTTCATTCATGTTTATGAAATGAAAGATGTACTATTATGGAGAAGCCATCATACTGGAAATTATAATATTTTCCAAAACAAATGAAAAATGTTATTACAAACCATCAGGCCATGACCCAGTATCAAATACTTTCCATTACTCTATGTGTCTATGTATAACATTTAACCAGTATCAATAACCAATCCGATAAACCAATGCAATCTGGATGATTCCTCAATGTCAGTCTAATAGTGTCTATTATTATTATTATTATTATTATTAATTCATATCAGAAATGAGCAGTAGAGACTCACAGTTTTACACGTTTACAGCTTCAATAAAAACCAATACAATATTTATTATAACCAGTAAAACCATTCTACATTTTTTCCAGCTGATCCAGGGTGATCCAGCTGCAATCTTTAAACAAAAATAACTCTAAAACATAATATAATTAGGGCTGTAATCAGATTCAAATATTTAAACAGTTTACTTGTGAATAATCACACAATTTTCTGATCTCAATGTACCATCATTTTAGATTCATTACACTCTGGAAAATATTCCTTTAATATTAATGTAAATATCTGGGAAGGCTACTTACTGACGTTTCTTTATTCTTTAATCCTGTTAAAGTGAATTTGCATTAATTTATTACTACTACTCCTACTACTACTACTACTAATAATAATAATAACAATAATAATAATAACAACAGGGCTGTTGGAGTTAATTTTGGGTACCATTATTTGCTATATTTCTCATTCAAATGAGATTCAAATTCATCTTGTGCTCAAAGCCCTCGACATGCATAACTCCTCCATGAAGCTGAGTATCTAATGTGTCTGAATATGTCTAAAATAGCTATACAGAACTAAAACTGTACATTGCTATGGTTACATAAAACAAACTAGTGTTCTAATGCTCTGAACTCACACCTGAACTTCCAGCCAATCACAATCCAGTATTCAAACACACTGTGGTGTAAATAAATTAAAATTATAGTGTATTGTGAACTCATCCAACGCTGAAGCGAATAATCGTTGAACATCCATCTTTGTCTGCACAACGACGCATTTCTTTGGGATAAACACAGAATTACTCTACATGCCTTCATCTCGAAGTCAGCGTGAAAGGATAAATATGTTTCTCAATTCCGATAGAAAACCATTAGGGGTCCAAACACCCACATGATTAAAAAAAAAAAAAAAAAAAAAAAAGTCTATTAAGCGTAATCCTTTAGTCTCTCGCTCTGGTTGACTTTCAAATCACTCCAGGCCTCGGCATCTTCTAAAGCAATCGAAAGTAAATGAACGGCATTCTGACAGATTCAATCGCACAATTGGGTATCGACAGGCTTCTTTAAGGGATTGTTAATGAACTGCCTTTTCTCTTCCTTTATCCTCTGTGTTCTTTTCTACGACTTTACACAATGAACTCTTTAGCTGTGACGTGAGGTCAGCCCTCTGAAATGAGCACTGGAAGTTCTTCTAGAAGTTTAGGAACCTCAGCGATGTGTTCATGGACACGGTGCATTAAAAAGCACAAATGAATGTGGACGCAAATAGAAAACTAAAAAATAAACAACCAATTTTTTTTGCATTTTATAGATTACCCAGGCTCTGGAAGAATTGTTTACCTTATTGCAAGAACTTCCTTTCATGTACATATATAACTATGTATTATTTATTGTTTGTTTTTCCTTTTAGGAGTCATATTTACATACGGAATCATTTCAGGAAACCATCTTTCCAAAAATCCTTTCCACTGTGGCAACAGGTTCAGCTCAGTATTAATACTCCACAGTCATCCCTCAAAGAAAGATTTTAGCGGTGGAGTTAAAAACAAGCGATAGTGAAAAGGGAGAGAGAGAGAGAAAGAGAGAGAGAGAGAGCTACTGATGAGAAAAAAGTAAAGAAAAAGCAGCTTTTATCTGACAGTACAGCTTCAGTTCGCACAGTTCACCTGCTCCATGTACATGTCATATGGAGAGATAAATAATGTTATTCAGTCAATAAAGCTCCTATCTATCTATTCTATCTATCTATCTATCTATCTATCTATCTATCTATCTATCTATCTATCTATCTATCTATCTATCTATCTATCTATCTATCTATCTATCTATCTATCTATCTATCTATCTATCTATCTATCTATCTATCTATCTATCTATCTATCTATCTATCTATCTATCTATCTATCTATCTATCTATGCTGTTATCCATTTGAATGATACTACAATCATTCAAATGGATTTTTTCCCCTCATCTCTAATTCACACTCAACCCCATAATGACAAAGTGTTATATATTGCAAAATTGCATTGTTGCAAAGGCTCTGAATTACTCGTGTAAGCGTGAGACTTCATCTCTTTCTAGAATTTTGTATTCACCTTGTCATTATGGGGAAGTGTAGATGGATGGGAAACAATACATTTGAATGATTGTAATATAGTATCAGGGTGCAACATAACACCTGAGTGTGAGTGTGTGTGTGTACTGTATACACTACCAGTTAAAAGTTTGGACACACCTTCCCATTTAATGGTTTTCTTTATCTTCATGACCATTTATTGTAGATTGTCACTGAAGGCATCAAAACTATGAATAAACACATATGGAATTAGGTAGTAAAAAATGTGAAATAACAAAATATGTTTCATATTTTAGATTATTCAACATAGCCACCCTTTGCTTTGCACGCTGCTTTGCACACGCTTGGCATTCTTTTGATGAGCTTCGGGAGATCGTCACCTGAAATTGTCTTGAAGCACTTGTTGGGCTTTTTGCCTTCACTCTGCACTCTATCTCATCCCAAACCATCTTGATTGGGTTTAGGTCAGGTGACTGTGTAGGCCAGCTCCTGTTTACCCTTTACTACATAATTCCAGATGTGTTATTCATACCATTAAATGGGTGTGTCCAAAAGGTGTGTCAAAATGTTTGACTGGTAGTGTGCATACATATTTATACACACACACATACACGCGCACACACACTCACACACACACACACACACACACACACACACAAACACACACAGTACAACAGTGGGGGGGGAGTGTAGCTGGAAGTTCCACTGTCAAGGTGCGAAGGGAAAGTGCACCCGAGACCTAGCCATCACAGCTTTGATCTTCAGATGACAGATCACCATCATCAACGCCATCACCAACACGGAGCATCAGCACCTTTATCTTTCTCAGCCAGTCCTGCCACAGCCACAAAGGACAACCACACTGAGGCCACCTGATTCCTAAAGAAGCGCCAGCTCTGCTCAAGCCATAAAGACAGAAAGACAAACATATTGCGCTTCTACTGCAAGAAATATCTCTGCAAAGTGAACTAAAAGTATCAGTTTTGCTTGATTTCTATTGGCTTGATATGCTTGATTAATTGTTCTTTGTTTGACATTGTAAATCTACAATTTATATAAATATATATGTTCTGCTGTTTATTTTGTATTTGTGATAAAGGCGTATTTTTGGCAGGAAAAAAAGACATTTTTGCCTTTTTCTTGAAGTAAAAATATATGGGTCACCATAGATGTTACTATAATGAATAATTTTAACATCAAAGTAAAAAAATTAAATGCATTTATTTATTAGATGTGTTCTAACCCCCTATATCTATATATATATATATATATATATATATATATATATATATATATATTATATATATAATATATATATAATTCTCTTCAGGTTAATTTTGAAAAATATTTAAACTGGTCTTTTCATGGATAATGAAGGCTAACATGTTCCCCAATAGGTAAGAAAGAAAACCATATGATGAATAATTGTTTTGAATGTATATTATAGCTGATTTAAAAATAGATCAAAACTGACCTGTCAACATATGGGATAATAACAGAAAGCTAACACAAAAGTGAAAATAGGTTAAATGCATTATAACACATTCAATTCTATTTTGCAATGATTACCATTATTATACAGTAAGTTAGAAGACTTACATTGGGCACTATAAAGAAGTTCATTTTTTTATTTTTAATGTGATGTATGTTGTTCCTTCAACAGACAATGCTGTCATAGTATGTGTGTGTGTGTGTGTGTGTGTGTGTGTGTGTGTGTGTCTGTATCAGTATGGTGTTTGCTATTTATGTTGCGATGATCCTTTGCCTGAGTGCACATGTGCACGCGTCTCAGAGCCCCACGCTGCCTGTGTTCTGACTCCGTGACACTGTGTTCTGCAATGTGTTATTATCAGCCTTAGAGGTGGGAAAAAAATGAGAGATTAAAAAAGAAAGGATTAAAAGAATATGACATTACTGCTCAAATCAGAAAACCATTTTCTCCACATGCTTGGCCCTTTTTTTTCTGAAATGGGTCTTGTCCTTAAGCAAACATCTTTTTTTTCCCCTTTTGCTCATGCACGTCTTTCACTCGCTGCCCATCTCCTGATAAACAAGTGGAGGATTTTCCCCGCCGGATCAGGCCAAAGCGCTTAGCGTCTGCTGTGTGCGCTGATGCAACCGCCTGAAACAGATATGATGAACTTTTCCCCTCACAATTCTTTCTTTTTTTTTTTTTTGCTTTCTCTCATTTTTCGTCTCTCTTTATAATAATCATTATGAATTTGGCCCTCAGCATTGTGGCACATCGGAGGCTTTTGGTGTGATGAATGTCTGTCACTGTTCTCAGTAATGAGTGTGAATGAGCATTACTGTTGTGTTGCTGTGCTTTTCCCTTCTTTTCATTTTTCTCCCCTCGCCATTCTTCTGTGTAGATGTTGCGCTAGATTGTTGATGATTTGTGCTATTAGTAAAGTAAAGTTACTGATGTAGTTCTGGAGTGCAGTCCCTGTGAACAATTCATCCCCAAAAGTGTTCACTAAGGCTGGATCTCTATAGCAGGAGATCATTCAGTCTAACCCACGTAAAGTTCATGAAGCTGGTTGGAGCTGGAGGGGAACTGTCATTCCGGAACAGGTTGGGGCTTCCTAGTTCAAGTGAAGGGAAAATTTCATGATCTAGACTTTAAAGACAACCGTGTACAATTGAGAGAAGAGCCACATATAGCTGGAAAAGTCAGGTGTCCAAATACATTTGATCCGCCGCATATCTGAGAAGATTAGGAGTAAAGCCATTAGTTAGTCAGGCTTATCTGATTCTTACCCACAATCCCTGATTCCTTGGTAAACGATGAGCTCATTTAAAGTCAGAAGCATTTTTCATTTGTCTTTCTCGGAATGAGCTTAAGAGGTTTCCTGTGTGAAGAATTTGAAGCTTGGAAACAGAAGATATATTACAATAAGTGCTTAATTGTTTCCTATTTGTTTGTTCGTTTGTTTGTTTTTTATCAATCCCTAATCCATCAGTCTTCAAACACTCCCTCATCACTGCATCATCACTCGTCTGTCACTCCATTCTACTTTCACAACTAATTCCTCAATTCTCTATCATTTCCTCATCACTGCTCCATCTCTCCATCATTGTCGCTTATCAAAAACATGATATCATATCACTCCTCCATTACTGCTTCACTCTTCCTCCATCATTCATCCATCCATTCAGTCAACCACGTCTTCAATATCCCATCACGCCTTCATTGTTCCTCCATTTCTGCTTCATCACGCCACCATTACTTTTCTCCATCACTTCTCTTTTAATCCTTCATCACTCGTTCATCCGATCACTCCTCTGTTGCTCATCTTTTGCTCTTCAATTACTCCTCCATCACTTTCCCTCCAATCTTCCATCACTCCCCCATCACTCCACTGTGATCACTCTTTTTAAATCCTTCATCACTCATTCATTTATTGTGTTAGGATTGTAAACAGGATGTAGACAGAGCAGTCCAAAATCAGGAACAGCAAAATCAGGGCAGGCAAAAAAAACAACGAAACAAAACACAAAAACAAGGTCAAGTCCAAAGTTCAAACGGGAATATCCGGCCGGTAACACAGAACAAGGAACAGGAATCACAGCAGGCTGGATGGCAAAGGAAGTAATCTGGTCAGGAGTCAGTGTTTACCAGGTTCTTAAATATCGGGTCGCGTGGGAAAAACGTCAGGATGGCTGCCGACACGGAAGTATGCGCTACAAACCCGGAAGCCACTTCCGCCTCCCCAGGAGATCCTGACACAATCGACCACTCCTCCATCACCCCACAATCATTTTTCATTACTATTTTATTCTTTTTTTACTTAACCATTACTCTTCTACCACTGCTCCATCACTCCTCCACATGCTAAACTGACAAGGAGGGAGTTGGCCGAAGGCATCGAACTGTTCCTTTGACACTGTTCATTTGTTGCTCCAAACCCCTACGCATCTGTACACTTCAACACCGGCATCACTTTTTCCTATTGCTGTGGATGCAAACACCATTAGCGTTGGTACTGGATAGTCTTTAATCTCTCCCGTTCTCTCTCTTTTTCTCTATCTGCCTATCTATCACTCTCTCCCTCTCTTTAGCTGTTCTCTCAATTGCCATTGCTTTGTTTTTTTTTTTGTTTTTTTTTTTTTGGTGCCAGAGCCATGAAGAATCTTTCACTCGTTCTGTCACGCTTCGGTCCTCTTTATTGGATTGCCACTCAGAGGAAAACAAAAAGCCGAAGAAGAAGCGACTACGGCGGTTTGCAACAGACTCTGATGCATTCTGGGATACAAGAAGAACAAAAAATTAGATATTCTCATATTCTCAACATTGGGTGAGTGTGTGCTCATGGAGTAGCCTGTGTGTCGCTTATGTGGTTGCATTGTGTGCATTTTAATCTGCTTTTCTGTTCAGCACGGTTACCCAGAATGGATATTTGAGTTATGATGTGAGCTAAAACCACCTCAGCAACATCTCAGCCAGAAAATGACAATAATGAGATGTTTTTAAACATATAAAATGTAAGTGTTAGGATTATACCAGACTTTGGGAGGTGGCGTTCCAAAAAACCTCATGACATTATTATCGATTCTTTTTTTAAAACTATATTGCAGTGTATATTTCATTGTTGATTCAGTGTGTTTTCTTAAATATTATAGTTTTTCATCTTAAAGATAATGATTTAATTAGCGAAGAAGTGTGGTATTTTCTTTTATTCCCATTTCTTGCACATCTGATTGCCCAACTCAGTGAAGATTTACTATTCGAAACATTTCCGGTCTTAAACTCACAGAAAACTGCAGTCGATGTCTCTTTTTAATGACTCGTGACAGGTCCAGGTTCACATTCAGGTCCAAGTAATAACTAATGAGTCAACGTTCATGAAGATATCACCATCGCGGTGCTTGTTTGCTAATCCAGCCGAGCCGTGGCAGCAGGGAACCCCAGGAGACACGGCGTCTCCTCAGGCGTACCCCCTCCAGCCTCGTCCTGTCTCCGCACAGCAAGCACAAGCTGTCGGAATCGATTTCAAACCCCGTCTGCACCCGGAGCCGTGCTAACAAGAGGCTTCACTTTTGCAAAAACTCGGCACGGGCGACCAAGAAAGACGGCGAGCGTCTGACGGCCGGGAAACGTGATGCAGTCAGACAGATGGGCTGACGGATCCGGGATGAGTAATGTCTCACTCAAGGTTAACCGACTAGAAATAAACCGTTAAACTCATCTTCTGGTGGCCAATTAACTCCAGTTCTACGTATTTCCATCAGTCAGAGAGGCAAAAAGTGAATTCTTTTTTGGCCGTGTGTATGTGTGTGTGTCGGGGGGGGGGGTGTTAAGATTGTGTGAAAAAGTGAAGAAAGTAGAAAAGATTGGAGACTATGCACTTTATAGAATATTTCTGTTATCTAGTAGGAATTCTCATTCAATTTGTTCTTTCTTTCTTATCAGTCTGTCTGTCTGTATGTCCGACTATCGTTCTACCTATCTACACATCCCACTGTCTGCTTACCTTGCTTTTAATTAATAATTATTTATTCTTTCTTTCCTTCTTGTTTTCTTGCTTGTATGGATGGATAAATTGAGAAATAAATTGATTTATTTATGCTAAGCCGTTATGTGTTTTTTATCTTCGGGCATACCCACTGCTTATTAAGTATTTTATTAAAAATGAAAGATTATCTAAAAAGTTTAGGCTTTAAAACACTGTTATGAAACATTTTCCGCATTACACTGTCAGAAAAAAAGGTGGCGCGGAGGTACAATTTTGTTCCTAGGGGAACAAAAAATAGAATGGTACCTTTAATAGTACACAATAGGTCATAAGGGTGTAGTTATGGTCCCAAAACAAGTTATAAAGGTACTGATTAGAGGTAGAAAATTGTACCCTTCACAGTTCCACTCCACTCATACCTCAGAGTGTTACACATTATGATGCATGATATATTGTTATAGACTTTGTAATATGTAGTATACATGATAGTTATCATTGTGCCTCACTTTACACAACTTACACAAACTGAATACAGTGATGTTCTTTTTTTTATCTTTATTTACTTTGTTTTATTTCCTTTTGTTTTTTGTAATTATTCATATTTTTATTGCACCAGAACACTGAGACACCACAGTTTCACGTAAATACAGCCTATGCTACCTGTCGATAAACATGATTCTGATACGTGATAGTAATTGTTAGTATGTGATATACTGACAAAATGTTTAGTTTTTTGTAAGTAATTATCCTCGCTGTGTTGAGACTGAATTGTCATGAGCAGCTGCTCAACACAGCCGAGCATCTTCGTTCCTATATATAGAGTTCTGATCGATGTTGCTCATTAAACATGGCTGGAATTTACACAAAATATAGTTTTTTTTATAAACTTTTACTTTCCGCACTGTCAGTATAAAACAGTTAACAGCCAGCATGTTCCACTTTTCTCTATCCCCCCCCCCCCCCCCCCCCTTCGAACCCTTGAGGACTCTAGGACTTGCGCACTCACGACCTTGTGAGTCCTTCACTCTGTCAAAGTCACCAAACTGCAGAGAAGAAGGAGGACCATTGGGTTTCGGGTGCCATTTGGGATGGAGACAGAGTCAGCTCCTTTCTGCTTATAATGCTGAATAAGGATTGTAGCCATAGTTACAGCTTCAGAGACGTATTTTCCTACAGCTGCGATCCGCCTCAAATCAGCTGATGCCGGTTACAATCTTCGCACAGCACTTGTTTGCTGAGTTTCAATTATGAGTTTCAGTTATGTATAAAACAATATATATTTTATGGCCAAAAGTATTGGTACACCTTGAGATTTCCTCTATTCCATTCCTGTATTTTTTCTGCTCTTCAAATATACATAAAATAGGTCAGAATGGAAGATCTCCTGCTATAGAGCTCAACACACTATTGTACACATATATAATGGCTTTACTAACACCCTGAATGGAGCTCCACGAATCTTAACACAATCTAGTGGAGCACCTACTCAGAAGAGTGGAGCTTATGGAATTTTACTCCATGTAGCATAAGTAATTTCTTTATACCCATCCTTTATTTTTATAACATATGAATCATTATTATTAGAGATTGTATGTCATTCCTGAATCTGAATTATAACCTCAACTAGACTTTTTTTATTTAATTAATATCATCTTATATGTTGATATATATATATTTTTTAATCAATTTTATAAATGTTTCCTTTTACTCTGTGCCATACATGTTATAACAGCTTATAGAACAGAATATAGAATAAATATTTGAAACAGTCAAACTAGCTTTATTCACTTTATACATATATACACAATATATATATATATATATATATATATATATATATATATATAATATATATATGAGCGAGAGAGGAATTTGATAGAGCAACTGAGATAAAGTGTCAAAAAGGTTCAGCATAGCAGTAATACATAAATGAGCATAAAGCTGGCATTACTGCTTATAATAATATACTTTAATTAATAGAGCATAGCAGGAATAAATAAGATTGTTAAGGTACATATAGTGTATAAGCAAAAATATAAATAAATAAAAATATATGAAAAAATGGTTTATATAGAGTTAGGATAAAACTTTATTGTTATTAATTAATGTATTTAAAGTACAAGGTAGAAGATGTAGAATAAAAAATAACATTATGTATAAATAAATAAATAAATAAATAGATATTATCACGGTTGTCAAAACCCATAAATAATGTGTTAACACAAATTCACTTTAACGGCAATTATTTTATTAATGCTTGATTAATGTAGTTCATATTACTGTATATATATATATATATATATATTATATATATATATATATATATATATATATATATATATATATATATATATATATAGTATGAATCTGCTCATTCATACTGCATTGTGTTGGCAAATGAGACACTGGGCATTTTTCATGTTGAACAATAAAAACTAACAAGTGAATAAAGAAACTTCAGTTCGTGTCTTTCCCAGATAATTTCAGCATTGACCTTTCCTCAGCCGCGCTTACTGCTTGTTGTGTTAGGATGGAATATAAAAGATGCGATAAATGTGTTTTATTAGCAAGACAAAGCAATGTGCATAAACTTATTCTTCCTGAATTACGCATACTAGCTGCACACATCACTACAGGTATGAGCTGTTCCCTATATTATTGTATAATACCGTATGTAACCTAAACGTATCCCCAGTTTATATGGAAAGCAAACCAAAACCAGAACATAATTCTTAAAGGAGCCACGTACCATATTTAACAATTAAAACAACCAGTAAAAAACTTTGCACATTAATTAAAGAAAATAGTAATACAAGAATAATTTCAATTATTAATTAAATTAAATTCATAATTTTTAAGAGAGATTTTAAATGAAATGTATATAATTTATAACATCTGTTACAATTTAGTTAGAGTATCAGAAACATAAAATAAAAAAAAAACTATTGAGACATAAAACTATTGAGAACATAAAAATGTGCGAAAAGTTAACTCATGGCAGTCGTGCGATAATTTTTTTAATCTATTGACTACTCTATATATATATATATATATATATATATATATATATATATATATATATATATATATATATATATATATATATATACCGTATATTATATATATATATATATATATATATATATATATATATATATATATATATATATATATATTATATAGAGAGAGAGAGAGAGAGAGAGAGAGAAGAGACGGACAATGCTTGACACACACACACACACATATGTGTATATATATATATATATATATATATATATATATATATATATATATATATATATATATATATATATATACATTTATATACATTTATACATACATCCAATACATGTCACATAAAAGGCTACTTTGTGTTCATTTCAGTGTGGTCAGTGATGAGATCACGTTCAGCATGTGTGCACTAATATTATCATTAGTGTGTGTTTCCAGTTCCCACAGCGCTGCGTATTCATCCTTATCCACTCACCTTGGCAGGCTGTTTCTCCCTCCTTCCTCACCCCGCCCCCCCTTCCTCACCGTCAACGACATTAGCTAATCGTCACATGCCAAGTAGGTTGGCACATAACGATCGATAGCAATGTGGCTGCAGATGGAGCGCTTTTTTCCCAGTGTTAAATCCTCCCTGAGCTCTCGACAGGGGAAACGCTAGGCGATTAGCATGTAACGGCGTCCGCCTGTTTGAATGGAGAGGATGCTTTTCAATAAAGCAGGTAGAGGATAAAAGAATATAAGTAAAAAAAACAGGAATGTCTAGTTAAACTAAATGATATAAAGTGAAATGATGGTGTATGTGAGAGAGAGAGCAACGATACAAATGCCATTTGGTTCTAAAAGTTATAAATCAGGGTATACGCAGCGTATAAACATGATGAGGATGAGAATATAAAAATATGGACGCTAAGGTATTTTTTAAAAGATCATAAGGTGTTTCTTATATCGTAAAAATGATATAATGGATTATGAATAGCATATGTTGTATTGTTTGGAAGTTTAATGTGAATGCAGAATGTTTAATGTGTAATTAAATATTCAAATATACATGTATCTTAAGATAAAAAGTAAAGGTCAAAATGGTCAAAAATAAGTAAATAATTAATAATTGTATAAAGGTGTGCATAAAGATATAAACACAAAAGTTATACTGTAACTGCTTTAATGGAACCATAGATTCCACTGGAGAATATATTTGGTGTACTAACTCAATTTGAAGGAGGCTATAAGAAGCTGAGAAATTTCTGAGAAATTGACATAAATAAAGCACATAAACTTGGTATAACAAGTTATAAATGTACAAAGATGAGTGTAGAAGGTTACGATGTAAATATAAAGATATGAAGGTTTTAATAAGAGCAAAATCTTAAAAAATAAGGTGGTAAATGGTCAATACAGTGTGAAAAGTGTGTATAGAGTCTGAAAAGTAGGAGTAATATATAAATATGCATAACATTATGACTGCTTGTAATATCAATGTCCATATTCCAATCACATATGGCTCTAAAAGCCAGGTGTTTCAATATTATTTGTTTACATAGCGTACATAATAAGTACGAAGAGTGTATACAGGCTGTAATAAGGGTTTATAAGAGGCTGTCATGGGGAGATGAGAGTACATGTATTTAAATCATAATAAATATACAGTATTTAATATTAAGGAGTGCAAAATATAATAATATAAAATGTACTGATCACTAAAAGAATGCACAAAGGATTTAAAGGGTTATACATGCTCTATAAAGAATGTGTATGAAGGATATAATGAAGAGTATAACAGGGATGTACAGTGTATACAAGTTAATATAAAGGGAATTACAGTTTATAAGAATCCTTTGAATAATGAATGTCATGCTTATAAAGCAGGAATATAAAGGGTATTAGGTGAAAGCAGAAAGACCCAAAGCCAGGAAACCATAGTGTTGAATCCTGGGATATTTGGCTTTCCAATTACACAGCGACGCAGCCGGTCTCCCACAAGGAGAGAAAAGAGTGACGATTTTACACTCCTGCTGTAGAATTATTGTTTCTCTCGGGGGAAAGATAAGGACTTGCTGTTGGATAGTATTTTTTTCTGTCACTCTTTGGGTGAGTTTTTTTTTTTTTTTTTTTTTTTTTTTTTTTTTTACATGAAATACAAAAATGTCACCATGTGTGAAAATATGTTTTTTAAACAATGTCATGCACCGCAAGGAGCTATGTGTGTATTCTCTGGCTGTTTGGCCGATAAGAAAAATACTATTGCCAGCATTCTGAGTGTTATATGTGTCTATAACAGGCTATAGCTATTTATTTAAAACTTTCCAAAACTTTCTAGTACAGCCTGTAAGTGTGAATGACTATTTATTTGTTTATAACAGTTAATGAATGTTTATAATTGTAGAATGATAACATCCTGTAATAGTAACCATCTATTATGTACATTCTGAGTCTTACAGTGTGGGTTTGAGAAAAAGAAACAATACGCAAACTTTCTTCTGAGAGAAACTCGAATTGTAATTTTTTTAATTAGACAGAATAATAAAGTTGAAAATAATTAAAGATTTCCTCATTTTTTTTTCAACCTTCAAATGAATTCAGATAATGTTGTTAGGAAGTGGTCATTATCTCAGCTCAGTGAGAGAGACAGGGAGAGATGGAGAGAGAGAGAGAAAATGAGAGAATGAGAGAGATTGAGGGACAAAGAGGCAAAGAAAGACACACCGAGAGACAGGTAGATGGAGATAGACTGAAAAACAGGGGAGAAGGATGGAGAGACAGAGAGAAGTCAATATGGAGAAATATGGAAAGACATGAATAGAGAGAAAATTTGATACTAAAGAGAGTTAAAGATAGATAGAGACCGAAGAGAGACCGAAGAGAGAGAGACAGGAACAAAGAAAGAGAGACTGAAAGACAAAGCAATATGGAGAGACACAGAGAGAGAATATCACAGAGTTAGAGAGGGCTGGAGAGACAGATAGAACAATAGCAAGACAGAAAAATATGGAGAGATGAGAGAAAGAGCAGATTTGAGAGTGAGATAAAAGAAGGGAGGCAGAGGGAGAAGGAGAGGAAAAAGAAAGGCAAAGCAAGTCAGAGATAGCTAAAGACAGAGGCAGAAAGAGGGATATGAGGACCTAAAAGATGAAAAGAGAAAGAGAAATATGGGAATGCAAAGAGAGAGAACAACTGAGAGAAAGACAGAAGAAGACCGAGACAAAGAAAGAGTTCATTTTGATGCGTGTTCTCTCTTTGTCCTTTGTCTCAGGTCCCTCAGACGTCTCTTCACTCGTTTATCCCTGATATCTTTCTCTCTGCAGCTCCTCTAGCCTTCATTAGTCTGATAACGTTCCTAAGCTTCATGAATCCCAGGCTGTTGGAAGCGTTTTATATTTTTTAATATCTCAGTGCTATTTGTAACTATTAGCCTGCAATAAGTATGGAAATGAACGTTCCCTCCTGAAAATTAAAAAAGAAAAGAAAAAAAAGAAAAGTCTTGAGATTTGCGCTGCAGGTTACATTTCTTTTCTTCTGCGGGGTTTTAATGTAGGACCTCTGGAGAATAAAAAAATATCATAGCAAGTCGCTCACATGGTCTCACATATCATTTGTTTTTTTTCTCTTTCAGTCTCTCTATTCCTCTGTTTCTTTCTTTCTTTCTAATCTCCTTAATTTCTCTGTTTTCCCTTTAAGTCTCTTTCTGCTTCTCTCTCAGTGTCCCTGTTTCTCGTCATCTCCATCTCTTTCTCTCTTATTTCTCTCTTATTTCTCTCTTTTTTGTCCTATTTTGCTACTTATTTCTCCTCATTTCTCTCTCAGTATATTTCTCTTTCTCCCTTAGTGTCTTTTTGTCTCACAGTCCCTATGTTTTTCCTCTTTATGTTTTTCTCTTTATGTCTCAGCTGCTCTTTTTCTCTTTATTTCTCCCACCTAGTTTCGGTCTCTTTAAGTCTCTCTCTCAGTCTCTATCTTTTTGTTTCTATACAGATTCACAATCTCTTTGTTTTCCACTTTCTGTTTCTCTCTCTCTCTCTCTCTTTCAGTCTCTCTTAGTGTCTCTCTCAGTCTCTTTCTGTCGTTCATAATCTCAGTGTTTGCTGCAGTTGTAATTTTTCAGTCTCTCGTTCATGACAGTCTTTTTGTTACCCTCTCTTTCTCCTGTCTCTTACTGCTTCTCTCTAAGTCTCTCTTTATTTCTCTACTTTTTTTCTGTCTCACAATCTCTTTGTTTTCCTCTTTATGCTTTTTCTCTTAGTCACCATGTTTGTCTCTCAGCATCTTTCTGTTTCTCTTTCAGTTTCTCAGTCTCTCTTTATTTCCCTTTTATTTCTCTCTCAGTCTCTTTAGTACTCTCATCTCTTTTTCTGTCTCATGCCTCTCAGTCCTGATCATTCTCTCTTAGTGTCTCTCTTAGTGTCTCACAGTCGCTTTCTTTTCTGTCAGATGAAACGAGTGACATTCATCAGGTTCTAGATTTATGTGTTGTTGTCAATATTTATAGTTGTTGTCGTATTTCTTCTATTTTTATTCATCGAATTATTATTATTTTTAAAGTAAATCCTTTAAGCAAACATAAGGAACAAAATAAAAACGAAGACCAGATAAAAAAGACGAGGACGAGTTTTCCTTTATATCACATTATTGGGTCAATTAATCAAGATGCTTTAATCATTTATTCATGAACACCAGGAGAGAGAGAGAGAGAGAGAGAGAAGACGGAAAACATCTCTGCTATGAACTTATGAACTCACAAAATATTTTCCACATCCTCCGAGAGAGACATCAAAACACAACAGCAGGAAAAAAAGCGCGCTACACTGCTGCGAGGGCTTTATCAAATATTCCTTATATCTCGCTCTTTTTCTCCTCCGTTGTCTTTGAGTCTTTTTGTCGAGACGTCTGAAAGTGGGGCAGCGCTGTTTGGTAATCATTTCTCAATTCTGTACATTTCTTTTCATCCCTCAGTTCTCATTTCATCTCCCGTCTTTTTTCTTTCTTTTTCCAAACCTATATAATGTTTTTTTTTTGTCTTTTTTAATTCTGAAGCTGTAATCTGTCCTAACGATCACGCTCACGTGACGGACATGCGTCTTCTCTCTTAATGTAAACCATTTTTAATTAGAAAATTGATTTGTCTTGTGATGAACTCCCGGCCGAGCGACAGAACGTTCTTTGAAAGGAGCTTTTGTGCAGGTTAATACAACGACGCTGCAGAAAAAAAAGAAAGAAAAAAAAAAACGTGGGAACAGAATACGATGGATGCGTCAGAGCTGGGGATGAAACAAGCGTCGCTTATTATGTCTTGCCTTTTTTTTTTCTTTTCATCTTTTCTTTTTTCCACACACCTGCCTTTGTCATCGTAACGAACTTGTTTCGCTTGACTTTTATAAGTGCCCGAGCGTTAGCTGAAAAGCTGAAATCGAAAGACGGTTGACCTCATTTTGCCTTCGCTTCCTTGCTCTTTCTTTCTCTCTCGCTCACTCTCTCGCTCTATCTATCTCTGTCTCTTCATCACGCTGCACTGAACTGAACACGACAGCAGCCGGTGTGGGCAAACAGGCACGCGATGTGTACGACCGCTTAGTGTGGCCCAGCGGAAGGTTTCGTGACGAGAGACGAGCCTCAGACACGAAAGCCGAAGTGAAGCGCCATCGGAAAGCCACATCCGTGATTGAACCCTGAGGAATTTTTATTTTATAACCACCACCACCATCATCATTTGATCGTTTTATCTCTTCGACCCCTTAGACCTCTGATGCCTTTATTAGATCCTGCATTAAAAATTGCACCTAGGATATGGTAATGGAGACTCATTATATTCAACTCAGGTTCTGCTACATTTGAATATATGCAGTAGACATGTACATCAGAGGTGTGCAGTGAAGCCAATATCTCTATCTGTAGCCATCTTCCAATATTCCATATTCATGCCAGTGTTGGATAAAACTGGAGGCAGGTGGGGTTTAGCCCTATTTTTAACCCTTTAAAAGTGATTATATTATTCCCCTGTTTTTCATATAAAAATGGTTTCAAATATTTCAACGTTCATTTCAATAGTGTTAAATGAAAGAAAGAACTTTTTTATCCGTATTTATATCACTATTTAATGGTGGGCAGGGAGTAAAATTACCCTTTATAGATTTTATCCGAAAGCTTTTTTAGATAATAGCTTTAATCTAAATTATAATTTTAATACATGAACTGCCTCAACAAAATCCCAACAATGTTTAATAGAAAAAAAAGAATATATATATATATATAGATATATATATATATATATATATATATACATATTAATTTTTCAAAATGATTTGTTTTAATTTATTTAAAATAAAATGTATTATTTAAAATTTATAAAATTATAAATATAATAATTCTACAAATCTAACAATATCTAACTGCTTTTTAACAGAGCTTCATAATGTAAAAAAAAAAAAAAAAAAAGTTTTTCAGATTTTTAAATAATGTATATAATATTTTCTTTACATATATATATTTTTTTACATGAAATGTATACATTATACATTATAATACTTCTTAAAATATCACACAAAATGTTCAAAATGTTCTTTTTATTTTGTATATAAATAAAACTCTGGCACAACTCATTTTTATTACTGTTACAACTGTTATTATAATGATTCTTTAAATATTTCCAGATCTAACATTGTCTAACATTGTTGAAAGTATTGTTCAAATCTGGTGATCACTGTGTATAATATAGAAGGTTTGAAACATAAACAAATAAAGTGCAAAAAAGTGTTTGAATATCTTAGCTAACATTATTCCTGGCAATCAAGTTTTGATTTCTGAGAAAAGCACAGAGATGGCATGGATTTGCGATTGCGGTGACTTGTTTTTGTCCTAAGTTTTACACTCATTCACATCCCACACTCATAACAGTGTAGTGATTTTTGAGGATTATGTGTAATACCATGGCACTATTACCTGGTTCATGTGTTATCTATGAACATGAGGAGTGATTTTGTACAGTATTTTTCCAATTATTTGCTAGCATTCATTATTTATTTTGATTGCATTATTTGTGCCTTTCTGAAGAAGGAATTCTCCGAGCGCATCGCTGATGTACATGCATTTCAATAAAAGGACCGTTAAAGTTGTTCAGGGACTCAGTGATTAGTATCCGTATAGTCTCACAAAGTGTTGATTATATTAATCAGTCTTTGTTGCAATATTGTTGTGAAATCCCTCTTATTCATTCATTCATTCATTCATTCATTCATTCATTCATATAAATTGTGGTCTCAAAGCAACTTATCATACAGTATAAAATATTTAATTGTATAACAGATACATAGTTACCACACATATATGTATTTCAGATAATTTATTATGATGAAACATATATACAGTATGTATATACACTTCCAAACACTCACACACACACATTTCGTGCTTTTTTGTTTGAGCACGAAATTGTATAATATATATCGATATCAATATGAAATGTCTGTATTATTATATAATACATATACATCAATGTAAACAATATTTGATGATGTTTTTGGTAAAACGATTGACCCAGAGCACAGAAGGAGTCTCCAGTGTCAGTACATTGTATCAGTTCCAAATTTGAATTTCTACTTTGTTTAATCCCTTTATGGAAAGTGGTAACAGGAGTGAATTTGTTTTCTTTAGACCGTTATTTAGAAGTTTTTGAATTCAATTTGAGTCTAATAAACATTTTTGTAAATACACAGCGGAGATGGTGGACAGATTTCGGTACTCTGCCGCGAGGAAGAAAACGTCACTTTCGGGGTAAATCATGAACCTCACAATGAGAACGGGAACTTCATCACAACTCGTTATTGATTGTTTTTCTATAACAGCCTGACCCCGGGGGTATTTAATCTACCTGATAATGGAACCTGATTTTATTAGAAATGCGCATGTTTTGAGTCAACAATAGCTTGAATATTTTTTAAGATAAATAAGATAAGCAAACAGACAAACAAATATATAAAGCAATATATAGAAAAAAGAGGCATGAATAACATAATACACATATATAATAATAATAAATTATTCAAATAATTGTTGCATACTACAATATAAATAAATAATAATAATAATAACAATAATATATGCCAAATAAAATTTTAAATGTTGATTATAATAATTGTATTGTAATTAGTACTACTACTTCTAAAATTACTACTACTACTACTACTACTACTACTACTACTACTAATAATAATAATAATAATAATAATAATAATAATGTTGATGTGGATATTATTACTAAAGTTATAAACAAATAATAACAACACTAATAGTTTATAAAGTAATTTACCAATTTTGATAAGAAAATACTACTACTACTAGTAAAAGTAATTTGAGGTGAAACACCACGCCACATTTCTGTCCAGTGATCAGTGTAAATCGATACACACCAAACACACTAGATTGTTTAGGTAATGACACACACACACACGCGCACACACACATATTGATTAGGGATTTTACAACAATCTCAAAAGTTGAAAAGGATTTCTTTCATTTGTTTCAGTGTGAGGGAGTGGAAAAGATCACGAACACCACAAACCCTAGTGTTTAAACTTCACGCACATATACGCACGTGTGACATGAAAATACAAAGAAACAAAATCACACACAGACACAAAAATAGATGTTGAAGGCTGAAGTGAGAACTCCACTGAGTTCACACACACAGCTTCAAGAAAACTTTTACACACACAGACACACACAGACACACACACACACGCTCACATACACGATACACAGCAGTGAGTTGTGTTACTGTTCACACAGTGCATTACATAAATGAGTTCAAAGTGCCAGTACATATGAGCTGTGAGACACTGAGCCACAAAATCACTCACTAACCTCACACACACACACACACACACACACACACACACACACACACACACACACACACATACACACACTCTCATTTCATATCACAATGCCAGAACATGTACCTTCATTATTCGCTGTGATTTTGGATCCCAGCACCTGCAAGGATATAATCCACAGAAGGAGAGGCAGCAACCCGGGATCTGATGCCATCGTGCAAATGTGAGGAGCGCAAGGAGAAGCACTCGCTCTCCCCCCCTCTCTCTCTCTCTCTCTCTCTCTCTCTCTCTCCCACTTTCTCTCTCCCTCTCTTTCTCCCTCTCTCTCAGCAGGGAAGCGGAGCTCAAGGCTCAGAGCAGGAACTCTGAGTGCATTCAGCTGACTTGAAAACCGCCTGCCTGCACTCGGGCACACGCAAAGCCGGCAGGCACAGCTTGGTGGGGGGGGGGGGTGGGGGGGGGTTTCTGGGGTGGGCACGGGTTATCCAGAGCTGCCTGTCAACTAATCTGCAGCCAATCAGAACAGAATATGCGATGCCAAACACCTCCTCGTGCATTTGTTACGCTCGCTATGCTCATTTATATGCCTTTAGATTTGTGTTAATGAAAGGGTTTCCCTTGCAGGGACAATAGCACGAGGAACATTTTATAGTGTATAAGGGCGTATACAAGTGTACATGATTCAAAGTATCACACATGATAAGGTAGTAAATATGAAGACCTAGGAATACATTTATAATGCAGTTGTTATTATTATGGTTATAATGACATGATTATGGTTGACTTAAATTAAAACCTTGATAAAATTATTTTTTTATTATTAAATATTATTCATTTTAGTATTATGAATGGATGTGGTAACAGAAGTAGTAATGGTGGTCACCAGTACAGTACTAGTACTGTAATAGTAATACTAGTAGGAATAATATTAGTAGTAAAAATGATTCTAGTAGTGTTAGAAGTAATAGTATTATTACTACCAGAGGTGGCAAGTAACAAAGTACAAATACTTCGTTAATTTACTTAAGTGGAAAGTTTGGGTATTTTTGTTTTGTAGTAGTAAAAGTAATACTAGTAGTAGAAGTATAACAAAAATGTATACTAGTAGTGGTAATAGAAGTAGCAGTAGTACTAGATGTAGGAGAGTAACACTAGTAGTACTAATATTAGTTACACATATAATAGAAGTAATACTAATACTACTAGTAGTATTAGTAGTAGTACTAGAAATAATAGTAGTAGTAGTAATAGTAGACGTAATACTAGTAAAGCAAATAGTAGTAGTAGTAGTAGTAACAGTAGAAGGAAAAATAGTAGTGCTAATATTAATAGTAGTATTTATTTATTTATTTAAGATATACCTTTATTCATCCCGCAGTGGGGAAATTCCAATGTTGCAGCAAAAAAATGAAAAAATGAGACACAAATATATACATTACAGTGAATAAATAAAAATTAAAATGAGACAAAACAAAATAACGTTATAAACACATTATAAGCACATTATAAACCGGTGTTATTGCACAGTTGCTAATTGAACATAACATTACTGTATTTTATTGCTGTCTGAGAACTATCAGCCACGTCCCCCTCACTAGTTTTCCCTTAATCAGTACCCTTTAAAAGAGCTCTCTCTCCATTCACTTGCCACACAGGTCTACCATTCACTTACACTAGATTGCCTGGATTCCTTGCTCCTCGTTCAATAGAAACTATACTTTGTTTACTCCCAGTTTCCACTGCTTGGTGATTTGTGACCAATTGCACAGTTTAAAGACAGTATTAACAGTTATTAACAGTTGCATTATGTAGACTGGTTCGCTGGGAGAATTTCTGGTTGTAAAGTCTAAAGAGTGGGTTAAATTCAGAAATCAGAGGAGACGTCGTAGGAGATGGTATGTGCGACCTGTGAACCAGCCGAGGCAGAAGGAGGGTGAATTTTCTGTGTTTGTCTGGCCATTGAGGGACATGGATGAGGAAATGCACAGTAGCATCTTCACTGTCTGTGAAAGCTGAGGAAGGCACAGCTTTCCACCACACCTCCTCACAACATTCGCAAAACCCTACAGCGGATAGTGAGGATGGCTGGGGAAATGTTTCATTTCACTGTGTACTGAACTGTATATTGTTGAAATGATAATAAAGCCTACTTGACTAGACTTGAGATCGACACCCAGGTATTTATAGCAGTCCACTTTTTAATGTACCCTCCCTAACTGCTCATTGATGATAGCGGAGTATATTTTTGCCTAAGGAAATTCACCATCGTTTATTTGGTCTTTCCCACATTTACCTGGATGCAGCTCCATGCGCATCACTCCACAAAGTTTTGGATCAGTCCTCTGTAGTCCCTGTCATCATCATCTGGCTGACAATGGTAGAATCGTCATAGAACTTCTTCGCTGAGCTGAACTGGAAGTGTAGACAGTGAATAGGAGTGGAGACAGGACCATTTCCTGTGGGGCTTCAGTGTTGAAGACAACCATATCAGATTCACAGTCCCCATTCTTCGCATACTGTGGTCGGTTAGTGAAGTAATCCATTATCCAGGTAGTTAGATGATGACCCCCATGTACAATATCTTATCCCCCAGAAGCACAGGGGGTTAAAAGCACTGGAGAAGTAAAAAAAAAATGACATACAGTTCCCCCAGCTGTTTGCAGGTGTGAATAAGCTGTATTCAGGTGGATGATGACAGAGTCTTCCACTCCCAGCGTCTGGTTTGTAGGCAACCTGAAGTAGATCCATTGATAGGCTCACTTGATGAATGGGAGATGAGTTAGCACCAGCCTCTCCAACGTCTTTAGATGCAAGGTCAGTGACGCTGGTCTGTAGTCCCCAAAGTCCTTTGTGCATGACGTCTTTGGTACAGGTACCACACAGGATGTCTTCCAAGCTGTGGCACCTTCCCTAGCTTCAGGCTCAAAGCATGCACAACACCATATAGCTCAGATTCTCTAGACATGTCTTAGCTGATGCTGTCTGGCTTCCTCACGTTGATCTTCCTGAGTTCCATTCTCACCTGGTCTTCTGTAAGGGGCAGTGTATCGTGGTTGGATTAGGGACTTGTGGGAATTGGTAGAGGAGATAGGTGAGGTGTATTGTGTGTAGGCTGTGAGCTGAGATCAGCACAGCAAGAGCTGGGTGAGCTTGATGTGGAAACAGAGGAGGGTTGGGTGAGGGCAGAGGTGGATAGCTGATCAAATATGGGAACGAATTGATCATTCACCCATTTCTGGTCACCCTCAGCCTGAGACGTGGACTCTTTAGGTCCAGTGATGGTTTTGAGCCCCTTCCACACATAGTTGTTTTGCTGTAGTGATCCTCCATCTTCCTAATCTTCTCAGTTTCAGCTCTTACTTGTTTCCTGATTTAAACACCGTCTTCATCTCTTTAAGGAGAGCCTTTAAATCAGGTTTGATCCGTGGTTTGTTGTTATGGAAGCATTGTACAGTTCTGTTGCGTACAGTATTCTCCACACACAAGTTCATATAGTCATGTGGATTGCACAATTCCTCCCACACAGTTGTGTAGAACAGATGAACCAGACAGTCAACACAGTCTTTCAGGGCCTCACTGGTCTCATCAGACCATGTGCTCACAGTGAGGGATACAGTTGGTTGCCTGCACACAAGGGGTTTGCGTACAGGTAGGAGATTAACCAGGTTGTGATCCGATCCACCCAGTGGGGGCGGGGTGCTGAGATATACGCCTGTTTGCAATTGGCATAGTCCAGGAGTTTTTCCTGAGTATCACCTGCATGTTTCGGAATGCTAACAGCTGACCCCTGGTGTAAACAATAGGTCTGTGGCTGTGAACAAAGTTCCCAGATGTGGATGCAAAAAAAGTCTACAAAAGTAGGACAAGCAGGATAAACTCAGTGACTTTATTGATGTCCATAGTGCCGTACTCAAAAAGAAAAACAAGACGTGCCGGAACAAAAATAAGTATAAAGTGCACAAACTTAAGTGGGTGCTAATGTAATAG
>JACRUU010000013.1:11554978-11627478 GCA_030449085.1 Kryptopterus vitreolus | reverse complement strand
ATCAGTTATAATGGGCTCAGGACCAGCAAGAACAGATTAAAGTGTCTATCACTGCACATCTCAACAATGATGCAATTCTATTCAATATACCATATATCCATTGTTGAGGATGAGGAAGAGTTCCGTTTAGAGTCTGGATTCTCTCTAGGCTTCTTTCTTATGGAATCTCAAGGATTTTTTCCTTCATCACATGGACACTCATTAGACACACTTAATAAAAATAAACTTTTACATTTTTACATTTTAATTATAGAATAATATGCAACCTCACCACTCACTTGTATGCACCACTCACTACCCCACTGCTTTCTCCTCTCATTTACAAACATTTGTTATTTCTTTATTTTAACTGGTTAATCTCTGCAAAGTTGCTTTGAGACAAAGTCCATCCTTAAAAGCGCTCTACAGATAAAAAAGAATTTTATAATAGAATGAAAATCTGTTTGTAGCTGTTTACACAAGTTTTTTTTATATATACAAGTAATCAAAACTAAAACTATAAAAAGTTAAAGGTAAAGCTGTATCCTGTACTGCTATGTCTCCGTCAGTTTTACTTTGTAAATACCAATGTTCATCCTATACTTTATGTAGCGTAATTCTTACAAGCTCGTTTTCCTTGTATGTACTTTATACTTTTTCCTATAAGAATTATAATTAAAATAAGAATTCTTCTTCCCCTTCCACCTCACCACTCCACTGCTTTCCCTCTCATTCACACACATGTACTCCTCCTGACTTTCATTCCTCTTTTCTCCAGCACATACCTCCAGCTCTCCAAAACTCTTCTCAACCTCTTGCCTACTCCCACCACAAATCACAATATCATCCGTAAACATCACAGCCCATGGAGACTCCTGTCTGACCTCATCTCTCAACCTGTCCATCACCACTGCAAATAGGAAATGGCTCAGAACTGATCCTTGATGCAATCACACCTCTACCTTGAATCAGTCTGTCCTTCCTACCGCGCACTTCACTTCACTGTCACACTGTCCTCATGTATGTCCTGCACCATCCTCACATACTTCTCTGCTACACCTGACTTATACAATACCACTACTTGTCTCTTGGAACCCCATCTTACATTTTCTCTTGATCCACAAACACACAATGCAACTTCTGACCTTCTCTATACTCCATCAACATCCTCAAAGCAAACCTCACATCCGTAGTGCTTTTCCTCGGCATGAAACCATACTATTGTTCACAGATGGTCTCCTCTTCCATCAGCCTTACTTCCACTACTCTTTCCCATAACTTCATGGTTTGATTCGTCAAATTAATTCCCCTGTATTTACTGCAGGTCTGCACATCGCTCTTATTCTTTAAATTAGTACCAGTACACTCCTCCATTCCTCAGACATTCCTCTCACTGTCCAAAATCCTGTTAAACAATCTAGTTAATAACTCTACTGCAATCTCTCCTAAACATCTCCATGCATATCATAAGGTCCAATTGAGTCTCCACTCTTCATCCTCTTAATACCTGCTCTCACTTTCTCCTTACTAATCCACTCTCCTCACTAGTCACACACATTTCCTATTCGTATAGAGAAAGACAGTATAACAGAGCGCTAAATCACACAGGAAGCTCATGTAGTAAGAATGAATGCAATAAAGCAAGAAACCCAAAGATCACAATATAACACGTTTCCTTTCATTGTAGCCACAGCTGCACAACCAACATGCATCATCTCTAGCAGATGCACAGACAATAATCTCATTAAATGACCCTGGGGTTTCTTGCGTTATGTGCATTGTTTTCCTGGGGATTTAAAAAGAAGGAAATCGTGTCATTTGAGGCAAATTCTCCAGGAAAGAAAACGCAAAAGTGACAAAATGCTTCATTAAAAAGTTTAACAACTGTTTTTGCTGATTTTCTATGTCTATGATTAGTAAACATTATCAGTAAAAATGTGTTTTTAACATGTCAATGTTTTCTGTGATTTTAATTATATAATAATAATGGAATAATAATAATAATAATAATAATAATAATATCTTGATAAGCTTTAATATAAGTATAGGCTAAGGCTGTATAAGGCGAGAAGCTGTAACTCTTGGGTCCACAAGAAAGTCCCTTAACCCTCTGTGCACCATGGGGGCCATATCATGACCCTTCCCTCTGACCTTCCAAAAACAAGATGGGATATGTGAAGAAAGAAGTTTAGTTTGCTGTAATGTATATGTGACACTAAAGGCTATTCTATTGTATTATCCCCCGTTGAGCAAGACAGCAATTTGAGTCGCCGCAGCGCAGTACATGCTCGTGTTCACGTGTTTACACAGCCATGTGTTTTTCTTTGGATTCATGCAGCATCTCCACTACGTCTGGTGATTTATCATTTCCCACATGTGTCTTAAGTGTTTACATTTGTTTTGAGTTTGCCCTTTGATTAGTGTGTGTTTATGGACCCCATTGTGTCCTTTTGTATTTTGTGGAGTAACACATCAGTTTATCTGAGAGTTTACCCGACCTTCTTTTTCAATCTGGCAACCATTTAGGATTTTTTTTTTCCCCATTTATAGTAAATCTTTTTTATTCTACACTTTTATCTACCTTTGATATGTTCATTCACATTCTATGAGTGATAAACTGTGAATGCCATATTTTTCCACATTAACCATTGTTAGATTTTACTTTACTGTACAGTTTTCCACTGTAACATAGCAAATGTTTTATATATATATATATATATATATATATATATATATATATATATATATATATATATATATATATATATATATATATATGTACATAAATAAACTGGACATCTATACAGAAGGGCATGGCAATAATATTAATAATAATTTAATATTATTTAAATCTTATAATATTTTAAAAATATTACTCTTTCCACCTCTGCTCTTTACAATCAACACATGAATGTGCAATTCAACATCTCAACCCTGATAGAGAAATCAAATCTATACAGAATAGAAGTGCCATGATAAGATTATACTGGATGTGGTCGGGATGACAAGCTGACGGGGGATTAGTGACATGTGATACAGTCATGTAAATACTCGAACATGAAGTCCTTGATCTACAATCCTGAAAATCAAATACAATTATGTATTATGTTTAATCAAAGACTTTATACTTGAGAACATTTGAAAAAGTTTGTAAAGAACCTCTGTTTTATGCATGCATCATGTATAATTTCATGAATAAACATCCCTTTTAGTTCTTTCCAGCAAATTGTTTCCTATAAAAGAAGACATGCAGAAACTTCACATAATGAACTTTTCCCCCCTCTGCCGATCCTTCTCGTGCTCTAAACTACTGTAGAACACAAGAGTGTAAGAACCGAGGTACAAAAGGTTATTAAGTGCTATAAAAGTCAACAATATGTGCATAATTTATGTCTCCTGGACATGACCGGATCAAAGGGGCAGCAAATCTCCAAGCATTTCCAACTTTTGATTTTTTTTTATATTTTATCTCGGCAATTTTCTCACTGAAGTACTGAAATGTTTTGAGAGCAGCATGAGGAAAACGTGAAGGCTTTCTCAGTGTCCAAGGCCCTCTCGAGAGATTACATTACTGTATTTGCTAAATTTGGCAGAAAAGATACTAAGTTTATTTAATTATTACACAAACGGAGAATACTTTTCCAAAGTTTCTATAGAGAAGTTGCAGGCCATCAAGGCTATCCAGGCCTTCATTGCTTGCCTAAACACTTTCGCTATCAATGACTTACATTTGAATCTGTTTTTATATGAACATATAGTAAATTATGCCCAATTCTCTCTATTCTCTTTATCCCTCCTTATCTTTTCTCTTCATTGTACATCCTCCAGTTGTGTATTTTTCTATTAGAGTTTCATCATGAGATGCCAAGCTCAAAGAAATCCGTGCCTGTTTTATAAAATCTGGTGCTTTAACCAATCAGATTTAGGTCTACGATAAATCTGCATTTTCACTTTCTTTGTTGGGATGGTCAGACAGCGCACTAATGAGAGCTCATGTCCCACTTGATTTTTGGTAAAAATTAAAATCTGTAGCAAACTGTTCCAGTTCAAATATATTTTGTATAGAAGGTAATTAGATTTACTTGCACTGGTGTAACTGAGCAATTTTTGTGTACTTTTGTTTTTACAAGTAATTTTACTTAAGTATGTTTTGTTTGAAGTATTGTACTTATCTACTAAATAAAAGTCGATTAGAAAGAGTGGTGGTCAGGAGTCCTGACTGATCTACAAAAAAATGTTGAAAATAATGCAACCTTGGAAAATTGCACATCCTGGAAACTACTGTACCACACAGATTCATTTTAATATAAACCATCTAATTCATCTAATCCACCTGTGTCTGGCAGTTCACCAAAACTGAGAGAACAGTTTCTTCTCTCAGGCAATCACACTCCTGAATAACTGACCATCATGTATGATGTACAACACCTCTATTTGCACTACCATGCATTCACACTTTATGTACATTACTGATCCTGCCATATACTCTGTACATTGTTATAATATTTATATAGCATTGTATAGTCTGTAGGGGCACGGTGGCTTAGTTCTTAGTGGCTCTCACACCTCCAGGACCCTGGTTTGATTCCCATCTCGGCCATGTGTGTATGGAGTTCGCATGTTCCCCCCGTGTGTCAGGGTTTTTTTCTTGGGGTTCTCCAGTTTCCTCCCGGCCCAAAAACATGCACGGTAGGTTGATTGGCACCTTGGACAATTGTCCCTAGTGTATGAATGTGTAAGTGTGTCCTGCGATGGGTTGGCATTCCATTGAGGGTGTATCCTGCCTTAATGCCCATAGATGTCCTGAGATAGGCACAGGTTCCCCGTGACACGAGGGAAGATCGTATATAGCGGTAGAAGATGAATGAATGAATGAATGTATAGTCTGTATAGTATTGTATAGTCTGTATTGCCTTGTACAGTCTGTAGTGTGTTGTATAGTCCTGTCTGTAAGTTAAATGTGTAGTGTAGTGTAATACTTTTCTGTACTTAAGAGTCACCAACAGCTGAAATCAAATTCCTTGTGTGTGTAAACACACAGGCCAATAAATCTGATTCTGATTCTAAAATATTGATGTTTCTATAACTGTGGAGTCATAATCATGGTATTAAGAGATATATTGATTCAGGACATCGCACTCTGCAAGTGAGGTGTATTATTCATGTTGGACCATGTTTGAAAATTAAAATGAAGGAATTGTATGATGGAAGAAATGAAAGAATGGAAAGAAGGAAGGAAGGAAAGACATTTTAGGAAGTATATGTAGGAGGAATGAAAGACAGGAGAGAGTAAATGTATAACGGAAATAAGGAGGAGGGAAAGAGAAATTTTGGTAAAGAAGGAAGGAAGGATAAATGGATGAACATGTATGAATGAAGGATGGATGGAAGGAAGGAAGGAAGATGAAATAAGAACAGAAACAACACCATGGATAAAAAAAGAGAATACCATATAGAAAAAATAACTAAAGAAAAGAAATGACCAGAAAGAACGAAAAAGAATAGAAGAACAAATAAAAGAACAAATAAACAAATAATAAATAAAAAATATTAAAGGTAAGAACAGAAAGAACACAACAGAAAAAAAAAATAAAAAGAACAGAACAGGAAAACATATAGAATGAAACAGAACAGAAAAATAATAGGAAATAACACAAGAAAGAAAGAAAGATGGAAAGAAATAAAAAAATAGTGGTATCTGCTTTATGCTCCACTGAATGTGTTGATGCGTCTCTGCACTGGAATTCCTCGGCTGTACAGATTTATTGACGTGATCCACATGTTATTAGGCAGCAAGGTGTCCAGTCCTCTCATTCTCTCAGAGAAAGCGCAGGATTAGCGCCTCGGCCCGAAACAGAAACTGTTTGTCAGAAGCAGGCTGTGATATTCCTGATTTTTATGCTTGCAGTAAGTAGAAGGTAATTAGGGGAATAATTATCGCTTTATCACTGGCAGGACGACGATGTTCCGCAGTGATGTATGATCAGTAAAAGAGCGCCTAATTATGATTAATTATCTCCAAATGACATTGAGGTTCCATATTCTTGTGCTCATTCAGGCAGTACTCCTGACCGCCACTCTTTTTAATTGACTTTTATTTATTTATTTATTTATTTATTTATTTATTTAAACTACCCCCCACCATGCACTTCACTCCCAGAGTGAGCATTTTTGAAACGCACTTCCCTCTTGTCCATTTGAAAATGCGAGCTGGCTGGAATGAAAAAATCCTATGTAAATGGAAAGAGAATTATTATTGAGCGCACGCTTCCCACTCGCAGCGGTAAGACCGTAACCGACGAGGTTGACACGTTCGTCTCGGTATCGATCACAGAGCGCCGAGGATCGTGAGAGGATCTTAAACCGGTGAACTTTTCACGAACGGTTTGCTGCAATTAAGGCGTGCTGTCGCTTTTGTGTCGGGAAGAAGGGGGTAATTAGCTTCTCGGTTTCTATTTGGGGAACAGGATTGCTCCAATACTGAGGTGGAACAGGGGGCAATTACTTCATAAAAGCCTGCTTTTTGAGAAAATGGGCAATGCTTTATGAAGGTCTTGGGCCTTGGTTTCAGCAAAATTGATTATTGTTAATATTTGCCCTTTTTTGGTACAGTAACTGAGTATTAGAAAGAAGAACAATCTACATTGAATTATTATTATTATTATTATTATTATTATTATTAGTGTTGTTGTTGTTGGATGTGGGGCAGCAAATCTCCAAGTATGTCCAACTTTAGATTTTTTTTCTTGCCAATTTTCTCACTGAAGTACTTGTGAGCGACATATATATATATATATATATATATATATATATATATATATATATATATATATATAACTATATATATAGAGAGTCTGGAATTAAACTCCCAACCCTGGAGGTGTAAGACAAACATGCTATGCACTAAGCCACCATATATACATGTATATACAGGGGTTGGGGGTTCGATTCCCACCTCCGCCATGTGTGTGTGGAGTTTGTATGTTCTCCCCATGCCTCAGGGAGCATTTTTTTTCTCCGGGTTCTCCGTTCTCCTACACAGGTTTGATTGACACCTTGGAAAATTGTCCCTAGTGTGTGAATGTGAGTGTGTGAATGCCAAAGCCCTCCGATGGGTTGGCATTCCATAAGAGGTGTCTCCTGCCTGAGAAGAAGTCGGATAAAGCGGTTAGAATGCCTATCTACGTGTGTGTGTGTGTGGATATGTATATATATATATATATATATATATATATATATATATATATATATATATATATACTATAATAGAAAAAAAAACTAAATAAAACAACAATACATACAGCAAATATACATGTGAAATGTGTACAAAAACAAAACAGTGTTCAAGAATATTATAGAATTGAAAACTGACAAGAATTTCTGACAGACAGACAGACAGACAGACAGATAGACAGATAGATAGATAGATAGATAGATAGATAGATAGATAGATAGATAGATAGATAGATAGATAGATAGATAGATAGATAGATAGATAGATAGATAGATGTCTTAGAGAAAAAAATGCCTTAGATAGCATGTCTTAGAGAAAAAGCAAGGAGTTGTTTGTGAGTTCATTGATTCGATTCTGAGTTGATTGCCCTGATTCACTGAAAAGAACCGGATTTCCCAGGAGGAATTCTCTCTTCTCACTGCCTGTGTTTAATGACATTTCACTACAGAAATGTGTCAGAATAGTATACAATTTTAATTGTGTCCAAGTTTCATAAGTTGCATAATCCAATCAATCCAGTCAGGGAAGTAGATTTTCAGTGTTTATGTTTAAAAAAGACTTCATTAGAGAGAGATTTGTGCTGAGCTGACAGAGAATGCTGGACTCTCGCTCTCTCTTTCCTCTTCACTCTCAGTCTCTCGCTCTCCTTCCATCTTTCAGCTTACAACTCTCTTATCCCTCCTTCGTTTCCCTCTCCCACTCGAACGAGACAGGCAGCAGCGAACTGAAAGGTGGGAGGACAGGAGAGAAGACAAAAAAGCTTGTCACAGTGCGCTAGCCGTTTTTTTGTCACTTTGAGAGCAGAGCCTGTAAGCGAGCTAGCAGCCCCGGCATCCGTTTGTGGGAGGCAGGGTGAGATGGAGTTCATCTGGAACCTCTCCATCCCAAATATGCTGCAGAGAAAGAGATTGTGTGCGACTTGGCAATCCTGTGGCAGTTAGCGTGCTAAATCCTGATGCCACACGGGTGCTAATCTAACAAACAGCAGCTGCAATAACACACAAAAAAAAATCAAAACAACAACAACAAAAAAAAATCAAAACTCGGCTATAGGCGTTTGCATATTTGACTATGGTTTTGCATTTTTATTGTAGGTTTTTTCTTTTTAAGTCATATGCTAGTTTTCATAGTCTCATGTAAGCGATCAGAGCTAGGCCTCCAGGCTTAGCATAAATCTCAGTCAGGTCAATTTACCCCAATTATATATATATATATATATATATATATATATATATATATATATATATATATATATATATATATATATGATTGCTCTACGTTAACTGAAGATTAAACGTATGTTTAATCATACACTTATATATATTACATTTTACTCTGAAATCATTCCCTTTAGTAAAAATTATTAAATATTAATGTTTATTTCAAATTGAAAAACTATTATTTTAATATTATTTTTGATTAATGTGTGATTAATCACAAGTTAACTTATGCAATTAAATATTTTAATCGATTGACATTTTAATATTATGTGATATATATATATATATATATATATATATATATATATATATATATATATATATATATATATATATATATATATATATATATGTATCAGTGTAGTGGTCAGTGTTATGATGAGGAGTTTCAATTCAAGCTAATTCTTTTCCAAAGGCAAATTTGTTTAAATCTATTCGATTAGGTCCAGATGAACTCATCTGCCAAAACGGGAGCGAAAAAACAGAAACACACACACAGGGTCCATTTTCTTAACAGCTGGGAGTTCAATTAGCAGCTGATAGGAGAGCAGGAGTTTGGACGCTCCGGTTTCCGATTCCTCATTAAAAGGGGGGACGGCGTGGGCCGCCTCGGCACTGCGGGCCAGAATAGAAGAGTAATGTTCCTCTACGCACAGCTGCTAACTGACAACAAAAGGCTTGTCAGGATGATTAATGGCTGGGGAAGCCTCTCTTTGTTACCGACGCTGCACTGCTGCACCGCTACACTGCTAAAAAGCTGCTAAAGTTGGGCAAAAGTGTTGTGCGAGGGCGGCACAAAGTAGCGCGCTGTTCAGAGAGGCGCTAAACACTCGATAAAGTCTGCATGATATCAGGGGAAGAAAATAAAAAACCCACAACGCTCAAGCTGGTAAAGAAACAGGCGTGTCACATGGCCAAGGGTAGCATTATGTAACTGTAATATAACATTAATAGACCACCGATGGAAGATTTCCCACATGGAGGTCAGTGGAATTATGAGATCGTTTGTCTTTGAACGTTCAAGTCGATAAGGTCAAAAGGTCATCGCAGCTTAACATTTTACTTTCTGGTGCAAAATGTATGGCCTTCTAAGATATGACAGAGCGGATGGAGAAACACATTCACTCATTGATTTGTTTTTATGTCAGCTTAAAAATTCAGTCCTTCATCCTTGCTCCTTCATATTGCAGGATTTCCTGTAAACTTATAGTGCTTCATAACGCTCCAGTAATCTGTTCTAATATAAATTACTACAAAAAATAACAATATTTATTATTATTATTATTATTATTATTATTATTATTATTATTATTATTATTATGGCTTGGTTGCAAATATGCATAATAGTTTCCAGAAGAATAACTAATGCTATGGATTAAAACAAACAATTATGGATCTATTATAAATTTCTGATGTATTGATAAAATAGACATGTGGATGAAATAACTTTCAGCGCAACATTAGATGTTAATGAAGCATTAATAAACTAAATATAATGGGTTATGGATATAAGCTAAATAGAAGCAGTGTCAATGTATATTCAAGGGATATTAACGCAACTTTGAGGTCGTTTTTATGTTTATAAAACTTATTATTATTATTATTATGCTTTTAAGTAATAGTTTCAATTTCATATGAAATTAATAGGACAGTTATAATGAGGAGTGAATACTGACTTCATAGAAAGTGTTCCCAGAGAGACGAGGAAATTGACCGACTTGCAGAAAGTTTCTGACAGGAAGGTTCGTTAACTTCATCTGTGGCTTTTTAACACTTTTATATCTCAGATGCTTCTCGACATCTCTGGCACAAACTGCCATCCATTCCTGCATAAACAAGCTGTTACTCTCAAAATTATCAGTGGCTTTTGGAAAGTTCAGTACTATACTATGTGCCTTAACGAATTATCAAGAAATAGCTTATAGCACATTATTAGCGCTTTATGCAGCATTGTTCTTAATAATAAAATTCAGTAATCATTTGTTACCAAGTGAACATATAAAATGCAGTTAGAATTATGCATATGGACTTTATAGAAAGTTTTACTGAAAGGATTTATTTCCCATTATGAATCTGTGAATGTTTTATGAAGCATTATAAAAGTGCAGAAAAAAATACATTGAACTTACAAAGATTTATGACCACAAGCAAACAGCAAAAGGTTCATTAAGTTTTTAACGCTTTTATTCGTCAGGCGCTCCTCAACATAAACTACCATAGATTCCCACAGAAACAAAAGTAGATAGATAGATAGATAGATAGATAGATAGATAGATAGATAGATAGATAGATAGATAGATAGATAGATAGATAGATAGATAGATAGATAGATAGATAGATAGATAGATAGATAGATAGATAGATAGATAGATAGATAGATAGATAGATAGATTACTACATAGGAATTTGAGAAACAGATGTGAACATTGTGTGTGTGTGTGTGTGTGTGTTTTGTGCAGACAGTGTAAACATATATGTACAGAGGAATTATATAGAGAAACGAAGAACATACAGAGTGGAGCAGAACTGTGTGATATTTACTGGTGAATAAACTCACTAAACTGCATCGTAAGTAAGATACTCCAGGCCTAAACAAGAGAAACGTTCTCACGGTGAGGATCTCCAAACATTTAAGCTCTTTGTGAATTCACACAGACATGTGTCTGGCTCAGCCGGCTCTGACACCGTGGATTTTTTCTTCACCTAAGGCTTTTGTGTGGCGAGACTCACCTGGGATTGCACTGTTGTGATGCTTTAAGTGAGAGAGAAATCAGACCTTTAGACACAGTGTCACACAGGTTATGAACTGTAGGATGGACTGTTCGCCGCACTGACAAGCTTGGCATCATGGGAATATCTAAGAAAGACAGGATAGGGAAAAGAGAAGTCAGATCTTGGTTCTGACCTGAATGAAAAAACAAACAAACAAACAAACAAGTATTTTGGCTGAGGTGGAAAAGAGTGTACGAACAAAAAGTTGGTTAAAGCCAAGTTCATACACAAGCACTTTCTGACAACTGACATTAATCTGCATGAGTGCTTATTCCGAATGAATTCCCCACAGAGTAATTCCACAACACTAAATGTCAAACTCACACCGCATCTCCCTCACGTCGACTTCATTTCGTGTGCTACGACATTTGTGTCATCCGTGGTCCACTTTTACACAACATTACAGCAGATGTCCTGAATGGCGTGTGCTCAGAAGAACTTCAGACAAGTTTTAGGAGCTTGCGTTTCTTCTGCGCACTTTCTAAGAGCAGCTTCATGGGAGCAGAAAAAAAGAAAACTTTTCTTCAGGCTTTTTGTTCCCCTTTAGAAAAAAATAACACATCTCTATCAAGCCCAAGCCCAACCCAACATGTTGGAGCTATTCTGAGAAGCATGGCATGCGTCAACGGTTCTTCTCCTCATGTGGCACAGCAGAGATGGAGGGAGAGAAAGAGGTAAAAACTGGAACATCCAAGCATTGTCGATCTGCAAAACCCAGGATGAAACAAAGAGTCTGGAATCAGACTCTTTACAGACAGATAGATAGATTGAGATATATATATATATATATATATATATATATATATATATATATATATATATATATATATATATATATATATATATATAGATAGATAGATAGATAGATAGATAGAGAGAGAGAGAGAGACAGACAGACAGACAGACAGACAGACAGACAGATAGATAGATATAATAAAGAGCATTGATTAAACTTATAGCCAATCAGAATCGAATATTTAGACACACCGTGGTATAAATTCATGATTCTTGTCCATACTAAAAAAACGTCTATGTGTTCTGGTTTCGACAGTTCGCAGGTGAACATGTTTCTCTCGGCAGCTGTTTCTGCTGCACACGTGGCACCGTGATGAATATTAACGAGCACTGAGTCTACTGATGTGCATAAAACTTCTATATGACAACTTATACCAGGTACTGTATTCATAAGCTACGGCTGCCTTCACTGCGTACTATACAATGCTCATCCGTCTGTTAATGATTGTTAATGAAAAACATGCAACGTTCATCATTCTTGAGTGCACCATTGGCGTCACAGGATCCAAGAAATCAATCTGAAAAGACAGACAGTATTTTTTTTCCCTCCAAAGGCAGGAGCAGAGCCAGACAGTGAATAGGTAAGCACTGGCTGATTGTGTTGAGCGAATTTGGAATTGAAAAGGATTAAAAAAAAAAGAAGGAAAGGAAAATAACCACTAGCACTGCCAAAGCAAGTCCCAAAATTCCAGCGCTACATTCGGCCGTAATTAAAACAAACAGTGATTATTAGGACCACCGACTCTCCCTTCAGCAAAACAAAACAAAAAAAGATAAAAAGCAACCCCTGATGACTCGATTCATGAGCTGTCGAACTTCTCACAAACGTCAAAATTGCAAGTGGGAGAGAGGGACTTTGGTGGAGGAGTGGAAGAAATGAAAGGCTTTGGGTGTTCCTAATCTTAGATACGGCACCCGGTTCTCTCTCTCTCTCTCTCTCTCTCTCTCTCCCTCTCTCATGCCCTCTCTCTTTCTCCATTTTGAAGAAGCTTATCTCTCTTTCCAGCTATAATTTAGCAGATACGAGTCTGGCAGCTTCCAAGAGTGCCTTGGGAAGAGACTGTGCATAAACTCGGGACATGAACAGGAAATGTACATACATTATTACATTATACATACAATGCATTGTAAACATCAATACTACCAACAATAATATTAATCATCTAACACTAAGAACCCCCAAAATTAAAAAAAAAAAAAAAAATATATATATATATATATATATATATACTACACATTAAACATCCTTTTTTTCTTCATTTTTTTTATAGTAGGAGAATGTCCATGGTTCATATACAATAACCAAGTGCAGTCTATAACATATGCCCCATCCCCCTAAGGCGAGAGGACATGAATATTTACTGTATGATTAATATATAGTGGTGATTTTTCTCATGTGTGTATATTTAGTCTCAGGAAAAATTCTAAAGATATTTTGATGAGCAAAATGACACACGAGCAAACACTGAATACATCAGATTTGACCGGCACACTGTAGCTAAATAAAGGACAAAAAGAAAAATATCTCTGGCATTTCTACGACTTCAGTGTTCTATATAAGATCCAGTGGTGGAAAAGCGGAGAGGAACTGCATTCTAATAAAAGTCATGGATCTCAAGTTTAAGTTTGGACAATTATTTATTTGAATAAAAATTACTATACTTATATTATACTCTCATTCCTATGGATAAATAAGATTCAAATGTAAATGGTCACTGGTTAGCTAGTGTTAAATTGTGTTAAACTTGTTAAAGTAACAATCTAGCATACAAATGTAACTAGCTAATAAATTTACCAATCATTCTAGCTAACAAGCTGATATTGAAACCTGTGCAGGAGGTGGTAGCTCAGTAGTTAGGGCATTTGAGTCTCGAATGAAAGGTCGCCAGGTCAAATCACAACAGATCCCAAGACCCCTAACGAAAGCAGTTGAAAGAGAGGATGAAATGAGAAACTGTACAAAATTTGCAAAAAAATAAATAAATAAATAGAGATTTTCTGGTTTCAGATAATGCATGTTTGTCCGCGTTATTTCTATGCAGCAAATAAGGTAAAAGGCTAAAATAAAAAAGACTTGGACAGTGAATGAGTGGGAGAAAGCTCTGTGGAGACTAAAGGAACCAACATGGCAACCATTCCATTTTTCAACTCTAGGCAACAGCCGGTCATTGGAAGAGACTTCACTGTACAACAAGCCAACAAGCAGAAGAAAAGAATAAGTTCAACATTACATTACATTTAAATTTTCAGCATTTGGCAGACGCCCTTATCCAGAGCGACTTACAATTGAGCAATTGAGGATTAAGGGCCTTGCTCAAGGGCCCACTAGTGGTAGCTTGGTAGTAGTGGGGTTTGAACCTATACTATTCTGGTCCAGAGTCCAACACTTTAATCACTGGGCTACGACCTCCCTACCACTTTCAAGCTCTGTACGAGTCATTTCGAGAGCCAACAGATACCTGCACTGTTGTCTATTATGGAATGTCCTGCCCAGTCAAGGCACCTAAACCGATTAGCTACACAAAACTGGACTACCGTAAATTCCGGACTATAAAGCGCACCTGGATATAAGCCGCATCTGCTCTATTAAAAAAAAAAAACCCCAAAAAATTCATAAATAAGCCGCACCTGCATACAAGCCGCATCCGCTTTTGAATTGTAAATGTACATGTATGTACCTAAATAGATCCTTTCCTAACCTGTATTTTAACACGGTGTAACGGTGGACGCTGCACAGAGACGCGGAGATCCGGAATTCATACAAAACAGGATTTATTAGAATAAAGAACTCAGGAGACGCCGCTCAAACGGAGCGGCCAGACAGGCTAGGGAGCCTTGCGCTCTGCGCGCCGTGGTACCGGGAGTACCGGAGACTTGGAAGTCCGTGAATCGGGAACAGACAAAGGTTAGGCATAAACATATATCGAGCGTCCGTGTCCACGACACTAGGTATGTGCTACGAGCCCGGACGGGGATTGTAGGGTGAACCGGGCTTATATCGGGAGAGGGAAAATCAAAAACCGCTGAGGCTGTATTGTGTGTGTGTGTGTGTGTGTGTGTGTGTGTGTGTGTGTGTGTGTGTGTGTGGGTGGGGAAAAGAGCAGGGTAGGAGAGAGAGCACTGAGCAGAAACTTTACTGATTAAAACGGGACAGAACGAAGAGAAAATAAGCGCTATTTACCTTCATTTCTCCTGTGTGTGAAATGACGTCACCTTGTAAAGATAGAGTTTGTCCTCCTTCTATCCGCTTCTACCCACTTATATCTGCTAAAGAGGAACTAGCGCATTCTTCTTCTTTGCATTTATTTTGTCTTAGTTTTGATTCTAATTCCGGTTAGAGCCCCTAGCGGTCGGGAAAAAATCTGCAGAATAGCCGCACCTTATTATTAGCCTCATGGTTCAAAACCTAGGAAAAAAGTAGCGGCTTATAGTCCGAAATTTACGGTAGTTATCTAAGTTAAAATTAACTTAACTACTATAAAACTTTAGAAGTTAGTTAAAAAATAATTTTAGATCAGTTATCCAAAAATGTAACTTCAAGCTAATAGCACAAGCTAATGTATAAATGGTGCTAACTTGCTAATTTAACAAGCTTCTCCCAACATGATTCTTTAAACATTCAAATCAACAAAGTGTGAACAGTAAACAACAAAATAAACATCTGCCAAGAAAAAGTAAATGAATTATTTTGAGGGTTAAAATGACAAGATAAAGAATTAAAAGAAATACTGAAACTGCACTTCATTTGGAGTAAAATAGAAATCTTCCTTTAAGAATTTAAGAAAGTCGAGTCATTTCTACTCCTGGTCTCCTCACAGGCGCTGAATTACTGCTGTAATGCCTGAAAACATTTATTTCTTTGTTTGTTTTAGCTCAGCAGAAGTCTGAAACATTTGGAGAGGGAACGCAGATCGAATTCGCACGAAGAGCATAGCTCCTCTTTCTCCTCGGTGTGATTGCAGCACAGTTCATTAGTTCAGGTTACATAACTATGCTAATGACTCCATGGCTTTACTGCACTGATCGCACCATGGGGATTTAACACTCTTTTTTTAAAGGAATTATATAAACCCGAGAGACGCTTTTTGATGAAATAATTAAAGACCAGTCCCTGATCCTGATGCACTACTGATGAACCCCATGAAGATCCTCCATCTGCTTTTTTCTTTCTTTCTTATTCTTTTTCCTGTTCATTGCCCTGGAAGTAAACATTCTGGGATCGAGTCCAAGCGGACTTGAAGGCTGAGGTCATATTCAGAGGGGTTTAATGAACTGTAATATACCTGTAGTTAGAGTCTTGTTTGTCTAATTGGTTTCATCCGCCGATGCTCAGTTTACTCAAGAGTTATCGCACGATATCGCTGAGGTAATCAAGCAAGAGGTAATCAATACAACTAAAATGACTCTTCTGTTATTCACTGAATTTTGGACTTTTAAGGGAAAGAAAAACAAACTCAATTCTTGGCATATTTACAGTGTTGTTTCTTATGTATTTTTTTAAATGTATTTTACATAGACAGATTATTGTCAATGAACATGACAATAATCATCATACAGCATACAGCCTTTGGTAGAATTGAGGATTAGGGGTCTTTCTCAAGGTTCCAGTAAGTGGTGTTTAACATTTAACCATTTTCCCAGTCTGTGACTGAGACAGGAGAAGTCCACACATCCTTCCCTTAAGTAGAAGTACAAATGTTGTAAGTAGTGATAAACCTTAAGTTGAAGTAAATAAGTTTGTGCTATGACATGTACTTAAAAAGTAAAGTAAAAATGATCTGTTTTAGTGTCAAACTGGTGACCTCACATCATAATAATATATTGAAGCGACTCGCTCACTTTGGGCTGAACACTGACACGGAAAGACGTAACTTGGGGAAAGTGAGGAGTGGCTGGAGTGGAAGAGGTAGTGCTCCACTATGTCTATTATCCCGATAGGAGTGCTTCTTCCGCGGGTCTCCATGGGTACATAGGGGTCAGGCTCTTACCTGCCACAGGGCCATGGAGTCTTCCACATCGAAGCTGTTGTGAATCACACAATGGCAGGAAATAGGCACTGAAAATGGTGCAATAAAAAAAAGATGATCAAATATATTAAAAGTCTGGTTTAAAAGTGTAAGAAGTAGAAAGTATTGCTATTTGGTGAAAAAATATATAAAAATTAAAAAAAATAAAAAAATCAAATAAAAGTAAAAAAAAAAAGGAAAAACTGATACCAGTACAACAACAAAGTATTTGTGCTTCACTGCTTTACATCTCCGCTTTAAGTTGCAAGAACAACTTATTACTAGCTTATGGGTATTTATAGCATATTATTGCACATATAATCTGATTAAAATAGCCATGTAATGTATGCACATGCGTTCATTAATGTGATCTGGTTTGAACTATTCGATTATATCATTATATATACAGAGATGCAAACAATATATAACACATCATGGTAGCACATCAGCTGTACAGAAATTTACACACTCTTGTATGACAAAATATACAGATGACTGATAGTTCCATCTGTATGTCTCTAAGAACAACTTTGGAATGCACACAACTGTGTAGAACACATTGCAGATGCATTAACGTTTTGATTCACGTGAACTTACGAGACCCAGAAAGCCAGCTCCATCAACATAGTTTGAAGAGGATGATCTTTTGCTATTTAGCTCTAACCCTCTTGAACACCTTGGGAATAATTGTGACTGCACCCCAGACCACTTCAAAACTCACAGAATGGTTGCAATATTAGTGAGAAAATCCTCCTCAATGTGCAGAAGAAACTTTGAGAGGAACCTGACTCATCTTCATATTTTGTGTAAAATTGCTTATTACCTTGTTGGACTTTCTATCCAATCAGACTCCAGCTATCAAATCACATGTTGCCATGAAGCCTATAGAAATGAACTGTGTGAGCTCTTGTTAGCTTCAAATCCGCAGTGTCATTCATTACAGTTCCATCATTGTGTCAATGTTCTCTTTACTGATGGAGTGGAAAAAGTTGTAAGCAGTGTATTCACCGAACCTCAGTCTTCTGTCAGTTCATTTTTAAACCCTCACACCGATTGGTCGCTGCAGATCTTGGAGGCGGAGCTCAGTTAAATGGCTGCACATTAAACAGCTTTATGTCTGAGTTTATTCATAGCAATTCTGACAGTCCTGCTCTGTTTTTAGCTAACACTCCAAACAAGCCACGGGAATGGAAAGTAATTATCTGTAATGATGAAGTCATCCTGCCTTACGATTTCATATAATTGGTTTTCTCAGCGCTGATACCGCAGAGCCCATGAGACCCAGAACACACAGTAAAAGCACTTATTGCTGCCGCTTTAATAACGAACACAATAAATTCCTCGGCCTGAAAAACATTAGCAACTATAAATTCGCTGGTAACAGCTGTCGTTTATCCTGATTTGTGCATTTCGGTTGCTGAGATGTGAACTAAAAGAGTCCATTCGCTTTCAGATTAGCATTCTGGTTTATGTGGGTCACATGACCACAGCCATTTACATCAATTTGATTATATTCATTCATTCATTCATTCATCTTCTACCGCTTTATCCGATCTTCCATCGGGTCACGGGGAGCCTGTACCTATCTCAGGCGTCTATGGGCATTAAGGCAGGATACACCCTGGATGGAATGCCAACCCCCCTACGCCACCGTGCCCCCTGATTATATTCACAAAAAGACAAAATTCTTTACCCTGTGGGGCACTGTGGCTTAGTGGTTAGCACGTTCGCATCACACCGCCAGGGTCTGGGTTCGATTCCCGTCTAGGTCATGTGTGTGTGGAGTTTGTATGTTCTACCCGTGCCTCAGGGCTATTTTCTCTGGGTTCTCTGGTTTCCCCCCAGTCCAAAAACATGCATGGTAGGTTGATTGGCACCTTGGAAAATTGTCCCTAGTGTATGAATGTGTGTGTGAATGTGATTGTGTGTGTTCCCTGCGATGTGTTGGCATTTTATACAGGGTGTATCCAACTTTAATGCCCATAGACGCCTGAGATAGGCACAGGCTCCCCGTGACCCGAGTGAAGATCGGATAGCGGTAGAAGATGAAGGAATGAATGAATGAATGTTTACCCTGTTGAACTCTCTATTGTTTCCATATTAGAAATAATGGCAAAACTTTGTGGACACCTGACCATAACATGTTTGCTTTATGAACATTTTATTTAAAATGTAGTCCTCATTTGCTTTTACAAAAGCCTCCACTCTTGTGTTAAGATGTTCCTATGGATTTTTTGGAGATTTGGAAATTTTTGTGGAGGCCTGGGGTGCAATCAGAGTTCATATTCATTCATTTCAATAGGACTGAAGTTAGAGCTCTGTTGCACGAGGAATTTCACCAAATCTAACCCATGTTAAGCATAACTTAAGGGGCATTGTTATGCTGGAACAGGTTTGGGACGTCTTATAAGATCGTCCTATAAAATTATGTGACTTAATGGGACCAGGATGTGGAATTCAGGAGTCTGAATATTGCGTATATATTATCTTTCATGAAACAAAAGATTCAGGAGGTGTACTAATCATTTTTTCTATTCTGTACAAACTTTTCACTAGCGAGGGATCAGCACCATCTGAATGAAGCAGTCTAAGATAAGTCATTAGTCCTGAGTCATAAATTCAAATTACTTCCATTCCCTTTCATCTAAAAAAATATCATTCTCATTATTCATACTCCTCAAAATTGCTCATTTGTCATATGTAAAGCTAGTGTTGTTCTCAATGTCAGGATTTAAAGCTTTAAAAATATTTGTAAATTGAAGGAGATTTTAGAGGAGATTAAAATGATTATTCAAATCATTTGGAGAATAATGTTCCCATTGCATTTCTTATATATTTTACATATAAATGTGCCTCACATTTATGACTGATGCTAATACTTCTGGGGTTTTCTGGATGATCTAACATGTGGCTAAAAAATGCAAACCACCAGTTGACCATGAAGCACAGATCCTGGGTTTGCATGGTGTTTAGTGCAGGTGCTTCAGTTTTTGGCCTGATGAGCATTTGGCAAAGTTTCCATACAACTCGTTGGCATGGAGGCGGCATCTCATCATTATCATTGGAGATTAAAAAATGAAGCCAGCATCTGCACGTTTCCAACTCAAATCCTTGGAGAGTTTGGGAAGGGGGGTGGGGGGTTAGGCTTTTCCAGGAAAGAAAGATTTAGGCGCCTACAGAATTGCAGAAATCGGATGTCTTTATATAATATCAAAATCCTGGGTGCTGATTGGTTAGGGCAAATGTCAGTTCATTTTATAGAGAAGCTACAAATCAGGGGTATGTAGTGAGGCATCAGGGCCAGCCTTCAGAAATGAACTATATTGGCTCTTGGTAACTTCAAATATACATTGCATAAAGTTGTTGCTTCAACTAATGCCATTGTGATGCAATGCCCCTTCATCCAGTCACATGGTGTAGCAGAGCTGGACCATGACTCAGAAGCCATTGCCTGAGAACCAATTAAGGACTCCTCCCTATTTGCAGCAGGAGAACTATATAAGGGACACACACACACTGACTGCTGAATATTTAATAGCAAACTATGGTTTGTTGTTTTGTTTCATGCCAGCCAGGTTTTCCATGTTTCATGATTTATGTTCCATGTCCCATGCTCTAAGACCAACATGTTCAGACCAAAAGCTGTTATCTGTGTATGCTTGTTTTGCTGCTTTGCCATTTGTCTAACCTGTTTGTCATTATTGACTTCTGCCTGCCTGACTATTCTTTAATAAAGCAAACAATTGGATCCTTACCTCTGTCTCCACGCCTACGCTGCCATGCCTATCCATGTCTACGCCAAATCTATATTCAATAACACAGCCAGAATTTTATGGACATTTAAACCTCTTTTGTTTTGTCAGAGAGCGCAGCCGTCAGAGCTTGCAACCTGCATCCGTTGCACAATCTCAGATATACGTTTGTGGATTTAATGGCTGTTTATTCATTTTGCAGTGGTTGACAAAGGAGAAGAAATTGATTTGGTTGCAAGGGCAAAATGATAAAGGGTCAAACAGTTGTTCATGAACCATGTCTACTTTTGCATATTCCTTTTGTATACTTACACAACAACACACAATTTTCATTATAAATCCACAGGAAAATTCACTGGAAAATGCATATGAAATTTAACTCATTAAAATGAGTTCATTGGGGTTCTTGCTTTAGTAAGGACATTCATACTGACTGTATGACATGCCTGTGTGTGATACAGCGCTCTGTTATACTGCACTACTCCTTAATATTGATGGTTTCTTTATCCCTAGTGTCATAATCATTAAAAGGTGGATTGATACAGGCACCACTATGGTAGTGTGATACATGTAGATTACGTAGTAACCCAGTGTTTATATAGTAATGACTTCAGTGTGAAATTTAAGGGTAGAAAATGGGTTGTTAGATAAGTATCATTAGATCATCTCGGGAAATCACCTATCATTGCTTTTATATCTCAAAATTCTGTCTTGTAATACTAGAAATTGTTTTCAAAGAGATTTATTATCAATTATGTTTCTATATGTTCACTACTCTACTCACTACTACTCCACCACTCAGGCCACTGATCTGGAAGCTGGCCTGCTAAAATCGCAAAATCCCCAGTATATTGAGCAGCGATCTTCCTGTCCTCGAAATGGCATCATATTGTCTGAAAAGAAAATGGCTTTTTCAGCTGACTGCATAATTAGCTTATTATCGTTGTTGCTGTTGTTGCGACTCTCAAATGATTACTTGCGCAAATGTAAATGTGTCTCATGATTGAGTCATTTGTACATTCCTAGTTCATAAACTGCCATACAGCACACGTTATGCTAAATTTGCGATTTATTCTTTATTGTGTATTATGTCAGTTATTATTAGACCTCGGCTGTCTCGGTTCAACTGGGTTTATTTTTTTAATTTCATTTCTCTTGATTGCTTAATGTAGCACTGTGGAATGATCTGGCACCACACTAAATGTCTCTTTCTGTTTATACGAAACCCGCGTTCTTTTCCATAGTGCTCATCAGTTACACGCTAGATAATTTTGGTGTGTTAATGGGTTTTTTTACCATAATTACGGGGGTACCTGAAATCCTAAACTCCACTAATCTACACAAACCAGAGCAAATTCTGGTTTGCAGTTCAGCATGTGCAGAGTTATATTACGTAATAATAGTGAAAAATAGATGCTGAAATATTTAAATTGGATTTTAATTTTTATTGGATTTACTCTAATTGTTGTGGGGAAATAGTCAGATGAATAAAACAATTCTTTAAAAAGAAATTATAGCTTTCTATGTAAATAACAACAACAACAACAACAACAATAATAATAATAATAATCTATTTCCTCCAATTGTTGTTATTGTTTTTGTATTATTATTTTACAGCTTTTGTTAGCTTTTTATTATTTAATACATTTATGGGTATATATATATATATATATATATATATATATATATATATATATATATATATATATATATATGTGTGTGTGTGTGTGTGTGTGTGTGTGTGTGTGTGTGTGTGTGTGTGTGTGTGTGTGTGTGTGTATTTGTGAATTGCATGAATGTAATCTCATTCTTATTTGCTGTTTATTTCTTCTTCTTTATAATGTTTTACAAAAAATACTCTGCAGTAAAAACACTATAAGGTAATAATCTCTCGCATTTTTTAATGAAATATTCCCAGACAGTACATTCTATAAATCAGTCATGTCCTGTATTTAGTTTTTGGGGATGACTGGACAGCCATTTGATGAAGAAAAAAACAAAAACAAATTAGCTTAAAATATCACAAATAAGTACACGTGGCTAAGCAAAAGTTTTCACAGCAGATATCAGTTTTAAAAGGGAAAATATATACATATATACACATGTACAATGCTGCTATTTGACAAACTGTCATGGGCACTGATGAAACCATGACACGCTTGTGACATGTTTATGTCACGAGGTTCAGGTGAAATATTACGCAATCCCAGCAGTCCGCTGCCTACAGCATGGCTAACACTGATCCACAAAACATCATTCACTCTTCCTCTGACTCACTCGCTCATCTGCTCAGCCAGACTCGTATCCGCAGGCTTCCAGACGGGGAAAAGAAAAAAAAATCTGCAAAGGCCGACACCATCACCTGGAGCCTGGCGGACGAGACGCTGCCTGACAGCAGAGATTTTTTTCTTTTTTTTTTCCTCTTCTATTCGTCTTCTGGCTTGGCAGCATGGAAAGTCATCCTCTGGTGGAACAATAAAGAGCCTCTAAAAATCCCCAGTGAGACTGCTTGTTATCTAGCGATGAGACATCTTAACTGTGGATTGAGTGGTGGAGGAAGGGTTGGAGCTCTGCGGGGGGAAAACCTGAGGCACAGAGTTCTCCTGAACACATTAAGATGTCTAACGGCGATTGTTCTAGGTGAAGCTTGGCTTCCCTGCTGAGGAGGAAGACTTTGGGGTGTTTATGTGGAAATCGACACGTTTTTGAAGGACGTGAAGGACAGGGGGACTTTCAGGTGCTGTTTAGGATCGCCTTTCAAGTCCAGCATGGTTCTCGTAAGGGTTTTGGGCTGCTGTGATTGGCAGGACAGCATTTCTCCCAGACATGAACCAGACAGTTTTGCTACTGTACTGTACCTTGTTGGTTACAGATAGCTGTGGCCTAGATCTCCTCTTGAGAGGGCAAAAACAGTTCATCTCAATTATTAGCAATTATCAATTGCAATTATTAGCAATTAGCAATTATCAGCACCTCTGGGGTTGGTCAAATCCTGCCTCTGTCTTCTATAATTATACATGTTCTTGTATTTTAGAGGTTTTCGCATGATACTGTGCAGGTTACTCCTAATGATACCAGACACGTGTACTATCCTGATTGGTGCTACCAAAGAGTTTGTACTGTGTGAATGACCGTGATTATGTCTAGCAGCCGGTTTGTATTATGTCTAAGGTGTTTATTACATTGTGTGCTAAAGGCTATAGTTGGATAGATTGATTGATGGATAGGTGGATGAATAGACAAATGGACAGATGGATGGATGGATTAACAGAAAGAAAGCAATGGATAAATAATTTAATTCACTTTGATTCAGGTTCATAAATATGTTCCAGAGGTCTCACTCTATGTTCAAAATATTTTCCCTTAATTATATCGTCATAAACACTCAGACTGAAAAGTCGATTCTGCGTAAATCAAAATTGCAAGTCGCTTTGCGCTGTACTGCAACATTTTATTCCGCTGCAATGTCCCAAATCAGCTGACCTTTGACCTTTCTCCCCATCCGCATAAACACTTAATTTTTCCATTGCGTCTTCGATGCCTTGGCCCGTCAGCACATTGCTATTTTTTTTTATCCACGCTCACGTTCTCGTTCTCCTCCAACTTTGCATTTCTTTCTTTAGCACTTTTCCTACCTATAATGAGGTCCGATGTAAATTGGGTCTCTGTGGACGTGCAGGATGTAAATCCCTGAGGATCCTCCAAACCCCAGGGGTGTTTCTGTCTTGTGCTTTGAAGGAGAAATGAACGCATCAGGCTGAGGGTTTTGCTGTGTGGATCTTTTGGGAAGCGAAGAGAACATGATGGGAACACATACACAGCAAGTTGTATTGCAGTACAAGTGTGCAGTTTATCTGGATTAGACAGGCTTAGTTTTCTAAATAGTTTTCACTTAGGGAATGTGTCCTGGGAATGCTGGCTGTGAGGCAGGAATGGATGAGGCCTGGTTTCACCAAATCAATCACACAAAGGTGTGTAAGAATATTTGTTTATTATTCTGAACTCCAGTTCAATATTCTAGATCATATCATTTTACTGGCTTGATTCTTTCAATCTTGTCCATCAACATGAGTGAATCTTTTTATACGTTATTTATTTCACCCCCCCCCCCAACATGAGACTTTGACAATACTGTAGTTCCAATAATAAAAATATGATAATGCAGGAAAAGTAATAATAAAAAAAATTGTAGCTTCAGCTCTAATATTGTCCGTGTCTCTGACTCCATAATTATTGTAACAATAATATTAAGATTCAGACCAAAACAAAAACGTGATCTACTGAATGGGAGACACATGACAAAAGAACGAACGACTTGGACCAAAAGACTCATGAGATGAACGGCTCAATTCTGTTTATTGCGTAATGTATTGCATAGGGTCTGTGGGAATCATGTAACAAAAGAACAAATGACTCGAAGAGAGGTTGGGTACACAATTCTGTTTCTGGGAAGATTGTGACACTTTGCCTCCATGTTTCTGAAGAGATGACTCGCGTTTCTGTATCACATGAATAGCCCATCAATAAAACGCAAGTCTAATGCAAAAAAATCATGAAGCCAATTTTTTTCCCTTATCTTCCTTTTACTCCTTTTCCTGTTTGTAGCTGAATACACTGGAACTTGGATTTGGTCATCCGACCTGAGCGTTTGATTCTGAGGTGTTTTTCTGCTTACCATGGCTGTTAAGAATGATTACAGCCAAGTGAATAAAGAGTAAAAAACTTTTGCAGTTACTGTTGCAGGTACTGGATACAGAATGATACTTGTGCTAATTAGCATACTGTATTTAGCATATTGCTAAAATGAAGCATCAACTTACCACAGGAACTGAAAGTCTGAATTCAAAATGGCCAATTTTTTTAAATACACACATTTTTATAATGCCTAACTAACTAACTATAATGTTGTATACATCATACTGACAAACAGTATTGTGACACCTAAATGCTACAGTCATATCTGGACTTTACCAAGACGCTAGCCAAAGGATGGAGGCATATAATTGGATATCGGATATCTTTAGCGAGAGCAGATTTACATTTTTCTTTTACTTGAACTTGGAGATCCAAATCTGTTCCAGCATAACAATGTCCCTGTACAGAAATCAAGATCCATGATGATCTGCTTTACATGGGTTGGAGTGAAACATCTCCTGCTGTAGAGCTCAACACAACTCACCAGCAACAACAACTAACTTTACCAACACCCTTTTGGTTGAAATCTCCACAAATCTCCACAGGTTCACTCCAGATTCCCTTCCCAGAGGAGTGGAGCTTATAATAAGAGCAAATGGGAACTAAATGTGGAATGGAGACCTTCAAAAAGAAGCACACAAAAATCATATGCACAAAGCTATGCACAAACATTTTTCCATAAAGAGTATATAAACAAAGTAGTGCTCTGTGCAGTCGGTGGTTTTATTCATTTAGATATTGTATATAGTAGAAATTGTAAAATAAATTGTTTGTTATCGATGCTGTAAGACATTGTGTGGATTTACCCTGGTCAAAAATGATTTGAGTTGAGAATTTTAGTCAGATGTAGCGTTCAAGTCCGTGCACCAGCCACACTGGATTAGCTATTGACTAATGTTAATTCCCCTCCCACGGAACACAGTTGCATAACGGGTGATCACTAGGTCCTGAGGAATGAAAGACGAGGTTTATGGAGGCTGAGGACTGATCCCCTGAGCATGCATAACCTCAATGTGTGTGTGTGTGTGTATGTGAAGGAGAGAGAACAGGCCTACATAATGCATATGTGATCATGGTTGTCGACTTCAGCACAGTTGAAGGACGCTATGGAATATTTGCAAACTGTTTGGAGTTGTTTGGAATGTGTGATGAGGGATGTGAATACGTGTGAGGACGGAGGAGTACAGTCCATTACACAGTTGCGTGCTGGGACGAGTCCAGACTCCGAGCTCACACTCGCTTGTATCGGACCTTCCGTGACTTCCACACAGATCCCCTGCTGTGATACACACTCCACTCCCTCTTTCCATCTCACAATCATTAAATTAAGATGAGTGCCAGGCCTCGGAGGACTGGTTGGGAAGGGGGTGGGGGGTGCATCTGTGAGCTGCTTACTCTGGAGTGCTGCACAAGTCCTGCCTTTGACACAAAGAGGGGCAATATGTATGTGTCTGTTTTTGTGTGTGTGTGTATGTGTGTGTGTGTGTATTTGTGTGTGTTTCCTCTTTAGGACTTTTCATTGCAATAATATGGGAATGCTTCCACGCTCGTTTCATGTGTGTAATCAGTCCGAGAGAGAGACACAACATTGTTGGGGGATGATGTCACCAACCAAGAAGCTATAAACTCACATATGCATCACTAGGCATGTGTGTGTCGGGCCAAGAGCTTTTGTGCTCATAGTAAGTTGAGTGGTAAAAAAAAATCATCATGAAAAAGAATGCTAAGGCTAAGCACATCTTTAGGTCATGTGTATCTCCATGCCCCCGCTTTATCTCAGGTGGAGATACACACGAGCTGTGTGTAGGCTGTCTGGGAGTGGAGCAGACTAGCTCGATACTCGAATGTGCAGAGTACTCCTGAGCTCTTGGTGAGCACTCTTCTCTCCTGAAGGCACGCTCTCTCTGTGCAGCTCTGGTCCTGCTGTCCTTCTAGGTGCAGCACCAAATGAGGTCTTGGGGTTCTCAGCTGGATCTCACGGAGGGCTTTGAGATGGGCTTGTCCCTTTCTCCAGCCTCACCTGCCCAATCCAGCGCTCTCTCTCATGATTTGGAGGCACGCCTTTTGGCGGTTTCTTCCCTATGTGAAGAGATTGTAGCTCTCTTGTTCTTTCATGGAACACATGAGCACCTGCAAATTCACATGCCAAACGTGAGTCAACTGGCACAATTTGAGGAGCTTTTGGAGGTGGTGATGTGGGCAATCGCCAAGCTTGCCTGGCTGAGAACCAAGTTGTTCCAGAAAGAGAGAAGAGCGATTCCACTACCTTCACACAGCTGCCTGGCCCTTTTCCCAAAACTGCATTCCAGTGTCCAGGTCGTCAGCACACCTCTATTCAGCCTGCCCTGTCAGCCCTAGTGCCATGCTATATTCAGGTGTCTTAGGGCCAGAGCAGACTTTGGTTCTGGACTAGGAAAGAACTTGTTAAAGCACTTTACCTCCTGCATATGAGGTGGCTCCAGTGGTGGCGTTGTAACATGAATGTCCAGCCTTCCTGAAGCCTCTGGGAGGGGCCACTTCTTACTGGGCATATCAACTGCCTGGAAATGATGGCCGTGATCCAAAGTCTTGAAGCACTTTCTCCGAGACATCAGTTATATACATGGATAAACAAGTTGTCTCCATCAACCACCAAGGAGTTCTGGGTCTTCCCCCATTTCAGATCTTTCTGTAGACCCAAGAACCACTCTCCTTCAGAGCCACAAACATCCCTGGGTGGTTGAACCATGGAGCAGACAAATTATATAGACAGGGGAGGCTCCATCCCTAGGTGGTGGAGCAAATCTGGGGGAAATATTACAAAGCCCAGGTAGACCTATTTGCAACTCATTGCAAGACATTGCAGTGTTCCTTTTGTTTCTCCCTCATTCCTTCTGTCATGGCCCAGAGTACTGCTATAAGCCTTTCCAGGACTTAGTGGCTTTGCTGAAGTCCTCTCTCTGGGAGCTTCCTCTCAGGTGATCCCACCCCAATCTGTGAAAGTTGTGGGCATGTCCCATGAAGGGGCACATCTGCTTGCTTCCAGTCTGCCCACTGAGGTCATGGAGACTATCCTCCACTCCAGTGCTTCTTCCTTGAGGAGGTCATATGCCCTGAGGTAGCAGCCGTCTTCGGTGTGGTGCAAAAAACAACATCTGGAACCAGTTAACTGCTCAGTCAGGTCAGTTCTGGAGTTCCTTTAATAACAGTTTTCCAAAGGGTTTTTGTCTTCAACCCTGAAGGTTTATGTCACTGCCATAACAGCTTACCACGTTCCACTCGAAGAGCAGTCGCTGGGTTTGTAATTCCTTCATGGCACCCACATATTGAGGCCCAAGTTACAGTCCAGAGTACCAATGTGGAACTGAGCATTGTCCTGGAGCACTGTCCTCTTCTTTTGTTGAGCCCTTGGTCAAGGTGCTCTGGAGATTTATTTCTATCAAAACTAATTTTTTTCTGGCTATCACATCACATCACATGTTGTCAAAGTCAAAGGTTCTGTAAGACTTTTGCAATCGCCACTGCATAATCTATAAAGCTGTTGGTTTATCCTTCCTCTTGTGTTCATCACTAACACTGTCACACAACAGTCCACACAGCCAACAGCCAGATTCTCTCCCAACCCTGTGAGCTTTAAGGGGCTTCTCTTTTTGCCTGTTTGTCATGTAGTCCTCAATATGACTACTAGATTGTGATCTGATAATATCACGTGTGAATTTTTTTTATCAATTATGACCTTGGGCAAGAATTTGTAAAGTGAACACCATGAACACCACCACCACAGTTGTTTTATATTGTCCAAAAGAAAAAGGAGTGTGGCACTTATGTCTGCTTTGCACCAAGATGCAGCTGTGTCATCAGGAAAAAAAATCATATTCTATAATACCTAGACTATACCTGGATATGTAATAAAAACAAAGGAGGACTGGACATCCTGAACAAGCTGCCACCTACACTTGAATGACCAAGAGATAGTCTATGGTTGTTTTTATAGCATTCTAGACGTGTCTGTATACAGTGCATTTCTGCTGTAGACCTACATCCACCCAGGGTTGAACCAAAAATACAAGCAGAAATGTTTTTTTAGGAGATGAGATGTTCCACAGTTAAGGTACACATTGAGCGAGGAACCGGCGCCCGAGATCCAGTCATCACAGACGTGGTCTGAAAGCATTTTTGCCTTTTTCTTGAAGTAAAAATATAACACCATAGATGTTACTATAATGAATAATTTTTAAATAAATAAATAAATACATTCATTCATGAGATGTGCTCTAAACCCCCGTCAGACATAGTTCTATCTCAGAAGAAAAAAACATATGATAAAGAAATGTTTTGAAGGTATATTATGGCTGATTTAAGAAACGAGTCACAACTAGCCCATTAAAATAAGTAACAGAAAGCTGCAATCATATTGCAAGTTGACCAGACCCATGTACTCCAATAACACCGGCATCTTTACCTCCTCTGATTGTATGGTCAGAGAGCACACAAGTCAGAGCTCACAAGCTCAGATATATTTGTGCGAGTTTAATAATTGTTTTTTTTTTTTTTTTAATTGGAATATTTAGCTGGTAAGAATACTTTCACTGTGGATGGTGCAGCTGTAGCTATAGTGTAGCTATATACGTTAAATCGCGTTGGGTTTCTTGTTTTATAACATTCATTCTCACTGTATGAGATTCCTGTCTGTGATTCAGTCCTCTGTTATACTGCATTTCTTTATAATATTGCTGCTTGCTCCATCCGCAGCATCATAACAATGGGATTAAGAGGTGAATTGATTCATGCTTTGGGGTGTAATATATGATATATATTTAAATACACAGAGGTGAGATATTTGACAGACAGACAGAGGGAGAGACAGATAACTCACATGGTCTGAATTGTTTAGAAGAGATTTGTCCTCCGCTCTGTGTAAGCTCCACCCCCTGCCTTCCTCTCATCTGATGTTGGCGTGTGACATTTTAAAGGTGCTGCGAGTTTCTTCCTGCACATTCATTATCAGTGACAGGACGTCTCTCTCTTGCAGCTATTTGGGGACAGAACGCTTTTATTCTGTCAGACAAACTGCTCAAAGCCAGATCAATGTGTGTGTGTGGGTGTGTGTGTGTTTGTGTTTGTGTGTGTGTGTGTGTGTGTGTGTGTATGTAAGAAGGTCGCAGATCAGTGTGCGTGTATGTATGTAAGAAGGTTGCAGATCAGTGTGTGTTTGTGTGATTTATTCTTTAAACTTTCCCTCTTTCTCTCTCTCTCTCTCTCTCTCTCTCTCTCTCTCTCTCTCTCTCACTCTCCCTCTCTCTTACACACAAACACACACAAGTCACATCAACAGTTTTCTCAGCCTACTCGAACTGAAGGTGAGGGTTTGTCTGCTAGCCGATCTGTTCTCACTAGTCTTGGAACACTGATTGCTCACAGTGTACTGTACACATTTTAAATATACACAACTGTACACAATTAAGTATACACATATACAAAATGTATCACGCACAAACATTTAAAAAAATAAATAAATAAATATACACACACATTTATATTATATATATATATATATATATATATATATATATATATATATAGTTCAAAAAAGTTCATGTCAGTAACATATTCTCATAAATAAAAACACCTCTTCTACAAAATTGTACACACTGATGAATTGCTGAAGCTTATGATCCTCACTGGTCCTGTCAGCTACTATGTTTATGTGTGTGTGTGTGTATGTGTGTGTGTGTGTGTGTGTGTATAGGTGTGTGTAAGTGATGTGATTGCCTCCAAGCTTTTACAAGCCCTCATGAGTTTGTAATTGGCCAAGTACACTTTGATTAGGCAATAAAAATGTAAATGGCCCGGGAGGAATACACTAATCACTGATCGGGGTGGAGATCGGACTAATCCGCTGTGACAGGGTCTGTGTGAGGGGGCTTTTTTAGGCAAATTGGATGCCAAAAGAAATCCCCTGCAGAAAAACACGAAGGATGTCGACATGCACAAAATGTCACAACTGAAGTTTGTGGACGTTGGACATCATTGTTCCACTGTATGACGATATATCGTAGTGTGTTACTTCCAAATGCACATAACACTACAATGAGCCACTCTCAAGATCAGCTCATTCACCTGTAGTCTGCTACACCTGGACTCTGTGTCACACATTATTCACTATATATATATATATATATATATATATATATATATATATATAGTATATATATATATATATATATATATATATATATAGATAGATATAGATCTATAGATAGATAGATAGATAGATAGATAGATAGATAGATAGATAGATAGATAGATAGATAGATAGATAGATAGATAGAATACAGTGGAACATCAGCCTACGAATGTACCAGTATACGAGTAATTCAGTTTATTCGTAAAAAATTAACTACATTTCAGTTTAGGAGTGATATGATTTTCACAAGACTGAAATTCAAGGGCACAAGGGACACTGTGCCACCCAGTCAGTTAACCCCTCAGTTCCTGTTGAGTTCCTAGTGAGAGAATTGTCTTAGCGTTGTCTCTAACACTGTCTTTGTTTTGTTAATATTTATTACTGCACCACAACATTTACATTTACATTTGCGGTATTTAGCAGACGCCCTTATCCAGGGCGACGTACAGGAAGTGCTTTAGGTCTCGATATAAGGATAAGATTTATTCAAGAAAGGTTAATACAAACTCAAGTACACAAGAATAGACAGTTGCCTTTTTTTTTTTTTTTTTTAATAATGTATTTTCTGGACAGTGAGGTAAAAGAGAATAAAAGGAATGTCAGGATAGGTGTTTTTGGAAGAGGTAGGTCTTCAGTCGGCGTGCCCTTCTTCTTCTGACTTGGTAAGAATGCTTGAAACTAGCATTAATATTTAGTCAAAAATAAATTCAACTAGTATTTTAACGAGACAAAAAAAAACAATTTCAAGCTTTTTTTTTTTTTACTTTTTACACTGCAAACACAAGTTCAAGCACTGATATTTATAGCATTTGGCAGACCCTCATATCCAGAGCGATAGTCTAATGTTTTCAGATTTTATTTTTTTGAAGTGTGAATAGTATCACATACACTGTACTGTCCAATCTATATTGTAGTGCATCTTGTATATTACATTTTTAAAGTGCTGTATTATTTATTATTATTTAGTGCAGAAATACGGAACTTTATTTATTATAAATTATATAATTTATTTATTATCCACTCTTCTCAAAGGTAGTCAGTAGCCAATAACGAATATTTTCTTCTATTGTATTTTAAGGCACAAGTATTAAATGCTATTATTAAATAATATTAGTGCATATTAGTTGATTTATTTTAAAATTTTTTGAGTAAAATTGTTGCTCTTCTGGAACGGATTATCCAGATTTACATTGCTTTTTCATTCTTCATTAATTCTGTAACACTCCCCCCTCGTTAATCGTTCATCTGTTCGTTCTTTTCAAGGGTTCATAAGGTTTATATGTGATTCTTCTTCAGACTGTTACCACAAAGTTGGAGGCACACAATTGTACAGAACATCTTTGAATGTGCTAGTATTCAAATTCTCTGTACTTAAATTGGGAGACACAAAGCCAACTCCATGAACATACAGTATGCTCCACATTTTTTGGAATACAAAATCGTGAGCACTAATCTCAACCCTTATGAGTGGGATGAATGTGAACACTGACTGCACCCCAGGCATCCTCATCTCACCTCCATCAGTATTTGAATTTACTAACTTACTTGTGGCTTATTATAGTTACTGAAGCATCCTTAGACTAGCAAGAAAGCAGAGCTACTAAGTTTTTTGTACTTTTTGCAAAACTTCCTGATCTCGTGAAATGATCTTTCGATCAGGCGTGCAGGTCACGTGGTAACCCAGGAAGAATTCACCACTTAAAATCTATGTGCAAGTTTAAAACTTCTTTAGGCGTTAATGCAATGTGACTTGAATTGAAAGCCGGATTGTGTTTGAAGGGAAATATGATGAGTTTAAGCATGTGTTATGAAATGCTCAATGTTTATAATTGTTTATAAAGGCAATGTTATATAATGTTTAGGACAAAATGTGAAAGTTTACATCATTACATTAATCAGATTACATCATATTTTCGGTTGTCATTTCATATTTCCAAGATTGTAAATGTCAAATACATGTTTAACTTACAGCTGGTTATTTACAATGAAAACAAAAAAAGATATTAATTCATTGTTGCATTAAATTGTATGATGTTAAAAGTGGTTTACTTGTGTTATAATTATATACAGTATGGTGTAAAAATATAACTTGATATATTTAATATTCTGGTGGAATTTTAAAGGTTCTTTACTATATCTTACTGCATATACTGAAATACTGCCTTTTTCATGTCCATAAATATCTAAAAAAAATGCAGTAATTTTTTTGTAAGGGCATAAACATCCATTTTCAGTTGGCATGTACTGAAGGATGGCACGGTGGCTTAGTGGTTTGCCTCACACTTCCAGGGTTGGGGGTTCAATTCCTGCCTCTGCCATGTGTGTGTGTGTGTGTGTGTGTGTGTGTGTGGTGTGTGTGTGTGTGTGTGTGTGTGTGTGTGTGTTTGGAGTTTGCATGTTCTCGCCATACCTCAGGGTTTTTTTCTCTGGGTTCTCCAGTTTCCACGCCGTCAAAAAACATGCACAGTAGGTTGATTGGCACCTTGGAAAATTGTCCCTAGTGTGTGACCCCGCGATCCGATAGAGAAATCGTATAAAGCGGTAGAAGATGAATGAATGTACTGAAGGTCGAGGTTGAATGCAAGTTCAGACGAAATCTAATATTAGTAAGAATACATAAAAGAAAGACGCAAAACTCTAAAATACATAAAAATGTAATGAAAAAAAGTCAAAGTCTGTACCTGAATCCAAGCAGAACCAAATTAACTGAGCAATCACAGAAGGAAGACAGTGATACTAAGTGTGAGGTGGAAGTTTTAAACGCCTGTGCATGCAAGAAGAAGGAAAAGCTGTGTGTTACTTGTGACATGTGATTAGGTCATGTGACCTAGAACCTTATCCAGTGGTTCTAAATATAATCCTGGCTTTAGATTCAGGTTCCATGCTTTAATCTACATGACCATGATGTAGATTATAATGTGTACTTTTTGAACATATCTGTGCTCGTTCAGATAACAAAAGGGTGTTGGTGAATTCAGGTAGTGATTCAGGTGACATGTGGAGAACTGGAGTTCCAAATCTGTCTATAAGGATGGAGCTGTAAAGCAGAAGATCATTCACTAAAACCCATGTGAAGCATATCTTCAAAAAGCTGGCTTTGTCCTGATGTCCTATACAAATGGTGTGCCTTCAACACTGGCTCAACATTTTGGAAAGATTTCGGGTGTGCCAATACTTTTGCTCAGGCAGCAGATATAAACTAGGGCTCTTAATCAATTTTAATTTTAATATCAGTTTGTTAAAATATGATTGTCGTGCATGAATTTGTACTTAATCACAATGTAATATTTAAAATTTTCAAGTGTATAACACTGTAATCATCATGCTCAGGGACAAAATATGTATGCTTTATGCAAATGTATGATTATTAGCAGTGAAACCAAATGCAACATGGAGCATAAAGGCAACATATTCTTGTAAAGGTTTTAAAGTTATGATAGTTACAAAAGCAACATTTGCTATGTTTCCACACGGACACATTTAATTGCTGGTGTGTGAACATGGCGGATTTTGATGTTTGATTTGAGCATTGGCACAACGGAAAATATTTAGTGATTAAGAATTATTTGTCACTGGAGTTAATAATATCTATAGATTTTGCCTCATTTATATTTATTTATTTATGTTTTTATTGAAAATGGTATTGAGTGCTGCTTGAATAAAATGTAATAAAAAAGTGCCATTTAAATTAGTTACGGCCGTTTAGTGTCATAGTGCCATTTAAATTTAATTAGTGCCATTTAAATGAATTTTCAGTAAGGCATGTTTGACAATACTAATAATTACATTTGTATTTATGGCATTTGGCATACGCCTTTATACAGAGCAGCTTATTTCTACAACTGAGAATTGGGGCCTTGCTCAGGGGCCAGCTTGGTGTAGCTAGGATTTGAACTGATAACCTTTACATCTATGAAGGTCGGGTCCAGGTCCCTCTGTATCTCCTATACAGGATGAAAGATTAATCTTATTTGCTGGATTGTCTCCCTGAACTCGGTCTCTGAAACATTTGTCTTCACAGTCGTCTTCTCGGGATTTCACATCTGGATTGAAAATACGATACAAGAAACAACATCTGGAAGAACAAAAGCAACCCAATGCAAGTGGGACCCGGTTGTCTGAGATACTCCTTTTGCTGTGGTTGAGGCCAGGTGTAACAGCGTCCTGTGAGAACAACGCAACCTCCACATGAACCCGCGATCAGAGCACAGGTACGATAGCTGCTCAGAGTTAAACAGTAAAACGGCGGTCCTTTGACAGTAGAGTTGAAAGAAGACAATGCTGACAAAATACAAAACTTCCCAGAAACAAATATGCGAACTCTTAGCGCAACCTTTTTTGCTTTAGTATTACTTTGTCCTTTTTCTTCTTGTCCCCTATACTTTTGTGCAAGTTCAGGATGGAATATTGATTGCATCCCGGAAAAAATATATATATACTTAAGAAACATCATCTAAAAAAGAATGGGGAAAAGGACCGTATACACTAATTAGCAAAACCAATGGGGTCTTAGCTAGCATGATTTTGAATTATTCATTATTTTATTTTATTGGGTTGGTTGGTTTAATGCCGCTTTCACCAGTGATACTATGGGAATAATTTTAATTATTTCCATTCCCAAGAGTCTTCATTTTTTTGTTTGTTTAATTACTACTAGAAGTACAAGTGGCTGTTCTAGAACAGTGGTCTCCAGCCATATCCACACAACGGCCAGCATTGCTTTTTATTCCAGCTGGAGTTACGAGACGCACCTGATTTCACATGTTTCATCAGTTCATCCTAGCCTCCAATCATTTCTCGCCTGCGCCTTCAAATTGGCTGTAATGAAAGCCCTGCAGCCAGGAGTCTCTCTCGTCAATAAGATCGAAATTCCATTTCAAAAAATCCTTGTGATCAATTATTATGTTTTTACACTCCCCTGTTGCTAAGTTCTGAAATCTGATTTAGTTTGGTTTGTTGTTTTTAAGTTTATTTTGTGTCTCTGATACACTTAAAAGGGTCCAACCCATATAAAGCATATCTTCATGGAACGGCCTTTACACCTGTAAAACTCCTAGTTCAAGTGTAAAGCCAATTTTGTGCCATCACATAGAAAGACATTCTACACATTTGTGTGTACCAACTGTGTGGTTACAGTTTGAACATAACCCTCTTTGGCTGGGAAAAGGTCAGGTGTCATACAGTGAATCCGTGTATAGAATCACAAAGTGGGTATGGAATGGAAAAGTCATGTTATGTGACATGTAACAGTGCAAAGTTGTTTCCATAATGATGTAGCTATAAATGGAAAAAAAAAATAAATAATATATATATATATATATATATATATATATATATATATATATATATACATATAAAGGTACTTTATTGTTAAAAGCAAATTGTCTGTATTTTTTACCAGTTAAAGAGTGAAAAATACATTTAGGATGTGCAGTTAAAGGAAAAGTAGATAACTTGAGATCCTGCGGAGTGATTATTTTCCATGCACAACATTCCTTTCCTTAATTAAGGATTTGTAGTAATTAGTAGATAAGATCATTGTGTATTTTTCAATCCAGAACCAGTTAATTCCTGACCTTTTCATGAGCCCTCACGCCCTTGTGCACTTGCCAATCACCTACCTCGCCCTGTGTTCACACTGGTGTTAGGTGACCATCCTTCAGCAGCCATGAAAGTCCATCTCCAGCCTCTTTGAACCTGGTCCTGGTGTACAAGCAGACGGAGAGCAATCATAATAGCTCCCTTGTACATACCCGACCTGCCCTCTAGCCTGGGAATAGAAAGACTCGAAATCCACTCCCTTTTCCTTCTCAGCATCCACCCCGGTATCTCGGCATGCAAGTTAATCCTTCTAGGACCTCAAGGCAAATCAGTGGCGTCTATTGTTTTAGCGTGTTTACCGCCATTTTCCGCTGCCCTCTGAGAGCAGCTTAGGCTGTGCATTGGGAGTATTGACTGATATCCATTCTAGAAATAAGAAATATTTTCGTGTTTCTTGTTCTTTTTTTTTTTTATTTTCAGTGAGTGCCCTTTTCCCTGCACAGGGCCGCTCTTTGTTACACAAGGATCGTTTGATCTATTTGAGAAAGTCAAAAGTAGAACAGAGATGTGGGTTCCCAGGCAGGAAAAGCCTGCAGCTTCACACCTGTGTTTAGGGATGTTCAAATTTCCAACAAATTGAGTCTAGCTTTCAGCAGTGATATAAGTCGGTACACAAAATTCCAGAGCAACACAACATACATATACAATAAAAACGTAATGGAACGATTGCTTTTCTAGCTGCGTAATATATTTGAGTAAATGTACTTCATTACTGCACTTGTCATCTTTTGGCTACTTTATAATTGTCTGTGTATCAAAGATATTAAACATGGCAAAAGTGCACACATCCTTCACTTAAGCAGATCCTTATGTAGTAAAATTCTCCGGTAAAAGTTGAGGTACTTGAAGTTTGGGCTCTGATATGTACAGTACTTAAAAAGTAGTCATTACTATGATGCTGGTACACTAACTGGACCTCGCATCATATTAATATTAAACTTTGAGAAGCAGCTTATGCTAAAGTTAATAATAAAAAATAGCGCTCTGAGACTGAGACTTGTTTCCTTTCATTTTATTTGTCCATTAACAGTTTATTAACTGTCTATTAACAGTTCTTCTATTTTCTGTAACCATCCTGTCATTTAATTTGTTAATTCAAGATAAAATGTTAATGATTTCTTTTCTGCTTAGTCTTTATTTATTAGTGTATATTTGAGCCTAGGTTTAAAGCAACTCAAATACTCACGTATTGTTCAAATCAGATGCCTCTTTTGGAATCTGTGATTTATAATGGAGTCAGTTCATTACAAATGGAATGAAAAAGGGAATCACTATCAATCAATCTCATTTTTTTACATTTGTTTTTTTCATCTAATGTTCCTGAGCAGTTTATGGGTTAAGGTCCTTGCTCTAGGGATTGAATGGAGAAGGATCGTAATGTTCAAATTTCTTTGATCATAAATTTGACATCTTTCCAAGTAGAACAATAATGAATTTTATAGCCTGGTGTCCACAAACTTTTGCCTCAGGATTTTCCTGGAGCAGAATTGAAGTGTTTTTTTATTTTACATGTTTATAGTTACAGGTAATGTTGTGGAACAAGTGTGAAACAGGTTATTGCTAAAACACACACACACACACGCACACACGCACGAGGACACACAAACACTCACACAGAGGGAAAGTTTTCCGAGGTCTCATGAAGCAATTAGCGAGCTTGCGAAAGCCAGCTGAGCCAGTGATTGTGGCTATTTATAACAGTGACAGGAGCCTGGTGAGATGACAGCGCTGCAGTCCACATTTTGGCGTTGGGAGGTCAGGACAGCGTCCTTAACACAATTAATAGTGGAGTAGGGGTCCACTGACAAAAAGGGCTGTTCAAATAAAACGCCTCTAAACTGGAAACGAACACGACATGCATTTAAATATGACACCGGTACGTGGTGTCTCCCAAGTGTTTCATTCATGATGTGCATGATCACGTTTAATAACATAGATGTCCAGATCAGATTTCCAGAGCGACTCACATTTATGAACTAACCAATTAGAAGTTTTTGATCAAGGGAAAAGATTTGAACTCCGATTCAAAGGCCAAAAGTCCAATGCATCATCAACAGAGCTTCCAAAAAGTATTCGGACACCTGCCACCTGAAATTGGAGAGACAAATGGAGAGAAAAGGCAACTTGGTGGCTTTGAGTTATTGTTCGGACAGTCAGAGTTGAAACACCAGTATTGTAAGATGCAACTCTTGAGACCCCTAAGAAAGGCACTCAACCTTTAGTGCTCAGTGTAGCTGCTAATATTGATGGGATATGAGAAGATGGGATTTATACTGTGCTGTAAAGCACATGTGATTCATAAAGAGCACCTTTTTTTCTGCTCATTGGAGCAAAGGCAGATCAATGAAGACATTCTTTACATGGGTTGGTGGGTAAGATCTGGTTTGGAGCACACATCTCCACCCTGTGAACACCTTTGGGTTGAATGTGAACTCTCCACACCAGTACCTGACTTTACTAACACGCTGAATGAATAGCCACAAATCTAAAAGCTTTCCCAGAACGATTTTATAATATGAATCTCAACGAGAGACTATGTGAGACATTCATTCATCTTCTACCGCTATATCCGATTTTCTCGGGTCACGGGGAGCCTGTGCCTATCTCAGGTGTCTATGGGCATTAAGGCAGGATACACCCTGGATGGAATGCCTACCCATCGCAGGGCACACACACTCACATACACACAAACATTCATACACTAGGGACAATTTTCCAAGGTGCCAATCAACCTACCGTGCATGTTTTTGGACCGGGGAGGAAACCGGAGAACCCGGAGAAAAACCCCCTGAGGCACGGGGAGAACATGCACAAACTCCACACACACATGGCCGAGACGGGAATCGAACCCGGATCCTGGCGGTGTGAGGCGAACGTGCTAACCACTACGCCACCGTGCCCCTTTATGTGAGACATAAGTAAAATTAAATGTACACATAGATAAAAACCATACTTAGATAAGGTACAAATCGAATAACGGCGAGGAGCGAAGCAGGAAGGAGACGAGTTAATTGCAGTTGAGAAGGTCACGTCATCCTGGACTTACAGGGGATCGTACAGGCACGACGTCTGCTTCCAAAATTACACCGCCTCACATACAGTCCACTTTACCACATTAGCGCCTCCTCCCACTCTGCAACGATTACAGTTATTCGTTCCAGCTGGTATTTTTAAATCCTTGCATAAGGAGGAGGAGGATAAACAAAGATGCAACACTGCTGGAGGAAATGCTCAAAGATGAGATGCTAAGAGAGGAAGCGGTATTTCTGGCCAGCTGGATCGCACAATCGCACGGTGAACAAAGCCAACATTACCTAACCGAAATTGATTACACAGAGCTTGACGTTCGCTTCTTCGTTCCTCACCTTTCAGCCCAGGCACATAAATAGAAACGTCTCATCGCCTTTATGCACTTTTTTTTTTTTTTTGAGGAGAAGAAAAAGATGATGATGAAGGCCTGCAGGGTTTTTGGATTACATCACTTGTGCTGCAGGACCTTCTGGTGGAGGCTTGCGACGCTCGTTCTGCTGTGGCTTTCCCCGGGACAAACTTACCATCCAGGGGGAAAGTTCTTTCAAAGCACGGAGACGTCATATTTGTCTTGGAGAGTTATAGGGGTAACAGGAGGGAAGTTTATTATTTGACGCAGCAGAGAGTGCCAGAGAGCAGAGAGATGTAAGAAAACGGCGCAATAAAAATGATGTATGGAACGTCGTCAGGAGAGCAGCGTGATACATCACTTTCAAGGCGCGTTCCTCAAAGCCCTGCTTTAATGAACTACACGCTGGAGTCAGACTCCGCTATAATGGATTTGGGGATGAGATAAACTCTTGACAAATATGAAGAAGTGAAGCTCGTTACACTACTTAAGATTAACCTCTGAACGCGAAAACGCATATAATGCATGTTGATGGTTTTTACTTAAAAATATAAAAAATAAAATGTATTATTGCTATTTTAAAATATTTTATATTTAATTAAAAAAAAAAAAAAAAAAAAAAAAAAAAAATATATATATATAGATATATATATTATTATATATAATATATATATATATATATATATATATATATATATATATATATATATTATATAATATAAAATATTAAAATATTTAAACATCTTCCTCTTTCAGCTGCTCATCCTTCTCCACACTACTACTATGTCCTCTACATCTGCATCTTTTACCATAACTACCTGCATGTCTTCCTCCTCTCCTTCTCCTCCATTGGCCAGTGTTATACCATGTTGGCTAACTAGACCTCTGGCGGTCATTGTTAACTTGGGCCTCGACCAATCCAGTATGAAAGTCTGTTTTCTGATCCACATGTGTAGTTTGGCACATTTTTTTTTCATGCTGGATGCCCTTTCTAATGCAAACCCATCCCCCCCCCCCCTTCCCCTCCACACAAACACACACAAGGACACATTTATCCTGACTTGGGACCGGCAGTAAGAGAGCTTAATAATAATAATAATAATAATAATAATAATAATAATAATAATAATAATAATAATAACAGTTATTATTATTATTATTATATCAAAATCTAAATTACCAAAAAAATCGAGTATATGTGGTAATATAAAAATATTGAATATTAATATAATATTAATATTTACTAAGTAAAAGAAAAAGACAAAATGTTTATATAATAAACAAATAAACTCCCAGCTAGTAAACGACACGATTGTTTTCACTTCTCCTTGTTAATATGAAAAACTGCGGCTATATGCGCAGAATATAAAAGTTTGGGGACATATAGTGTTGTTTAACATCCCATTCCTCATTAAGTGTCGGTTTGCTGTTATAATAACTCCCTCTCCCACACAAGATGTTCCACTGGATTTTTAATGGGTGCAGTAAGGTTGAGAAGGTCAGAGCTTTGTAGCAGGGCATCTTCTCATCTAACCCATTTAAGAAGATCTATATGGTGCACTGGGGCATTGTCATGCTGGAACAGGGCTAACATGAAGAGAATGTTCCAGGCATCCTATACCGTTATGTGCCTCCAAATTCGTGCAACAGATTGTGGAATAAATGCAAATAGCCGGAAAAGTCAAATGTACCAATACTTTTGTCACTCTAATATATGTCCATATATGGTGTTATTAGTAATTACAGTAGCCATCAAACACTGTCTGTGATTTCCTGGTATAATAGATAAAGAACATTAAAATAGATAAATGAGTGTCATGGAAAGATTCTTTTTTAATGCGATGACACATTGTTTCTGAAGTGCACTTAAAAAAGACCAAGCATCAATCAGACTCCTAAGTGGCAATCTTTCACCAGTTTTCAGATTCATCAGCCCACTCTGCCTGTCTGAAGCTGAATGAGCGTGTGGGGAACCGGCCCTAATTGCTCAGAATTATCATGGAACTGGAGTTATACGCAGTGGGGATATCGGTGAGGACGTCCCACATGGTGTCAGTCTCTCCCCACGGCTGCTTTTCTTTTTTTTCTCTTTTTTTTGGAACATGACAGTTTATCTTAACTCTCAAAAATGCAGATGACATGAAGAGATGACGGCTCTCCGTAGCGGTTGCACACTATGACATTTAAATGGCAGATGCAGTGACAGAGGTTACCAGTTTTGATGGCAGAGACATCTCGTGACTTCCCCACCTACTCATTTCTGTAACCAGTCACATGTCAATTAGAAGTGTCTGGCTTTTTTCTTTTTGGAGGCATAAGTAATTTGCAGAATGGAAAAAAAGTTATCAGCTAATTGGACCTTGCAACTGCTTTTTGCATGTTTTGTCTTGTTTTTTTTTTGTTGTTGTTGTAATGCTAGACAAACTTACCGTTTGCCTTAATTTATATGTCAGATTGCTTCCAGTTTTTTTTTAATTTTGAACGTTTGAAGCTCAATATAAAAAAAAACTCAAAAGTTTCCAACAAAGGGCCATTACGGTGTACCACAGGGGCATCAGCATGGACTATTCAATAGAAACATGGATTATTAGGTACAGTAAACTAGTAAAACCAGTAAACAGGCAGGGCAGAACAGGACGGATCCAAAAGACAGGAAACTGGGAACAGGAATCTGGCTAGGCAGGGTGGCAAGAATAATACACAAGACTAAGGTAGCCAGTGAGATAATCTAGCTCTGAGTCATTGTTTATCCAGTTTGTAAATACTGGTGGCACATGAGAAATGGCAAAATGGCCGCCGGCACAGAAATGCGTGTCGCAAAGTGTGAAACCGGAAGTGAATGCTGAGGACCCAGGAAATCCTGACAGTTCCAAAGAATCACAATATTGCTGATGGAGGACAGGAAACTGAGCAGTCACTCATTCAGAAGAGAAAAAAATCTCGCTCTGAGCCTACGTTAACCATGCTGATATTTGGAGTGGTTAGCAGTTCAATCGGCAATGACCTGGTGGACACCAGTGAGATCCAGATATATCCATTTACTGTCTGTAGAAGTCTTCCCAGACATGATCTTCACAGAAAATCCAAGCCATCGATATAAATACAAGGCTAAGCGACTCAACTATACACAAAAATATAGGAACTCATGAAAATGGCTCCTGATAATGGAAAATGAACGTATATTTGACTGGAGCATGAAGGCTGGAGAGTGTGTACATATGCAGGTAGAGGTTTGGTCAGGATTTATCAATGATGAGAAATACAGGCAGATAGTTATTCATCTTGCAGTACCACGAGGGAGGTGTTTGATTTTACCTTATTTTATTCTGCAGTAGGACAACAACCCCAAACAAACCGATTTTAAAAGCTTATTCAGCTTATTTCAGGCACAGACACGCACACAACACTTATATATCAGATGTACATTTTGTCATATTTAATATCAAGAGAAATCTATTACCAAGCAAAGGCTAAATGAAGAAGTACACAGGATGGATCCCTGCTAATGTACCTGTTTTTCTTTTTTCTTTTTGTCTTCACATTACACATGGCTAATTTCAGTTGGGACCAAAGTGATTCTACATTCTGGGAATGTAATGGCATTGTTTTATCTTTCGTCAGACATAATGACAGTTTAATTGCGTGGATAAACAGGCAGAGCCATGTGGAACGCAGCGCTGCACCAGGAGCACTATAAATACTTCGCTCTCCTTTAGTTCCCCCACTGGTCCCTGACTGACTGATTGCATTGCCGTCTTGTTTGACTAAAGAAAAATGTAATTAAGTGAAGAGAGGGGCAACACTAGCACTGCTTAAACTGTTTATTTATCAGGAGACATCGTAAATGGCACAAACCAGGGAGCTTCTTCATCTGTCTTGTTCTCCTGCTCCTCATCTCACCGTTTAACCCTTACCCTGCCACACCCAGGCTTCCAGCAAGTCATTTGAAGGAACTTTTCCATTTAGCAGTGAAAGACGTTTATTTATAATGCACGTGTTGTTCTGTACAATTCAGCATAAGAATCAGGCAGCGGTGGTTTTACAGGAAAGATCAGAATAGGGTTTGGAGGAGGAAGAGTAACAAGAGCTATAAACACACTGTAACAAGCTGTAATGTAATTTATATGCATTTAACATGAGTTTTTCTGTTTTGTTACACAACAATTCTCAAATTATGTATGTTTGAAGGTCAGTGTTGGGAAGGTTACATTGGAAATGTAATGGGTTACAGGTTACAAATGACTCTATTCAAAATGTAATAAGTAGTGCAACTTTTCAATGACTTATTAAAGTATAGTAACTGATTACATTTGATAAGTTTCAAATGTATATTTCCAACTAATTAATTTCCAAACATTTCTAACTTTACAGTTAAACTTTACAGTAGTGCTCAGCACTTGCTTACTGTTAGGATTTCAAAATCTTTCATCACTTGAATTAAGTTTATATGAATTAAATTTTTAAGCAAAAACAACAACATAGCCAGACTTCATAACAAAAAAAAACAAAAACAAATCTTTGAATAGCTATGACAGGACACACTAAGTGCCCCTGTGGGAGCACAACTTATTATTATTATTATTATTATTATTATTATTATTATTATTATTATTATTATTATTATTCATTCATTCATCTTCTACCACTAGATCCGATCTTCCCTCGGGTCACGGGGAGCCTGTGCCTGTCTCAGGCGTCTATAGGCATTAAGGAAGGATACACTCTGGATGGAATGCCAACCCATCGCAGGGCACACACACAATTTCACACACACACATTCACACACACATTCACACACACATTCACACACACATTCATACACTAGGGACAATTGTCCAAGGTTCAAATCAACCTACCGTGCATGTTTTTGGACCAGGAGGAAACCGGAGAACCCGGAGAAAAAACCCCATAGGCACCGGGAGAGCATGCAAACTCCACACACACATGTCCGAGACGGGAATTGAACCCGGACCCTGGCAGAGTGTGATGGCGAACGTGCTAACCACTAAGACACCGTGCTCATTATTATTATTATTATTATTATTATTATTATTATTATTCAACATATCCTATGTTTTTAAAGAAATTGCTCAGGTGTAACCCTATTTTCATATGTAACATTTTCATAAGTAACTGTAATTTAATTACACATTTTTTTCTCTGTAACTGTAACGAATTACTGTTACATTTAGTTTGTAATTAAATCACGTTACGCCTTTACATGCATCTAGTTACACTACACTGCTGATGATGTATATTAATATGTGAAGAATGGGAACAGTATGTCTAAAAGTGCAAAAAAAAAAGTAAATATAAATTTCTGTAAATCATCAACAAACAATCAAACATGTTGGATACAATGACAAATGTATAAATGTAAAAAAGCATTTGTCCCTTTAAAACGTATGTATTATTATAGATATTATAATTTGATTATTTTCACAGAATTTGGCAGACACCCTTATCCCGAAAAACTCAATGGCCCACTAGTGGCTGCTTGGTGGTGGGATTTGAACTTGCAATCTTCTGGTCCAGAGGGAAATGGCTTAAACACTTAGCTACCACCTGCCTATATTATTATATTATCTAGTTTAATCGATGTAAAAGACCATGTATAAAATATAAACATTTTCTGGAAATGTTTTACTGAATTTTTAAACATTTTTAAATGTTTAACCGAAAGATGAATATGTATATAACATTAATCATCCCTCACCCTGCAACTCTACTGTACAGCCAATCCAGTCATCTAATCCCCAACGATTATTTCTATAGTGTACAGTTTTGCCCCCTTCTGTGCCCGGCAGTTGCACTTTTTTTTAATAACCTCAGCCACACACAAACCCCATATAGTGCTTCTGATTTCTATAGCTTATGTTCACTAATAGGATCGTGGGTAATAGGGGCATCCATTTACGCCACGGCTTTCTGCAGGCAAAGTCCGCCTCCAGCTGTGCGGGAAGAAATACTACGTGCTGAGATTGAAGTGTGCTATAGCTCTATAGAAGCACCGGGACAGAGATCAATAGTGTGAGAGAAAAGCTCTCGCTCCAATCCATACTCTTCCCTGTGAAGAAAAAAAAACCTTCAAGGTCGCAGGGGGAAAAAAAAGTGCACCATAAAGTGTGACTTTTTCACAATAGGGAAATAATGTGTTTGTGTGATGATGTAATGATGATCTGTTTGTGTGTCAATGGGCGTAGGGGTGGCATTGAGAATACTTTGTTCTTCACAACTGTCCTCAGATTTGGTTTGTCTCTGTCATGTCCATTTGTCATGTCCAATTTCCCTCCTCCAGACCACCAAAGGACCACTTTGTGCACTTTTTGAATTCTGAACAACAATGCTGAAATGTATTTCCCCGCAAGAAATAATGTCATCTTTCGGATAATCTGCTCCAGATGACAAAATATTACTTTTCAAATGATAATACAACTAATATGCACTAATATTATTTAATGATACCATTGTGCCAGCGGGACGAGAGTGGAGGGTATATATATATATATATATATATGTATGTATATGAAGAAAACATAAGATGGAAAAAAGGAATCTTTTGCACATGGGACACTCGGATCCGGATATTTATTTGTTTTAGTTTTGTCATTGTCTTTTTGTTGACGAAACCATGCTCCAATAGATCTCCTTGAGACTTAAACAAAAAAGCTGTATTCATTTTTCACTTTTTAATTAGTTTATATACTGAAACACTTATACTGAAATCACCAATAATCTGACCACTTCGTCTTTACCTGTTTACTTCCCATTCGTTCCCATTTATAAACTTTCATCATATTACATGCCCAGTAAACCTTTAATCCATATTAACACTATTTTAACAAAAAAGGGTTGTTTGACTCTTCCAGCCAGATGTAAATGTTCTCCAGACTGTTACAACAACGTATACACAATTGTATTGAATGTCTTTGGATATTATAGTATAACTTTCTCCCTTGATTTGAACTAGGAGACTCAAACCGCTGCACCGGTCCGTGATGATCAACTTTACATTAGTTGGAATTGTGTGGAAGATCTTCCTGCTATAGAGCTATAAATCCTATTGAAGACATTTGAGATGAATGTAAACAAAGTACTGAAATGATGAATGTAGCACTGCATTTCAGGGTTCCTCACGTCACCTACCTCAGTAACTGACTTTACTAATATGGTCACCTTCTATATCTGTCCCTCCATGGTCCCCTGCTACAGTCCCCAGGTCCTCCTCCGGTTCAGGACTGGACAATGTCGTGTTAGGAGTGTTGTGGTAGGACTATGTTGTGCTGTGGCAGGAGGACTACCTTAACACACACACACACATTGCTGATTATTGAAGTACAAATTATTTGATGTCTCTTCATTACCAGCCCATGCTTCCAAAGTTTATCCAAGTCTCATGTTGTCATGTTCCATGTTTCATGTGTTTTTGACCAAGGACTGTTTATAGTTTATCTTTGTTGCTGCCTGCATTGACCCTGGTCAGTTTATGGATTATCCCTTTGTAAAACTCTTATATCTACCTGTTTAGTGTTGTTGACCTCTGTGTGTCGGGATTCCAGATTTCAGGCCATTTTAAAAGTTGTGGCTAGACCTGAAGTGGGTGGTCCATGCCAGATGTCCTTCTAACCTCTCTAAACTGGCAGAGTTCTGAAAGGAGGAGTGAGCAAAATCCCCAAAGACAGATGTGAGTGTCAGGGATCTACCGGCCATGCCCCCCTCTAGCTCTCAGTACCTCCACTCTGGTTCCCCCTCATTCTAATTGTCTTCACCTGCTCCTAGTTCCCCTCTCCCTTTAAAAAAACCTCTCCTTCCACTCCTTGTCTGCTATACCGTGCACTCACCTCAATTTATGTGATAGCCATAGTGCTTCCTGTTTGCCCTCCAAACTTCTTATCATTTGCTTTATGCACATGGTTTAAGGTTTGCTTTACTTTCTCTGTCCCTGTATTTTAGTTCATTAAAGCTACCCTTTTGTTTTACCCCTGGTCTGAGTGTGGTGAATCGTAACAGTGAGCGAGTGGTCGGTGGTTACAGAAGACATTTTCTGGGAATCGATGGTTGCAAAAGGAGGTTCCACAAGCTATTAAATAATATATTACACATACTTTTGCAGTTCAATCTTTCATTTAGATGCGGGCTTCTAACAAAATTCACTATACATGGTGGAACCTCGGCTTAATCAATTACATACAGAACATAGCAAGTTAGCCGAAAAGCTTGTATGCTGAAATGTATTTCCCCGCAAGAAATAATGTCATCTTTTGGATAATCTGCTCCAGATGACAAAATATTACTTTTCAAATGATAATACAACTAATATGCACTAATATTATTTAATGATACCATTGTGCCAGCGGGACGAGAGTGGAGGGTATATATATATATATATATATATATATATATATATATATATATATATATATATATATATATATATATATATATATATATATAGATAGATAGATAGATAGATAGATAGATAGATAGATAGATAGATAGATAGAGACAGATAGACAGATAGATAGATTAGATAGATAGATATAGATAGATACAGTGTTATGTAATTTAATTACAAAATAAATGTAACAGAAATCCATGACAGTTACTGAGAAAAACACGTATAATTAAATTAAGGTTACTTATGAAAATGTTAAAGATTAAAAATGAAAATGTAAAATCATGTAAAATCAGTGCTTTAGACTACGGCATGATTTTCAGCAGAGACATGATCTTGATTAGAATGATGAATCTGCTGCAGTTTCATTTCGAAAAATAGAACCTAAAAGGGTAGAAGGGTTTGAAACTTTTTTCCTTAGAATGTTAACTTAAAGTGCCACCTAGTGGACAAATGAAAGAATTCAAGTAATCAAATGTAACCTTGCTTGTAGACCATAATTTGTTCATAATTTACTAAATGCAACAACTCAAACCTTGTTATAAATATAGTCATTAATACATTCATCTTAAAAAAAATATGTTTTCTTAAATTGACTGTTGTCTCCGAATAAAAAATCAACTGTTATGGTATTTAAAGTCATTTGAAATGCTTGTTGTCCTGCCCCACAGCCAAGCATTGCATTCTAACTTTTTGTCAGATCGAAGCTGTTCAGATGCGTCTTTATGCTTCACAATTCATCATGCCACATCTCGCAGCTGTCACATCATCATATGATCAAAGACGAGAGATTTGGTTCAACTGGAAGTCATGCATGCAAATTAAATTGTGTGCACTGCATCACGGGTTGCTCTTTTTCTCCCCCCTCTTTTCTAACTTTCCTCATTTCATCATTCTATTACAGCTTAATCTTTATCTCCTCTCTCCCAGAACTCAGCAGGAAGTCTTTTGGCTTTTTCATGCTTTTTTTTTAGTCAACTCTAGGCCTTTTTGTTTCCGAAACATTCTATCCGAGCTGGTGTTGATTTATTTTTGTCTTCGTGGGTAGTCTCAGATGCGTCCATGTCGATATTATGGATTGTTTTGTTGTCGTTGTTGTTGTTGTTGTTGTTGTTGTTTCTGCTCAGAGAATGGAGAGAAGTCTTCAGTTCTTGAATTTGTTTGTCAGGTCATGTGCAGTTGCTGATTTTACAGTGTGTTGCCGCTTTGGTCTTTTGATTTCGCCTTGATTTTTCTCTTTAGGCGCATATGCCAGATCCGTGCCGTCGATGTTTCGATGCTCGGAAAACAGGAATGCTCTGCAGGCACACATGCAACACCCACAGTGAACTTTTGAACTTGTTTTGTTGGTGTTTTTGTGCATCGATACATGAGACATCAGTCCAATAATTTTGTCAGATTTATTTTTGTTTGGACAGCAGGATGAGAGACAGATTTAAAAGCACCTCGTATACATTTACATCATCTACATCAAATCTAATACCCCGAGGTACGGACAGCATTTTTCATTGTTTATTGTCTTTTTACCCAGTAACGGCGAAATCACTCATATAATAACAGACATTCTGTGTTTTCATCATTTGCATATATACAGTGCTGCTTGGAAGTTTGTGAACCCCTTGAGCTGCTCAGACTTATATGTTGTTTTACCTTGATTTTCTTATTTTAGCATCAGCTGCTTTTTAAAAATTAAATGGCAAATGTATGTTGATCAATAGCAGATGTTTGTTTAACAGGAATTTAGTGAGTAGCCAAAAACTACATGAAAGATTGAATTATTGTATGTGCAAAAGTAAGTGAACCCTGAGCTGCTTTGGTAAAGTCAAGTAGGTAACAGATTCAGGTGAAACACATCTGGGTGCTTAATTAATCAGTTAATCAGTCCAATCAAATTAGAAATCATTAGGAAAGTGGTTGTGCAACACTGATTAAAAGAGAGGGGAAACCAAACCACTGCAGTGCCAAGGAGTCAGACAAAGCCAAGAGGAAAGGAGTACCCAGCAGTATCCTGACTAATCTTATAATCAGAAAAAGTCAATCAAGTGAACATGATAAGGTCTTTTTTTCCTCAGGTAAACACCTTCACAAACCTATTTTTAATATCCTTATATTACAAGATATTAATTCAAATTATAGACTGAAGGTCAATGATCATATGAAAAGCAGGTTTTACATACAAGGTCTACATGCCATTAGCCTTCCTTATGACACCATTTAAATCTAATTCACTCAATCCTAATATTTATTTATTTATTTGTAATATTCTTATATGTAATATTTGAACAGGAAATTACATCATTCCAGTTTTTCAGCCATTCTCTCAAACTTTATTGTGTATATTCGAATGAACAGATTAAATGACTCATCATCATATCTGTAACCTGTTGATCAGAAATACCAGCATAAATACCAGTTAATGATTGTTTCACTATTTGCTAATTCGATGCAATGATTCTCAACATGTCAGTATCATGCTCATAGCGAACATCTTTTCAAAACACTACTAGTGTTTGTCTTCACACTTCTACACCCTTACACTCCAATGATGCATAATCTCACTATCCGCTGTCACCAGGGAGTACTTCCTCACCGCTGTCACCTTCATTAGAGATCTAACTCTACACAGATGCCAAGAAGCAATGCTTGTTCTAAGTTTGCTTCACTAAAGTTTCTCCCCAGGGGCTTCCTGTAGACCGACTGCTCTTTCACTCCATGTGTCCAGCAGAATTCAAGCAAATATTGTTCCTGAATATTATAGCAAAACACTTGGGGTTCCTCCTCCCGAATATATATATATATATATATATATATATATATATATATATATATATATATATATATATATATATATATATATCTATATATGGGAGTATATATATATATATATATATATATATATATATATATATATATATATATATATATATATATATATATATATATATATATATATATATATATATCTATATATCTATATATGGGAGACAGTGAGACGCTTAGTGGTTAGCACGTTTTCGCCTCACACCGCCAGGGTCCGGGTTTGATTCCCGTCTCGGCCATATGTGTGTGTGGAGTTTGCATGTTCTCCCCGTGCCTCAGGGGGTTTTTTTTTCTCCGGGTTCTCCGGTTTCCCCCCCTGTCCAAAAACATGCACGGTAGGTTGATTGGAACCTTGGAAAAATTGTCCCTAGTGTATGAATGTGTTTGTGTGTGTGTGTGTGTGTGTGTGTGTGTGTGTGTGTGTGTGTGTGGTGTGTGTGTGTGTGTGTGTGTGTGTGTGTGTGTGTGTGTATGTGTCCTGTGTGATGGGTTGGCATTCCATCCAAGGGGTATCCTGCCTTGGCACAGGCACAGGCTCCCCGTGACCCGTCAGGGAAGATCGGATAAAGCGGTAGAAGATGAATGAATGAATGAATGAATGAGACAGTGAGACTTCCTTGACACTCTTCTGAAAGGAAATGTCAAATAGTCAAATAAAGACCTTCCTGAGTAACCAAAGATGTGCTTCACCATGACTTTCCTATACAACGTTCTACACAACTACTATGAAACACGATATATTGTTATGTGTTCATAAGCAATATATATGTATTAATATTTCTGTTATATTTAGATACTGTTTACATGCTGGATGGTCATTAAAAAGCATTTCACTGCATGCTATACTGTGTATATATGTGCAATATGAATCTGAATCTGAGTCTAACATGTATATATGGATATTTACAATTTGGTTTGTTGTACATTATAGATTTTAATGTGATATAGATTTTATAAATGTTTATGTTCTGTAACCTGTTATTATCAAGTTATATAATCTTTTTGAAGCAATGTACTTGTTAGACACATCATGCTGTAATGCAACATTAGTGTCTACATAGTTTCTATGAATAGAGCGTATACATTGTTATAGTTCCTCATGCATGTCAAAAATGAATTAATTAAATTAAAATTTAGTAAATACTTGAAATATATAGAGCAATTACTGCATTAGATATTTTTATGTTTATTAGTCATAACCAATTATAATACATTATGTAAACTGAAATGTTTAGGTTCAATAACCTTTATAAAAAAAATAACTATAAAAGCCTATATGAAAGTGATAGTATTAACACAATAAAGTTATAATGTGTTATATGAATGTGAGAGTGTGAATGTGAGTGAGTGTGCCCTGTGATGGATTGGCATTTCATCCAGGGTGTATCCTGCCTTAATGTCCATAGACATCAGGAATGTTTATAAGGACTTCATTAGGAATAATGAACTTTGCTTAAATAAGACCTTTATAACACATCCATAGGCATTTCATTATTATTTTACAAAGAGGCTCTGCAGGACTCATCACAACATGCATATATTTAATTATAAATACAAAATGTGTCTAAACGTATTTAAATGTGTGTTTTGATGAGTAGATGTTATGACCTTTAATAATGCACTGATTCTGAAATCAGGTGCCGGTATTAATGACCTGTGAGTAATTATAAAGCAACTGAGATTTTGATTAACAGTTATAAGGCATAAATAACCATTTTCTAGTGATCTGAAATACAGCCAATAGCCAATAGTTTCCGTTAAAAATAAGACTTGTATGTCCTGCAGAGTCTTTACGTAAAATAACAATAATAATGAAATGCCTAAGATTGTGTTATAAAGGTGTTATTCAAGCAAAGTTGATTATTCCTAGCAATGTCCTGATACACATTCCGGATTCAAAGTGTTTTGTGTGAAGATTGGCATTATGCGCAGCAGAATCCACGCTATAAGCCTTCGCTGACCCATTTCCCCCGACATGGCATAGCACAGCTATGCCTGGCACTGGAAAACGAGCCTCCTACCCTCCGATGACTCATGGATGATGAAGAGAGAGCTGAAGCTTGGCAGAAAGCTCGGCTGTCTGCCTCGTTTTCTACCTCACCCGATGCTGTTTGAAGAGCTCGGTGAGTTTTTTTTTTTTTTTACATCACAGTTTTTACATGCTTTTTTGGGCCCCAGAAGCGCGAGGATTTTGAAAGCAAGAGTGCAAGAGTGTGACTAAACTTTCAGCACAGCATCATCTTTAACTGTATGGAAAAAGAAATCAGGAAGTATGGGGAAGTATTTGGAGCCGAGGATAAAGTAGAATGAGGAGAGGGGGGGTATAATATCCACGCCGCAGGATCAGCATTTTATTCGTTGCTGGGTCAGGGGAAAATGTTCACACATTACGTGCAAGTGGGGTCATTTGGGGGTCAGTGATGCTGCATGGAAAGACAAGGATAACAAAATACAAGTATGAACTTACTTTCCTTGCCCTTAGTAATGCTCCAGTTGCATCCATAAATCTTTAATATGGCCATGTTTTTATTTAATATATGCTGTCTTTACTAACCATTATATATATAAAATATTAATATGAAGGTGAATGTTCTGATTACATACTGATTGACTTATCATAGTCTTTATTTCTCAGTTGTTATTATGACTATTTGTAAGCATAATACAGTTTTATATACATATATGTCAGGTGCTACTGCTTATTAACTATGTATTGTTTTAATCATATTGATGGATCTTATTTTCTGAAATATTGATTTATTGTTATTGACATTTTGGCGCTTCTAAGAGAAGATCCTGGAGCTTGGGAAGTTCTCAAGCTGTCTAGAAATGCAACAGCACCAGTTGAATTTCACTTCAGGAAGATCTCAGATATCAGCCTTTGAGGATAAACAACCTCTTAATCAATGCTCGAAATAAGCTTCTCCTTATGCTCGCCATAAGGATCAAGCAGAGGATCAAACCTCTCAGATGTCGAGCTAACATATGAGTTACACAAGAACTCCAAGTTCCACAATTCCAACTGACTGGAGAAAGTACTCATAATCACTTCGGTGCTCATGATATTTCCCTCTCTCTCTCTCTCTCTCTCTCTCTCTCTCTCTCTCTCTCTCTCTCTCTCTCTCTCTCTCTCTCTCTCTCTCTGGTGTTTGTATTGTATTAATGGGTTTTAATCACACACTCCAGATGAGGATGGGATTTTCCTTTTGAGTCTAGTTCCTCCCACGGGTTCTTCCTCAAATCATCTAAAGGGCTTTTTTCCATGCCACATTTTGTTCTTGACTCCTGTAAAACTTCTTTGAGGTAATGCGCATTGTGAAAAGCACTGTAGAAATAAACGTGTGTTATTAAATCATTAAAGAGATGTTATGTTGGTAGGTGGTTCATGAATCATTTATGTGACTTTAATAAAGCACTTATGAACATCTTTTTGTTTTTACTGGTTATATATAATGTACTAACTAAGGCCTTCATTCCCTACACCTTTCCTGCAAGTGAATGAAGTGTGGGTAAAGTATTTTCTTGTAAACAGAGCCCGTTTTAAAACTTAGGGATTAGGGACAGATATTTCGGGAACATGCAGGAAAGGGATTAAAAACAATCCCGAAATGTATGCAAGAATAAAACGTTCAGACTCGACACTGAAGCAAACGGGCAACATCACTTATGTTTAATCTTTAGGGTTTTTTTTCTTTCTTTCTTTATGTACATAATGAGGTCTTTGGGGTAAACATCCAGACAGCGTCAGACACACATGTCAGTGTTTCTTCATGCACTTCTAATCACATTCAAGTGCTGGAGAAGCGCTCTCTGTGGTCTTTGTCATCTTTATGTCACCTTTCTTCCCCTTCCCTAATTAATCTCGATGTCAAGTGCTTCATCGCCATCATGTGACTCCAATAATGCAATGGTAGTTCGCATGGTTTTCCAAATTTCATGAAAAAGGTCATTTTATATTGTTATACATTTGTGTGCTGTAAGGACATACTTATGTAGGTGTAGTGTAGCATTATCTGGTACTTGTTGCTTATTTTTGTAGAAAAATAATTATTTTGTTAATATATTGAATTATAATATGCTTTTATTAAATTAGCTTGGTTGTTTGGAAGTTTTATATAAAATGTCATGAAGGGCTTATGTAAGTCTAATATAGCTCTATGAATACCACTTTTATACAAATTCCGACATGTGAGCCATGAATTTTCTTCGCTTATGTCAATCACCACTAACTACTTATGTAGATCTAATGTAGCTAAATGAACTCCCGGATTAAAGTGTTTCCGCATTTTTCTGTGATTCTGACCTCTTTCGGCATGCATTATCCTCTTACTCATATGGATTTATATCAGGTGCCATGAAGGGGTTATGTAGTTATGTGGCATTCTCATATTAGGTAGTCAGTTAGAGTGCTTACGTAGATCTTATGTAGGTCTGTGAACTCCCTGGTTAAATAAAATAAATAAATGCAATGTAGTAAATGAAATGTAATTAATTGTACAGTAATTGTTTTTGTTTTTGTTTTCTTTACAGATTCTGACGTAAGATGTACATGCGTATATGGCTTTACTTTAACTGTCATGGGGATTTTATGTATCCCTACATACTCCCTGATTGTCACTGATTTTATTTTTTTATTTCTTTGATCTGCATTCATTGAAGATTTTATACTGTATGTATCGACTCAAACTTCCTTTTAGGCCAGAAATTGAAATGGCGCCACGTCACAAAGCAGACGCCAAAGGCTGCCGTGTGCTTGTGGGCCCTTTTTTTCCCAGTCTGTTGAAAAAGCCGTCTTATTTAGGTTCGTCTGTTGTCTATTTCCGTAGCAGCATTGATCATGGCTGTTTGAGCGGTTATGACGCATCGACAGGGTACGCTTATGAGGATAAAGCGGAAATCCAAAAACGCCTAATTATAGTTAAATCTCTCTCATTTATCAAGCTAAGCAGCTGCTGCATTTGTGTGTGTGTGTGTGTGTGTGTGTGCCTTATGTGGTAACAATTATGAACTTCAGTCAGAGAAATGAAAAATGGTTTCACAGGAGGCGTAATTCGCTCTCCTCTCAGCCAGTGCTGAATACAGCCATCGTGATCCACTGGATTTGTTATATTTACCCACCCAGCAGCTCGGGTGGAAAATCTGTGGGAAAGTACTGCCTCCATGTGGAAAAGTAAAGTACAAACCCAAACACCCAACTGCGGAAGTACAGTTAATCAAGTGAATAATCTTTTTGATTTGTTTAATTAGCCGTTTTCACAAAATAATAATAATAACCTGTTATAATTGATTATTAAGTCATTATACTCTGTATATCCTACAAATTGCTGCTATAATTATTAGTAGAAATAAAATAAAAATGAATGGTGATCAAGAAAATGCCATTGCAACAGGTCATAGCTATATAATTCTTTCATTGGCCATTAAACATGTCTATAAATATTAAAATATATATATATATATTTGTTAAAATTATATTATGGCTCTTTAATTTGCATTTTATGTTGTTTTATAAATGGTACCATATTAAGCATTTTCACAAAGTTGAAGGCACAATCTTTTCATTTTTTTTTTTGGATGGTAAGATACACTTTTCCATTTACAGGAACTATGAGATCTAAACATGACAATGCTCCTGTGCACAAAGTAAGCTGAACGATTTCCTGCTATAATACTCCAAACCTATAGAACACTAAAAAATGTGAACACTGTCTACACCTCAGGCCAACTTACCTACAATATATTTCCAGAAGAGTATATATAACAGTAAATGAACATGAAGAATGTGGAATTAAATATTCAAAACGGTTTACACAAATGAATAATTACATAAACCAGCGATTAGGGCTCTTATAGCCGTCCCAAGCGAGGATAATCGGGGAGGCTTGTGTTAGGACGAGAATCCAGACCAAACCAAATAAGCAGATCCCAAAACAAAATACCACACCCAGGTATGGGGCCCAGGTTCCCCAGGTATCATTAGCCAAAAGGGTACCAGTGGAAATTGGGCTACTTTTGGCTAAAGGAGGAGAGGGGAAAGATATCTACAGAGATGGCAGAGGAAGTACAAGTGCAGGAGAGTGTAGGTTAGGCTGAGTACTTGAAATGTTACCATGACTAGTAAAGGGGGAGATTTTGGCGCTGTAACGTTTTCTCGAGTAACTCCAGTACTTCGATTACAAAAATTCTTCTAGGTAAATTAATGTGCCTCGATGATTCGTTTGTACTTTTTAACTGCTTTTCCTGCGAACCTTTATTCTGCAGAATGAATAAAAGTGGAGGAACATTTTGGATCACTACAAACTAAAACAAAAAGAAAACACTACACGGTAAAGTAATTTGAAGTTGGTTTGTTTAATATATTTTTCTTCTTTTTCAGCATTTCTATGGCACAAAAAAATCTCGCGGATAACATTATGAATGGTGATCATGCGCTACCGTGTGTAACGTGTTTTCCTGTCTAATTGCAACAACGTGTATAATCCTTTGCGTTATATTTTCTTCGCCACTAGGGAGCACTGTTTGAATACTTAGCAAGCTCAGGACCCTTGTTAATGCCTTGTTTGGGTAGTAAAATAAATGATTAAAAATAAAAATTCTAGAAGTTTTAGTGTGAAAATTTGTTTGCATTCATGGAAGGAGTCTCCAGTGTCAGGAAGAAAGATAGAAGAGCACTTCTCTGAGTGAAACCTGGGGATGCAGTGACTCCTGACTGGGACGTTCCACTTGTCTTAATATCAACCTTAAGGCTGTGCTACTGGCGGCTTGGATAATGAAAACATGACTGTAATAAAATAAATTAATAAATTAGCTTTAAATCTTTGTGTTTTTTTTTAGAACTTCTATCACTTTTATGTCTTCAAGGCAATTTTTTATATTTCAGCAGTTTAGTTCTCACCTAAACTCAGCAATGAAAAAAAAGAGATTTATGAGGAAAATGTGTTATATTTTTCTTTAGGGCTTTATCCTAGCTTTAGGGCAAGTACAACCATTTAGTCACACAAATATACTTAATGATTCGATTCGATTACAATAGAATAAATTAAATTAGATTAGATTTTCATTGGGTTGCATAAGATTTACTTTTATTATCATTGAGCAGTACAGAGCCAAAAATATGCAGCTTCTAAGAAAAATTGCATTTTATATCATTTTATATATATATATATATTTTTTTTTTTTTTTTTGCAAATTTTTCTTATATGTATGTATTTATTTTCTGTCAAAATAAGCTCAGAAAATATAATAAATTAATATAATTACATAAAAAATACAGTTATTTTTCTTAAGCTGCACATTTCCTTAATTATTTTTGTTTGCTTTTTTATTTGCTTGTTGTTTTTATTTTGCTAAAATACATAATTCATGAAAACATACATTACATATATGTATATATAAACATACCACCAATAAAATAAATAAAAAACTCCAAACTTCCATTCACTTTGTGTGTGTTCTTTTTTTTATTTCATTTCAAAACAGAAACAAACACCCACAAGAAACTTTATTTGGGATGATACATATTTCAATATTAGGAGACATGTTGGATGAAAAAAATAAAAAATAAAAAATAATAATAATAATCCATAAGAAAAAAAAGTATTTGTGATTACAAGGTGAACGTCACACAATATTGTGAGGTGTAAAGAAAGGGGATGAGTGCGTCTCAGTGGGAGCTGAACTGACCGACTTCCTGAGAGCAAGTCAGGAGTGTGGAATTCATCTCCACAAATCATTTGTGCACTAAGAGTTTAAAGAGGGAAAGAGAGAGAGAGAGAGAGAGCGGGTGAGAGAGAGAGAGAGAGAGAGAGAGAGAGCGGGTGAGAGAGAGAGAAGAAAGAGACCAAGAGAGAGAGAGAGAGAGAGAGTAATATATGTAAAGTTCGTGTGTGTGTGTGTGTGTGTGTGTGTGTGCGTGTGTGTGTGTGTGTGTATTTTAATTCATTAAAAATGGAAATACAAAATATAACAAATTGTTTCTTTACAATAAGGCAATAAAATGTCGTAACAGTGAAATGACTGAATTAAAGAATAATGCAAAAAAAAGGGAAAGGAAAATCGCCAGTCATTTCTGTATTGTTCAGATTAGGAAAATGAAGGTCAAATGTAAGTTGAAAGTCTGGTTATGAACTAGGTTTTATCACTCTACACATCATCCACAACAACAAGTGAAGCTTTTGCATATAGGATCGAATGCATTATCGTTATCATTAACGTACCCTGAATATCATCAAAGATTTATGACGTCTAATAATACAAAAATCTTTCTTTTCTTTTTTTTAGTATCACAATCACTACATGGGTTTTTTTTTTTAATTTTGGCTCACTCCATCATTACTGCTTTTATTTCATTATCAGTGGCATTTAAAGCAACACTAGGCCTGTACAGTACAATATCATGTCATTTTATATGTAGATGCATTCAGAAGCATGTACAAGATGGCAAACAGTACAGATAACAGTAGTACGTCATTTTTGTTTTGTTTGTAGGTTTTTTTTTCTTCTTGTTAACATTTTTTTATTTTTTTCCTTTTTTTTAGATGATAATATGTTTGCCTCTATTACCAAGAGAGTGTCTTGTCTGTCAGTTGCCAAAAATCTAACCCAGCGTGAGACCTGACGGAAGTCTGCCCTCTCCCAAACTACAAGAACTGCTCCCCTTTGTCTGGTGGAGAACTTTTAACATTTGCTCTGCAATTTAAAAGAAAAAGACACGTTTAAGTTTGCGATAAAGGAAAAAAAAGGAATGAAAGACAAAAAGGTGATGAGGATGCAAAGATTCAAGAGGATAAAACACATACATACATACATACACCTCATATATATATATATATATATATATATATATATATATATATATATATATATATATATATATATATATATATATATATATATATATATATATATATATATAGCTATATATATATATATATATGCTAGCATGCAAAACCACACACACACACACATACGTATGCTACCCACATTTTGATCTTGGTCAGGTTCTGACTGAGAGAAACGAAGACACAAACACACACACACACACACACACACACACACACAGAGAAAGAGAGACCCGAAATTGAAATCAAGGTAGAAGTGGAGGATGAGGAGGGACAGAGACAGGGAGTGGAGCTTGACCAGTCCTCAAGAAAAGGCAAGGAGGTTTGGTCAGTCAGGGAAACTAGTCTCGCTCAGTAACTCAGCCCTGAATAATGGAAGAGAAGAAGAGAAGCCAAAGAAGAACAGTGTTCATTAGAGGACGACTTGATCGGCTCATTAAACTCTGTATGTCACATGGAAAGGTTAGTAACCATATTCAAGCCGTGATCAATGCCATGTCCTAAGGGGATTTAGTTGAAATTTTTTTTTTTTTTTTTTTTTTTTTTTTTTATGTAAATGTCAATTTAAAAAGCGTTTTACAACGGGGCGGGGTTTCGATCTGAACAATGCTTTTGATAGCGATCAATCGAATCATTAATCTCTTTGGGAAAGTGCTCGCTATATAGTCAAAAGTCAAAGTTCGCATCCGCTGTGGCTTGATGTTTTTGTGCACACCTGAGCTGATCCTGCATGCAGATCTTCCACAATAATCACACAGTTCAACAGACTGTCTTTGTATGCTCTAGCTTCACAATTACAATTTATATTCACTGGAGCCAAAACTGTTCCAGCATGATGATGGACACAAAGCAAGCTCCATGAGAACATTTGTGTTGGCCCAGAGCCAACAGAGCTGGCACAGAGCATCCTTAACAATACTTTAGAAGAACTGAAACACTTGCACGAGGTTTGAGTCATATATCTTTTTAGGATGTCTTTGTATGTAGTAGAGCTGGTATGAATGGAAGGTGGAATGGAAGGTCACAAGTTGAAAAACAAAATCCCATCGTTACCCACATACCCCTGCTTGGTCTTTAAGTAATGTAAGGGCGTCTGCCAAATGCCGAAAATGTTATTCGGTTGAATTGAATTTTAACCTTCATTTGAACTAGGAGACCTAAACCTGTTCCAGCATGATAATGCTCATGTGCACCAAGCAAACTCCATTAAGACATGCTGAAGACATTCAGGGTTGGATTTGAACCCTATTGAACACTTTCAAGGTGACGTTTTCATGCTGACTGCGCCCCAGGCCTCCTCATTTCATCTACATCACTACATGACATTTTACTTTTCTAAAGGAATTCTCAACCAAGTCTTGACAGAATCTAGTGGAACATCTCCCCTGAAGAGTGGAGGTTATGATAAGGACTAAATGATGAATGGAATGTTCAAAAAGAAGCACATACTGATCTTATGGTCAGGTGTCCACAAATGTTTTGCCCGTAAAGTGTATCCGAGACACAAGCTAAACCAATCAGATTCAAGATCTCAGGGGTGTGGTATTAATAGTTTATAAATATCTGTCAGATTTGTCTTTATGGGTGTCAGAAATATCATAAGGCATTGCTAAACAATAGCGTGTGGATTATTAGGACAAAAATGAAAGAAATGTGTTATGTTTTGTGTTAGATGAAAGTTCTGTGTGCATGAGGTGACGGTGAACAGATCTGAAGCTTAGAGTTCAGCATTCCACTTTCTACCACTTCTTCAATAGGGTGTTTTTTCCCATCACATAGCACCTGCTTATAAGCAGGTATACTTATATGCATGACACTTAAATATATAATTAAATACATAAATATTTAATTAGTTGTCATAATGCAATATAATGCATGTTCATAGTGATCTGATACACAATAATGCAAGCCTAAGTAGTTAAATGTATTCTAACAGCTTTAGTTCCTCAAAATAGGACTGATCTCCAGTATGTACCGTGTACTGTAACATTATGCCAGGTAATTAATGATAGCCTAATAAAACATACTTTATGAAGTTTGCTTTATAACCTGCAACTTTGGCCATTTACAAGTAGTCATACAGCCTTATGTGATGCAGAACACTTCAAGTATTATGTGTTAAATATAATATCATCCATAACCTATAACTCTTGGACTTTATAATGCATTATGAATCCTTTTTTGAACTTTTGTTTAAAGCTTCATGTTCATTGTTTGGCAAAAAAAGAAATTTCCACACCCAATAATACATTCTATAAAGGCTATATAGGAACATATTCATAATATAGTTACATTATTATGTTCCATAAGTGCTATGCAAAATGCATTGTTATAACTATTCCAAACTTCAATCTATTCCAAGTCAATCTATGGATGTGTGTAATGTATATAAGTGTATATAAGTGAATTATAATGTGTTTTGAATCATATAAAGTTTTTAAGTGCCATTGTGTTTTCATAAGTTTTTCTAACATCTAATTTAAACTTCATATCTAGAGAGTGAAATGCTTATAACCTCTGGCCTCCTCACTGGATTGCACGAGTTTAGTAGTGATGGTTTGGAGGAAATGCCGAGCTGGCAAACAGAGCTCCAGCCATGTAGTTCAAGGCCAAGCAAGAAGGAAAAGGCACACTAAAAATCATAGATTTATATTTTTTAACCTTTTTTTATTAACAACACCTGTCTAATTATTTCCAGTGCATAAACTCAGATTTTAGCTTTACACCTCTGATCTACCTGAGGATGAAAAGTCTATCAACAAAAGAAATTAACTGTTATAACTTATAGATAACTGTGCATGTATGTATAATGTAAAAGTTGATCAAAGAGAAATCTATAAGGAATGCATTATTCCAGATACAGAGGTGTAACCATGGAAAAGGGGAGGAGCTCTGTCTCTTTCGCCCGCCTCTCTTTTTACACATAGACATCTTTTTAATTTTTCACTCTTTAATGTTGTAGTAGTAGTTTTGTTTAGACGTACTCCCTGGCAGTAGAGGGCTGTGATTGCCGGTAGTACTGCTGCCCGCCTCGGGCCTCATTAGCACAGGAGCAGCAGAGGAAGGAGCCACCCAGGATCGTCAAGCAGGCCGCTGCCCAACCAATAAACAGGGCGGAGCCAAATTCAAACCTGAATCAAAAACAAAAGTTTTTTTTATATATATTTTAAGGGAAAAATTGATATTCATACTCTTGGATTTTGGATTGATTATTTAATATATTTACTTGGATTTATGTATTCAGTATGCTTTAAACATTTACAGCAAATGTTAAAGCATACTGAATACATAAATGAATTCTGAATTCTGATTGGTCAGGAGGAATAATCTAATTTATATTATCTAATAGCAACAGCTCATTTGCAGGGATTTGTAACGGCGTATGCTAAAAGCATGAACGGAAAGAAGCTGAGTTTTTTGCATGCAATAGCCAGGGAAGGAGTTTCCCATGCTTTAAACACATTTTGTAACATTTTCATATGTAGAGGGAAGTGTAAGCTTGCAGGAGAACACGGCATGTTTTTTTTTTCTGTTCTTCATTCAGAGAAGTAAATGAGCATGAACTTGCAACAATGCAGTGGTAAACATTGCAATGCTAATGCTAGAAAATATATATAGATAAAATATGAGAAAATATGTAATATAAAAATCTTAATTTCTTACTTGGCATTATGAGGTGTGTTTGGATCGAAGAAGTGAACGGAGACTTGTGTTGCATACCAGGATACAGACACCAGAGTGCACAAACCTATCCGCAAAGCAAAGTGTTTACTATGAATGTTGGGAAATTTACAATTTTAATGTTAATTGTGATGTTGGCAAGAAACTCCACTTGATAACTATTATATCTATAATAATAATAATAATAATAATCCTATTATTATAGCCACTACGTCCTTTAATATTATTAATAATACTAATGCTAACACTAATGATTCTAAAATGATTACTAGTTACTAGTTGTTGTTTCGTTATGTAATGTGTACTGTACTGTATATGGTGGAATTGGCACCTGACTTGAATAATACTTCATGTACCACTACTATTGATTCAATTACATGTTAAATACATTACAAGTTTATTTTCATAACTCTCTTTACAATTGCCATTGTCTCAATGCAGCTTTATTGAATGTAAGAATTATATTATAACCAATTTTAAAAAGTTAATTATGTGTATTTATATATTATTCCTGCTATTATTCCTACTAATACTTTTATTGTTCATACTATTACTACTATGTATATTGCTCATACTACTACTTCTATTACTTTTACAATATTGATACGACCATTGCTACTCTTCATCAGTGGCAAGCCATAAGGGTCATCAGTGCCTTCCATTGTATTACACTTTAATATACTTTTTGTCTCTCTTGGTGTCCATTTGGGTTTGGGTTTCTATCTAATCATATTTCAGCTTCTTCATAATGTCATGGTTAAAGGAAACCACATCGCTTGAATATGCTTAAAAGCTAAAGCAAAAGCTTGAAGATGTTGCTTTAACCAATCAGATTGTGACTTTCTTTCTCTGGATGCTTTGAGCACAAATCTAATAACATTGTTATTTCCACATGCTTTGATTGGATGGTAAGACTCACACCTGCTGCAAAACGCACAAGTTCAAATATATTTGTTTGGATTTGATTAGGTCCCAGATACAATTACGAGGATATTTACAAAACAGGCCACTCGGGCAAAAGAGTTCAAATCAACTGTTAAACATTTTCATAAACAACTGTAAAACCATAAAAACCAATCAGAAACCATAAACATTTTTGTGTTTTCACAATTTGCTTTCAAAATCACCAAGAAAACTTTTATGCACAATAAACATATATATATATATATAGATATATATATATATATATATATATATATATATAGATATATATATATATATATATATATATATATATATATATATATATATAAAGATTTATACAATGCACATGAGTGTATTCAAAAGCATATGTGTGTGTGTGTGTGTGTGTGTGTGTTGGGTGTGTGGTGTGGTGTGTGTTGTGTATGTCTGTACCAGCAAGTAGGAAGAGGCCTCCTCCTGCCACAGCGATCTTGCTCTTGGTGGCGGGGTTGTTGTCACCCACCCTGGTGCACTTCATGCCCACTACACTTACGATTACACCGATGAAGCCCATGAGCACAGATATGACCATCAGAGCTCGGCACGTCTGGATGTGGACTGGAAGGAGCAGAAAAAGTTATAAAAATTACAAGAACATATATGAAAACAGTTTAGATAGATAGATAGATAGATAGATAGATAGATAGATAGATAGATAGATAGATAGATAGATAGATAGATAGATAGATAGATAGATAGATAGATAGAAATGGATGGATGGATATTAAATAGTCCAGATAATAGGAAATTAGGGAACAAATACTGAAAACAAGGCATAATAATTATGTATGAATGTATATAAATCTATAACTGCAGATGCGAAAAAGTACACAAAATATGCAGTCTACAAGTAAAATGTTTCCAAAGCTTTAAAGATTTTCATCAAACTTGTGTAAGAAAGATGGATAAATAATGATCATCACATTGATGATTCACACTAGAACTAGTTTACATTGAAGGACTTACAAGACTTCTTATGGGACAATAAGACCTGAAAAATTCAAACTGGCTTCTCAAGTGCTAAAAGATCACCTTCAGGACGCACAATAACACTTTGTGTTACTAAAGCAGTTGGGATTGTTACTAAAGCAGTAGGGAAGAGGTATATCATTGGTTAAGGCTCTGAGTTACTGGTTGTTGGATCAAGTTGCATTGTCGCATAGCAGTAACCCTTGGACCCTTGAGTAACTCTCCCAGTTAAGAACCCAACATTGCATAGAATATGCAAAGGAACAATTTCACTGCCTTTTTACTTTCTAAAGGGTGCCATTATTCTTTGTCTTAATAAAATTCTCAGACTTGAAAAGCTGTATTGTTTTTAAAAAATGCTCATGAAATTCATGTATCTAGTTAAACTAGATCTCTAGTTTAAAATCTCTATTTGGTAGATAAAACGCAGGGAAAAAAATGGAAGACAAACTATTATTCAAAACAACCAGATTTTCATAAATACACAAAATACTTTCTAGTCTGAGATCATTCTCTGGGCTGCTTCTTAACCAGTGAGCAACCACTTCCCAATTTATTTAATTAATTTAATTCAATTAAAAAAAAAAAGAATACATATATACATATATACTTTGCAACTGCAACCAAATACAGGTTTTCTTGGTTTTGCTCTCATTTTGGTTCCTGTTTTTCAATGTTTCCCTTGTTCACATTATCTGCAGATCGCTGACCCATCGCCTGGTTTTGGTTTTGATCCTGCCTGCTATTTTACACTGTTTGCTTGTTTACAGAAGTAAACCAGCACTTATCCAGCATTTGCATCCGCTGCCATTATCTTGCATTTACATCCCGTGACAATTTCCTGACTAAATGCTCCTCTAAGTCAAAGAATATCAACAATAAATAACATTAACGTCAAGAAGGCTGTGAGTGAACTTTATGCAGGGTATTAAAGGGAAATATATGTTTTACATATTTATTTTATAGATCAAATTTTGCAGCAATGTGATTCTTCGTAAGTTACTATTGTAACGTCCCGAGGGAGTGAGGAATCGGATAAGGGGCGGCGCTTAAACAGCTGTGCTTTTACAAATACACTTCATTTCCTGTGTAAACTGTCCTAGGAATAAACAAAAGTTTATGTCAACATTTAAAGCCTGTGAAATTTTTTGTGCAAATTTGTGTAAAAGGTTTTTTTCATAATTGTTACACATTTTATACATGAATTGTTTTTGAAATCTCATCCTTCATGTCTCTAGTCCTCTTGTGGTACGATCGACTTGGATGCTGAAATTCCACCCCGAGCCTACGCGGTGTTCCAGTGCATACAGAAGGCCGTAGGAGGGCCTCCGTTACATGTTTCACGCTGCCGCGATCGCCGTGGCGTTTTTTATTTCTACAAAAGGGGGAATTGTTCACTCTTCTGTCGCTCCTTGTGTACCAGGCTCATGCGTATAACATGTCAAGTTGAGCTCAGAACAATGGATTATTAATGTCTTAGTATCGTCCTACAGATCCGGTCCAGAAGGATCTCCAAAGCTTTCTCTTGCTTGACCTTTTGTCGGTAAATACAGTGGCATGTTGGAAAGAAATAAAGACTTGAAAGGAAGCAATAAAACACAAACAAAGAGACATCATGTAACTTTTTTTGAAGTCGGATTGAGACACTCAGACTCACTTTGAAGCCAGATTTCAGGCAAAGAGAAAACGTTTTTTTTTACTTTCATCCCTCATGGTGATTTGTGTAGAAGCATGGTGGTTTGACCCAGCAGGGTGTCGCTTTGATCCCAGAGCTCTGCGTTTGAATGGAAGTAGTGAGAGCCGGGCTAGGCGGAGGGGCGGAGGGGCAAAGGGGCGGAGGTTGCCTCCCACTACTCTGCGCCCAGTGCCAAGCTTGGCAGTGCCTGGCACAAACAAAGAAAAGGCCAGCAAGTGTGCACTTTGTCAGAGTGCATACTTCAAGAAGCTGCGTGTGTGTGTTTTGGGGCTTTGTCTATTGTTCGACGGCTCGTGGGCCACTCTTGTACGTCATAACTGATGCATATGGTGGTAACGCAGTTTCTTTCCCCCCCCTGAAAAATAAGTTCTAATGTAGGAATTATGAAGATAGGCATGTATGGATCAGAATTTCAAAATGTGAGTGTGTGTCTGTGTGTACATATTTTGCATATGTTCTTCATGTATTATTAAATGTTTTGTTGAATCTATGTGAAGGACCTTTTTGTGCACTAATAAGAAGTTCATTCAGAAGACTGAATAAAAAAAAAAAAAAAGTGTACCGTCTGGTTTGCTGATGAAAATTATTAACTGAAACCTTTTATTTATTAGAGTTTAATTATATGACCCATTTTTCATACACTCACTCTCACAATCTCATTCTGAGAATATTTGAGGATAAGGTCATCACACAGTGGCCCAGAATGTGGCAGCTTGGTGTGGTTATTATTTAAACTCATAACCCTTGGATTTAGCTTCCAATGCATTAACCACTAAGCTGCCACCTCTTATTCAGTGATTTCACGATATTCAGTGTGCTGTTCCACTTAGATGCCAAAAAAAGAAACTGTGCCGTAAAATTATCCATCTGAACCTTATATCCATTCATTTTACTATAGTTATATGCCGGTTAATGGGTGGATATTGTGTATAACATTACACGTTTATTTCACTTACATGATTTATTGACTGTATGAAACATCACAGCACTGAAGGCTTGTTGGTGATTTCATCTCAAGACCTTCCTATCCGATGTTTTATCCCATGGGTGACGGCTTCTCTGTATAATGTCTGTTCTTTTACTGTCATTGGTATGCTTTAATTAACTACTATCTATTAACACTGTAAAGCCAAGTTTGGTCGTAGAAGATTATATTCTGAATAATTACAGTCAAAGTGTACTAATAATACCCGATCAGATATGTTGCAATATAAGACTAAGTCAGAAAATCCACTTCCTTTGTAGTTCTATTGTACTTTGGTACAATCCACTTCCTGTTTCATTCTACTAGCAAACGCTAAAATGTTAATGGGACCCAAAATACAGGCCGATCACAAGCATGTTGTTTTTCCACCTTATCTGATTTCCTGACCCATAGAAAATGTCAACTTGTGATATTTCTGTTAATGAAGCGAGGAACTGCATTACCAAGTTTAACCAGTGTGTAGTTCAAAATATGAATAGTAGGCAGTTAACATTCAGAAATTTTAGCTCTGATGTACAATCAATAATCGCCATTACAGGTTGTCCAGCATTTTAGCTGCTTGGATTCTGGTAAAGACTGGAAAATAGATTTCTCAGATTTTTTCTTTTTAAAATTCTTATGAAGACCTTTAAAGGCCCTACATGGTTCAGCACCGCCTAACTTTTAACAAGATGTGATCTCCACTTCTCTGATTCCGGTCTTTTATTAATTTTATTAGTTCTGTTCACTTTCTATAGATGATCACACTTTTTCGTTCCCATGCAACCAAATTGTAGAATTCTTTCCCGATTAAGATTATGCAGGCTAAATCTTTACTGTCTTTAAATCAGTTCTTAAAATGTACTGTTTTTAGGTAAAGGTACTTTTCTTTTTTATTTCTTATGTTATTATATTTAATATATATATATTATCTGATTTTTTTTATTATTATATCCTATATTATATTTAAAAATGATTATTATTAATTTATTTAGAACATTTTTACTTTTCACATTTTACTTTTGAGGCTCAGAAAATGATATGAGATGGAACTTAAAGATATACATATACATGATATAAATTATTACATAAGATCTGTTATTGAAACAGCGGTGGAAAAGTATGATTTAGAAAAGGCTTCATCAATCTTGAGGGGTCCAAGAACCTTCACAAATTATGGCTCGGGCCCCGTAGATCGGACACCCTGTAGGGGCAATTTTAAATAATTTTTCTTTCAAAAAGAGCAAAATAAAGGTCTTTACGGTTCTTCAAGGTTCAAGACTTTGAAATGCTGAGTTTCTTGATTTCTCATTTAAAATAAATAAATTAAAAAAACAAACAAACAAATAAATAAATAAATAAGAAGTGAATTTGAAAAAAGGCTTCTATTCACATTGGCATAGTGTTTCTTTATAAAACTTTTAAGCAAGATTGTGTGTGGGTGTGTGTGTGTGTGTGTGTGTGTGTGTGTGTGTGTGTGTGTGTGTGTGTGTGTGTGTGTGTGTGTGTGTGTGTGTGTGTGTGTGTGTGTGTGTGTGTGTGTGTGTGTGTGTGTGTTACAATGTGCATCTATGTGTGTGTTTTTAGTTCCATACAGTGCCGGCTGTTCTAGCGGTCAGATGACTCCACGCATAATAACAATTATTCAAGAAAGCCTGTCAGAATCTCGAGCAAGAGGACAAACAATGCGGTGCTGTAGGAGGCAAAGGCCGCCTGTATATACATGAGGCAGAACATTGCGTTTACTATCCAACCAGATGACCTAAGACTAGAGCAACAATAGCACTAGCAAGGGAGGGGACAGTGGAATCAGACGGTCCCATCACCCTTTGTGGCTTCCAGCGTGAGTTGTACAGTATTGCATGTGTTCAGATTGTATCCTGATTGCTCCTTTGGTGTGCAAGTGGAAACGCCCATGATGTAAAATATTATAAATTATGCTGAATGCCCAGGGCAGCTTGACTAACTCTAATATCATTTGAGATTTCCTTTCCTACTTAGAATTAATGATGGATTATGCAAATGAATTGGTCTCCTATATCTTTAATACAACTTTTCTTTTCATTGTTGTCTATTAAGGTTATGGGGGGAAAAACAGATTAACTAGAAAGATTACACTGAAGTGGTGTAAATCCAGAACCAAAATCCCAGGGTGCATTGTCTTGTCTTGGGCACAGAATATTCAAACGTAATTGATTGACCATATTCTCTATATTGCAATTACTTTAGCAAGCTACAAGACTTTCCCAGTCTCTCTTTTGGTCCTGACTGTGTTTGAGGAACACTCAGGCCTGTAAAAGAATACTTTACAAACACAGCATTGATAACAACACAAATAAATCTACCAATAAATAATAATAAAAAAAAGCAAGCCAATCACTGATGTCAATGAATCTCACTGTCTGTTTTGTAATCATATGTCTGATTTATTCAAATGCTAGACAAATATGAGCCCAGCATATATCCGAGGATAAGATATACACCAAATTAGCACAGCAGTGAGGAAACAATGCTGTTGTATTGTATTGAGAAGAGCATTTAGCATTCTGAACATATCTGTGGTGTTTGCCCCAACACTGGCCTTTTCTTCTCAAAACAACCACCATTCATGTATTCAGGACAATACGCTGCCTCTGTGACAGCATTGTGCACAAAACTTGTTCACTCCACTGCGTTTCATAACATGATAAGTAGATAAATATCTTGCAACCTGTGTAATTGTGAGAAAATAAACACAACTAAATCCAATCAAGTCAACAAATGCTTTTTAGTGTGATATTTAACGCACCAGTTAAGGATGTTAAAAATGTTTTTAAGCATGGAAAAGCATGTATAATCTCAGCAGTTCGAAACCCTGATTACATTCTCAATTCCTTTACAACAAAAACAACAAAACTCTTTAGATCACCCTCTCAGACACTGTGCTCAGCGAGAGCTTGTTCTCACCAGCGCCATCATACTTACTGTCGAGGGACAGCAGCGAGTCGAAGATCTTGCACTGCACCTGTCCTGTGCTCTGGGACGCACAGGACATCCACAAGCCCTCGTACAGCCCCACAGCCATGATAATGGCGTCTCCTACGTACGACGACTGCTTCCACTGGGGCAACACCGTGGTCGAGATGATCCCGACCCATCCGCCCAGAGCCAAGAAGTAGCCCAAAAGCTGAAATCCTGAATTCGCCATCGTTACAACTTTGTCCTTTAATTAATTTTTTTTTTTGTATGTGGAATTTTTAGCTTTGTTCTATTAAAATAAAATTACTGTTTTAGAAAAATAACTTTCCCATAAAGCTGTTGAGAGAAGGCCTTGAGAAAACGATGAGCAATCAAGCTTCTTCAGCAGGTAAAGAAAAAGTAGCGGCTTCTTCCCCTCACCAACGTTCTGGTCACTCGGTGCGTCCTCTTATCTCTCACGTTCACACTCACGTAAATGGCATCTGGAGCTCGGTATTGTCCTTAAGCTCAGTTCAGCTCGGGGAACTGGCAGAACTCTCCAGCAAACATGAGACTTCTATACTGACCAAAGTTGACCATCAGGCTTGGGTGGAGAGCTTGCTTACACACTGCATA
>JACRUU010000013.1:11309978-11549978 GCA_030449085.1 Kryptopterus vitreolus | reverse complement strand
CAAATGTACTAATAGATACAGAAGTCATAAGAAGGCAGGATTTATAACTTTTTTCTTTCATTGTTTCATATTCACTAACTAAATTTTACATAACCTTGACTTTGAAACAGTTGCAGACCTCACAGCCTCCTTCTCAAGTGTCAGACTTTTATGTGTTGATATCAAAAAGTTTCAAGATTTTCTCTGTTTACAAGAAAGTACTTTATTTATCTATATTCATACACTATCACCTTCAAAATAGTCCTGTTGTACAGCAATACATGTGTCCTGTAATTTGCGCCGGATCTTCATCTTTGGGAAGAAGGCGAAGTCTGTTGGAGCCAAATATAGCGTGTGGGTTGTTCTTTGTGTTGACATTTTGAGACGTTGAGCTTGTTGTAAGTCGTCCAGATTACTTCCAGTGATGTTCCGTCGCTCTCAAGTCGCTCAAAACATCTCAAAAGACTCGTTGTGGCATCGGCGTTTGTAAAACATACATCGTGTCAAATGCCTCTATGGCACCGTTTTGCCCAGAATTTCCCATTTGCTCTTTGTCCTAACTTGCTAGGCGTGGTAACACACCTCGTATAACTGACAGATTCAAGGCTAATTCAGTTTGAGGCAGAACCTTGATCATTCAAGTGAATACAATAAATATTAAATACTGGTCACATGGAAGTATGTTTAAGTAAAGGTCATGAGGAAATTTAGTTATGCTCAAGATAAATCAAGAATTCTAATTATAAAGCACAGTCTCTTTGGACTTCTGTAATTATTATTATTATTATTATTATTATTATTATTATTATTATTATTATTATTATTAATGCTACCCCTAGGACCCATTTAGTGAACTTGCAGTTATATTTGAGCATGGTATTCTGCACTGTGTGAGATTTTTAATCATGTGATCACAGCCATATCTGATCATATCCAGATGATTTCTTGCATCCTCTCAGGTAAACTCATGACCGGATTTTAAAAATGCAATGAGCATGTAAAGCAGGAAGCGGCTCGACTGGCACCAATTCTCTTGATTTTTTTTCTTTCTTTCCACTACTTAAAAAATCAGCTGACCCGATCAAAGAAACGGTGTCATATTTTAGCTAATAGGACCAGACTGTTCATCTCGGACCTCCTGGAGGACGTGGACCTCTGCTACGTGCCATGACATAAGAGCCGTTTTTGTTCCCCTTTTCTTAGAAGCCTCATTAACAAATGTGTACTTTGCAACCTTTTACCAAGTCTCCCAAATCCAGCATAGAACAGAAGATGATTGTAAGATGCATGGAAAGAACTTTTTTTGTTTTTTTTATCCACCATCTTCAGGATAAGCTTGAAGAGTCCAATCTGCATACATGTCCAGATCTGTAAGAGCGTGTCTAACAATCAGCGGTACTGAAAAGAAACAGGGCTAAGTAGGGGGCCCTGATTACTTGCGTGCACTTGTACATGTCCGGATGGACCTTTTGTTGGCAGTGCCCCCTCAACAACCATCAACTGACCTTTAAGCTGAAACTCAAGTGGGGAACAGGAGGCCTCTTCTAACGAGGTAACATCTGGTTTTTAGGAAATTATTTCAGTTTCTGATGATGTTTCTTAGGCTACATCATGCGCCTAAGGGGTACCACAGCTGAGCAGGGGGGCAGGGACTGAAATCAAGGGAGATTAGTAAGGGAATGTGTCTTTCTAATCTACCTTTGTGATACATTTCTTGGCATTTTGGCAGGTTTGAGGACAAGGACTTTCTGTACTTTATATTTCTTGCCATTTCAGAGAAACTAGTTAAATCATCATGGATCCATCGAATCAATCTTTTTGTCTTATCTGGGTTTTAATGTTATAATGTTTTGACATCATAACACACTATCAAGTGTTAATTTCTAAACTGTTAAGTTTTAATCCAGTAAAAATCTTTTGTTACTTTCACTATTTCATGAACCAGAACTTTTTTTGCACAAATGCACAACTTTGCCACAGCAGATGGTCTGCACACTATACTTGGCACAGGTTTTTACGCTGGATGCTGTTCCTAACACAACCCTTACCACAGTTATACAGGCTTGTGCAACCCTAATGGCTGGGGCAGAATGAGCAATTGGGGGTTAAGGGCCATGCTCAAAGGCCCACTAGTGGCAGTTCAGCTGGGACTTGAAACTGTGACGGAGCTACCACCTCCCCAAAAAATAAATAATAATGTAATAAATAAATAAATAAATAAGTACTCAAAATGACCTAATAATTTTTGTTTAATTTTGTTTAATGCATTATTATACAGTGGTGGATTTACACAAACCATGTACTAAAATTAAATTATAGATAAACTCAGTAGCTACATTAAATGTATGGAACATTGTTTCTGCCACTGAAGAAAAGATTTTTGAAAAGGTTATTAAGATAATTTATCTCGCAATTCTGACTTCATATTATGCATATTGTATTATGACTTTTTTAGAATTGTGATTTTATCTCTCACTCTCAGTAACCTTTTGTTTTTCACATTCTATGTCTATTTTCCCTTCATTGTGATTTTTTTTATACTTATAATTTATACTTTATAGTTAGGACTTTAGATTTCTATACTTTTATTCTTATTTAATTTTATGTGATTATATTTGGATTTTCTTTACGTGTGCATGTGGCAAATAAAACTTGATTTGATTCTTCTGCTGTTGCTTTCTGAGGCTTTTCCTTTTTCCGTTTCTTTTCTCATGTCATTCAAAGCTGGTGCCAAAAAAAAATTCCAAAATTTCAACCTGTCTTTATGAGATCATGAGTTTAATGACCCTATGTTTGGAACCATAATTAATAAGATGGTTAGAGCATTTTTCAGTATTTCCTCTGGTGATATCTTTACGTTTTAGCATATAGAATTAGATTTTTGATGTTGTGAAGAAATATTTTTGCATTTCTGAATCTGGACAAAAATATACTTCCTAGAGAAACAAGGTGTTTAAAAAACAATCTTGACTTGTTTATGAATTTAATTTACTTTTAAATACAGTTATAATGTGAAACGTATATAAAAAACAAATGGATTAAAAACATTTTCCCATCATTTGTAATTATGTCTCTTTAACTCCTTTTTCTCAATTTGAGATCAGCAACGAGTGCAGCTCAACTCCAGAGCAGAAAGGCTGGACTTCGCCTGGCTGTTTACATGGCAACCTTCAGGAACATCTTTATTTGATGGACCTGAAAAAAAGAAGCACCGGGAAGAATCTAGGCCAAAAAAAGAGGGGAATTCTGGATCAATCCTGTTTGTTCTGGATGCTGAAAATGCTAATAAAGTGCTGAATGTTACTTTCTGAACAGACTGAGCTATAGAAGCTGTTTATTTAATGGTTTTGTAAAACTCGTTCCTCCTTCATTTTTCATAAAACACTCGATAAAACAAAACAAAACAAAATCTCGCATACGTATGCTTTTTCATCACATAGTGGCTTTCACCGAAATCTGCACGTGATGAAAAATCTGCACATATCGTATAAAACTGTCCAGATATAAAAGTGCCCGGATTAATTATAATGTTGAAAAGGCTGATAAAGATTTAGCCTTTACTGTAAAACTGATTGAATGATTTATTTTTGGAGCACTGTAATGTTTTTTTAATGTTACTGAGGCACTGTGGTGTTCTTTGATAATAAACTAAACAAAAATATAATATTAAATACAAAATATATGATCTATTGTCATTGAAATATACAAAAAAGTATTTCTCTGAAGTTGTCAATTAGTGTAGTTCTTTGAATTAGGAATTTATTTATTTCATTGTTTGTACAGGGACTCAAATTTTAACCCTGTTACATTAATTTAACCCTGTTTTAAATTGAAATGGAAATTGTGCATTTCCTCATTGGTTTTCTATGTTCTAAAATAAATAGAATTTGTAAGATTTCTTAATTATTTCATGTGACTGAATTTACTTTTTACCCAGTGTTATTTGTTTGTTTGTATTTTTGTTGCTTGAATAAAGCATCATACTCACATATAATAATTTGTTTATGGGAAAAAGAAAAGAAAAATATCTGAATATCAATAATATAATCCCATTAACTATAGAAATCATTAAAAAACATCCATAGAAGTATTATATATGTGCAGTATTTATTATATAGTATTTACTCCATATGCTTTCCTTTTTTTACTTTACACTGTAATGTACTCTGAGTCCCAGACACCCACATAGCCGACAAACTTTCTCATAGTAACCCAGCTTATAATGATAACCCCTTGTTTGTAATTACACTTACATTTAAACATATTTATAAATATAAACATTTTTAAAGCAGGGTTGTTCAGTTTTTTCTGCAAAGGGCTGGTGTGAGTACATATTTTCATTTGAATGTCAAATTCTATCTGTTTAAATTGTATTAAGAGAAGAAGAGACTCCTTATTTTGAGCATATAAAGCAAATGATCTGCATTGTTTGTCAGTCTCAGTCAATTCTAAACCGTATATTTACTCATGTTTGCCTCCCTGGTTTTAATCTTATCTTTTATGTTTTCTATGATTCTATGGTTTTCCCATGTTTTTTTTCCCTGACTTTGACTTTAAAGAAAAGAGAGAGGGGGAGAGTTGCATTTTTGTCGTTTCAAACGTGATCTCCATAATATTTCTCATAAAATTTGGAGCAGGGCCAATCCATAGCATCAATTCTACTTTGATGACAGTTTAGATAAGTCTAGGAGCTGAGGAAACCAGTTACTGGCATTTTGATTGAAGAATGTTACCCCATTTCTGTCTACCTCAATATTTTACCTGCTCAACAGGGACTGTTTTTCATATTTTCTTCTGTGAAAGGCCTTGACTGCTTGCAGGCCGGTTCAGGATGCCTTTACTATGAAGCCATGCTGTTGTAATAGATGTAGTATGCATTTTATCAATATCTTGCTGAAATATGTAAGGTCTTCACTGAAAAAGACATCATCTGGATGGAAGCATATGTTGCCCTAAAGCCTATATTCCTTTCAGCATCGATTGAGCCTTTCCAGATGTGCAGGCTGCCATTTCTATTAGCAATAGGTAAACTGAGCACTGATAACAAGTCCGATGATCTGTTTTCTTTCAGGGTGAGATAGCTCCTATGGTTTGCAAAAAGAAAGTTCGATTTCGATTTCTTCAGTCCTAGAACAGTTTCCTCTTTGCCTCAGCCTTTTGGCTTCTTCTTCGCATTTTATAGATTTAACCAGCCTTTTTAGATGATATGACAAACTTGATAAAGTGATTTCTATTACAGAACCACAGTTGTTTTAATGCAGTGGTCCCTGAGGACGCAAAGCTCATAGCCAGCCAATACTGATTTTCACCTACGTCCATTTATCTTGAGGTACAATATTCTAAATTCCACAATTCCACAATTTATAACAATGGATTTTCACAGACTGGTGCAGCTCTAACCATCTTAACTTCTGCGAGACCATGCTTCTTGATCATGAAATCACAGCAAAAACTTATAAGGAATAAACACAATTTTTCAACTTTATAACCTCTTAATCTCTGTAAAGCTGAATTGGGACAATATCCATTGTTAAAAGTGCTAATGTTAATTAAAAAAAAAAAAAATATATATATATATATATATATATATAAATAAAAGTGAATGATTGTTGTTATATATGATATTATCGCTCAGTGGTTCAAATTATATAGGATTTTTCAAAATGTTCTGACTTTAAATCACAACACTGTCAAGCCCTAAAAATCATATTCCGCTCATAAAATGATGAAATGAAAGGATGGAATTAAATGTCCTCCAGAATACCTGAAAAATGAAACAACAGATAAGAGTTATCAGTTATTTTCCTACTCCAGATTTATTTATCAATTAATGTTTCATGACCACCTCCTGGGAGACTTTCTAATGTCATTCACAGTGATAAAAATGCCTGGATGTAATTCAGTATTGGGATGGAAACATAACCAGGAGCCAAGTTACATAAATTAAACGTGTCCTCTTGGCCACTAATGAGTTCTTCCTTCCTCTTTTCATCTATGTTCACACCCAGGTTCTACTTCAGTGACTTGGAGCCTGTCCCAGGCAAGCACTGGAACCAGTGGAATAAGGACAAGTTCATCACAGAGGCCCGTTGAAGTCATCATCCAAGCATCCTTCAAAAACTCCACACAATGCCTGGCTTTGTTTCCAGGCAGTAAAGGTTTTCTTGTGTTAAACAAGACGCTTAAAAGTTACATGTTGTGGATGCTGTAGAAGTATTTGCCTGCATGTGTTTATCCTTGAGAATAATGTATTTTTCAGCGAGGGATTTATGGGGAAAAATTGTCACTGTTTATAGGGCTACATAAACCTTAATGACCTCATGTATAAACCTACATACTCTAAATATTTAAATTTCTAATACCGGTACATTTCATATATGGTACAGTGTTTCTGAAATTAAGTGATGTATAATTGACATAAGGATATGTTATGACACTTGACTGAGCTGACATTTGTTCAAATGTCATAGCAACTCATAGCGTACATGATGCTGTCATTACCATGCTATCAGGTCATTAAAAAAAGATGGTTAATGTTTCTACTGGTTTTCACCATAAATAGCTAATCTAGGAACCATGTAGTATTATAACTACATTCTATAACAAATGCTAAATGGTATAATGCTAAGTGTTTCTACAGGTGTAAGTTAGTTTTCTAGGAATCATACAGCTCTATAACAAGTGTTACACGAATAAAATGCTAAGTTAGTGTTTTTAACTCATCATAAATGGCTTATGTAGGGTTCATGCAGCTCTATAAGCACCACCTGAAATTGAATGTCAATTCATGAACAAAACCATGAACAAAGTTTATTAACATGATAGAAGCACGTTGTCCCTTGGCCTCATAAGAACTTGTGTTAGGTTGTTCTCCTGCTGGCCACCTTTTCAACTCAGAGCACAGGAATTCGTTTCGTCAGGCAGCGTCCTGCTGGGTCTGGCTTAATCCTGCACTAAAGGGAAAGAGAAACAGAGACAAAAAAGAGAGTGAGAAAGAGAAAGAGAGAGATGTCTGGCTCCTTGGAAACCACCATGAGATTTTTTTAATCGCTACAGTTCAAATGCCTTTCCTCACAAGCAAAGAAACAAGATCTTTATTTTCGAACAATGTACCAAACATGCTCAGTCCAATTCACTCGGATATTTACTGTAGTGATTTAGCCTTGTTCAAAAAGAGTTGTTCTTTCTCTGTCTGTAATGAAGTCTAAATCTTTCCCAGTGCTAATCCAGCATTATTACCAGGTAAAGAACCATAACTTGGCATCTTACACTTTTTTCCTACACACAAGTCACTGCTGTTGTTGTTTTTTCCTGCTAATAAAGGAGCACAAAGAAAAGCAGTAGACACAACAGGATATGTAAACGGGAATGATATTCCTGTAAGGAAGAGCGAGAGAAGACGTTCTGTGCAGTTCCATAATGTAGCTTCGTAACAATAGATAACCTCATCCCACTCAAATCCACACCAGTCCTCATGAAGACAAAGTGTCCTCTCTTTACTACACCAAACACATTTTCAGCTTCTTTGTATCTTTTTTTTTACCTCAGAGTTATTCATGCTAATCTTTTTATTCAGAACAATACAGTGCTTCATATAACTGAAAGCTGGCTTGAAGCATATGGCTAAGCTATCATTGTTAGCAAGTTATTTGGCGAACTGTAACCCAATAGAAAGTTGGATGGCACATTGTAAAATTTAATCAGGAGATTTGTTTTTATTGCTTTATAAACCATCGTTCCTTCCAGTCAAAATGCAGTAACTATATTCTCCCAGTTTAATTAAAGAGACTGCGTTAATTTGAGACAAGTACATTTATTACAGTATAACCATCACCCTATATTTATTCTCTGATAAAAATTATCCTTAGCCTCCGTTGCTGTGGAGACGGAGGCAGTCCTGCTAAGTGACACAAAAGAAGACGGATGTCCATGAACCGGTTAATGTTTGTGACTATATCACGGGATACTGTGAGTGTGTGTTGTTACAGTTATTATCAGTATAAGTGTATGGGGTCCATAATGTGAATAATGTACAGAAGGTACAGTATAAAAGAAAATAATTCGTCAAAAGTAGTCACCGTTTTTAATAGTAGCCGCTAGATAACTACATTTGACTACTAGAGGCAACATTTTACAAGCAGCGAGCTTTGCTAAGAACTGTTTATTTACTATAATTAGCTAGCTGACTTAAAACTATCTCACTGTACTTGTTTACTGTTGATTAGCATGTTAATACTGTATTACTAGCAAGCTGTCTACTTTATTTATTTTCCTAGTGATTAGCTAGCTAGCTAAAACTTTTACTAGTAACTATATTTTAGATGTTGCTAACTAGCTGGTGACTTTTTATTTTCCCGGTAACTAGCTAACTATATTTTACCAGTAGTGAACTAGGGGACTTCATTTTAATAGTACAATTTTAGCAGGTAGCCAAAATATATAATCGTTCCTACGTTTTTATTCTTGCTCAAGTTTATCTAGGAAAAAAAAAACTTCAGTTCCTGAAAAGATCTTTGTTATGTAATGTGGTAAGAATTGCAGTTCTGCTCCACCGTGTTTCTGTGGTATGTACACTAATGTCCATGAGTGGGCCTCGTTCTATTCACATGGCAAAACCCACGCAGGCTTGATTACACTGTGCTGCTCTCATGCACGCACACACACACACACACACACACACACACACGTTTCTAACTCAGATGGAACCATATCCATTGTGGGTTTGTTCTTCATTCCAAACTCATGTGTTTGACTCTAGCTATGATGACGTTTTATTTTTAGATGCATCCAATTAAAGGGGGTAATTCGATCTATCCGGTGCCACTGATTATGTTTCACTAAGTGTTTGCGTAGATAATGGTGTTGGGTGGGACATGAGCTTTTCTTTTTTCAGTTTCTCAGGAAATAAAACCCACTACAGCAAAATCCCTTACCAAGCATACAAGCAGAGCAAACCAACAAGTTTCGATTCAATTTTGGTTGCAAATGTCCTCAAAAATAAAAACTATACTAAACAGAAATAATAATAATTATTATTATTACAACATATATAAATGTTGTAAAGTATAAAGTAAATACAATGTCGGCTTGGAGGAATCCCATCATTTGTGTGGTAAAAAAAGAGAAATCATTCAACAAAAAATCTAATTAAAAAGTCCTTATAAAAATGTATTATATTTTTTAACCTTCCACTTGTTAGCCATAATATACCTTCAAAAAATAATTTATCATATGGTTTTCTTTCTTACCTTTTGGCAAACACGTTAGCCTTCATTAACCATGAAAAGCTTGGTTTAGATTGTTTAGATTAGTTTTTGGTTTAGCTCCCTGGGTTTTTCATTTGACAGGGTACCTCTTCAATGTTAAAAAATGGTAAATATGAACCTCAAGAGAATTATACAAATAAATAAATAATAGATTGTTATGTTATCTAACGCTTTCTAATAAATGTATTTTTTGCATTATTAATTATAGTAGCATCTTTGGTGTTATGTGTCAATTTTGACCCGCATATTTTTACTTCAAGAAAAAGGCAAAAATAAATGTTTTTTTTCCCTCCCAAAAATACGCATTTAACACAAATACAAAAAAAAACAGCAGAACAATGAATAATATAAAATGTGGATTTACAAGGTCAAACAAAGAACAACTAATGAAACATAACACCAATAGAAATCAAGTACTTGATCCAAAAAAAGTCCTTGCGTATAAAAATACGAATTCCTCCAATAACAGTTTATGCATATTTAATACGTACCATAGATGATATTGGAGGCACTAATTGTGCCATCTAGCGCAATTATAATATCTGCTTGAAAGCAAAAACACGCAATTATTTGTATATGACTGTATATAAATTCGGGCAACAAGGGGTTAAAACACAATCGTACAACTTCATGTCTAGCGAAACACTGCCACCTATCGCACGTTTACATGAATGCAGAAGAATTCTAGATAGTTCTTCCCAACCATACCAAAGTATATAGAAACTGGGGAGGTATCGGATGTTTTAGGTGCTGCTTTTATATGCAATTTTTTAAATCAAGTGAGTTTGATGTTTATTGAACGTGAATAGAAACAATGGCACTGCATCATCTGTACTTGCTTAGTGAAGTTTTTCAACAGCTGAGAGAAGGCGGCTCATAGTGATGATAATGTTTGTTTGTTTGTCTGGTTTTTTTTTTTTTAATGAGCAGAGGATCACCAATCTTGGAATCACTGCCAAACTCATATACGCAGTACAATCCATGTCTATTGCACCACCCTTATTATAACTGTTTAAAATGTGATGTATATATTGTTGATATATATTGTATTCCAGCATAACATTCCACGGCTGAGGAAAGGTCAATGCTTTGGGTTGTTTATTTGCCCAGAATGAAAAGTCTTTGTTGTTGTTGTTTGTCTCGTTCATTTGCCAACAAAAGAGAGTGAAGTGAATGATGGAAATTGATGAATGTTTAATGAAATTAGAGCCATATAAAGTGTAAGGCATAAATATGCCATTAAAGTGAATGTGCATTAACTTTGACCCTTACACACACACACACACACACACACACACACACACACACACACACACACACACACACACACACACACACAGATATATATATATATATATATATATATATATATATATATATAATATATATATATATATATATATATGAAAAGAATTATATTTATAGTAATAATAAAGCCAAACACATTATTAAAAGAAAATGATTAGAATTTTATTTCAGTGATGGCTCGTAGCTTTTTGGTACCCCGTAATAGTTGCTGCCTTTCTTTGTATCCTGGACGTTTTTTTTATAATAAAAAAGTAGGAAAAATCAAAAATTCTATTTAGATTGTCCTTTTCAGTCAAAAAAAAAAGAATTCACAAAAAACAAGAAAAAACAAAAAGATTTTAACCAAAGCTCATAATTCATCCTTTTTCTGAGAGTCTGATTTTGAGTTTTTTGTTTTCTGCTGTTTAGATGACTTTTTTATTGTTTTCTTGTCCCCTGATTTTTCCTTTTTGTTTGCTGTTTCTGACTTTTCTGCTTCTTTCGTTTTCGTCTTCGCTTTTCCTGGTTTGCTTTTCGTCCCCGGTTTAGCTTTCGCTTTTTCCGCAGATGTGGATTTCTGGGGTTTGGTTTTGCTCTCTATCTTTGTCTCTGTTTTGGATTTGGTGTTCGTCCCAATTTCCTCCTCTGCCTTTTCACTCGTTTGCTCTTCCACAGGTGCTTTCGTCTCTTCTTCCCTTTCCGTAGTTGTTTTTTCTCCATCAGGCTTTACGCTGTCTTTCACTGAGACTGCCTCGTTGATGCTGTCCTCCGACAATCTCTGGAAGTCTTCGTTCACTGGGCTGGAGAGCATTTTTATCAGCTCTTCTGCCTGGATTCGCTCCTGAGGAACAAGGAAAGAATACAATATTTATTATTCGTTACATTCACCATAACCAACATGTTCACAACTTTATTAAGAATTTACACAAAAAAAAAAATCTGCCCGATTTCTGTCATTAATTTCAGTCTACTGCCTTAATGTGGTAATAGAGTAGTCTTTTTTGTCACATATACATTACAGTACAGTGAAATTGTTTTTCCGCATATCCCAGCTTGTTTTGAAAGTTAGGGTCAGAGGGCAGGGTCAACCATGATATGGCGCCCCTGGAGCACAGAGCGTTAATGGCGTTGCTCAAGGACCCAAAGGCAGCAGCTTGTCGATACCGGGGCTCGAACCCCCGACCTTCCAATCAGTACCAGTGCCTTAAACCACTGAGCTACACCTCTCCCCATAGTAAGACAGATGATTAAATGATTAAAGACTGTGTACTGAGACTCGCCTTTTCATTGTGTCGAGGATCAAGAGTGAACCACAGAGCCACAGCACACCTCTGTCCTCTTGTCACCGCGCGCACACCATGAGGATTCTCCTTCCCAGCACCGAACGCCACGATACGACCACACTGGGGCTTCACCACCGCCTGGAGAGTGAGAGAGAAAGAGAGAGAGAGAAACAGAGACACACACACACACACACAAAATAATGACACAGAATGATGAATATGAAATGGAAAACATTTCTGAATGATAAGCAGTAAGTGTTAAGGAATTAAACCTTATGTTACAGAACGTTCCAAATGTACACATCTGAAAAAAAACTCACCGTGATGGTTTTGGCATCGAGCTCTGTGAAGATGAAATCTCCACCTTCAAAGTCGTCGTTGAGATAAAGAATGGCGCTGAGGGGACAAACAGCGTATGCTGTGAATAACTGAATCACAGCTGTGTGTCGTGCTTGCTGGCTTTTTCAGGGTTGTACCTGTAGTCCCGGTGTATGTATGCTGGCGGCTCCTTCATACACTCGTTCAGCTCAGAGATCAGGAGGCAGTTATCCACGTGCACCGGGTGGCTCAGGTCGTCTCGGTCTTCCTGTTTCTCTGCATAGAAAGACACAAATACACAATATGCACACCTGAGCTAGGGATGGCTCAATGGCTCTGTTACGGTACTAGAATGCGAAACATTGATGAATTGATCTTAAAGTGTCTAATAGATATAAAGTGAACTGAAAAAATGAAAAGAAAACCTTAGTATAAAAATGTAACAAAAACCCAACCAGGAGCAGGTTACATTTTGACTTTAAAGAAAAAAAATGAACTGAAGTAACACAATGGCATTTATATATACATTTTGGAAGCACTGTCACCTGCAGGCGAATTTTTGAACAGCGGATATATGGAATTCAGTAAAATGATGACATCGTACCCTTTGAAATATAATATATAATTGCCATTTTCATAGTACCGTATACCACGGATACCTAACCTGAGAATAAGATTAGTTTCTTTTTATCGCACATCCATCTTGATCTACATCCCCATTTGCTTCCCACTCGTCTGGGAAGATGTTCGTCTAGATCAGGGGTCACCAACCGGTTTGAAACTGAGAGCTAATTCATGGGTACTGAATCATACAAATTTGCCTTTAGTTATATACATTATTATTCATCATTAATGACACTTTTTTTATCTATGTGAAGACACTGATCATGTTAATGATGTTGAACAATAAAAAATTGTAAACACATCTAACTGATTAGTTGTGCTATCTTAGAACAGGCCTACAGGCAACTAATGTGGTCCTTGGGGACGACCTGGTGTCCGCGGTCACCGTGTTGGTGACTCCTCATCTAGATATTGTGGAGATTTATTCTGCCACAAGGGTCACAGTCAGGTACTGGAATAGGTGAGGTGAGGAAGCCTGGGGTGAAGTGTGCATCCACATTTATCCTAAAAGAATTCTCTATAGAGATCATCCGCTCCATCCCATGTGAAGCCACTGGACAAACAGAAGCGTCGTAAGATTTCTGATTTCCTCTTACCTTCTATAGCAGAGCGGCAGACCAGGTGTGAGTAGGAAAAGTACAGAGGAGACTGGAGGCTGAAGTACGACTCCACCACTTTGCGCACCTTCTCACTGAGGTCGAAGAAAAGACGAGCGCTCTTCAGGGGGAGCACGCCTTCCTGACCGAGCTATCTCACACACACACACACACATCTTAGATCTGATCTACAGGAGTAGACTGATAGTAAAATCACAGACATCTGATTACCATATAAAGAATAAAACGAAAGTGACGTAGAGGAACGTTCCCGGAGAAGCCTCACCTTGAGAGCTTTGAGAATTGTGACGCCCTGGAACATCTCACTGGGAGAGTGAGGACTCGGCCTTCCTCGGTAGCCGTCACCTTTCTGAGCAGCCGTCTGAAGCAAAGGTTTCACAACTGTCATAACTGAACACATCTACAATTTGAAATTGACTCCTGAATCATGACTCCTTACATCAAAATCTGACTCTTTCAGTAATGAATATGTGACAAATAAAGGCTATTCTATTAAAAATACATTTGCAAGGCTAGAAATGTTACTGATTCTATTCTTATTTATATATTAGTTTACCTTTAGCCATATAGGGTTTTTATTTAAATACAGAAATCTAAGCACTTACATTTGAAAGACGGTGTAATTCGCGGCACTCATCGTCTGTGATGACTCCGTCCAGCACGACTCTCTGGGAACCATTCAGAGCTTTGGGCGTCATGCTGACTGTGATGCCGCCGAGTGCCAAGCTGTCTTCTGGAATGGTTGTTGACGTACTGCCACCTAAAAACAAAATGCAACAGCAAATTAAAGAAGGGTCCGACTGCATGTTACAAACATATATATCAGTATTACTACAGTATATGAATAAAACAATACATTCTTCTATACAATAGAAAAACAAACCCAAATATTGTTTATATTAATATGTTATATTAATATTACAATATTATAATATTATATATTTTACACTATATTACATTTAAACAAAGGTCCTATTAATTTTCCTGTATATGTACATCTAATACCAGCGCGCTCACCATCTTTAAACAGCTTGGCTGTGTCTGACGACTCCTTGCTCTTCTCCTCCACTAGCGTCTCGATGTCCTTCATGAGATTGCTGATCTCCTCTGTGATGCGAGCCGCGGTCTCTCTGTCAGCCCTGAAACCAACACAATGATTATAAACACTCGTATTAATGTAAGAGATTCGAGCTGAAAGACACCAAAAAAAGTACACACTATATGGACAAAAATTTGTGGACACCTGACCAGAAGATTTGTTTGTGTCTTTTCCAGTTCATATTAGGGGAAAATTTCACACTACTGCAAACAAAGATAACGCCTTCAACTTTGTGCTAACAGTTTGGAGAAATTAAACGTCTGGCTTGAAAAAGTCCCAATACTTTTAACAATTGAAGATTGAAGAAATTAAAGATTTAGGAATGTAGGTTTTGTTTATTACTTTTGCTTGTCCCTAAGTTTCTTGGGCATGATTTCCTCCGGTGTCCATGTGTCCTGAAAAACGCAAAAGAGAGCATGAGGAAATTCTAATTCACCTCAGGAGAGATCACAAACGTCGAGTTCGCAATCGACAAACTTACCGGATCGACGAACGTGATTCCAAAAATTTCATATCCGAAGTACAAGAGCTCTTTTTCCAACAAGGAATTCTTGATATACTGCTCCACCACCTGAGTAATAAACACATTAATACTTTATTAACCATTTTATTGCCCAAAAGTATTGAGGCACCCGACTTTTCCAGCTAGATGAGGTTCTTTTATAACCTATCAACCCCAAATTGTAAAATATTTAATAGACCTGAACCTGAACCCCCATGCAAAAAGCCAGCTCCATGAAGATCCGCTTTGCATGGGCTATTTCACTTCAGACCAAACACAGAAAAGCATTTCCCTTATGCTTAGGTCAGCTCCCTTTAACGCATATCCAAGGAAAGCCAAGCCGTCTGTTTTTAGTCATTTTTAGTCAGTCTGTCGTATGTGAATTTTTTTCAAATGTTTCTTTGTGAATAAACGTCTTTTGATACATTTTGGCCGTGACTTGTTTTAAGACGAAAACACCATTTCAAAATCTATCCAGATTAGTGTAGTCGGAGCCTCAGTCAGATTTGCTCCGCAAATATTATGAACTTGAATTCATTAATGCTGGGACGTGGGCACGGTATAAGGTTATTTAAGGCCTTATAAGCCGTTTTAATGCTGTACGCTTCACCCGGGGCGTTCTGCCCCTCTACATTGTGCGCCAACACCTCTGTGACCTGAATCATCACTTACTTCTATAAGTATCCATTAGTAAATGCTTATTTATGCTGGCTGTATAGTTGTGCAGAGGATGTAAAAACCTTTCTGGCTGTAATTGAAGCAGCTTTTTCTTCTCCCAGCACAGCTGAGTAATATGCCAAGTTCTGCTTCATCACTTCATCGTTAGGATGGAAAAGGAGGAAAGTTTTAGCACATTCAATGGCCTTCTCATATTGCTCACCTGGAAAAAGACACACAAGCATTCAATATATTTATGCTTCAATAATTGTATTTTGTTTAGAATGAAAATAAAAAAGGAAGTCATGTGACCCGGATAATGCGTCTTACTATTATAGTAGGAAAACTGGAGGTAGTTCAAATGGGAAGGCAAGAAGGCTTCAAACGGTTTCGGACTCCCGGCGGTGGATGCTAACTCCACGGCGCAGTTCTGTTTGCAGTTCAGAACGGCCAGGTAGTGATCTGTAGAAAACATCAGCCATGTAAACACCAATGAACTGGAAACATTCCCTGACAATGACACCCATCCTCTGCTTGCCTGTGATGGACTGGAAGAGGTCAGCGTTGTACTCCATGTAGTTGTATCCGTCGTAGTCGTACTCGCCCTCGCACAGCGCCCGGCACTCCGCGTCTGCGTCAAAATACTCCTCGAGCGCCTTCTCGAAATGTCCAATGGAGGAGAAAAAATTGTCTGCGCTGTACAGCCGCTTCCCTTCCAGAAACTCAACCTGAAACGCCGCGTCATGTGTGTCATTTCAACACCGGGTAAAGGAAACCAGGGCATTTTGACATCGCCAAATCGACTCACCATGTGCGGTCTGGCCTCAAGGTCTTTAAAGTCCATGTCCTGAACGCCTGCCATCATACTGTAGTATTCCAGGTTCTGCCTCATCTCCATGTGGTCCGGATTCGCAAGGTAGAACGTGTTCGCTGCGGCAACAGCTTTGTCCAGCTTATTTATCTGCGGATCGTTTGTGTATTAATATTATATAAGTTAGATATTGTGATTAGTTAACTTTAACACCACAAAAAATATTTACATATGTGTAAATATCATTATGACAAAAGGGCCAAGAATATATACTGTATATGCAGTTACAACAGGTTCAGTTACAGCCACATGTAATCTGCAATTGAATGTATTTGAATGTTCATGTAAATGTTATTGCATTTTGATTGTATATCGATTGTATGATATATTGTGCTAGATTACCAACTTTACAGCCTCAGAAAATATTTTTATTGCTGAAATATGACAAACTGGCAAATAAAAAGATTATATGCTGTGTATGTTGTTACAGTTACAGGCTGCATGGAACAATATTTAAAAACACATAAAAACTAAATTTAAAAAAAGGTTATAATGGTATTTAATTCTATTTTACCATCAATTTATTTTCCTCATTTGACGCTTTCTTATGCTTATTAGAGTTTATACACGTTTTCACGTTTTACAAGCTAATTAACCAATTAAAGAATGACTTCCTCAAATTGTAACCATGGCTACAGGTCTTTTTGATCCTATTTGGGATATACCATGTCACGCTAACACTTAACGCTTGATTAGAGAATAAAAGCAGAGGGTTTTCTTTTATTATTTCTACGTCTAAAGGCTACATATTTTTTTATCATTCGGGATTGAATGGGAATGTCGCTGACTCTGAAGGAACTTTCCAGCCACTTTAAATGTGTCTCGGCACGTACCATTTTAACTCCACCTAAAGACGTGGCACCCGAAAATCACTGGAGAGAGGGGGGTCGATAGGAAGAGTCGACTCCTCTGACTGAGAGTCGACTCTTATAAAAAAAGGAATAGTTTTAAAAGGGAACCGTTAGCAAATCTTATATTTTTATATTTCTAAACTGAAATCAATATTTAACATAATTTCAGTATTTCAATATTTTACAAAATTGTAATAGATAACTGGTCCAAGAGAGAACAATAGGTGAAATATGACGGCTATTGCGTCAATAGAATTGTATAACTTACGAGATTTAATTCATAATGATTTTTAAACAGATTTAAGTTTATAGAAAGCGAATCGGTTATCCCTAACTCATTAGAAAGAGAAAGTAAATTGCAAGAGAAGATACATGATAGCAAACGCTTGAAATAACGGCACTGAGTCGAAAGAGTCGAACTGGAACTAAATGACTCCTTGAAATGTCTCGGATTGTCCATCATTGGTTAAAGGACGAGTTGTGGTTTATTATAAAGGATTAGTAAAAGGTTTATAGTGGGGAAACAGTTATGAATATACGGATGGGTGTTTTATTGGTGAACAAATCCTCTTTGTTGCGTTTTGAAGTTGCATAGAGAAGGGTATTACATAGGGCTTAGGGAAGTATAGGAAAGAAGTGCAATACATGAAATAAATTTTGCGTTTACCTTGAAATAAGCCACTTGCAGGTAATTATAAGGGGTTCTTTTCTTAAACTCGAGTTCCACCTCATCGCTGACCTTGTGCACGGTTGGTGGCCCGAGTTTCTCAGCTTCGCAGCGGATCACGCATTCGGCCCGCTGCAGGACGAGCCGGAAGAAGCCCAGATCCTGCACGGGACCGGCGCCGGGAAGCGGGACAGGCTCCTCGTCCCCGGCCGCTCCGGAATGCGGTGTGGTCGGCGCACGATCGGCGGCAGAGTGCCTTCGCCCTGCGCACTGTCTCCTTGGTCCTCAGCGCACGCTCCATGTTCAGGATGACCGAGAGCCAGTCCTGCTTGTAGTACGCCTCCACGGCGTTGTCGAACAGCAGGTCGTATGGCTCCAGGATGCCACCGATGTCCGCTTCAACACGAGCCCGGCTCAGGAATGGTGAAGAACAGCACAAGGAGCATGGGAGCCAGGAGGTGCACGGCGCGCAACATAATTGTGAACCTCAATAACTCCACTACAAGAATTCTTATCCCTGATCTCCACCGATTCCTGTGAACTTTTTCTCCGCTCCAAGGGAAAGGGGCGGGGCGACAGTTATAAACGGCGTGGTTGAAGCTAGAGTGGGTGGGGTTGTAGCTGAAGTGGGCGGGGTTGATAACTAGAGCGACATGAATTGTAGCTGGTGTAGGTGGGGTGTAACTAGAATGGGCGAGGTTCTAGAGGGAATAAAAATGAAGTGGGCGGGGTTCTAGCTATAGTTAGCGGTAATGTAGCTGGAGTGGGCGGGGTTATTGCTGAACTGGACGAGGATGTAGCGGAGTTGGACCTGTAAAAATAATAAGTTCTATATACAAAAATGAAAAGAGATGACCAATAGCTAAAACGCTTTCAAATAGGAAAGCAACCAACACTATGGTTTCACGCAAAGATCTAGACTCCTATTTATTATCAAGAGCGACTTACAACTGACCAATCAAGGGTTAAGGGCCTTGATCAAGGGCCCGCTTCCGGCATCTTGATGGTGTTGGGATTTGAACCTGCAACCTTTCGATCCAGAGGCCAATGTCTTAACCACTCTTTCATTTTTTTTCTTATTATTTTTCAACCTTGCATGTTTCCACATGATATCATCCAGTAACTAAAAAAATGTAAATAATATATATTTTTAATTATTTATAGTGATCGGGGTTGTAGAGTCAATTAAATAAATAATCATTCATTTAAATAAAGCTTATTTTAAAAAATGCATTTATTTTCATGATAAAGGAACGCACAGAATGGCAAAATGATCATATAAAATACTTCATTTAGGCAAAATAAACCACACAAAGAAAAAGAAAGAGAACAAATAGCACACATATATATAATTATTCTTACTATTATTGTTATTATTATTATTATTTATTTATTTATTTTGTGCAAATGAAACAGATTACCTCTCCAATATGGCGGCTCGGTTGACGTAATCAAATTACCGGTGACCGCAAAGATCTTGAACAAATATTCCAATATAAATATAAACAATATAAACCTTATCACTACACGTACACTGATATTTTTGTATTATACATATATTGCATATTTGTTTCACAACATTGTAGTTTTGTTACTGAGAAATGTTTTTCATCAGGCATTTTAAGTAACCTTACTAACACATGGGAAAGGCCCTGGAAAGGCAGGTTCGCGAAGTTGTTTTGCCGATTCAGTATATATTGTAATGGTTTGCTGTTCATGAACCTAGAATAGAAATGATATAAAATTTAAACCACTCTTTTGATATATATTTTTAACATAATTCTGGATAATATAAGTCATCATCCGCATTGGGAAATGGATAAAGCAGTGAGTTTGGTGAATCAGAATGACAGAGAGAGCAGAGGTAAGAGCACAGCATGGACACTGAATATAAACACTGTATGTACAGGAACGTCTGGAATAAAAAGTAATGACAGCCTAGGCCTTTATACGCAACTCTTTTACAACTTTTTAAAAAGAAAATCTAAAGAAAATGTATTCCTTATAATAAATACTTCGGTTTTTATTTTAATACCAGTATCTTGTGCACTACTCGGAAGGTTTGGAGTTGCACTGTATCATGACTGACCCTGCACTCTGACCCCGGCTTACTAACAACAATACGATAGAATTTCACTGTGTTGTTATGCAAACAAGTAAAAATCCTCTTTCAGACTTTATGCTGTGTTGGAACAGGCTTACTGTTATGTGTTTATTTCTTTAAGAGCAATGGGGGAAAAACCTTACTGATGATTATTTGTAAATCACTTGATATTTGATCATTGATTATTTGTACGCATTTGTAAATCAAGGTTTCTGTGGGAATTAGGAGAATTGAGATTTGTTGCACGTCCTGATCAGTCTGGATATACAGTATAACACTGTTATGTGTGTATGTGTTTGTGTATTCATTCCTCTTCTACCGCTATATCCGATCTTCCCTCGGGTCGTGGGTAGCCTGTGCCTACACCCTGGATGGAATGCCAACCCATCGCAGGGCACGCACACACTAGGGACAATTTTCCAAAATGCCAATCAACCTATAGACCGGAGGAAACCGGAGAACCCGGAGATGATATATATATACTATAAGATATATATATATATATATATATATATCTATATATCTATATATATACTATATATATATATATATATATATATATATATATAAACACACACACATAGTGGTATGAAAAAGAGTGCCCCCAAACACTTTTTCAAACAGAGCCATGCAGTTTGGTTTTTGTTTTCCCTTAGTAATAAAAACCTTCCTTCATTTAAAAACTGTGTTTTGTATATACATATATTACGCTTGAAATGTAATATAACATACATATATATATGAGAGAGAGAGAGAGAGAGAGAGAGAGGTTACACTTTATCCAGCACCTAATTCTTCTGGAATTGGTGTTTCATTTTAACATTTTCAGCCACGTTGGTGGAAACCAACACCAATCCGAACAGCTTGCAGCTGGTGAGCTCTTACCACACTAACCGAATCGGCGATCCAATGGACCTGGTGGCTCTGGCTCAGCACGTTCAGAAGGTAGACAGATAGGTGCAATTCCAGCAGGTTATTCGGTTCTTGATAATCATCACCATGTTCATGTATTTGTTTTTTCTTTAGGGAGACGAATTTGTTCGAGCAAATGCTTGCAACAGGTTGACTGTCATCGCAGACCAAATAAGATACCTGCAGGAGCAAGCGAGAAAGGTGAGAATTATATAAATATATGTTGTATGATGTCATGAAGGGTGTACTTTGTATGGGAGGTGGTAGCACAGTGGTTATGACCCTGGGCTACTGATCGGAAGGTTGGGGGTTCATGCCAGGCTGCAAGACCCCATGTGCTCCAGGGGCGCTGTATCTGACCCCATATTCCAAAGAAGGAGAAGAAACATTTTAACTGTACTGTAATGTATATGTGACAAATAAAGGCTATGCAAGAGAGAGCGCACTTATTATCATGCTTCATTCGGTTATCGGCAGCGCTGCATTTATTATTTTCAGTTAAAGTTACAAATGGAATCTTTTTTTACCATTTCACATAACTCACATAAGTTTCACATAAACGGTCATGCTGAAAATGGAAAATCTTTAAAATCATTAAAATCACATTAAAATTTTATCAAAAGGTTTAGTACTATTTAAGATTTAGTGTTATATTGGACTGTTTTTTTTATATCAGTATCCATTTCACAGCTTATCTGCAAATATGATCTTTAAGTATCGGTAAAATCCACTTGATCTACCTCTATTCAAGGTTAATTGTGTTTAATATGTCCCCTTTAAATATATTATATTTCAGGTGTTAGAGGAAGCGAAGAGGGACGCTGATCTCCACCATGCAGCCTGCAATGTTGTGAAGAAGCCAGGAAATGTATATTATCTCTACATGCGTCAATCAGGCCAGCGGTACTTCTCGATACTCTCCCCAAAGGTAAAACGTTTGGCCATAATAAAAGTAGGCAGAGTTTGGTGAAAAAGCAGTTCATAAACAACTCTGTAAAGGAAAACGAATGAAATTGGTTGCAAGAATTGGTCCATCAGTGCCCTTACAAAAATTAATAAAAAAAAAAAAAAAAAAAAAAGAATTAATTAATTCATTCATTCATTTGTTTGTTTTAAAGGAATGGGGTCCCAGTTGTCCACACGAGTTCCACGGTGCTTACAAACTGCAGTACGACATGTCCTGGACCCCGATAGATAATGTTGAAAAGCGGGATGCTGAAATTAGTGTAATAGATAAACTCCTGAACAGTCAAAGCGCACTTCCTTCCAGCACGGAACCGAACTTCGAGGGTCTTCAAAACTGAACGCAGTGTGTCGTGTTCATCTACGACATTGTGATCTAACTGCAAAAAAAAGAAAATCTGAATAGGAATCTGATAACAGGTGTAAGTGAGTAGGGCAAAACATCAGAACAGATTTGTTGTTAGGGTTGCATTTCTGCTAAATTTCCAGACAATTTCCCAAAACGTTTAGTTGGGAAATTAATCTGGGGAATTTTGGAATTTACAAAAATGTATAAGATTTATAAACTTGGTCATATACAAGCATCGTTAATGAATTAACATTCATTTTAAGTGTAATTCTGCTGCACAATTGCATACACACAGCACAAGGAAGTTTGAAACAGCAATATATCTTATATACAGTTTACATGAAATACTCACCAAGCAAAGGGGCCACGGTGGCTTAGTGGTGAGCACGTTCTCCTCCAGTGTTGGGGGTTCGAATCCCACCTCGGCGTGTGTGTGGTGTTTGCATGTTCTCGCTGTGCCTCAGGGTTTTTTTCCTCCAGTCCCCCATTCCTATTTATGTTTTTTCAGCACCATTGTATTTCCCTGAACTTCACTGAAATCAAATAATATCACCAAGCTGTACTTATATAACACACACACACACACACACACACACACACACACTTCAGGAAAATATTGCTTTCATTTTGCTACAAAATAACCACATCATAGACTGGATATTGAAATTAATGACCAAAGTTTTTTTTGTGTGAAGAGTGTTTTGTGTGAACAGCGGCCTGTTTTTTCTTCATTATAGGTCATGTAAATTTAGCTTTATAGTCAGGGAAAGGTCAGGGAATTCAATATTTGTCTTAAGAGTGGGAATCCTGCATAGTATCCTGCTATTAACACGTTCACTTACAGAGAATCATTTGTTATTTTGCATATCGAAGAACATACTGTATATAATCTGATCAATAAAAAAAAAAAATTCTGGTATGACTGGAATGGATGCAAAATTGCGAATGTTCTGCGATGGGGAGTTTTCAATTCTGACCGTGGTCATTTTATCCTTTCACTTTACATGTGGAATTGTGTCATGTTTTGTCGATGGATTTATTTCGTATTTTGTGGCTGAACTCTAATGTAAGTCACAATTGTTAAAGTTGCCTTAATTGTACAACACTGCAACACAAGCAAATTTTAATTGATAAAAGATAAAATGTGTTTTAAAAAATTGTGTGATTTTTTTTCTTTTATTATTACTGCAATTTCAGGTATTGACATCAATATACATCATTCTGGACTGTAGATATTTTTGTGCGCAAAATATCGTTAGGTGCAGTCAATTATATTTCTAAGACAAACATAATTTTAAAAAATAGATTCATTTGAATTAAAATTCACTATCGGCTAATGACGTATCTCAGTCTCAGTTTCCTCATCAGTCGCCGTTTTCTGCGTTACAGATCGCAGTTAGGTTTTGTAAGTAGGAATTGATGTGAGGGAGCAGTTCCCATTTGTCAGTCGCAATGTAGACTTGAACAGCGTCCTCGCCTTCTTTGATGTTTAATAAAATGTGAAAAGTCGGTGGGAGGAAAAACAGGACCTTCCAAATATTCGTTCCTTGTGAAACCACATAACACTGAAAATTCTTCTTGATCAGATCCTCTAGGACGGCAGATCCAGTCTTAAAACAAAACAGGCTCGTCTCTGGAGTGCTAGGTTCCCCTGATGCTAAAGCGTCCCAAATCCGATCGAACACATCCTCTTTTTGGTGAAGCGGTGTACTTGGCGGTACAGGGACAGGAAGAAATAGCTCAGGGAATGACACTGTAACATCGGGCAGGTGTGTGTGCCAGGATTGGTTGTCTTCTGTGGTGAAAATGGCACTCACATGTAATCTCGTCGGGTACGGGTGATATGGCTTCAGGATTACGCTGACTCGTTGCGGCTTCCTGTCTCTGAAAAGGCACGGTACGTAGATGTCGTCAATTTTGGTGTAGTGTTCCACGTCAACGTTAAAATGCAGGCATATGGTGAAGATCCGATTGAATCTAGGATCTGGGTGGTTTGAGTGATTTAGGTTGTACCTCAGCGTGACCTCTGAGGCAAAGCCGGGAGTTTTTAGGTGCTTTTGGTAAACCTCGTATAAGTCCTTGTCAGTGGGGACTTCTGCATTTTGAACTGCATTCGGAGAACCATTTTGGTGAACCTTTACAAGCTGAATGACACAGCTGTCCGTCTGGAGAACCATCGAACAACTTCCAAGTTCTTCGCTTGCAGTGACGGCAGACAACGATCGGATTTTCGCCTGTCCTCCGGGGAGGGCTTTGGCAAGGACACTGGCGAGTTTTTCCCCAGACAAGTTGGTAAGGAGGGTGTAGTAGAAGCGAGCGTGGTCCTGAATGTCCGTGTCCTCGTAGTGTGTGGACATGTGCTGCAGAAGATCTGCCAGTTCGATGAACATTTGGTTCAGCGTAGGGTGCTGGAGCAAGTTGCGGCATACCGCGAGGATGGCGGTACCGACGTGCCAGCTCCTCCTTTCGCAAAGATTCGAATTTACGAGGATGTCAAGGAGGAAGCAGATGGTACTTCTCTGGGCGATCCGACTCTCCTGTGCAACCCGAGCCAAGATTTTAAGATGCCAACCCAAGCTGTGAAGGGTTAGCTGCAACGAAGGCATTTCCACAATGCACCTTTGAAGAGCTTTCAACAATCGGGCCGCCCAAACCGAATCCTCTAAGCGTTCCTGGATCCGGTCCGCGAGGTTGATTAAATTTGACGCGAGGTGACAATTTCGGGAATATAGTTCACGTAACCGGTGAACAATTTTCTCGGAGAGGTTCTCCAAATGGTTGAAGTGCAGGAGGAATACATAAATCGCTCGGAAACACATCACTACTGTTTCCCTGCTGCTGCTATTGTCCAATATTTTGAGCAGCGCCATCAAGTGATTGAGCAGATATCCCAAACCTTGGCCGTCCTCCTCCTCATTTGCCTCAAGGTGTACCAGGCAGAGGAGGTTCAGTCTGGAAAGCATGGTAGTGCTGTCATTGAACACAGTCGGGAAGAGGGATAGAGTAAGCTGAGGGGTGATGAGGACAGGTAAGCACTCGTCTCCACTGCTACATATGGGTCTGTTCTCAGGAAAGTGAAGAATGCAGTCAATGTAAAAGAGCTTCTCGGGAACTCTAAGTAGGGGATGCTGCGCCATTCCAACCAGCCTCTTGAGCAAGAAATGTTCGTCCTCGGCAGTAAAAAGACTATCGGTGAACGTGCCTTTCATAAACAGGGTGGCGTGCATCAGCTCAACCTCGGTTGTTCCGAAAAGCCTGAGCAACTGAGACTTGAAAATGCTCGGAGAGATGCCTGGTACTATTGCCACCAGCTCAACAAGTCCTCTAAGCAAGGCGGCCTGCGAGGGCGATGTCATCAAGTAAGACTCCTCCAAAAGCAAGGATATTACGGACTTCAGCTCTTTGTAATCCAGTGCTGTAGGTAGTTGTGGAGCTTGAACCATGCTGACCGATAGGTTGGACTTCCACGAAAAGCCTTCGTTCCCAGCCAAGACGCTCCGGAGCTTAGCATTATCCACGTCCATTTCTTGGGTCAAAATCCGGATCGCGTTCTTGAGCGCCTGTGTGTAGAGCATACAATAGGCCTGATGCAAGACGGTGGTTTCCTGCTGCTTGAGGTAATAAAGAGCCTCGAGCTTTTGTGACAGAAGGCCTGGCTGGCAGTTCTCCATTTCTCGTAGACACTCGCACGCGCCGGCTCGTACGGAGTGCAGAGTTGGGCCTCCCGCGTTATCGTTTGTGTCCTGAATCAGTGAAAACAAACAGCACAAATAGTCCTCAGCGACTTTGGTTCGGTCGGCCAAGCACGAGGTGCAGATCAGAATGCTGGTGATAGCCAGCATGAGGTGAGTTTTTAGGCCGACGGATTTCTGCGGAGTGCAGTTAAGAATGGAGATGAGCTCCTGCGCCGTCTGCTCTCCCGCGGACGTGGACGTACAAAGGACTGTGGGATGTTCCAGCAATACGGACAGCAGGAGAATCTAGAATCATTAAACAAGAGGAATACATTGTTCAGAATCCTATATGATCAAACATCATCAAAAAAAAACAACAACACCCAGATTTTTATTGATGCAAAAAACGTCAATTCTTCAATTGTGCATGCTATCTATATAGACAGTATCTATCCATCAATCTACCAGTAGCACATGTTCACCTCAAATCACTCTTTTTCTCCATATAAGTCTCATCAGGATTTCTAAGTATATCACAATATTTGTCACCCTGTTTATCCATCTATACAGCCATCCATTCATCTAACTATTTATTGTCAAACTTATTTTCAGACTGTCTTTTTCATGTCAGCATTAAAGTCTGATGAAATTTTATTTAATTTAGTTTTTTTTAGCAATGAGTATCATCACAAATCAGCTTTAAAGACTTCTTCTTTCTCTTTCGGCTGCTCCAATTAGGGGTCTCCACAGTGAATCATTCTTCTCCATACAAAAAACATCCTACATGTGAAGTCCCTCTAATAAACTCATTTCCAAACAAAATCAGCTTTAAATTAAGGATATAAAATTTGAATTTATGATTTACGTTTAAACCCCAATGAGACATCCAGTGGCGACTGAGGCAAGGAAAAACCTCTGGAGTCTTCATAAGGAAGAAACCTTGGCAGACTTGGCATCATCTGAGAGACACCAAATGTCCATTCATTATATATTTAATGAAGTATACTGTGCTTCTAATGGTGTAGAAAATCCATGTACACTCGTTTTTTTGTGCATTTTTACTTTTATTTCTTTCATACATGAAAAGTATTTTTGTAATACACAGCTGAATCTCATCATTCAAACAGTTTCTGAAACACAGCACTCCAAAAGTCATAACTAATCAATGTGATTACAGAAAATGTATAATGTGTGTGTGTGTGTGTGGGTGGGGGGGGGGCGTTTGTAATAGAGGGTCATGAAGTGGCCATAAGTAAGTTACATACTATTGTGGGTTGTATTTTGGGATACTGCCATGGAATTATCTGGTTTTATTTCTGTTGAATTTTTTTCAACCCCGATCCTCAATTGAGTTGATTTCTTTACTTATTTTAACAACTATTTGTTTAGTTCCTTGGGTTGTTTGATAGATAGTTTTGCTTACCTTCTTGTTGTCATGTGCTTTGTCATCCCTCAGATTGTCCAGAAGTTCAGCTAAAAACGTCTCAGAGGTGGTGCGGGATAAGAACTGAGTTGGACTTAATAAAAAAGAGGAGATTCTTGTATCCCAGGAGGTCATGATGATGTTGAATCTGTGCTGAAACAAATACATGACACGCATTTAATGTGCAGTAGGTTCAGTAACCCTGAATGCACACTAGCGCCTTTAGTAGTAGGGGAGAATAGTGCACTACTGTACCTGTCGTGTGCTCCGTAGTACGGAAGTATGCGTTGCACCCTGAGCCACAGGGCCGCAATGAGCCCCGAATACAACACAAAAGCCCTTCAAAACGGAGAGCCACAAGCCAGGAAAGCTCCTTATTCACATTCAGCACAGCGTCAATGTAAAATCACCAACGATTGCGTCGTTTTCTGATTATTCTACACTTCATACGTCTCTTCACTCCTCTTCCCGTCGCCACTCCGCAGAAAGTCATGTGATCGTGGGTTCGGGTCACGTGACTCGTCCCTAGCTAGAACACGTGCGTAGAGCGTACAGAGTATATTTTTTTATTACGTATAATAAAATAAGTATTTTTTTTTTAATATATAAATGTAAGTGGATGAATTCAAATGGATATGGCATGTACTTATTAACAAACCGAAATGAAATGAGGAAAACTATAATATCCAATGACTTTTAATTTTATTTTTTTTTTAAGGAAAAAAAGATATTGCTCTTCTGCCACCTTGTGGCGATCTGAAGAGAACAGAGAAAAGGAGAAAAATAACGTAAACAGTGTTTTTAAAGAATTAAACTATTTAAACAACAACAACAACAACAAGTATTATTATTATTATTATTATTATTATTATTATTATTATTATCAACCTGTCCACCACTGGAAACGGGAAAGAGCTCAGAGCCATCCTCGATTCCAATCTTTGATGCCAATCCATGACGGATGAAGAGAATGAAAGTAAGCAGGAGTAAGAGAGATTGTGTGTGAATGAGAGAGGGAAGGCAGTGGCGCTTGCAGGGAGAAGAGGTGGTGAAGGTGGATGAAGGTTTAAGTACGTGGGGTCACCAGTGCAAAGTAAAGGAGCTTGTGGTAAAGAAGTGAAGAAAAGAGGTGGAGGGTGGAGTGGGTGGAGAAGAGTTGCAGGAGTTATTTGTGGTAGAGGTTATTTGTTAGAGTGGAAGGAAAAGTTTATAGGACTGTGGTGAGACCTGCGATGTACTGTTTAGAGACAAGTGGCGTTGTAAACAGGTGACGGTAAACGCGGACGAGGAATACCCGCAAGACCCTCGCAGTGCCTGCTATCTGGGAGTATCCACAGCCCTGCGGCAGGAAACGAACCTGACCCCTACGTGCCGATGGAGATCCGGAGGATGAAGTCGCCCATTGATCGGGAACCGACGTCGGAGAGCGCGATGATGGATCTCCGCGTTTCCTCTCTCGCTCCAGCCACTCCTCACCTGATCCCCCGAATATCGGACATGAACAATTCCACTTTCTTTTTGTTTTACTTTCAATAAACACCATTTCCCCCCTCCCAGTTACGCCAGTTATATGAACTGCTATGCTATGACTGCTATGAATTTATGTATGAACTGCTCTTACATACATAGAGTGGGAACTTGTAACTTGTAACTGGGGACTCTGAACTGGGGACTGGGGACTGGGGTCATCATTCTGTCTCCTCTCCACCAGTAACCTGGTGTGTGTATGGGCGTTCTGGCACACTATGGGTGCCGTCGCATCATCCAGGTGGATGCTGCACAACGGTGGTGGATGAGCAAATCCCCCTCTCAAAATGTAAAAGCGTTTTGAGTGTCCAGAAATGTGCTATATAAATGTAATGAATTATTATTATTATTATTATTATTATTATTATTATTACTACTACTACTATTATTATTATTATTATTATTATTATTATTATTATTATTATTATTATTATTGGTTAATAGGTCTCAAACCTTTCCTGGAGGACCCCCTGCCCTTCACATTTTGTATATCTCCTAATCAGATGCATCCAATTTAGTTCTTGCATTCTCTACAACGAGCTGATGAATGGAATCATGTTTGTAGATGAGGGAGACATGCTAAATTTGCAGGGCAGGGGGTCCTCCTGGACTGGTTTGATTTAGAAAACATTTAGAATACTTCTGATGTGTCTTTGTTTTCTTGTAAAGGGATAGTTCACCAAAAAATGAAAATTCTGTCATGAATCACTCACTTGTTATACAAATCTGTATAAATTACTTTGTTTTGAGGAACACAGAGGAAGACATTTGGAAGAATGCTGTTAGTGGTAAATGGGGTTCAAGAACTGTCATCATTTACTCACCTTTAAGTAGTTCCAAATCTGTAGAAATGTCTTTGTTCTGATGGACACAAAGATATTTGAAAGAACGTTCTTAATCAAACAATTATTGGAGCCCATTTACTGCTAACAGCATTCTTCCAAATGTCTTCCTCTGTGTTCATACAAACATCTAGTTTTTCGACTCGTCGGTCACTTTTGGGGGTCTAAACATGCTCAAACTCTCAGGATACTTGGCAGCCAGGTTGGCTTTTAGGACGTCAGTGAGGCTCAGCCGTGGGCGTGGCGCACAGGGGATACAACGCCCACTGGAATCACATTAAACGTTTACCTGTGTAGCGCGTACACACTTGCACATAGAATTATAAAGTTCGGTAGACAAAACTAATAGATTTGTCTAATAGATGATATGATGCTCAAAAATAAACAACAAAAAACGCCTTCTCCACATCCCCATTCCAAGTGGTTTAGTGGGTTAATTCTGATACGAAACTGAATCGCTGGGTTTTGTGGGACCGAATCCCGTCGTGGCATGTTTCGTGGGATGTTAGCCTGGTATGCTAATAGATTGCGTGTGCACCCACAAGCACAAGCAAAAATACGGAAGATTACAAGTCAAAGTTGCAGTGCTTGAGGCAGGGACGGGCAACTTTGTAACAATAGATATATATATATATATATATATATATATATATATATATATATATATATATATATATATATATATATATATATATATATATATATATATATATATATATATATATATGTGTGTGTGTGTGTGTGTGTGTATAAAGAGAGAGAGGAGAGAGAGAGAGAGAGAGAGAGAGAGAGAGAGAGAGAGGACTGCTAAGATCTTTGGCGTATGTATTACCAGTCCGAACGCGCTGTGTATAGCAACGGGAAGTGATTTTTTTATTTTAGTGCAGAAAAGGGGTTTCGGTTTGAAAACATGGCTGCGTTTCATATGAACCATCTTCTTGAAAATCCTAGTTATGAGGCTCTCGAGGCTTGTAAGAAAGATGAATTAATTGTAATAGCTGGCCGCTTCAACATCCTGAATGAATCGGTGGCGGAGCCAGGTCCTTCCTCGAGTGAAGGCTCGGATGTAAGAGTCTCGCTGCCTCAGTTTGATCTTCTCTCTCTCTCCCAGATCGGAAGTATCCACTGGGGTTTCGGCAGATAGCCGCTTCAAACTGCGTGGTGATCGTCTCCAGATGGAGGCAAAAGAGAGAGAGAGAGAGAGAGAGAGAGAGAGAGAGAGAGAGAGAGAGAGAGAGAGAGAGAGTTGAGATTCGGCACGCCGAGGCGGAGTTGAAACTGGCTTACCGGCTATATGCACAAGAAGTATGTTCCACCATATCGCTCGCGGAAAGTCTGCTGTGGTTAAGATTACAATTTTACCGGCTTATGAACTTGTTCCAGAGGCACACCGGCACAATTTTCGGAACTTAAAGAAATCGCCTTCTCAGACGTTTGTGTGTGAGGAGGATATTCATTCATTCATTCATTCATTCATTTTCTACCGCTTTATCCGATCTTCCCTCGTGTCACGGGGAGCCTGTGCCTATCTCAGGAGCCTGTGCCTATCTCAGGGCATTAAGGCAGGATACAACCTGGATGGAATGCCAACCCATCGCAGGGCACACACATTCAGACACACATTCATACACTAGGGACTATTTTTCCAAGGTGCCAATCAACCTACCGTGCATGTTTTTGGACCGGGGGGAAACCGGAGAACCTGGAGGCACAGGGAGAACATGCAAACTACACACACACACACACACACACACACACACACACACACTAACCACCGTGCCCCACTGAGGAGGCACTTTGATAAATGATGTAGCACGAATAAGGTGAATGATTATGCATCACTCCGTCACATTTTCGGCATCACTCTGTCATTTTACTGGAGGAGTTTAAGAAGTGTATCCCTGGGCGGATAGTGGTTTGCTTAAATGAACGCGCTGCTTCTGCGGTCTTCAGTGAGGAATTCGTAAAACGCTCACTCATAAAACGCTCTTTAAACGCAGTAGAAACCAAATTATAAGTGAAAGGAGACCTAAACCCGTTCAAAGTAATCGCTCACCTCCTAGAGTTCGGGAAAATCTCGCTGTATCAGCCCGATACAGGAGCCGAAAACAAGTCTGCAACGTCCTCGGACCTGTTATCCTGGGTTGTAAACCGACGCACACACTTAAGCTCCCCTCCAGTATATGCTCCCCGCACACACTCATTATCAGTACACGAAGATGTGCACATTCCCGAGGCCGTTCATCTTCTCTCGAACACACATCTTCCGTGTAACATTCTGATTGGCCTCTTCACACTGAATGTTCATCTTCTCTCACACACACATCTTCATCACACAGTTCTTTTCTCGCATATAATCTGCTGTTTGACAATGTTTTGTTGAGCTGAGCAAATAAACCTTACTCGATTCATCTCCTGTGTTGGTGCATTTGTGAAAGCTCCCGAGCGCTCGTATTGGATCCTGATCTTCTGAACTTAGGCTGCAGATGACACGAGGCTGTTAAGGAACTGTCCTTACAGCATCAAATCAATGAGAAGTAGGTAAAATGGATCAAAGGTTTTGAACAATTGGTGACAGTGCAAAATACAAAAGTACAATTTCTGTACAAAGCAGAAACATGCACTAATATAGAACAGAAAGCCTGAATCTGATCCATTCTCTTGTAATCAATATAACTCAACTTAATACATTTGTCTTGTTAAAATGTATTAAAATGTACACACACACACACACACACACACACACACACACACACACACACACACACACACACACACACACACACACACACACACACACACACATCCATCCATCCATCCATCCATCCCATCACAACCCATCGCAGGACACACACTCGTATTCACACACTAGGGAAAAATTTCCAAGGTGCCAATCAAACTATCGTGCATGTTTTGGACTGTTTAGGTATGTATGTATGTGTGTGTGTGTGTGTGTGTATAATGTTATGTATATTGTATTATAATAGATAATAGGAGACATACGGCATATACTTTTATGTACTATAAATTTCCGTTATATGTTATATTTCAAAAGCAAATGGTATTTGCTGAATTCGATATTTTATACGCATCTATTCCGAATTTTACCTGTAGGTGACACAAATTTCTGAGAACATTTTAAATACCGAAAAGATACGCACATGTATTGTGTTAGTACTTCACCTTCAAATTCAAAATGTAATCTGTTCCTGGTAGCTTTTTGTTACATTCTGAGACATTTTGTTTGCACTATATTTGAATATATTTTCATTGTATTATTTCTATATATCAGCTATTTAGATTTTTTTTCAGTATCAATAGTTTTTTCTTACAGTTTGATAAAAAGGTATTAAGATATATTTTGATTAAAATCTGTTTTTATTTATTTATTTAGGTGTTTTCAATTCAATTATCTTTTGAGACTATTTATCAGTTATCAGTTGTCAGTTAGTCGTCAAAGTAATGTAAATATTTATATAAAAATATAATAATGAGTGCAATATATATATATATATATATATATATCTATATATATATATATATATATATATATATAAAGAGATAGATAGATAGATAGATAGATAGATAGAGAGAGAGAGAGAGAGAGAGAGAGAGAGAGAGAGAGAGAGAGAGAGAGAGAGCGAGAGAGAGAGAGAGAGAGAGAGAGAGAGAGAGATGTAGCTTTGAAAACTAAAGTTAAAACAATTGTGTGTGTTGTGTCAGCAGATGCTCCCGTTGAGTAAAATGGCGCTGTTCCGCTGATGGCTTGTGCCCCTGCTCTTATACTTAGGAAACCCCGTGCGCGAGCTGCCAACGCCCGGCGCAGAGCGAGCGAGCGGAGTCCGGTGAGTGGAGCTGAGCCCCGGCGCCGTCTTCTCTCATTCCATCTTTCACTTTCTCTATATCTCTATCTGTATCTCCTTGTCGCCGAGTGAAGAAACGGATTCTAGTGGAGAAGGGACATCTTCGAGAAATCGCTTCGTATATAAAGCTGCTGCGAGAGACCTTCTTTCGTCTTAACAAAGCATCTCGAATGACAAGTTAGCAGCCGTGCTAGTGAGTTTCTGTTAACCGGTGAGAAGAAAATAATAGTTTTTTTGTTTAAGCTCGGGTTTCGATCTTACGGTCCGTACTCAAACGTAAATATTAAACAAAATTACCAGACATTTCATTATCCTCTGTCGTTACATTGGAAGTGAGCAGACATTTGTGGCAAATGCTAACAAGCTAGCTATTTAGCTTCATGTAATTAGCGCTAGCGGATGAGTTCAGTAAACTAGCTTCGATGCTTTATGGAACCGTGTTTAATAGATTGTAAGTATTATTCATTTGTGTGTATTGCGTTTTATACACCTTTCTAGTCAGGCGACGATGAGTGATGCCGATAAAGTTATTAAGATAGCTACAAAGTTAGCCTCCCAAATCATCATCACCATGTTCTCAATACAGATTCATTTCTCATCATGGAGAACGTCGACTTCTATGTCGAAATAAAGTCTCAAATGAATGTTATTTTCCTAGCTAGAAAGTCATTGTTCCAACATGAGCTTCTAGAAATGAGAAATATATCTACAAAATTATAAGAATTAGGATTAAAACCTGATGAATGCATTTGAAAATATTCTTTGTAAATAAAAACAATAATAAATTGTCTTGCCCATACATTAACTGTAGTCATTAGTGTAAATTCATTATAGTGTTATTTGTAATTTGTTAGTGTTAAATAAAACATCTACCAAATGTTTATAATATTTTTATTTATTTAATAGTATCGTTAAAGTAGTCAATCATTCAAACCCACTAAATTAGTATGTATAGAAGTAGAAAACCTATTTTGCTTGTTTCTTTTTTAAAGATGTTTTATTTTTTTATTGTAATCTTAATGTAAGGTATGTAGATATATTTATAAACATATTAATCTGAATTGATGGATAGATGGGCAAACAGCTGTTAATAGATACAATTTCTGATTTGTAAGCCTCAGTGGTTTGCCCCAAAGTATATCTGGACAAAAACATAATGATAAGTAAACCGTAATCAGGATGTTTTTCACTTTTGACTTTCTATTTATTGAAAAATATTCACACTCCTAATTGTTCATTAATCCCGTAGTTCCGATGATTCATTAGACAATATTTCACTGTCAGGTTGATGCTTAGCCTATTTGAACGTTAGTTGTAAATGGGTGGCAATTTTCTTTATATAGATATAATATATATATATATATATATATATATATATATATATATATATATATATATATATATATATAAAACTCATTAATGATGTGTAACTGATGCCTCCAAGTCTCAAGCAACTTGTGTTACTAGAAATGATACCAATGTATATTGTAAATAGAGATGGGTGGGAATGATGTGTTTAAAATAATTCCTAGTCTTGTTTGTTTTGAACGTTTAAGCAAAAGAGTATTGTGAATTTGGCAGAACTGTCAGCGAGAGAGAGAGAGGGGAGCCATTTTAGGAAAGGTCACTCTTGGAGTGAGTCTTGAGAATCTGTCCATCTGAAGCATTTGAATCGTGTGTGTGTATTGTTGCTTAGATTGTAAATCAGTTGTTGTTTTGTATCATTTTATAACTTTCTGCCAAAGATGCATGGTGGTGTTTCTGTCCAGATATTCTCCCAGAGCATCCATATTCTGTCCTTTTGCATATTCTACTCAGTTACCTTCTTCAAAAGTAATGGACCATAAGACTGTGAGATGCTCAATACCCTGGATGCACAGTTCTAGAATTGTGACGGACATCCTTTATTGTATACCGCAAAGACAGTCGTCTGATGAAAATACCCACGCAAGTGAGTGAGGGAGAGAAAAACGAATGAGTGAGAGAGAGCGATGAGTGATATTGGGGGGGGGGGCGCACTTGGGTGGACTCCACCAAAATACTGGGACGAGGTCAATCCCGACTTCCGCAGATTGCTGGAAGGAAACGGGTGTCCCTCCCTGTCCTGCTCCATCTGTGGCTCTACATCTGCTTTCCCTCGTTCTTTCTCTTTCACGCTTCCATTCCAGCTCACTCAGTCCCAGAAGTAACTAGTGAGAAAACCCTACAGACACCTAAATCATCCTCTTGTACACCCACTCAGTGAGGGAGAGAGACAGGAATCGCCTCTGATCCTGCGCTGTCTCTGCCTCTCGGTGCCTGTTACAGCCTCAGGTCCAGGCTCGTATTTTCTGTGAGCGAGTGCGCGGTCGCAGCTGAACGGATGACGTTATGCGAAAGAGCTTAAAGCTGCAGTGACCTACAATCGCAGAGTAGGAGACATCAGACCACTCTGTGGCCTGCTGCGTCTTGTTCTCTTGTGATGAAGCAAAATTAATTTTAAAACAGAGCAGATTCTCAGGCAGGATTTCGTCTTGTATGTAGGAGAGCCGAGCAGTTGTGATTGTCTATACATTTAATAGTTTCATTAAAGCATACTGAGATTTAAAAACAGGTTTGTTTTTATTCTATCTCATGACTTTGAAAAAACAAAGTTCTGCATGAGATCACCATTTCCAAAGTGTCTTTCTTCCATTTAGGGAAATTTGCTCAGTTATTATTTTATCTTTTTGCTATATACTACCTATTCGCTGCAGTTCAGTGCCAATTTGATAGTTAAGTATTGACTCCCTCTGTTTCATGTTTACATTGACCTTTTGTTTGTTTGTAGTAGGAATGCGCATGTATTTCTGGCTATGATGCATATGAAGCATGTACCAACCTGATACGATTCACCCCATCACGATGCCGTGTGATCAATTTTCGATTTGATTGAATGCAGTGGAAAAATACTTATGCTCTGCAATTCAACTTTTTGTACTTTTATAGTTTTATTTCTTTTGTTCAGCCAGTCACAAATAAATGTACTTAAGTGCCTGCTGACTTTGAATGCATGGCCCTTTTACAAACGCCTTTGTAGTGCAAAAAAAGATTATGGATTAAAACCAGACATTATTTTCCTTCTCTGTCTCCAGGAAGATGCAGCTCTACCTCTTTCAGGTTAATTTATATTACGTCTCCATAGTGTTGTGATGCATCATATTCACGTTGCAACAGTGGTTTTGAGAGAAGGTACTCGAAACAGTTTATCATGGAGAAATCAATCTACATACATATTGGTAACAAATAAAATTATAGTGCATTTACTGATAATTATATATACATAAATACTTTTCAGATATAAATGTTCACAACGGTGTACTGCGATACAAATGTCAACTCATTTCTGATGCACACTATTTTTAATTCACATGAACAAGTCAGTGAATCTTACCATCCATGGTGTATTGATGCTACAGGGACACTGATACATGGAAGGAAGTAGGTAGCTGAGGTTAACTTCAGAACAGTTAATTTGTGGACATGCAACATATTGCAACGATCTTGTTGTTTAACATGGTTGTTAACTAACAAAATATGTGAAAACAGAACTCCAGAACATTCAGAACGGTTTGAAGATTTGAGCTCTGTGTAATGTAGTGACGTAATGAACCCAAACGTTCTGAACATAATGGCGAAAGCAATGTATGCGACATATGAAAAAACTCCAGTGACTAGTTTGCACTGACATGCAGCATTCAGTTTCTTCAGAATATATATTTCATTTTACAAAAATTAACAAGCTTAACTATTTCAAGTTTATTAGCTTATAATATTATAATTTTTTTAAAAAATCAGATGACTACCTAAAGAGACCACACAAACAGCATGACTTGTTGCTATCTAGTGTGAATATTGGTTTGTGTTTTGTTTTCCTAAGGTCATTGTGCTTTCCTGTCCAACATGCTGTCATCTATTCAAGTTCTGTTTTACATCTGCAAGTTTTCTGTTCCTAATTATAACATTCAGACTCTGGTCATAATGTCGCTTCAAGCAGAGCGCAGGCCTGGGGTGGGGTTTTGGAGAGCTTTCATGACTAAAGTGGGTGTTGTGTTTTTCTGTAAGGTCCTCTGGGGTTCCCAATGTCTTCATCATGATAGTGACAGGCCATTAACCAACACTAATGTAAAACTGCAGCTGTTGTCTTAATCAATTGTATGGTGTGAAGCAACCAGGACAGTGTCAATGCTTCATGTGTTTATTCATTGTACATCAACTTGTGTTTTTGAATAAAAAAAAAAAGATTTGGATTGATTTGGACCGGATTGCTAAGTCTGCATTGGCATATTTTTTAAAGATGGCCCTAGTAACAGCATTAGAATCTTCTCTCAAGTTGTTAAATGTTTGAGAAATATCTATCACTTCGATGATGCAGATTTGTCTGCATCTCTGTAACTGATGGCAGAAACTGTAAAAATGCACCTCCTCTCTGAATATTAGTCACCGTGCATCAAAGTTTCCTCACATACATCGATCGTGTACGCACAATTTGAAGTTGTAGTTTTTCATAGGGTTGCAAACATACCGTTGGCCCTCTCCAGATGCTAAATGGTTTTGGACGTTCAAAGTGAAATATGGATGCTTTGTGTGATGAGGAATTGTGATTTTTCATATAGGGGTTAGGAACTTGAGCGTAATGAGATTTCTCCTCTTCTGCACTGAATCTTTTCATTAGACCCTGAATTTCTCTTTTCTCTTCATTCGTCACTAGTGTTGGATTCTGCAATCGGATACTTAATATTAAGAATCGGATACTTGTAAAATTAAAATTTAGATTCCTCTTCTCGATTTCTGGGGGCAACCTGGCAATTTGACAGGACCTTCAGCATGTCCAATCTGCCATGTGGTAATCAGTTTACAAGATGGACTGCAGGAAGCACTCAAGTGTGGCTACACGTTGTAAAAGCCAAAGACATAGTTAAGTGTAATTTTTTTAATAAATTGTCATGACTATGCATCTATGGTTGATTCACCGTTTGGAATCGAAACTGGGAATCAAGAAGAATCACAGTCGATAAAATTTAAGTAGTCTTTAGTAGTCATGGTTTAGCATTCATGTGACCTGTGGATTAATGGCTTTTTTTCTTTTTCTTTTGTGTATTAATTGTAAAAAAAAAAAAATTCTATTCCTGCAGTTATTGCTTTTTAAGTAATGTCGTGACATTTTAATCACTTTAAAACAGCGGCTAGTGGAAAAGGAGAATACGAAAAGCCTCTTGCATCATTCAAATTGCATATATGGGTGAATTTCCTTGCTTTAACGTGTTACATTGAAAGCAAATTAGATATCTCCTCCCCTTTTTTGTTGATCTGAAAAATGATCCGATCTGTGACTCAAAACCCGTAATGTAATCTGAAATGTGAGTTTTGTGATCCATTGCACCATTGCATTGCAGTCATGCTTTGAATAGCAGTTGGTGTGTCTGTATATCTGTCTTTCTGTATCCTCTTCTCTCTCTCTCTCTGTTAATATTTTATGTATTAAGCATGTCTCGAGCAGTCACTCTTAAATTTTTCTTTCAGATCTTGAATGAGAAGCTTGTACTGTTAATCGAAACGAAAAAACAAAACAAAACAAAGCACAGTTATGCAGACGATCAAGTGTGTCGTGGTTGGCGATGGCGCTGTTGGTAAAACCTGCCTATTAATTTCCTACACAACCAACAAATTCCCTTCTGAATATGTACCAACGGTGAGAGACGACATCTCAATTGTATAATTGCATTTTATAGATTTGTCTGTGTATATAACAGATCAGATCGGATTTATGGCACATGTTTATCTGTGTGAATGTTTTTAGGTCTTTGATAACTATGCAGTTACGGTTATGATCGGCGGAGAACCCTACACCCTTGGACTGTTTGACACTGCAGGTATGGTACATTCCATAGATTTCAAGTTGCTGGTTCATACAGGGGAAGGAAAAGTTAACTTGATCGGCAGCACGACCGCTCTCGTCATTGTTCACGAGACTTTACAAGAATAACAAAACTGTGCGTCAGTGCATTCCAGACATTCTCATGGAAGGATCCTCTGTACATGTATAAACGGACCAACGGCTGACCGAGTAGTGTCGCTTCCTTTCATACTTCCTGTCTCTGCACTGTGTGTGTACGCGCGCGCACACGCTCGTGCGTTCAAGAGTCAAACTAGTATTGTGCATAGTGGTCTCTTATCAGGTTCTGGATTGAATACTTTCGTAGTCAACTTCGTGAATGATATATAACTGCCAGTAATATATTGGTTCTGCATATTTAGATAAAAGGTCTAAGCAATGTTCTAAACAAGTACATTTAATCCCATTAGCTACTGCTTTTTTTTATTCATTTAATTAAAAAATCTATTTAGTTTATAATCTGACAGTCTCCTTTTAAATGCAATCAAAAACGGCAGATGCTTCCTGCTTTAAAACTATAACCAGATTTTTAAAGTGTTTTTAGAAGTAGGTTGTAATGCCGTATACGTGATTTATTCCAAATTTTGTGGTTCACACTATTTTATTTATTATTTCTTTTTAGTGTGTAATTTCTGCTTAAGATGGGTAATGTTGATATCCTAAACATATACATTCCTTTTTGACACTGTGACTGTTTGATTTTCTACTTGCACTGCTCAGGCATTACATTATGAACACCTGCCTAAAATTGTGTTGGTCCCCCTTTTCCTAACCTTTGGAGAATTAACAGCACTACTTCAGGGATTTGAGCTACAGGATCTATTCTCTGTTGGATCAGAACACACAAGCCAGCCTTCTCTCTCCACATGCTTCGATGAATCTTGCCAGACTATGACGCTCTCGCCGGTTCGCCACTGTTCCTTCTTTGGGAGTACATTGGTGAACCAGCAACCACTGTGTTCACCGCCGGTATCTTCCTTTGATAGATACTGAGCACTGCAGACTGGGACACATCCAACAAGAGCTGCAGTTTTGTAGATGCTCATTGCCCATTTTGCCTACTTCTAACGTTCAACTTTGAGGACAAAATGTTCACTTACTGCCTGATAATATCCCACTATTAGGTGCCATGGTGGAAAGATAATAAGTGTTGCAAAAATTTACCTTCTGTAATGTTATGCCTTAGTGCATATTGCAACCATCGTATAAAAATGGAAACATCTTTATCAACTGGAGGAAACCCATCTATGATTGGATTGCATAACACATTCAACAAGCATGAAGACATGCGAAATAACATTGAAATGCAGTTTCATTTCTGTTTTTCTAGTTTTAAGAAGTTTGTTGTTTCACATAGAACTTGCAATACGCAATATTTGTTTGAATTCAGAATAACCCAGCGAAGTCATATAGTGTCTAATGAGACTTAAGAAACTGAGTATTGTCTTTTCTGTGGTTTGTGTCTGTCTTGATTAAAGCCTGCTGCTTCTTCTTCCGCAGGTCAGGAGGATTACGATAGATTACGACCCCTTAGTTACCCCCAAACAGATGTGTTCTTAGTCTGTTTCTCTGTCGTTTCCCCGTCTTCATTCGAAAACGTCAAAGAAAAGGTTAGTCTTGCGTTTGTCCGTGATTCTTCTCCAACCTTTATTGCACTAACTCCTTTTTAACTTGTGACAATCCCCTTCATTCCCAGTGGGTCCCGGAGATCACCCACCACTGTCCAAAGACCCCCTTCCTGCTGGTGGGGACACAGATTGATTTGAGAGATGACCCGTCCACCATCGAGAAGCTTGCAAAGAACAAACAGAAGCCGATCACTCCAGAGACAGCAGAAAAGCTGGCCCGAGACCTGAAAGCCGTCAAGTACGTGGAGTGCTCTGCTCTCACACAGGTAAGGCTAATGCAAGTAGGAAATCCGTATCACAGTTACTTTAACGTTTGGAGAATGCTGGAATTGTTGAAAGTTTTTTTTTGTCCACTGTACAATTCAATGAAACGATTGTTAAATGATGAACAGATCCCAAGTGGGACACACAAATAGACTGTAGCTTTATTAGAGGTGGATTATAAATTCTTAAAACTTGAATAACATACATTGTTCACTGGCATCCATAACGGTTTCTACATCAAGGCAAATTTTGCGAAAATGCCACGAAAGAACAAAGTGTAAGGATTTGTTCAACGGCTCAGAGGCACAAGTGGTTCATTGCGTTTTCCCGTGTGTTTGTATCGTCACCTTTAAGTGTCGCAGTTCCTTGCCACACCTTTTTCTTTTTTTCTATATGTATATTATCCATGTTTATTAAGAAGTTGGCCCCCAAAAAAAACCCTGAGTATCTGTTTAATATCAGAAATTTTTGAAAACAAAAAAAACTTAATGCTGGTGCACTGCTGTATCAGAGTCCATTTATACAGCACCAAAAAAGCGATGTGCTTTGAGAAATTGGCAATAAATAACAAAATAAATGGTTTAAATGCCAGTTGCCAGAAATATCTGCTCAATCATGATTGGTTGATAGCAGGTTTCTGCAAACAATTATTACTTAGGTTCTAAAGAAAAAAACGGGGGCAGTAGAGGGCGCTAACTACGAACCACGACTTTGCAGAGGTCAATTGTAAACCAAATTTTAACCTACCTATTGTTGATCACGCCCAAACTTTTACAACAGTGTATGGACCAGGACCTAACGAAACCCTAGCTCCACCAAACTGAGATTGATGAACACGTGGGCTGAACTGACCAATATTTTTAAGATTGAACCAAGAGTAAATCTGATGTTCATCATATTGAAATGGAACAGAAAGGTTTGAATTACGATTAAAGCCATTATGAATATGAGGACTGAATGCTTTAGCTCATAGTGTGAAACGTAGATTAACAAGGTTTTAAAATTTCAGAATATCGTGATAAAATCAGCAGGTCTTTAAAGTATCAAAGAATGATGGATTTGTTTACTGTATTTATTCACTTAATATTTTGTGCATTAATATTTGCAAGTTTTACCCGTTAGAAAGTATGATTTATCCGCCCCTGACATCTAATGTAGTTTCTATTCAGCATAATGCATGAAATGAGCCGTTTCTTATTGCTCCAGAAGGATTCTGAAAAGCTAGTTTGCGTGTGTGCTTTATGTCAAATTTCGTATCAGAGTTTAAAAAAAAAATTCATTTGCATGAAAGGCTTCTGGTAAAACAATTTTTTTCCCTTTTTATTTCAAGTTCTGGAAAGAGCTCGAGCTCTATTTAAGATGGGGTTCAAATGAAATAGATGCATATTGATGAGCTCCTCTGGCAATAGTGCAAGAGTTTTTTGATACAAGTTCCCTCGCCACGTCATTTCCATTCAGTGCTCCTGCGGTTCTTTTGGGTTTCCTTCCTCTTCGGCAGAGGAGACTTTCAACTCCTTCCGTTTCGCCGCGTCATTAGCCTCGCGCGTTTTTTCCCTTTCTTGCATGTTTCTTTTCTTTCCTCTAACGTCTATGTGCAGTAACTTCTAACCTTGCTGCTTATTCTTTTCCCTTCTTCCTCTGTCTTTGTAGAGAGGTCTGAAGAATGTATTTGACGAAGCTATCCTAGCCGCTCTTGAACCGCCCGAAACGCAGCGAAAACGGAAGTGCTGTATATTCTAAAGTCATTTCTCTCTTTTCTCTCTCTCTCTCTCTCTCTCTCTCTCTCTCTCTCTCTCTCTCTCTCTCTCTCTCTCTCTCTCTCTCTCTCTCTCTCTCTCTCTCTCACTGCTCTCTCTCTCTCTCTCTCTCTCTCTCCTCTCTCTCTCTCTCTCTCTCTCTCTCTCTCTCTCTCTCTCTCTCTCTCTTTCTCTATCACTTCTCCCCCAGATGTTTGCTTCTCCCTAGTTTTCCTTGTGTTCCTGAATTGCAAACAAAATAAGCTCGTTTCATGCTTCATATTACTGAAGTATTTTTTTTTCTTTCTTCCCTTCCCACCTCTCTTTCCTTCTTTGCAGCCATTTATCTTAAGATTGCTTCCTTCTTTGTCATTTTCTTCATTTATTCGCCTTCTGTATTTAATTGTTTTCTCCAGTTGTGGAGATTTATTATTATTATTACATATTTTTTTACCTCAATGTAATTTTGCTTTCAGTTTTTCTTTACATGGATTTAAACATAACATCCAATTTTCTTATTTCTTCTGTCCAAGAGAATGGGCGGAGCCAAAAAAGTACACTGATCAAGCGGCTCAAAACATATTGCGTTCATGTCTGTCTCTTGTTTTTTGGGGTGTTCCCCCCCTTATAAATAAACCCCATATATTCCTTATTTCAGTGTTTTATTTTATACTTCAATCATTGTACAATAGAAATGAAATTCTGAACTTAGCATTAAGGCTCTTCCTCACAATCAGGTGCCACCAATTGAGTGCACCATCCTGGAATTTACCTTCTAATCTTGTGAATTGGTTTGTGTCATTAATAAAGGTCAGCGGAGAAAAAAAAAAAAAAACCTCTTTCGAGTGTGTCTCATCAATTCTGCACATAAAGGTGGTGCATGGACCACCACCTTGACATCTTAGAATTGTTTCAGTTCTGATGCAGGTAGATTAACAACTGGTTATCTTGTATAAAGGAATTGCCATTATACTATGTAAAGGAACCTCTGTAAGTTCATTCTATAGGTGTCAAGTTTTAATTCCAGCATTTATACACTGTCTGAAAGGTGATCTTGAGCACTAAATACACTAGCCTTTTTTTTTTATTTTGACTTTGAAACGATACTTAGATTAAATGTCAATGCCATTCTCAAAAAGATGGCAAAAAGTATCTGAAATTGAATAATGGAACCTTTTTTTATTTATTAATATACACCCAATATTTGTTGTCTGCTAAAACAAAAGTCATTCCTTAAGTTCCAGCAGCATGAACGTTTGAGTGAATCCAAGCGGGGAATAAAAAATTCTGCATTCGCACGGGTGTACACATTGCCCCCTACAGTTTAACACTTTGAACTGCAGCTGTTATTTATTTGGGTTTTTTCTCTCCCATATTCAATATATTGTACAACACTAATATGTTGTAGGATTTTAGTTTACTTTCATTGAATCCAAGAGGTCTAAACCTGTTCCAGCATTATGGATACACAAGAAACCATGTTGGATTGTACTATATCATATACAGTAGTTACTTTTTCTTGTTTCATGCTGATTAAATCCGCCCTAATAAACCATGTCTGTCAAGCGAGTGTCTTTTGAAGCGTGTTTGCAATTTGGTGCGTCCAAACTGGCCCTGATCTTTGTCCAGAGTGTCTGTGTCTGTGCATTGCCCCCCCCCCCCCCCCACCACCACCATTCCTTACATATCATCTATTTTAGCTCCCCCTTCTGCATCCCCTGACCAGCCCTTGTGTCTCCGAGCTCTGTTTTGTATCATGCCCACTTTGTTTTGTCACAGAATGACCTATGAGCATGTCCAAATCCCTGACCAAGCGCTTTTTATATGTAAATACAAGTATATGTAAAATAATATAACTGTGACATTGAAATTGTGGGTTTAGAATTCCCTCCTGCATGTCTCTTTTTATTTATTATTACATTTTTTATTTCTATCTTTGCATTAACATCCAATGTTCCATTTGCAATTTTTATTTATTTATTTTTTGGCGTCAATGTTGGCCCACATTCAGTCCCCATGTCTTCCCTGCTTTGTGTCCACAGAAAGGTCTAAAGAATGTATTTGACGAGGCGATTTTGGCAGCCCTGGAACCCCCTGAGCCCAAGAAGAAGCGTAAATGTGTGCTGCTATGAGCTGAGCTATGCTATGCTATGCTATTTTTTTTCTTTCTTCTAACCCCCCCAGGCTAAGGCTGGCCAACAGCTTTATACTCGTTAAAAAAAGCAATGCCTTAAAAAAAAGAAAACAAAAAGTGAGTTTTGGTGTTTTTTTTTTTTGTTTGTTTTTCCCTTTTTTTTTTTACTTTTTTTGCTCTGCAATAAAATATAATCTCAAGAATACCCTACCTACACACATACACAGACACGCAAGCACACAGCTCAGTTTCTGAGCATCCTATCACGCGTTAATTTACTTTTTTTTTTCTTTTTCCTGACTCCACAGAGAAATGTGGATATTGGCCATTTAACCAAGGTTTTTTTGGGGTTGTTTTGCTTTGTTTTAACGACTAACTGCTCACCAGCGCTAGGGTTAGGGAAGCAAACGGATACTAGCGTGACAGGTATATGCTAGTATGCTAGTTTTACACTAGAACTTCACCAACAGTGCTTGAAAAATAAACTCATTATTTGCCAATGGCCCCCAGAACACCGCCCAACACACACACACACACACGCCACCACCACATCATAGACTGTTTAAAAGCGTAACCATGTAAATAAGAGCGGGTTATAATGAAAGGATTTGTCGCACAGAATCGTGTTTTCTCACGCAGGGAACTTTTAACAGTGTTAGCGGAACAAGAGGCACGTCCGACTGCATCGCCAGGGACCACTGAAGCTTTTTCTTTCGTCTTCGTTATGTTTTTTCCCTTCTCTTGTTACTTGTAAATGCATGGAGGTAAGCACCTCTGTTTTCCTTTACATTGGTTACCACCTTCAATTAATAATAATGATGATGATGATGTAAGCTTCACTCGATTTCTTTTCCCTCCAAAATGTTCTCCCTCACATTTCCCTTTGACCCGCCACCGCCCCCCCCCCCCACTCGTTTTCTTCTCTAATCGTCACTTTTTTTGTTTCTTTTATGGGCCGGATCCCAGTGAAACGCTGATCCACCTTGAATTTATTGGCAAAAAAAATCAAGTTATAAATCCATTCGTTTTTTGTCCCCCTCACCCCCATGTTTACTTGAGTAAATAGAGGTGGATCAAGGTTGATCTGATTTCCTGTTATTCATCACCCGTTTTGTTTTGTCTTTTTGTTTAAGACCAAATGCTCTGTATGAAGTCTGTCCTTTGTACTGTATATGCATATTCTTTTAAATATTATTAAACTTATACTTTAATTGCCTTTTTATCGTTTACTTTTATCCATCTGACGAATCCATACAGGAAGCTCCTCCCCTTTTTTATGGTTTTGCTTTAACCATTAGTAGTGCAGGTCGGGTTGCAAAATTAAAGGAATTCTCAAGATTGGAAACTTTCCCTGGGTATAAACTAGGAATTTACAAAATTGTCGGATAGTCTCTTACAGGAAACTTAAATAAAATCTTGTAGGATAATTTTGGTTTTAATATATTTTATGCTGTTGACTTTCTACTTTCTCATCACACTTACTCCAGAGCCATGGAGGCCATGCTCCCTACATACACTGGGTATTCTTCTATAACACAACACACTGTTTTATTCATGCACATCAAAATATTGTCAAAACTGTCTGTCTTGTTCATGTAAATTACATAAATATGTAAATCTAATTAACGTTGCTTGTGCTTTATGTAAACTATTGTGCAACAAAAGCAAGAATGCTGTTTTTGTACATTTCCTCAAATTTTTAAGTAATTCCCATACTTTCCCAACTTGGAATATTAACTAAATTCCGCTTAAAGTTCCCATTAAAGGTTTCCGTGTATTTTCCCCACTTTTGTAACCGTAGAGCAGGGGTGGGCAAACTACATCTGGACCCTTGGTCCTTTTAATCCGGCCCGCCGAAACTTGATACAGAATTATCCAAGGCAAAGACAGCGTAGACGCGTGTAATCCGCGGGGAAATGCTGCTTTGCCGTACCAGAATAAAGTATTACCGCACAGCGGCGCTGCAGTACACGCGGTGAGAACAATAACGAAAAATATAGCGAAGCGCATGTAGAGTTGAACACCGATACCCCCGACCCAGCTCCCCGTCAACAGTCTGAGAAACACCACGCACACACGGTATATTCGTGGTACGGCGTGAGACCCGATCTTGGGTTGGTTGGGTTGACATTCGTATCTCCAGGGACCAGGTGGATGTGACAGGTGAAACTGTTTCCTATTCTTTAAATAGAATATCCTTATTAGTTTGCTAACATCATGAAAATATCATTTACCGCTCTTTACAGGTGGAGAAAATTAATTTCGAAATTCAGGTTATTGTTAGTTTGGCCCTCGAACACACTTCTGGTTTCTCATGTGGCCCTTTGGGAAATATAATTACCCCCCCTTAATTATTCCCCCCCCCCCCCCTGCCCTTGAGCATCTTTATACACCAACACGGGGCATAAGTGGAAAGTTATATTTCCTCCACCAGAGGGTGCTGTTCGATTACCTATATTACAGAAATAACCAAAGTTATAAATAAAACTTAGAGTAAATGCATCATTATTAAATTGTATTTCATTAAAATTGCCATTGATGCCCTTGTTTATAACGTCTCGATATAAATGAATGAATGAATAAATAAATAAATATAAAACATGATTTAAGTGTATGTAATGTAGTTTTGAAAGGTCTAGTTTAATGAAACACACTACAGCGAGAACATAAGAACATTCCCATTTATAGTTCGAGTTCATTTCCTAATCCAGCCTTCTAAATATTTAAAACAATACAGGCACACCCTTGTAATATCATCGACTTCTGTGGAAAGACACGAACCTGCTCTATATTCTTAAATTCCAAATTCACTTAAATTCAATAAAATTTTCATTGTGTTAAATTAGAATTTAGATTTGTGTGTTGATATAATCCCTCCTTCTCACGCCTCCTCAAATAAGATGTCATGGGCTAAATCAACTTTGGCCCTGTGGTCCTGTATTGGCATCTTGGCAATATATCAAGGTTTGGGAATTGTCTTAATACAACCAGCCATGAAATAGACTTGATTATATTTGCCCTTCTCCCAGATTGTATCTCTCTCTCTCTCTCTCTCTCTGTGTGTCCATTCTGAAAAGTTACTGACTGACCATGATAAGGTCTGCTTTTCAATATGTTTGGAGTTCTATAGAAGGAGATCTTCCACCAAATCCAACCCTTGTTAAGCAGAGTTGATTGGAGCTGGCCTTGTGCAGCAAGCAAAGGGGAAAAAATTCCTGCTACCATGACCGAAGACGTACGGCTGGAAAAGGCAGGTGTCCCATTTTACCCATACAATATATGTCTTAACGGTGAACTCCACCCCCAGAGCGTATGCAAGCATTAGCTTTTAGCGGCGTGTTTACTTTAGCTCCTGTAGTTCGAAATGCCGAGCGGACCTGAGCTATATGTAACGTGCTGTGATCCATATTGGGTGTGTCAAAAGCAGAGTGTCGGTATATACTGTAACATTGTACATGACTGTTATAGATGACGAAGGATGTTTTGGAGCTCTGCCTCGCGGAGGTGTTGATGGATATCCTGTTAGTGTGTCATCCTTTTAACTTGTTTTTCTTCTTGGGTTGATTTATGATAAAACAAGCAAGCTTTGGTTTCTGGACTGAAAGGGATGTATACCTTTTATACCCATTTTTGTGCATAAATTGTTTAAATGATAGAAAATGAAGGAAGGACTGAACCTTATAATGTTAGTTACATTTAGCTAACCTTATATTTTACTTCATTCATAGTCATAAACTATTACATTTCAGGTAAAACAAAATGACTAAAATGATCCTTTCTGTCATTGGTGGCAACTTTCTTTTATAGCAAAATTATAGGATTTTCAAAGATCTACTTTATTTTAGTTTTCATTCCTCAGTGTTAAAATTCATGTGAACTGCTGTTCCAAAGAATCTCGTATATGACCAGTGTAGAATAAGAGCAAACGGTGAAAAAGATCCAGGTGTGTGGGCTTCTGGTTAAATGCAGGGTTTGCTGCTTATCTGAAATCTTCATTCACAATGTTCTTACATTTACGGCATTTGGCAGACGCCCTTATCCAAAGAGAAAAGGGCCCACTAGTGGCATCTTGGTGGTTGTGAGGTTTGAACCTGTGATCTTCTGGTCTAGAGGCCAATGCCTTACCACTAAGCCACCAACTCCCTTCTTCCATGGAAGATTCCACCAACAACAAAAAAAGGAAAACGTTTGCCTAATTCTAATTTCAATTTCAACCCTTGCAATATTCATTCATTCATTCATCTTCTACCGCTTTATCCGATCTTCCCTCGGGTCACGGGGAGCCTGTGCCTATCTCAGGCGTCTATGGGCATTAAGGCAGGATACACCCTGGATGGAATGCCAACCCATCGCAGGGCACACACACTCACATTGACACACACATTCATACACTAGGGGCAATTTTCCAAGGTGCCAATCAACCTACCGTGCATGTTTTTGGACCGGGGGGAAACCGGAGAACCCGGGGAAAAACCCCCTGAGGCACGGGGAGAACATGCAAACTCCACACACACATTCCCGAGACGGGAATCGAACCCGGATCCTGGCGGTGTGAGGCGAACGTGCTAACCACTAAGCCACCGTGCCCCACCCTTGCAATATATTTCACACAATACATTTTTTTTTTCAATTTCAACTTTAGCAATTTTAATTAATTGGGTAGTGACCGCCCCTCCGTAGGGCCAAAATATTTCTACATTGAAATAAAATCAGCACAATCAATATATCGCTTTATGGAACAATGGATAAAAGCATACAGGGCTACTTTTCTTTTGTTGTGGTTTCATAAACTATTCTTAACACATAGCAGTTGCAACCCTGGTGGCCTGAGCTCCTGTCAGCTATGTACAAGTGTTGCATTGTAACATTAATGCGTAAGTAATCGCTAAAGCTTTCTCTTCGGTTGCTAGAGAATAACGAGAAAATAAATTCGCAATGCTGCCGACTTTTTTTGGTGATCATAATCAGGGTGTAATAAAGCAGTGTGCTAACACATTCCTAACACAAAACGCGACAAGTTGGTGCATAAAACATCTGTTCATAAAGACTCGTTCACCTCCACCACATTTTTGTTTTCAGCTACACAAAATGCTCCGGACTGGGACATAATCTCCCCATCATGCTTGTGTATGTGTTTTGAGATTGACAATAGAGGGAAATCCCATATACCAAGAGAAAGAAAAGCCCCTCGAGACACATTCCACATTTTTTTTTTTTCAGCTTTACCACTTGGGTGTGTGTGTGTGTGTGTGTGTGTGGAGGGGGTGGTTTGGGGGGCTGTTCTGTATTGAGTTGACTGTACAGGGTCCCTTTACACATTCCTCGAGTGTCTTGGACGATATCTGTCAGCAAGCACTTGTGCTAAATAGCCGCAGAAAGCGATTAATTATGCCATGTGTGGAATGGCTGGTATTCTTTGCAGAGGCCCCCCCCCCCTCCTATACAGCTAGGTGGGGGCGACCACCTGCACGAGAATCCCGGTTATCAGGATCATTATCACAATAGAGGCTGCTCCCACTGACAGCTCTGCCAGGTCGGGCACGCATGAAGTCAAGTTTCCATGCTCTGCCTGTGGAACTGTGGCCATCTGTGCTATCGTCATGTGAACTCTATCTGTACCCTGCAGCGGTTAGTGATGGTTTTGGTTTGCCGATCAAGGCCACACCAAGGACCAGTCATTTTAAGAACGGGATTGCAAAGAACCTTCGCATTTGCTTATTCGATGCTGTGGCCTCAGGAGACCCTGTGGTGGATTCGATGGATTCGTTTTTAGTCGGTTTTGTTTTTTTTTAACATGTTTGGAAACATGTTAGCATGTTTCTTTCATACCATCAGAGTTGAGGGCCCAGAGTGTGCATGTTCTCCTCGGTTCTCCCTGTTCCCCCACTGCTCTTGCTTGCTTCCCCAGTCCATGAGACATTTGTACCCAGAAATCGTCCCTTGTGCCCCGTCGACCACGGATTTGATAGAAACCTTGGTTGAAACCCCTTCCCCCGGCCATTTTATTGTGATTTTTTATTATTGTGAACTCCTGATGTACTAAAAAACGACTCCACTACACAACCTGTTGTAAATCAACCATTATTTTTACTTTGTCTTTTAATAAATCTCAGCCCCGATTGACTCGGGACTTTGAACACGAATGTGAGGCTTATTTGACTTTTGCCGGTTTTTTTTTTGGAAAAAGATTTTGTCTAAAGATGTACTCTTTGCAGTTTTCTTTGTTATAGTCAGTGGGAAGTTTACTTTGGAAAATGTAATAGATGACAGATTAAAATGTATAAAGCAGTGTAACTGTAAAGTGAATGATTACATTTGATTTCTTTTTCATTACTTTCATTTGTCCACTAGGTGGCACTTACTGAAATTAACATTCTAAGGGAAAAAAATGTCAATCCCAAAAAAGTAGGTTATATTTTTCGAAATTGAGCTGCATCGGAATCAAATTGTTGACGGGGAGGGGACTGGGGTCTTTGGGATTTGTATTTTTTAACATTTTTAAAAGTGACTGTAATTTGATTACACATATTTTCTCAGTAGGGGCACGGTGGCGTAGTGGTTAGCACGTTCGCCTCACACCACCAGGATCCGGGTTCGATTCCCGTCTCGGCAACGTGTGTGTGGAGTTTGCATGTTCTCCCCGTGCCTCAGGGGGTTTTTCTCCGGGTTCTCCGGTTTTCCCCCGGTCCAAAAACATGCACGGTAGGTTGATTGGCACCTTGGAAAATTGTCCCTAGTGTGTGAATGTGTGTGTGTGCCCTGCGATGGGTTGGCATTCCATCCAGGGTGTATCCTGCCTTAATGCCCATAGACGCCTGAGATAGGCACAGGCTCCCCGGGACCCGAGGGAAGATCGGATAAAGCGGTAGAAGATGAATGAATGAATGAATGAATGAATGAATGAATGAATATTTTCTCAGTAACTGTAACGAATTACAGTTACTTTTATTTTGTAATTAAATTATGTAACGCCGTTGCATGTAACTTGTTACTCCCCATCTCTGGTAATAACCATATCTTTAATGATACAACACTAAAATGATTGAAACACAAGGATGTTCTGTTTGGTTTTGCAATTTTTGCTGTTATTGTAGATACAGATATTTTCTGAGTGGCAACATCGACTCATCATACACATCCGTCCCCATGCTGTTAACTCCAGTTCAACCCCTTTCGATCCAACCCAAATGACTCTTAATTAGCACAGCTGTTTGCGCACTACACATGTATCCTCAGAGGTGCGATCTGAGCACAACTGACACTGTCCAGGTCGACTGCAATACAATTTCATTACTCGAACTCCATTAAAATGAACTCTCTCATTCCCCCAAAGTCTTATTTAAATAGTGCATCAAGAAGGTAGAATGTGCTATTAGTCATCTAGTGGAGATGACAGGATCATCCATTTGGCTGTTCTGGACATTTTTCTGGCTGCCTTTTAGTCACAGTGACTCCTTATGACGTCTTCAATGTGACTTCTCCCTACGGTTTTTCTCAAGCATGACTGATTAAATCTTTTTTTTTTCCGCAGCACTCCAGGGAAGCCCAATTAGGACAAAAAAACGACCAAACCAGGTGCATTAAAAAGCAATTTGGTTGGAACCTCTTGTACTCAGAAGCCTGGTGTGAGCTTTTAATGTGTGCTGTCAGTGGCATGTCAGGAATAAGTCAGCTCAGTGGGATATGAAGTGGAGATAAGCCCCTTGCGATTCGTGAAACGGGCCGAGGGAAGCATCTGATACCGTACGCCAGTCAAAACCAAACATGCTCGGGAGCTGTTGAAAAGCAAACCTGTGGAGTGAGGCAGCAATGAAATATCGTAGAGTCGTAAATCAAAAAGCCCACATCGCGCAGAGCCTCCTGCTCTCCTCCCACCATTTGGCCATCTGTGCCATGGCAACATGTAAAGCCTGAACTCGGGAGGGTGCATACCTTACCGCGGCTGCATTGCAGGAACGTGCATGCTGTTTTTAACGCCGGATCGGCTAAAGGAATGCACTGCAGACCTCTTAGCTTGCCTTTGCATTTAGTGTAGTTGAGTATTTGGTGTTCTCTTTGAGTCGGTATCTGAACCTGTTCTGTGACCCGGAAACAGCACACCTTTACCACTTAAATGTTCTACACAGCAATTTATAAATATATACATATATGTATATATTTCAGTGCAATATCATTCTGCAATTCATCTTCTGTGCAATATCACTCATCTATTTATTCATTTCTCGTGTAAAATGTTTATTTTTTATTTTTATTCTTACTTATTTCCTATTTTTATTTCCTGTCGGTTAGAAATGTGCAACTAGTATCTTCTGTCACCAAAGCAAATTCCTTGTAAGTGCAAACCTACTTGGCAATAAAGCTCTTTCTGATTCTGATTTCTGATTTACTTCATGTAACAGATATATTATTCATTTATTATTTATTAGGCGGTCCCTTCTTGAGCTTGCTCTGCTCTTTAAAATCTTCAGACGCAAAGAAATGAAGTATTAACGCCTATTCGTTTTTATATCATTCGCATGCTTTGTAGGACTGTTTAATGTCCTCTTCTGATGCCCTGTTCGAATAAAGAACCGGATTGTCTTTCTAAATCATTTTCAACGGGTGTGATAGTAAGAAAAGCAGACAGAGACACGGGGTCTGCTCTGTGCATTACTCACCCTGTCAGTATCGTGGCCCCGTTCCAGCTTCGGCATGAGCGTAAGCGGCCTCGCCGCAACAGAGATGATGTTTACCATCAGGGAAGCCGGCAGTGAAGAGTGCCATGTTTCACCATTGCTTGTTATGACAGTAGTTTTCACTTACGCTTTTGGGATACATGCATTGCATTCACGGGCCATTTCTTCTGGTGCAGGATTCGAATCCCAGCAGGTGTCTGAGGTGTCCGTGTTAACCGAGATGTGTCGAGTATCCGTAACGTGAACACAGGACAACCGTGTCCAAACTATTGATGCCAGCCAGCATGAATTCATGTTACAGGTGGCTGTAGAAATCATGGCCGAAGGATTTGTGTTATGCATACTGTACGCTCTTTATTATGGCCTTCTTTTGGATAACAATCTCTGAATATTCTGCACACCTGTGTTCTTGAACATTCCATCTTTTCAGGTTTAAAAGAGGAAGATCTGTGGAGCCCCTTGACATCTTAAACTGTGCAGAATTTTGACTGTAAAACACATTAGGACTTTTGGTCTAATTAGGAATCCCTCACCTGCCCTTCTTACATTCTCTTTATTACCTCATTGGCTTGGACTGGCAATTTGCAAAATTGGCCAAAAAAAATATCAGAGTGGGTATAAGTTAGGGCCCAACACTGATCCAGCAATAGATAATTTTGGACCCAGTCATGATCCGGGGTTCTTGTTCTCTTGTGGCACGAAGAATCCATTTGACCTTGCACCACTATGTGTATAGTGCATGTCTGGGGTCAAACTCGGCCATGATATTCAGTTTTACAAGTCTCATTCCAGCTTTGCAGATTTACAAGGGCACTGATTGGATCTTGGACAGACAGATTTTCGGACACTTCCTGGACACCCACAATTTATCGCAGTGCATTGCATTCGAATTAAAGCAGCACCTCTGTTTTTATTAGGGGTTAATCCTCGGTTGTTCAAATGTTTATAGAATCAAAACGGTTTATTTTGGGACTCCCCTGACACTTCTGAAATTGCACTATGGGCACCAGCATGATACCCTTGGGCTTCCTGTCTACTTGGCTGTAAACCTTGTCACCTTGAACAACAATCCTTGTGTACATCTTTGGGTATAAATTGACTACTAGTGACAGATTTACAGGGGTATCGGTAGAAATTTTGGGACCCCAGACAGGAGCCTGTGGAAATTTTGTTTGGCTTACTAAGTACTACAAAACCTTCCGATAACAAGGGATAACTTATGACACCTTAGATTATACAGGTCACATCCTACCTTGGAAAGCTGAACAGGAACGTCCCACCATGGTTATTCTGTCGAAGCCTTCCTGTGCACTCCGAGCTCTAAGACAGCACTAAGTCACCATACCCCCCCCCCCACCACCACAACCTTTTCCGGCACGCTTCCAGGTTTGACAGTTGCATCACTGTTCAGATATGTGGATATAAATTTAGCTTCCAAAGAATAAGCACATGGATTGGAAAAGGCTTCATATATCAATCCTTGACAGATGAGCCATTGTGGAAGCATTCTTGTGGTTCGTGCTGAAACAATACTACACATTGAGGGGCTGGCGTAGCAAAAATCCAGAGGCTCGCCTCGACTTGTAATTCCACAACGATTGTTTGAGATGCCCACTATGAAATGTTTTTCAAAAACAGAATGGGGCAAAGGGGAAGAAATTCAGGCTCGGGCTTTCACCCTCATTCACACTACCACTTTCTGCCACATTATTGGAAAAAAAAAAAGTTTTTTCGGTTTGGCATTCTTTACCGAAGAAACTCCACACCGGCACTCACCTGGGAATAAATCCCACAGGATCGGGTTGTCAAGATCCCGGAGGGATTAAAAGTATTGTTTGCTAAGTACATGCACAGGCTTCTCTAAGTCAGTTTTTCATCAAACGATGTCGGTGAGTGTTTTCTGGGGACCTTTAATAGATTAGTCCTGGATATTTTGCCTGGGACAGTTTTAGCAAGAGTTTGAATCACCTGGCAAAGATTTTGGACGTGAAATCTTGAAAATCTTGACCTTGAAGACATTTTAAGTATCATATTGAGGTCCTTATTGTCCTTTCGCATTTAATAAGGGCCTGCTTGTTTCTTGCACAACCTGGTGCTTTTTTTACGATGGGGAAAAGAAATGGATGGAGGAGGGCGGTGGGGGTGGAGGAGTAATGCAACTGTCATCACAAACAAGAAACATCTGTCTCATTTGTGTAACTTGTTTTCTTTTAATATGAGAAGTATGCTGGTGGAGATCTGTATGTTTCGAGGCAAGCCTTGAAGGAGAGACCAGAGCACTTTGAGTCGCTTTATCCTTTTTTCCTTTTGCAGTTCAGGCCAGGTTTTGTTTTTTTTGCAATGCCCGGAGTCCGTCATATGTCCAAAAAAAACCCTCTCAGAATTGAATCTTTGCAATAGAATAAAGCTGCATTGTGTGTTTATACCAGTTTCCCCAATGCACATAATTATCATTGATTTTAACATAGATATTGTATACCAGTAGCTGAAGGATTAGAGACTGAAAATCATGTAACGTCTCAGGAAAAGCCTTTACAAATATTAAATTACTGTGTGGTGGTAAAGACTGGAGTGTTCTGAAATTGTATCTCACCATCACACAGTATCTCTTTATTTATCAATGATATGTATCTAATATTGATCATGGAATCATTACTTCATTTAAGGGTCAATCTTCTGGAAATTCAGTACCATCTATCAGTAAACACCACATGGCGTTATGCATGTCTAGAACTGCGTCTAAATTTGCTGAGGCCTCAATATTGGTACTTCCAAAACAAAAAAAAGAGAGAATCCACAGGATGAGACAGGATTATGAGGACTTTGTGGCCACAGTGATGCCCCCTCGTTTTAATTTTGCCTACCGCAATACCAGACAAGTGCCTCATCTTTTCAGACCGGCCCCATCGTTCGACCAAAATCCAGAGCTTATAAGAGCTAAGACCTTTGAGAAACTCTGCTTTAGGGTGGTAAAATGCGGTTCTGGAAACCACATGCAGTTCAGATGCAGAAAAGAACAGAAGGCGGTATTATTTTATTTTATTATCCTAGAAACAAAACTTTGATTCTGTGAACTGGTTTTAAGTTTCTGTTTGAATTCACCTGGCATCTGTTTATTTATTCTTTTTCATGATTTATGAAGTGCAATTAATGTGTCGCACCAGATCCTCTCAAGTAGAAAGGCGATCTCTATGCGCTTTGGCAGTGTCTTCCATGTAACCTTTAATCACTTCACTCCTTAACAACGAGTTACCGTCTATTTCTATCTTCCTCGTGGACGTTGTTCTATAAGCTCAGCGATGCGCACATTCATCCTTCCTAGTCACTGTTTTATCTACTGACTCATGTCCGCCGTGGCAACGAGCTCATTTAAAAACTCAGTGCTTATAAAAAGCTTCATTAGGGGCAACAGCTGAGACAGTGGTGATGTTGAGGTGAGGGCAGAACCATCTTTAGTATTTTAGCACCAAACCACATGTACACGGTGGCCAACATCCCTCATTCCTGCCGCATAGTTTCCATAAATATTTATTGTTCTTGGTATGATGGATGCAGTTCAGGCCGTGTCACCGGGCAGCTGGGAGAACAAACTGGACATGTCATGTGCAGACCTCTGCCTTTTGCCTTGCATTCGGGCTCCAATGGTCTGAGTCTGCTACCAACGGCATCTTTTTAATCACGCACACTGTGTCTTTGTTGATGAGGATTGTTTCACAGCCGTAATGCCAAAAAAAAGGCATGTTCTAAACGCTGCAAAGAATTATTTACACTACTTATCGTTCCATTGCACATTTGTTATTATTGTTATTTGTTATTATTATATTATTGTTATTTCTTACCAACCACCTCTATTGGTAAGATGTTCCACTAGATTTTGTAGAGATTTGTGTGAGGCGATGGGCCGCTGATCAGGGGTTCGACGGCCAGTATCTTGGGTCCTTGAGCAAGGCCCTTAACCCACTTTGCTCCAGGGGGGCAATGTATTCACGGCTGACCCTGTGCTCTGACCCCAGTGTCCAAACAAGCCGGTATAAGCAAAGGGAAGAATTTCACTGTGCTGTAATGTATATGTGACAAATAAAGGCGTCTATGGGCATTAAGGCAGGATACACCCTGGATGGATTGCCAACCCATCACAGGGCACACACACACACACACACATTCATACGCTAGGGACAATTTTCCATGCAAACTGCACACACATGGCTGAGACGGGAATGGAACCGGGATCCTGGAGGTGTGAGGCGACTGTGCTAACCACTAAGCCACCGTGTCCCTTCACTGCACTAATTATTATCTAATGGAAGAATACAACCTCACACTGATCAATATTCTTTAAGACTCCTTTGTAGGTTTTCAACTTATGATTGGGTGGATATATATATATATATATATATATATATATATATATATATATATATATATATATATATATATATATATATATATATATATATATATATATATACTTGTCAAGAAATACAACAAATTTAGTTTTTTCAGCTTTCAAAAGGCATATATTTCAACATACATTCATATGCAGTTTAGTCCCCATCAGTGTGGAAAGTCTTATGGTCCTGTATGTAGAAGAACACTGTTTAACAAGGTTGTACTACAGAAAAATGTGATTTTTTTTTGTTTATAAATAGTTCAGTCTTTCTGTTTCACGTTTGCTTGAAGAGGGAATGCTCAGAGAATTTGTATTTTTCTTTTTTTTTTGCAGTATGTGCATCTGGAGATGAAAAGTGCTGAGTGGTCCATGGTCCATTCCTGGTCCATCCGAACGACTCTAACTAGCTAACGACTTCCATTCCTGCCTTCGATTGCCTACTATCACCCCCATTGAAAAAAAAAACACAATGTTTTTTTTCCCTACAAAAAAAGAGGAGAAACTCCTTAATACTCATATATTTATATATTTATATAAATTTATATAAAAAGACCAACGCTGTACATTTACATGTGAGTGATTAAAACGTAAAAAAAAGAAATAAAAAGCAGCATAAAAATGGCCACCTCTATCTAAAATGCTGTTGTTTTTTTTGACAGATATTGTATAGATGTACACCTGGACCACATCGCCGTCTGTTAGAAATTCCCTTGATGTCCGTTCACTCCAGATCAAATATTAAGCAGCATCAATAGTGGGGGGAGGTGTGGTTAGGGGACGGTTTGTAATCACGTCGCCAACTTTTACAACCGCCCCAAAGTTCACTAATCCAACCAAACCTCCATCACCGTTTATACCACTCCCACTGGAGCTAGTCACATTACGTTAAAAAAGAAAAAAAAATCACTCCAATTCCAATAAGTTAGAAAACATTACAAAAATAAGAAAGTAACCACAAAAAAATGGAGAGAAAAATACTCTCAGGTGGGACTACAATATAAAAAAAGAACTCTGTTTGCCCCTAAATTTGTGTCCCATGTATGACATGTTCATAACTGGATGAATCGGTGAATAGCTCTGTCCCTGCTTTCCCGTTTTTTCTTCTTTTATTCTATTTGGAGTCAAAGAAGGAAAGAAGGAGTCCCCCTCCCCTCATTAAGTTCAGAGAAGGGAGGGGTTTTGAAGGAGAGCATCACCGACAGGTGTGCATCTCGACCATCTTGCGGCACTGTTTGCACTTGACGTAGCAGCACCAGTGGAATTTGCAGCTGCATCTGTCCACCACCTCCACCTCTTGTGTGTGGAATCCGCGCCCGCAACACATGAGCTCACAGCCATCGATAGCTTTTGAGGTCTTGTTGCAGTACCGGCCCACCGTTCCCAGCATACCCGGCGTCCTCGGGTCGTGCTCGCAGAAGTCGGGGCTCGGGTCTAGGTATACCAAGTCCTCGTCCGTGTGAGGCTTGAACTGCGAGTTGCGTGGGACCAGAGCTCGGGTGGTGCCCACCTTGCGCTGCTCCACCTCGGTGGCACCGTCAAACTTCTCCTTGATGACGTTGCCGACCTTGCGGAAGGAGGGCATGGCTTTCCAGCAGGTCTTCACCTCGCACGAGCCTGAAACACCGTGGCACTTGCAATCCACTCGCATGTGATTCAGAATCACCTGGGAAGAGAGAAAAGAGAAGGATGGGTTATAAGGCCAACTGAATTATAGTTTAATTACTGAACAATAATTTGCCTGATCTGGTAGTTTGCTAACTCTTTCTTTGTTAATAAACATTTGTCCAGAATTCTAAAAAGGTTCTCCCAAGACCTTGCGTTTTATTTCCTAAATGTAGAACAGTGATTCGACATGACACACTATATCGTCATGACACATTATAAATAAACGAAGAGAATTACTAATCATCTTGTTATGAGGTTTAATTAAGTCTCTGTGGCTCTTACCTTCCTCCCAGCCTCATTATTATGAAGATTCATTAGGGCTCGGTTGGTTGACTGGCCTTTGTTTCTTTCCCTGATATCTACAAAGGACTGGGAGAAGGCGACTCCGTAGGCGATGTTGTCCGAGCACCCTGACCACTGGAATCCTGTAAAAAGAGAGAGAGAGAGAGAGAGAGAGAGAGAGAGAACATGCAAGGTAGGTTGATTGGCACCTTGGAAAATTGTCCCTAGTGTATGAATGTGAGTGTGTTCCCTGTGATGGGTTGGTATTCCATCCAGGGTGTATCCTGCCTTAATTCCGATAGACACCTGAGATAGGCACAGACTCCCCGTGACCCGAGGGAAGATCGGATATAGCGGTAGAAGATAAATGAATGAATGAATTTGGAAAGGCATTTCTTTACCTTGAGGGCTCAGTCCGTGCACGTTTCGGTCACAGCCACATTTTTCCAGCTCGCCGCTGCTGCATGCCCTGGTCACGGCGTAGGCAACACTTGCAGCAGAGATGGCGTACACAAACGCCGCCTCCCTTGTGCCTGCCAAAGACATATAAAGGTACAATGTAAAGATGGTGCTGCAAGAGACCATGGGAAACGTGCAACTCGTTTATTGCCTTCCTTTGTACCTTGCGTGATGACTTTGCCGAACACCGGCATGGAGTCCAACGTGGAACAGTTCCACCGCCGGTTACGGAACTGGTACTGGCACTCGTCAATGGCAAGTTGAGCGCCCCGGCGTACGGCGTCCATTACCTCAACGTTGCGCTTGCAGATCTGCACCTGCCTCTGGATGAGACCTCGCAGTTTCTCACAGGTCTCTTCATCCGAGATGCTCCCCACGGAAGACAGCTTGGCCAGGTACCTTCAGGGAGAGGAATGGAAGTGTTTAAAATAGCAATGGTCATGAGTTCATTAATTCTGTCACAAATCTAGCTTTCAGAGAATTCATAGTGGAGTTTCATGTGGAAAAGAAAAAAGTGGGACGTCTTTTCTCTTATTTTAGTTGATCAGGCGTACCATTACCACCTGCCTAATATTGCATTGTCCCCCTTTTCCTGACCAGTCCAGAATTAACAGTTGGAACTACTTCTGTGTTTTGAGCGACATGAGCTCAAGTACATCATGGGCCACACATGATCCTGTTCACCACCTTTGATAGATACTGACCACTGCAAACCAGGACACACACAATAAAACTTTTACGGATGCTTTGACCCAGTCATCATGTATGGTTTAAAGCTGAACAACAGACCAATAGGCGTAAAATGCGCTTTATACTGCCTGCCAGGCTCTGACAATTGCATTTACACTACTTCCCGTCATATGTCTCAGCCTAGTTATCAGAAGAAGAAGGAGAAGATGTACAGCTGCAGTGTTTTTTTGAGGACAAAATGTTCTATTGCTGCATAATAATATCCCACACGCTAACAGGTGCCATGATGAAGAGATAATCAGTGTTATTCACTTATTGATAATGTCATAATGTTATGCCTGTATAAGCTATATGTTGCTCTCTGTATTGGTGATGATCTAATGAAGGGATATTCATTCATTCATCTTCTACCGCTTTATCCGATCTTCCCTCGGGTCACGGGGAGCCTGTGCCTATCTCAGGCGTCTATGGGCATTAAGGCAGGATACACCCTGGATGGAATGCCAACCCATCGCAGGGCACACACATTCAGACACACATTCACACACTAGGGACTATTTTTCCAAGGTGCCAATCAACCTACCGTGCATGTTTTTGGACCGAGAAAAAAACCCTGAGGCACGGGGAGAACATGCAAACTCCACACACACACATGGCCGAGACGGGAATCGAACCCGGACTCTGGCGGTGTGAGGTGAACGTGCTAGCCACTAAGCCACCGTGCCCCTAATGAAGGGATATTTTTTTATAATTACTACCAAATCAAAATGACAAGGAATGTTGTTTGAATGCCAGAATGAGCAGTCGGGAACAAAATAATTCGTTTTATAAATAAGAGTGAACGTTTATTTTATGTAGAGTGAAACCTAAGAAAAATGTGGCCGATATATAAAAAATAAATCTATAATTTGTTCAATCCCAACATTCCTTCCTTCTAGAAAACTCAAATAAAAATATACATGAACTACAGTATATTAAATATGCTACAAATGATTTTAATATTGCATCTAATATGTTTCAACTTCCATAGCAGGATTCTGCCCCGACTTGTTTCTTGAAGCATTCCCATGAGCAGACAGAGCAAAGTTTCTTAAAGAAACCCTCCAAAAAAACTGACCATGCAGATCATCTCAGCACCATTCCGCAGGTTCAGCGACCCGTTGAAGCGATCTGTTTGTTTTAAGCATCTGGTAAGCACAAACAGCATAAACATAAACAAGTGCAACTGCCGAGAAGTTCTTGGAGAGCTTATTGTTGAGTTCGAGGGAAGAACTCGTCCGGGTCGACTGAATGCAGAGTTAGGTTGGGGACACGGTGACGGGAAAGAAACTTTTGTCATTGCTCCGACTCACACCGGTGTCTCTTCCAGGTCCTGCTCTTAAGAACACCTAATAAAAATAGGCCTTTTCACAAGCCCGTCAAAAACACACAGGGCAAACAGGGCAGCGGACTGTAGAGTTAGGTCAGGGACACGGTGACGTTGCGGGGGAGACTCTTTTGTCATTGCTCCGACCACTCACACTGGTGTCTCTTCCAGGTCTCTTTCTTAAGAGCACCTTATAAAAATAGGCCGTTTCACGAGCTCATCAAAAACACACAGGACTCTCCGTCCAAACAAGTGTCTACTCTGGGAGCGTTAATGGTGGCGAGTGGAGATGTCCGGGTAAAAACAAATCGTTAGAGAAAATGGGAAGGGGGGGGGGGCGTCGTAAACCGATAAAAGCAGTTTAATGGCCGGATTGAGAGGTAATGCAGCAGGCTTTTAAAAAACCTACCATTTTCCTTAATAAATTTCATTGGTTTGGGATTATTGCCAAAGTGGTGCATTGTTTGACTTTTTTTGTTCTTGCCCTGATATTCAAGCACTCATATGAGTTCCCCCTTTCCCCTTAACCAGTAATAGCCACCATGCCAAATCCAAGCTGATGACAAGAGCTAATTTTGTAGGCCAGGGATGGGAACGACACACCTCCTATCCCTGAAGCACTCCTATCACCGCTTGTCCCACCTGATAACCTCGTTTTCATGATCCTCATCCTCTATCTCATCCCCATTCAGGAAAGTGGGGTGACATCATCGAGCAGACCAGATCAGCCCAGCACTTTCCGTTCTGATCTTTCTGCTGTTTTAACATGGAATATTTATGTATGCTCTTCAAATGTTTCTTGAACTCTTTTCCTCAGCTCCTAATGTTTCCCACCTGAAAAGCTCAGGCAGTGTTGGTCTACGTTCCCGCTGCCTGCATGCAATTATAATTACAATGCAGTCTGGAAAAAAGGAAATCAAAGCTGGGAATATCGGGACCAGCTGCTCGTACGATGCGAGCGTTCATAACAAAAAGTCTCTCCGAAGAAAAACACCTGATAATTGACACGCAAGAGAGATGCTTTTTTTTTTCGTGTGGGAACGGTTTGGCCAGACCTTGGGGTGGAGGAGTGGAGTTGAGAGGTGGAGGGATGGCGAGTGGAATAGTTGTTTGTGGCGTTTTATCTTTCGAGCCCTCTTCCTCCCTTAACCATTGTTTTCCGAACACGTACCTTTCCATTCGCTAGGGTTAACAAAACATGAAGATTAAGATTGTGGGATATGGAGTGAATTTTTGACACGTTAAAAGAGGGTTAGTTTGTGGTGGAAGTGTTGTTTTGACTTACGTACAGAAGGTCAGGAGATCAACAAGTTGTGACTGCTGGACTCCTGAGCACGGCCTTTAACCTTTAACGGTTTAGCCACAATTTGGTGAGAAAAAATTGTGGAAATCTTGAACTCTAATAATCCGAGTCTAAAGTCTGTTGTCTTTAACTGTTGGTTTTACATTTATCGAGCGATGGAGGGAAAATAAGTCATTTTATGACGTTCTTTTTATCGATGTATTTTATGAACAAATGTAATTTGACATTTAACAAATTCAACGTCATTGTTTGCTGCTAGCTACTGTTAGCAAGGCAAACGCAGGTCTGAACATGCCTCCGATTCACGGCATAAAACTTTTTGTTGTTTCTCTCTTGAGTTTATGACGAATGAGATCCTACAGTGTGACATGGGGATTGGGGCTACACATTCTGACAAGCAATAATCATGATCGGCTATTAAAAATCGCATTATTATGATGAAACTGCATTGCCTAAATATCATAAACATAAATGTGTTGAATTACCCTTTAGTTCCTCCTTTCCCCAGGAGACTCAGAATGACTTACATTTGATCTCATTCATACAACTGAGCAGCTATGGAGTTAAGAGCCTTGTGTAGGGGCCATGGCGTGTCTGGGATTTGAACTTGCATCCTTCGGATACTAAATCTAAAACCTTAGCACCTCCTTTTAACAACTCACCAAGCAAGTACTTACTTCTTCTTCTAAAAAAAAAAAATCAGTGTAACAAGATCTAAATAGATTACTTGCCAGATAAAGAGGCTCACAAACGAATAGAGAGTAAAGCAAGGCCCCCAAATCGCCTGTGTTTATACCAATAATTGCTATTTACATATTTCACTGCCGTGCGTCGCAGCCTTCCCATGACAGCGTGTTGAGCACCGTGTTTATCCGGAGTCGTTTCGCAATCTGTCTGGGAGATTTCTGCATCGACCCTTCAAGCCATTTCTTTCTCGCACCATTCCTTTCACAGTTCAAGGGGTGAAGCTGCCAAAACAACCCAGGTGCCATGGCTTGCTGAGGGCTGAGAAAAGAACACCGGCTTTTGTACGGCCGCGGTCGCAACTCTGTGCTCTTGTAATGACATAATTACCAGTCATTATGTTGTAAAAGAACACACACACACACACATTCACATACAGGTATTTCTGCATTATTAGAATGAAACAGGTCTTAAGTCTTACTCAAGACACCCTGATGTTCCTACTGCAAAGAGTCAGATACGAGGCACCAAACACTTGCGTCACGTGACTCACTAATAATATCCCGGTGAAATGATTTTGCAACCGTTCAGGAATCAGTCGAGTCACACAAATCGCTCAAAGAGGAACGTTTCTGACATAAAACTCGTCACGGGCGGGATAATCCGAAATAAGGATCCCATCTCTGCAGCTCTTATTTTAACTCTAGAGGGCAGTCTTTTCTCAGTTTCTCCCTTAGGCTTTGACACTGGACAGCACTGGTCATCTTTCTATAATGATTTATTATTATTATTATTATTTTTTTTAATACCAATTATTTTATACATTATGATATCGTCAGGATATGTGTTATCTGGAATCAGTTCCTTAAATCAAATTGATATGGATAAGAAAGACCTCTACTTGGAAAGGAACTTAATCCCATATGTGGGTGCCAATATTTGTATTCAGCACTTTAGCAATTTACCACCCCCTGGTTATATATATATATATATATATATATATATATATATATATATATATATATATATATATATATATATATATATATATATATATATACACTGCCTCAAACCAGACGACGTTTTGCAGTACTGATTCAAAATAATACTGGGGCATTAAACTTCTTTTTCTTGGGGACCGTGTCTCTCATTCCTGAAGAAGCTCAGCTGGCCTTCTTCTCCGACGTTCTGCGTGATAAAAACGCAGATCCTGCCGCACGAAGACAGATTGAAGGGAAGTAAAGGGCGAATGTGGAGACAAATTGAAACGGTTTCTCAGAGGACGACACTTATTTCCAACTTTATTCCTGCGTGAAAATTCAATTTGAAGGTGTGTAGGAATTAACAAGTAATTTATGGAGGTGTTTTCTTATAAGATATTTTGATATATATATATATATATATATATATATATATATATATATATATATATATATATACTGATACTGTACCTACGTACCTACACTTCTTGGTACAATCAAGGAATTGGTTAGAAATTTTACACTGGATTCTTCAGAAATTTGTGAGGTCAAATGCCAGCACACCAAGCTGCCACTGCTTAACCCTGTTGTATACATGAGTTAATTGTAAGTCAAATGAGATGTGTTTGGGAGCGAGGCATACAAGGAGCCCACTGACGCTCACCGTGGTTATTTGTGTTAGCAGAGCTGGGCGCCAGGATATATTTTGCATTGGCTGTTTTCTTCTCGTGTTGCTCATCAGCTGTGGACTATTTATTGAACCTTTGTTCTTTCCATCACAGGTGACATGGGCAGAGCCAGAGCATGACTTGGTGCTTACCAAGATCAGCAAACAAAGAGGAACCAGTCTGTTCTTAGAAATAAAAAGATCATATTGTTATTCTTTGTAGGAAGGTCAGCAACGAGAGCTTAATTCTGCTAAAAAGCAGCAAAGGGGCATCCTTCAGATTTGTGTCTTTCTCTAAAGGGTTAGCGTGTGGGTTAATCCAGGGTTAGTCATAAGAAATGTGTATGAGGCCATCATGTCCTTCTCATGCTTTTTCCAAACCGAAATACTTGTGACCTTTTTGACCTTCCTTTTTGAAGAAAACACATCTAATTAGTGGTGTCCTTGAGCACTTGAATATCTAGAACAGTTTTAAAATAGGGTACTAATATGGTCCTTTAGTACCCAGAAAGGAGCCTATACTGTCATGCTAAAGCTTTCCACACAAAAAAATCTAAATGATGTCCACAAAGACATATATTATGTCTTTCCAGATTAAATATACATTTTCAGGTCATTCTGAGTGCTATAACACGATAATGATATACTTTATGATATATTATATAGTATACAGATACTGATATATGATACCTAATCTTTTTTTTAACACACACACACACACACACCACACACATATATATATATATATATATATATATATATATATATATATATATATATATATATATATATATATATATACAAATGATAAAGAAACACATTTTTTTCAGCATGACAGTTTCTCAAGTAGCATGACATATTTTTGCCATATTGATCAAACTTATAGATAAGCTCTATGAAAGACAAGTGTCCCCATGATGTTCCCCACTGTTACCTCATACTGGACACATACAATTTGATAAGGATGCCACTGGTTGTGGATGCATGGGATTCTCTCCATACTTTGGAGACCCAAACTTGTTCCAGCATGACAATGCTCCTGTGCACAAAGCCAGCTCTTTGAAGATATACTTTACACGGGTTGGAATTAAAGATATCCTGCTATAGAGCTCCAAATCTATAAATGTGAATACTGACTGCACCTTAGGCCTCCTCACTGCACCTACATCAGTACCTCAATTTACTTGTGTGTGAAGGAGCACACATCTACACAGAATCTAGTGGAACATCTTCCCAGAAAAGTTGAGGTTATTATGACAGGAAATGAGGACTACATGTGGAATGGGATGCTCAAAAAGAAGCATTTTTACAATCAGGTGTCCACAAATCTTTGTATATATAGTGTATATATATTCCGTAATACTTTACGTTGCCTTTTATACACTTGTGTTTATGCAGCCAACATCTAATGGATTTCATTACTCTGAATGAATGATTAATCCCATTATCCTGCCATCTCTGCGTGAATGACTGCATTCATTAAACTGATGCTGCTTTATTAATGATTGATCCCATTAAAATCAAGCCATGTACAGGTGCACTAAACCGGCACTGATGCACAAACGCTTTTAGCTTGTTTAATAAGTGTACTCGATAAAGCTGACACAGTGGCGTACCGCTCCGTTACACCTGTGCTCCCCAGCACACCGTCTCTGCTTTGAATCGTTATCATTTATTTGAAATAATCTTCATGGGTAGGCTTATGTGTGAATACAAAACTCTGATACGACTCTGATACGAGTCAGATTCTCTGAAGTCATATATGAAAAAGCATGAGGTTTTTTCCAGGGTATGATCCAATATCAAATTGTTGAATTGCATTGTAGAGTATCTTACAGTATCACAGCAATTTAATTGCTATTAAATCAATTTTAGTCAAATAATTAATTTTAGTTGTTCAATATTAATATTCCTTTTTCTCTTTAAACCCTGTGAGCAAACCACAGGGCAATTCATTGTATCACAAACACAAAAAAATGTTAATAATGTTGACAATACGTAAATAACTAATAACTTAGTTAACAGTATTACTATACTGATAAATAATACTAACTAATAATAGTAAATCGAATCTACTATAATAATAATCATCATCATCATCATTATTCATATTAACACTACTACTACTGCTACTACTACTACTAATAATATTATTATGAATTACAATTTCTAATATAAGAAAAAAGGTTTGATGAGCTTTGCAAGGTTGCTATAAAGTCATTTAAATGATCTTTTGTAGTATATAGTAGATGTATTAAAATATAATTTTGATTCTATAAATAATCCATTATAAGGGTATAATTTGGAATATGTGAATAATCCATCATAATAATATCTTTTTTTTTATAATCAATTAATAATAACTTGATTCTATAAATAATCAATCAGATCTGGATTCATGAAATAATTCATTAGAGGGACAAAATCTCGAATCTCTGAACGATGCAGCATCAAAATATCAACAAAGGTATATAATCAGAACTATTTTTAAATAACTCCTTCAGAGGAAATTAATCATCTCCATCCATCCATCTTCTACCGCTTATAATGGACCGGGTAATAACCTGAAATCTATAAATAACCCATCAGATTAATATAATAATCTAGATTCTCTGAATAACCCATCAGAGATAATAAATCCGGTTTCTTTCATAAATCATATAATCTGGATTTTTAATATCATCAACCAGCATAATTTCGATTTTGCAAATAATCCATCAGAGGAATGTGGTGTGGATTCTACACCCATACGTGAAGTTTATTTGTAGTTTATTTGTTTGTTGTTTTTATTTCTCTTCCCATGACTCTTTTGTTAATAAATGAAATGCAAAAAAAGAACGGATTCCTACACACTCGTGTATAGACGTGAATAATCATTTCCCTACAAATGCCTCTCGCTTTTCAACCATCCGGATTATTCAGAGTATGTCATTCAAGTAAACGAAGCGTGCGCAAGGCAATAAACATCGTTATTTTGTTTGGGATCAGAGTTTTGACTTGAGAACAGGTATTTCATTCCCTGACTGTTTACATATGTGTTTCGTATTCTTTGAAACTCGAAGCTGCATTTATAAATGACAGATCTCTAAGCAGCTTTTATCTCTTTCATTCAAGATCCAGTTTGATCTACAGCTGAAGGCAAACTTGCTGTCATAGCTCACGCTCGCCATATTGCGCATACACACACACACACGCACACACACACACACACAAACACACGCACCCACGCACGAACGCATGCATGCACACGCGGCTTCTTTTTTTTTCTTCTTCTTTCTCTCCTTCTTTAATATTTGTCGGCTTTTGCCAAGCGCGATGTGAAGCTGCCTGCTCCTACCTGCTCCTCGGGGCTCCCGTTCAAATTGTTCTGTCAAAATAATCATATTTCTGTAGACAGGCAGAGAGCGTTTTTTTTTTTTTGGACTTATCCTCTCATGATCTGCAAGCCTGTGCATGTCTGAGAGCTTCTCCTGTCACCACGCCTAAATCTCAGGTCCAAAAACATGGGCCAAAAAAAAAAAAACCAAAAAAAAAAAAAAACGACTGACGGGCACGAAGGAGGCTCGAGGGGGAAAATTTGCGCAGATGAATATCAATCAACCGCTTCTGAAAACCTGTTTTTGGTGTCTCCTCAGCTTTGAACGAAAGCTTCCAGGATCTTGTCCACGTTCTCTGAAACAGCTTTATGAACTTATTTCTGAACCCTAATTTCTTCTACATGCTTGATCTCGTGTTTTGAATCGAATATCACACACGCCACACGAGCAGGATTGATAAGACCAGGACCAGCTGAAAACAACATGACAGTTCCATCAGGAATCCTTCTATCTAACTAATTTAGGAAATCAATCAATACTCATCTTCACCAAGAAGCAGGTGACTACATCACATAACTCAGAAAACCGTTCAGTGGTTTAGTGTTTTCTGTTCATGAAGAGCAATAATGAGTCCAGACGTTTTTTTTTTTTTTTTTTTTTAGGTGGAACACATTATATATGATGATTAGCTTGTCAAGCATGAGTGGAGTGGAGATATTTACTGTACTCCACCTGCCTTAAGGGCTTCTTCTCGAAATTTTGCTTCTTTAAATGAGAATCATTTGAAAATAAGGAAAAATCATTTTCAAAAAATCATTTTGAAATAAGGAACACAAGCCTGATTGGGATAAGTTTTAAGGTACATCAATAAAAGAGCAGTGTTGCTTAAATGGTTCTTAAAGGAACACACATGGAGTGTTATTTCTTAGGAACTTATCCATTCAGTGATTTGCATTGGAATGATAGGGTCAATAAAGGAACAATTTGTTACTTAATGCAACTGAATCATTAAGTTCATATATATATATATATATATATATATATAATATATATATATATATATATATATATATATATATATATATATATATATATATATATATATATATGGCCAATTTTTACCTACTGTTTATTCAGTAGGTGATAAACAGAATCTCAAGGTTTCCTGAAGACCTTGCAAAAGTTCACAGGACTTTTTCAATCACAAAAGCATTCACCGTGCCTTTAGAAAGCGAATGCATGCGTTCATTCTTGAAGAAACTCTTTGAGGCTCCTTACTTAAACTGTCGGAATCGTTATATTTCCAAGAACATTGTCTTGCACACTGGGTTGGGAAAAAAACAGGAACTATTGCAACAACGATCACAAAACCTGAAACTCTGTGTTCCTTATGCAAATTCCGAGGGAAGACTTTAACTGATCCCATGTTCTCGAAGCCCTTACAAATTCATCTTCTATTTACTTCTTAAAACAAAACAAAAAATATCTTTAAAAGATATTTGCATGACCTTGGCAGCATTTCACAAGACCTTTACACAGTCTCTCATTTCAATAAGAGCTCCAGACGCTTTGGCATGAAAGGTTCCTCCAGTGGTTCTTTGGGTGGGTTTGAGCTTTGAGAGTTTATTCCAACAACCTGATCATGTGAAAGTACTTCAGGACAGTTTCCTGTTTATGAAAATTACTGGTCATCTGACCTCAAACCTGGGCCTTTAGATTTGTAAAATAATACATACATGAACAGGGAGGCTTTTCCAGGGTTATTAATGAATGCAGTAGTGCATGAACAGGCTCATATCTAAAACACAGATCTATCGATCTATCGATCTATCTATCTATCTATCTATCTATCTATCTATCTATCTATCTATCTATCTATCTATCTATCTATCTATGTGTGTCTGTCTGTCTACTTGAGCACTAAAAAACAAGCACATCCCAAGTTGAATGGTTCAGAACTACCCACTTTCCTCACACCTTTTATTTTTCCTCACACCTTTTATATCCATCTTTGCACTATAGCCCGAAAGGGTCCACATGAAGCTTCTGAGGAAGCATCACACCACCGCAACTCCAGGTAAAAGTTTCCCCTGATCGGATCTATCAGCCGCTGCACTGAGATGTAATGCACTGGGAGAGACACAACGGAAGAGAAGAGACGTGAGAAAAACGTGTGTGTTTCACTTACAGCCAGTTGCTGGCGTTGGCTGAGAGGAGCGCCAGGAAGAGCATCAGCAGAGACCTGAACAAGCAGCCCGACCTCATCTTCAAACTTAGAGCACAATCCACACGATGGTTGTATTATTGTTGAATTTGTTTTTTTCTTTTAGTAATTAATAATTATTCTTTATTATTAGTTTTTATTCTAAAGCAAATCCCACTTTCACAGATTAATCCGTACTCGGGTATCCAGGCGGGAGGAGCGCACACGCGTCTCGGTGCCTCCTCATACACAGCTCAAACCAACTTGTCAAGTCCGTATGGCTTCTTTCTTTTCCCCCTCTCCTCCTTTCTTTTTTCTTTGCAGTAGTCGGTCCAGAGTTTCTTCGTCTTGTCACTCTCTCTCTCTCTCTCTCTCTCTCTCTCTCTCTCTCTCTCTCTCTCTCTCTCTCTCTCTCTCTCTCTGTCTAACTTGGCGAGACTCCTGCCGGTGAAGCCGAGCGCTGTCTGGGAATCAGACGCAGTGACGCGCCGCCGCTCTGAGCGCCGAATTTAGTCGCTCCTGGAGGATTTCGGATGGGCGGTGCGTGTGTGCGTGCGTACGTCCGTGCGTGTGTGTATGTGTGTGTGTGTGTGTGTGTGTGTGTTTTTGTGTGGAGTTAGAGGCGGGTTTAACTGCGCGTTATGTATGATTTGTTCGCACCAAGTCAGATCTAAGTTCCCTCTGCTGGCTTTTCCCTGCGGGGAAGCTAGGCATAATAATAATAATAATAATAATAATAATAATAATAATAATAATAATCTATAATATCAATATAACAACATCAACAACAACAGCAATAATGATAATAATATTATTATTAATAATAATAATAATATAATAATAATAATAATAATAATAATACTTTGCCCCAATAATAACATGCATCATAACATCAGCATAATCCAAATTTGTTTAGTATTATAATTAAACTGTGATGTGTGTGTGGGTGTCAATATATCACCAAAAATAATGTATGTTATTATTATTATTATTATTATTATTATTATTGTTGTTGTTGTTGTTGTTATGTTATTTTTTATTATAATATTAATTATTATATTATCATCACATCAATCATAAAGCAATAAAAACAAACTCCCGCTTCTTCTTCTTCTTCTTCTTCTTCTTGTTCCTCTTCTTCTTCTTCTTCCTCTTATTGCTATCATCATTATCATCACTAAAATTAATTGCATTTATTTAGTAATTAAAACCAAGCAAACAGTGTTTCTATACTTTGATTGTTATTATTCATTGCGTTTGTTAATGAATTAAAGATAATACATTTCAGCACCATAGTAATACAGCAGAATTAGTTGTATTGACTGTATTACAGAATGGGTTTTTTGGTGTGTTTTTGGTTTGGATGCTATGTCTTGCAGAAACTTTACACCCCGACATTCTAATGACATTAACAAATGACCTTATACAGTGTAGACTTTCACAAAATGTAGAGTGCATGCTGAGGATAATTGATGATAGTGGTGGTTGTGGTGGTAGTGTGTGTATGTGATGTGTGTTGTGTTTGTGTGTGTGTGTGTGTGTGTGTGTGTGTGTGTGTGTGTGTGTGTGTGTGTGTGTGTGTGTGTGTGGCATTTGTGGTATGTTGAAAGGAGTAGGTCAGTTGACTCTAGAAATGACCAACAGAGGGAGAGAGTGAGTAAAGCTGAATGATGCCCTAGTCATGTGAACTGAACTTTGACTCAAACTATGACAGTACTTTTGATTCTATATAGTATAATATGCAATCTTATATATATATATTATATATATATATATATATATATATATATATATATGTGTGTGTGTGTGTGTGTATATATACTATACAATATATATATATTATATATATATATATATATATATATATATAATCTTATTTGGCCACTTCTTGTCTGATTATATGCAAGTAATTATATTATATTGTGATAATATCGCTTGTAAACATCTGATTAGAAAAAAAAATTCTCTGTTTGCTCTTGTGATAACCACCACTTTTCTGGGAAGATGTTCCACTTGATTTTCTGTGGACTTACTGTGCCTAATTATTTAGCCATGTGGTTGTTAGTAAAGTCAGGTACTGATGTAAGTGAAGTGAGGTTTCCTAGGATGCAGCATTCAGTGTTCTAATTCATCCCAAAGCTGTCTCCTAGTTCCAATGAAAGGAAAAAATCATGTGTCTCCAACTTTTTGTGGAAGAAACACATATGGCCAGAAAAGTTTGGGAGTCCACTTTAAATTAAACTTCATAATAAAAATGGCCACGTGATTGTTTTCTTATCACAGTGTGTGTTTCATTTCACAAACAACCTGCATCTTTCCACCATCCGCAATCACAATGAAACCCCCTGGTCCCTGTCAAAATGTCATCATCAGTGAGTTTGATGCTCCACTCAGACTCCAATACCTCCTTCAGCACCCGTGTGGTGTGAATTTACTGAGCCTTTGGCTGCTGCACAATCCCACACTTACAAAAGAGGTGCGATCTGTTATCCCTACAGACGCCGACGACGACGATGCCGGCAACAAGACTCTCCGGAGCCAACGAGATGGGGTTTGGCTTCCGGACAGCACACTTTTCTCTCTCTCTCTCTCTCTCTCTGTCTCTCTTTAACACTCTCCACATTTTCCATTTAAAACAGAGCATCAGTCTTGGAACCACAAACAACGCAGGCAGCTTTGCTTGTCCAGGGCGAGTGAGAATCGCAGACCTGCTTTAGTCACTGGCTGAGTGTGAAGGTCTCCCAGTGGCTGTGGCTGGCGCTTTCCACTCGGATCGACACTTTCAGAATATTTAAGTGTCACTCTGAGCTTCCTGGCCCTGAGTTCCACAGACGAACTCACTCTCATTTGATTGAGCCATGCAAAAACAGGTCTAGGGGAAATGATTAACCGGATATCGACGAGATTTGGTTTTTGGCATTGTAGCACACTTTTTAGTATTGAGGTGCTTCAGGAAGGTTGGATGGAAGTGAACAGGCGCTCATGTAGAACAGGCGTCCAAAGTAGTCTTACTTGTTTCCTATCTATTTTTAATTTTTTTTTGCAAATGAATGTAATAATCAAACAAAACACATTTCACATTTCATATGCATCATAACTGTAGGCGTTGAACAGGCATTCAGTTGATTAAATATGGGCATGGACTCTTGTAAAGACTCTTATATGGAATCTTATGAGACATGACAAAATATTACAGGGAATAACTGAGTACAAGTACATATTGTAATTGTAGAAGCCGATTTTTTCTATAGAACTACACTGCGTGAACAAATATATCGCTGCCTGATTTTTTCAACCATGTGTGGTTCGTCCTCAAAATGTTGCCACCATTTTGTACGCTCGCAATTGTGTCTTTCGGATGTGCTAGCATGAAAATTTCCCTTCACTTTAACGAGACGACCCAAACCTGTTCCAGCATCATACTGTAAACCTGTTCCAGCTCCTGTGCACAAAGCCAACTCCATGAAAATCTGATTTCCATGTGTTCGATTTTGATGGAAGATCTCCTGCTATAGAGCTCTAAACCCAATTGGACACCTCTGGGATGAACGTGAACTATGACTGCACCCCATGCCTCCTTCGCCTTCTCACCTACATCAAGACCTGACTTTCCTAACACCCTTGTGGTTAAATGAATCTCCACAAAATCTATTCCCAGACGAGTGGAGGTTATAGTAACAGCAAATGGGGACCAAACGTGGAATGAGATGCTTCACTGCACCACGACCTGAAAACCAAACAGCAAGGTCCCAATCCATCAGGTTGCCTTCACGTCCCTTTTCACACATTTTCCACTCACACAAACAAAAATCCTCAACTAGCCACTGCCAGAGGTGCAGAGGTTAGGGCTGAATCGAGCATCCCTGCCCGTGATAAATGAACTCGGGTGTGAATGGCGACGCTGAGACGAGGGTGGGGGGGTGTGGTAAGGGGCTTAGTCATGGAAAGGCTTTGCTTAACAACCCCACCGTCCATGGCAACTGGGACCGGGACATATATCAAGCCACAATGACATTCCAAAGCTGGACAGATTTTATATAGCTCCAGCTTACACAGACCGTCACTAAGGCGACGGCATCCCAGAGGTATCCGCAAAGCACTCAACAGTAGTAATGATCTCATTATTATAACAGAGACTTGTATAGTAGAAAAACTTGTTTTATTGCCATTATGGCGGTTTCTGTAAGAATGGAAGGAGTCTTCAGTTCTAGAGGTAAAGCTGTAAGGTCTTTCTTCAGGACCAAGAGGTTTATGCATTGCTTGTTTTGCAGAAGCTTTATTAACTACAAGAGATGCTGCTGAAGTGAGTGATAAAGGGACTAAAAGCAAGTAAAGGACCAGGTGTTATATTAAACTAATCAATTTCAATAAGCTTCTTAACCATCATACTGGTGATTCTTCAAAGCTTGGAAATGCTAATAGGTGGTTTGTGTGTGTGTGTGTGTGTGTGTGTGTGGGGGGAGATCCAGTTGTCTCAAAGAGCTGATCCTCACTGTGGAACACGGTGAAAGTGTTTGCACATTGCTTATCTTCGTGGATCACACCAGGTCGTGTTTGCTCACTGCTTTGTATCTCCACTCAAATACAGAGACGCATTTCTTTCAGAACCACACAAATATTGACCAGGTAAAGAGGTAATGAGTGTTTATGTGTGTGTTAGTTTGTGTGTGTGTGGGGGGGGGGGGGTGACTCCACTTATACTCTTGTGGCTAAAAAATCCACAAAATCCAGGAAAAGCTAGTGGAACATCTTCCCAGAGTGGACATTATAAAAACAGGATATAATAGTATATACACTGATATAGTGATATAGTATATATACAGTGTATATATACAGTATATATATACAGCACCCATGTTACAGCACCCAAGAGTGGCAGCTTGGAGATAAGTGTGCTCGTACCCGACCTTCCAATCAGTAGCCCAGTGCCTTAACCACTGAGGCAATATAATAATAATAATAATAATAATAATAATAATAATAATAATAATAATAATAATAATAATATAATTTAGTAATTGGTAGTTGATAGTTGATCTAATGGTAAGGATACATATAAATGTTCTATTTTTTTTTCTTTGTGTGCATTATTAAACCATCGTGATGTAAGTTAAAAATAATATGTAAAGTGATACTTGTAAAATAACATACAAATATTTTTGGATTATTTAATATTTACTTAAATCTAGAAATAAAATTGTTATACATTTGCATATGAAAGAGAAACAGAACTTCATTTGAATGTCTATATTTCAACTGATAAAAATCCTAAAAATAAATGTAAAGTGTGATACATTTCATAAAGGCATGTAAAAAAAATTGTTAGTTATGTCCTTGGTAAATTGACCTTATATTCATTTATTCACTTATTTACTACAACAGCAATTAAATGATTATATGTGATTTCTGTAATGTACTATTTTTTTGTAATTTCAATTTATTTATTTATTTACATACAGGACTTGTTATAGGGGAAACCATGTTATTATCTGGAAATTTTAACATAACTGATACGTGTAACTTGTTTTCCTTTAGATATTCAGCTTGAGCTTGTTTATTGTTCTGATTATGTACCCTATGATTTGAAATGACTTTCGAGGGTGAGTTTACTTCCCTCCAGCACTGATGGACATACACCCCCCCCCCCTCCCCCACCTAATGATTTTCCATGTTCCTGGTAATGATAAGTGGCTCTGCACACAGGTTTTAGCGGCGCCCCTGACACTGACCGACACCCCTGACCATGCACTCGGCTTCACTTCCACCCCGAGCTTAGAAATCAATCGGGGGAAAACATCCCGATGCAAGATAACACACAGGTGCACTGTTGTTCTCTTGTCTACAGATAATAGACGTGTTTGCTCGTCCGAGTAAACGTTTGCTCAGACTAAGACATGCAAGCGCTCTGAAATGTCAGTACCCAATTCTGACGAAATAAACGAAAAGGATAAAACATGTTGTGGACAACCGAAACAAATATTTGTGTGTACTAGTTTTTGGAACATCCCATTCATTCACTTTTCTAGGAAGATGTGCCACTAGATTTGTTCAGCTTCATTGCTTTTGTTAATGGGAGGTTCTGTTGTAGGTGAGAAGGTGAGGAGGCCTGGGGTGCAGTCAGCATTCACCTTCATCCCAGTGTTGTTCAGTAGAGGTATAGCTATTAATAACCCTATCTATTATAGCTATAGATCTTTATGGAGCTGACGTCGTCATGGTGGAACAGGTTTGGGTCTCATAGCTAAAAATGAAGGGAAAAATCATGGTAACAATTTGAAGAAGAAGAATTTTTTATGGAATTAAAAGCATTAGAAAAAGCATTTAAATTGTAAAATTGTTGATGTGGTGTGAATATTCTGTATGAAGGAGTGTCCAGTTCCAGTGCTATGTTTGTTCCACATTTTTTCAGAAAAGATTTTAAATGAAAAAAAAAATCATTATTTATTTATTTTTATTTGTAGCTTAGGTAACTTAAGAGAAAACAGAAATTATTTTATGGAATTTAAATGCAAATAAAAATAAATACAATGTTCTATATTAACTTACAAGTTATTGTGGTGTAAGACGGAAGAAAACTTTTGTTTCTTTTATAGAACATTTGTATTCATGTATTAACATGCTTTTTTGCATGCTTTGTTTTTGTTTTTTTACCTGTTTGTGACACGACACAGCAATAAAATGCTCTTTTTGTACGTCTTTTCCTAAAGTGAACCAAAACTGCAGGGCCATGAAATGATTTTAAGTATTGTTTTTGGCCACATTCACTGTTTCTACAATATTCTAATGAAAGCTCTACATGCATTTTAATCAAAATAATATAAAGATAATATATATATATATATATATATATATATATATATATATATATATATATATATATATATATATATATATATATATATATATATATATATATATATATATGAAAGTCTATAAGCAGTTTGTTTGATTCCCTGCCATTCGATGAGATCTGATTCACAAGCAAAAAGCTGCAGGTGGCAGAAAAGCAGATAAACAGAGAGAAAGGAAAAGTACAAGTAAAAGTAAATAAGTGAAGAATGCACTTTAGTGATGGAGAGTGGCTTTATGTCGTAATGCGATACGATTCTTTGAGACCTGGAGCTCCTTCGCCAGTCTGAGTCTAATCCTGCACTGGCCCAGAACCCTGCTGTGAGAAGGAGTTACTGAGTAACTCCAGCTCATTGGCCATCATAGACATTCTCTCTCTCTCTCTCTCTCTCTCTCCGAACAGATGACCTCAGTGTGCCCTGGCGCTCGCCTTTCTCATTCTCACTGTCTAGGGCTCTCTCTCTCTCTCTCTTTCTCTCTCTCTCTCACAAAAACACACACACACACACACACACACACACACACACACAAAGGATCAGTTTCTAGTCCCAAAGCTGTAGTACTAGAGATCATGATTAAGAATGGTCAGTTTTGAGATCCAAAATCAGCTAATGATGCCAGTGGACAATTTGGTGCTATATTAGGCTGAAAAGTGTTAATCCTTGTGTGTGTGTGTGTGTGTGTGTGTGTGTGTGTGTGTGTGTGTGTGTGTGTGTGTGTGTGTGTGTGCGTGTGTGTGTGTTGGGTGATGGTGCTGGGGTTGAGGGGTTAGACCCTCCCAAATGAACAGCTGAGTTATCTTATTTAGTCTGTATAAAAGCTTCCCAACTGTCATAACAAAGAGGGCTGGACAGCAGGCCTCTAGAGCAGACAATAGGGAGTCAATGGCCCCAAAGAGAATCCTGAATGTGCTGATTCACTGAAAGGAGATGCCGCCTGAAGAGTGAATGGGACGGAGGGGATGCCCATAACAAAGCTCAGATCCGAACTTAATTGGGGGGCATCAATCAGATGGTTCACAACACTCACAGGCTCGGAGCTCACTCGGTGGGAATTTGGGTTAAAAAACAGAAAGCCTGCTCCATTCACACTGGTATTTTGGAATTCAAGTTTATGTATAAAACACACACACACACACACACACACACACATATATATATATATATATATATATATATATATATATATATATATATATATATATATATATATATGATTGTGTGATTTTTATATATATTAAGCCCAAATTAAATATACATAATAAAGTGAAATACCTGGAATTTATTAATTGAATAGTTTACATTTGTATATACATGGGGTATTACAGAAATGTGTATAATTGTGTATGTGTGTGTGCTAGTTTATTAATTATTAGCATTTATTATTTCATTTTCTATATATGTTCTAACTGTTGTACTTATTTCAGCACAATTTAACAAATGTCACAAGATAATACACAAGATAATTATTTATTTATTCTTTCAATATATTGAATGTATATTATTGAATATATATTATGATATATATTGAATAAATGAATGAATTTATTCTTTAATTGACTACTTTGATATGTGTCAGGATTTTTCTCGAAGCTGTACATAAAACCCAAAAATATCGATGTCGTTAGACTGTAGTAAAAACCCTGGTGATGGCAAAAAGTGCCAACAATTTGTCACTAAAAAAAACTGCATTTCCTGTATGGATTGTGTGAGACGAAGAGCAAACAAACTTGCGGTCCTCCTTTTAATATGTTCTTGAGGGAAAATCAGATTTACATTTATAATACATTTGCAGTATTTAGCAGACGCCCTTATCCAGGGCGACGTACAAGAAGTGCTTTAGGTCTCGATCTAAGGATAAGATTCATTCAAGAAGGGTAAATACAAACTTAAGTACACAAGAATAGACAGTTGATTTTTTATTTAATTTTTTTGGATTTTTGGATTTCTGGACAGTGAAATATAAAAGAGAATAAAAAAGAATGTTAGGATCGGTGTTGTTGGAAGCGGAATGTCTTCAATCGATGTTTAAAGGTAGACAGTGTCTCCGTTGTTTGGAAATCCAGTGGAAGTTTGTTCCACCACCTCAGATGCCAGAACAGAGAAGAGCCTTGAGCTGGTCTTACCTTTTACCCTGAGAGATGGTGGAACCAGGCGAGCAGTGCTAGATGCTCTCAGGCAGCGAGGTGCAGTACGGGAGGTGATGAGATTTCGGAGGTATGAAGGTGCAGATCCATTTTTTGGCTTTGTAGGCAAGTGTCAGTGTTTTGAATCTGATGCGTGCAGCTACAGGAGGCCAGTGGAGCGAGTGCAGTATTGGGGTAGTGTGAGAGAATTTAGGCAGGTTGAACACGAGTCGCTCAGCTGCATTTTGAATCATTTGCAGTGGATGAATAGCGTTCTGAGGTAGACCTGCCAGCAAGGAGTTACAGTAGTCCAGTCTCGAGATGACGAGAGACTGAACCAGAACCTGAGCAGCCTGTGTGGATAAAAATGGTTGAATCCTTCTGATGTTGTAGAGAAGGTGACGACAAGAGCGAGAAATGTTAGAAATATGGCATGAGAAAGATAATTGATTGTCTATAGTTACCCCGAGATTACTGACTATGTTATGCATATATAACCAGGATTGCATTCGGTACACACTGGGCAGAAAGCTGAGTACTGAAACTGGTCGGTGATGTTGTCATGCTTCACTTTAAATCCAGATCACTTCTGGGTTCTTTTTTGTGTGCTCATGTAGAACTCTGAAAGATCTATTTTTTTAGAAGATGTCAGACAGAAGACGTCTACGTCAGTCATGTGTACTCCAAAGGTACTATGCATGCAATCTGAAAGGGTCTTATTCCTCTAAAGAAACGAATGAAGGCTCTAGAAAAATTCTGCCAAAAAAACGCATGAAACCTTTTTGTAAAGCTGAAATTGTTTGTTATCATAAGATTAACTACAAAAGCTCAGTACTCAAAGGTTAAGTGTAAAACCATTATATTGTAATGGTTGTACATTTGGAGGAACCTTAAATGATCCTGTCACTGATTATTCAAAACCAATAAATAAAATAAAATAAAAAGATTTTCCGGCTCAGAAAACGGAAGGTAGAACAAGAACCCATGATTCCTGGAATTCAGGAAAAGGAAATTCTTGTGTGCGTATTTGCGGGCGCAGTTGAAGTTAAGCCCGATCCCGGTGTCACACTGTGCTTTGTGACAGGAGCCGGTTTATTACAGCTCACAGCTCACAGACTGCAGCATCTCAAACTTGCGCTTTCTTACCACACATTTTGCCAGAAGAATGGGGTGACTTCCCTCACTGAGGCAGGCCTAACAGGATTTGGTGTGAGGCATGACCCTGGGCTTTGTTGTATTGTCTGGCCATCTTTCACATCGCACTGAATTTAGACTTACTTAAATCCACAGCAAATCTGTCTTTGTTTTATATTCAAATGTCCATGGACCGTGGCAGAAACTTTCCCACACGAGGACCCGGTTCAAGACGCAATGCTGCTAACCCAAACCACTATATATAAAATAGAACTAAAATATGAATTCAAGATTTTACAAATCATCGCATTATATTTTATTTCACATTAACAGAGTGTCCTTGCATTTTTTGGAATTGGAATAACTCTTTTCCTTATACTGTATTCATTTGATCTTAATTTACCCGACATGAGCAAATTCAACAAACAAGACAATGTTGTACAGTAGTCCCCCGTTGTACAGTAGTTTGGGTTACTCTCCAAAAACACCCGTGAATAACGAAAATCCCTTTTGTTTCTGTTTAAGCCACAAATTATCCTCCCACACTCTTTAAACACACACACAGGAAACATTTTAAAGCATATAGTAAGATTACTAGAGAGTAATATAGTAAGATGGATTTCAGGTAAATTCATAGAAACATTCATATTAAGTATTGTAAAATGAAATTGAATAAAAAGAATTCACTATTAGGTTTTTTTTTTGAAGGGCCTGAAAAGAAATAAATGGCTGGAATTGATGCCAGATTGAGGTTCTGTAAAGGTATTTACTTTTTTACCTCACACCACCAGGGTCGGGGTTCGATTCCCATCTCGGCCATGTGTGTGTGGAGTTTGCATGTTCTCCTCGTGCCTCAGGGGGTTCTCTGGATTCCCGCCGGTCCAAAAACATGCACAGTATGTTGATTTTTTGTGGTAACAGTTTGGGGACGAACCTCATATTCCTGGACAAACCGTGTGTTGTAATAAGAAACCTGTTAACTTTTTTACTGTAGTGGTTTGGAGGACTCTTTTATCCTGTCAATGTCTAAAGTAATGAATATAAAGAGGTAGATTGTTGCAAAGCTCTGATGCTGAAGACTCCTTCCAGGAGTCTCAGTACAGTCAGTACAGTTCCAGATCAGTCATTCAGTAAATTTTTTGTAATGTGAGATATCCTTATTATAAGTGCCTAAGTATCAACGCCGTTTGAGGGAGAGCAATCAAGAACTCGACATCGCTTTTGTTCTTCAGAGACACCAAAAAGTAACATCATACTGAAAAAACACAAGACTTGTGCCACGAGGTCTCTGAAGCGAAGGAACATCCATTCATTACGCTCTTCGGGGGAACAGGTGCTGCTCGTCTGGGTCTGAGAGAGAGAGAGAGCACCGTGCACTCGCTACACCCTCACACACTCGTCTCATCACTCCTCCAACTTGAATCTGAACCAGATTTCTCTGAGATCAGATCCAGCTGGAGGTCTGGAGGTCTTTTTTAAACATTTATTTATTTGTTTGTTTGCTTACTTGTTTGTTTTGTTTTCCCAAAAATGCAAAAATGAGAAAAGTGGACTGGATGGATGGTGTGAATCACACTGCCTTTAATTTAATAAAGACTGCAGAAATAGAGCACACAAAAAATGATCACACAATGATAAAAAATCTCCTCTGATCATATTATAATTGACCTTATTAATAACATCCAATCCCCAAAACCTGAAAACTGAAAAAAAATTCATTGGCTTCCTTTCTTTAGGAAGGTGATAGACCAGTGGTTAAGGTGTTGGACTCTGGACCGGAAGATCACAGGTTCAAACCCCACGACCACCAAGCTGCCACTAGTGGGCCCTTGATCAAGGCCCTTAACCCTCAATTGCTCACTTGTAAGTCGCTCTGGATAAGGGCGTCTGCCAAATGCTGCAAATGTAAATGTTTCTTTACAGCGGGAGACATTTGATGAAATGGTGAATTAAATGATAAAACCAGAGGTCTAAAGACAACCTGAAAATCATGACTGGTGTCATTCACATTCATTACTCAGGTAGATGTACAGATACTAGGGTTTAAAAAGACTTGTGTCGAAGTATCAACTCAAGCTTTTTACTCAAGTAAAAGTGTTTTAAGTTACGACCTCAACACTGGTTATGTTCGTGCTGGAGTGTGCCATGATTTGTGTCGTTTGCAGGTGCGATGAATCGCGTACAAACCAATAGGGTGTCGGAATTTTGTATGTTTATACTTCTCATCCAACCACAATCACATTCACTCTATCCAGATAGAGTGATTTATCTGGATAGGTTTCTTTTTGTTTTTGAACTATGTCAGGGCAGAATGAAAGCAAGCCAAAATTAAATATTAATTAAATAATTATTTTTAATTTTTATAAATTAAGGAGTAGAAAGTACAAATAATTAGGTGAAAACTTGAGGAGTAGGGGGCACGGTGGCGTAGTGGTTAGCACGTTCGACTCACACCGCCAGGATCCGGGTTCGATTCCCGTCTCTGGGCCATGTGTGTGTGGAGTTTGCATGTTCTCCCCGTGCCTCAGGGGGTTTTTCCCCGGGTTCTCCGGTTTCCCCCGGTCGAAAAAACATGCATGGTAGGTTGATTGGCACCTTGGAAAATTGTCCCTAGTGTATGAATGTGTGCATGAATGTGTGTGTGTGTGTGCCCTGCGATGGGTTGGCATTCCATCCAGGGTGTATCCTGCCTTAATGCCCATAGACGCCTGAGATAGGCACAGGCTCCCTGTGACCCGAGGAAGATCGGATAAAGCGGTAGAAGATGAATGAATGAATGAATGAACTTGAGGAGTAGTAGTAAAAAGTAATTAATACAAATATAATTGTTCCACTAAAGTATAGATACTCAAAATGTCTTCTTAAGTAAGGTAACGATGTGTTTGTACTTTGTTACATGCACACGCATTAATTCTGCATTAACTAACAACACTAACCGGCTTTGACCACACCATGAAATGAAACAAAGGTCAAACAAGTCACTCTAAAAAAGTCAATACAGTAAAACAATCTTTCAAAAGGATCTTCAATTAACCAATAAAATGACAGGATTATAACAAGTAGAAGAACTGTTTGTGTTGGAGGTGGTAACCCAGTGGTTAAGGTGTTGAACTCTGGACTGGAAGATCACAGGTTCAAACCCCACCACTACCAAGCTGCCACCAGTGGGCCCTTGAGTAAGACCCTTAACCCTCAATTGCTCAGTTGTAAGTCGCTCTGGATAAGGGCATCTGCCAAATACTGTAAATATATTAAATGGACAAATAATAGAAAAGGAAAATAATCTTGATGAAGAAAAACCAAATATACTGGGATTTGACGATCTGCATCTCAGATCATCTTTTTAGAGTGAAAATGAGGCCAGCAGAGCTAAAATTCTCACAGGCATCACATGCGGGTTGGGAGTGTTAATGACATCAGAGGTGCAAAAGTCTAATTTGGGGGCAGATCCAGCTGATGATTTGACCTCGGGATCCAATTAAATTGGACTGAACCTTGAGAAAGTCCAATAGTATGGTAAAACATAGTGGAGTAAAAAGTACATCTTTCGAGTCATATAAATGTAGATGAATTGAGAAGTCATATATATTTTGTTATATATTTGATAATTATTAAAACGGGAAATAGGCAAAATGGAAAATACATTTGCTCAAATACTGTACACCACTGCAAACAAGCTAGAGCAATCTATTCGAACATGGGGTGGGACGAAAGGGGCAGGTGTGTTGGGATGAGTGGGGCGTCATCATTGAGTGTGGAGATTGTATGTGTGGTATAATGGTGTAAGAAGAGGACATGTATGGGACTCCCATTTCCTTCCCATCTCTTAGTGTTTAAGGGACGATCCGTCTTAGACCTCAGAGTGAAATGTCAAGTTTCATTTGTCATATGTACAGAAGTCAGTGACAGGTTGTACAATGATATTTTTAAATAAGGCTGCATGCAAACTACAGCAAATATTAAACATTATTAAAACTTAAAAGCAAAGGAAAAGTAAAAAAACGAATGATAAGGCATAAGTTCCAATTATTTACAACGTTGGGTAGAAATGTATAAATGAATAAATAAATACACAGATATTCCGATTGCCTGGGGGTCATTTGAATAAGGGTAAAGATGTTATAAGTGAAACGCTCCAGCTAAAGCAGTGTGTTTTTAGTAGACCAATGATAGAACTATGAGAAAAATGTGTTGCTAAACAATCACGTTAACCATGATGGATTTTTGGAGGAAAAAAAACATTTCCCAAAACACAACCAGCAGCTGGTCTCAATTTCCATGATTGTTTTCATTTTATTATTTTTTTCCTCATGTCCCAAAAAAATTGCACCACCACATTCTGCAACTGGAACTTAATGAAATCAATTTACACCCTGTTATCCTCTCTCTCTCTCTCTCTCTCTCTCTCTCTCTCCCTCTCTCTCTTTCTCTCTCTGGCTGTGTGTGTGAGAGAGAGAGAGAGCGCTGGGAATTTGATGAGTGGCAGTTCCACTAGAGAATGAAAGGAATGACTTGCCACTTTTACAGCCTTGTGGTTAGACCTCAGAGCCAGACTTCCCTCCATACCACATTCTCTATTGTTTATAACCCAAAACATGTCACATTATACACACACACACTCACACACACACTCGGAGTTCAGACGTCTAATTACCGAGGTATGACCTGAATGTTCTAAGCAGTTTTATCTACTCTGTAAGTGGGAAACTGGTTGTTTTGTGATGCTCTCCTGCAGCACTCTGGATTTTGAGAGGAATACCCTGAAGGCGTTAAATGTCAACTCTACAGGAGCCATCGCCTGTTTTATATTTATGTCTTCAGCGGTTTATTCCACAAACAAACAAATTACTTTTTACGATGAGACGAGAATCTCTCGTCTACCAGTACAGTTCTCACACATCATCTCTACAGTGTAAGGTAAGTCTTTGTATTGAAAGTGTATTCTAACAGGGAAATGGAAAAGAAAAACAAAAAGTGTAACAGCAAAACTTCATTAGGAAAACCAAAAGCATAACAATGGAAAAAAAAATGAATAGAACAACTAAAAACACAAATGTTTGAGAAATCCGGAAATGTAACAGAAAAAGATTTAAGAGGTAAAGGTAGCAAGGAAAACAAAACATGAAGAATATAATAGCAAATCTGACCGTGTGACACTAAATAGGAAAATATAACAACAAAACAAAAAACGGAAGGGCAGGTCAGAAAACATGACAACCGTAACATGACAAGAATATCAAAAAACATGACGAAGGGTAACAAAGCAAAAACTTAAAATATAAAATGCTACAACAACAAAAACAACACAAAGGTGATGCAAAACAGAAAACAGAAGAAGTGGATCAGAACATCAAAAATCGACTAAAGAAAAACCAAACCACAGGAAGTAAAGAGGAGTAATTCTTTCTTTTGGCGAAGAGTCACTGCTTCTGTTTCTGAGTGTTGATTTTAATGCTGTAAACAGCGTGTCATAAATATAAATGGTGGTTAACAACATTCGATTGGAACCAGAAGGTCATGAATTCCAATCCTAGAATTACCAAGCTATATGTTATATATTCATATCTGTATACCTTATAATGAATCTGTACAGATTCATAGTGCTACCTTCTATCTATCTATCTATCTATCTATCTATCTATCTATCTATCTATCTATCTATCTATCTATCTATCTATCTATCTATCTATCTATCTATCTATCTATCTATCTATCTATCTATCTATCTATCTATCTATCTATCTATCTATCTATCTATCTATCTATCTATCTATCTATCTATCTATCTATCTATCTAAGCTACCACTGTACCACTCAGTTACACTGTAAGTTCTTCTGGATAAGGGCATGTTGTACATGTCGGTAAGGTTTTCAATAGAGCTTGGGTCTCTATGTTCGAAAATGTCCCAAACCAATCCATGTAATGCAAATCTTCATGGTGCATTTTGTGGGACAAATTTGAGTCTCCTAGTTCTGATGGAAACAGATGAAAATATTATAAAACATAAATATAAAAGAATATAAAACATTCTATCCAACTGTGTGCCTCCAACTTATCAAGAACCACATATGTCCGGAAAATTCAGGTGTCCCGGTACTTTAATCCACACAATGCAAAAGAAATCTCTTCGTTGTTGAGCTCGAGCCTTAATACGGCACACAGCGTAAATTGATTGCAATCTCTTCCCCATTAGATCATAGCTATGGAATCCCCATTGGACACTGGACGAGTTCAGCGTTCAGTCTCGCTCCTCTATTAAAACGCCACCATGGCACATGGGGTTCAAAGTGATGCCATGTTTTCCCTTTCCCACCCCCCCCCATTCTTATCCAGCCCAACAATGAGGTTAGAAATACTCTCAGACCCAAACCCGCCACATGCCCCTAAAATAGTCGGCGCGGAGGTGAGAGACCAGCGATCAGGGGAAAGATTAAGATACCATCGTTGCGAGGTGCCAGTGGGGATCAGAGTGGAATCCATGCCAGGAGCTCAGCCTCTGAGGTGCCACTCACAGGGAGGCGGCTGTGACACTGGTACGCATCGGTGTCCGGGAATGGCAAAGAACAGCGCTAAGTTTCAGAGCAGATCTATTTTTAGGAGGCATTGTGAACAGGGGAAGAATGCAACACTGCGTGTTCTTCCTTTTCTACTGTGCTTTCTCTCTCTCTCTCTCTCTCTCTCTCTCTCTCCGCACTTTCCTTTGAATTTGACACCGGAGACTCCTTCCAGAAGTAGCCATAGAAACCCTAATTAGCACTGAGGTGGAGGCGCTATCTTAGTATTACACTAAGACACAAAGATTGTGAGTTCAAATCTCAGGCACACTAAGCTGGGCCCTTTGAGAAAGGCCCTCATTTGTAAGAATGAATGTCATAAATGTAGGTCCTGCAAATGAGTGCCATAAATGTAAGATTTGGTCGCTCAAGTGCTCATAAATAATTGACAGTGATGTTAAATGTTTAAAGTTAGTTTTCATGGAGTAATACGGAAGATAGTACATATAAATGGTTTTAAAATTGTACCTTTCTCTACATCTGCAGGACAGAGGAGTGGATAGAATGTGTGTGTGTGTGTGTGTGTTTTCACCATGAAATAGCTCCGCTATATATCAGTTTCACTGCCCAAAATGAAAAGTATGACATAATTGAGTGTAAAGCAGTGATGTATAGCAGTGAAGTATTAAGTAGCTTATGCAGTATTTGTATTTGGAGAGACTTTGATGTCACTGCATTTCAATGTCAAATATCTTTGAAATACATTTTGTGAGATCAGTTGTTCCTTTTTAATTACAAGGATAAACACCACGCAGCAAGCCACCAATGGAGGTAGGTGGCGCTCTGTTTTAACCTTGTGTTGATTGTCACTTGGTGGTATCTACTTATCACCAGTTCAGCATCAGTTCAACAGAACATTATAACTAGAATAAATCATTATACTAGTAAAAGCAAATAATATTGAATAGAAAAAGAAGAAGAATCTTGATTTGTCACATGTACATTGCAGCACAGTGAAATTATTTCTTTGCATATTTCCAGCTGATTTGGAAGCTGGGGTCAGAGTGCAGGGTCCGCTATGAGCACAGAGCGTTAAGGGTCTTACTCAAAGACCTAAGGTTTTCTTCCGATCAGTATCCTAGTATTGTACTTTTTATCAAGTTTAAAGGGAGCACTTTTAGATTTACTAAAGTCATATTTTATCAAAATGTTTTTCTAATTTTACTCAACGACATGGTTTGTGTACTTCCTCCACCACTGATGAAAGGCTCATTGGCCGATAGGTAGAATCATGTTTTTCATTCTTTGCTTCCTACCCTGTGATTACCTTCTATAAGCAGCAAGCACAAAACACATTACCGGAAACCTTGTTTAGGGTCTGGTGCGTGTCACCGGGACATGAACGTACACTACGGCGCTAAACGAGACCACCCAGTGGAGCGGCGACAAACCCTTCTTGCCTTTGTTCTCAAACGGATTTATTCCACCACTTCAATCGCACCACACGGAATCTGTTTTTTGTGCCACCACCTCGTTCCTGTTGCCGATCCGTGCGGTGACCGAATTAAAGGAAATGAAACAAACAAGACGGCAGGGCTTGGGGGAAAAAAAGAAAAACGAAGATTGCCCTAAACACCAGTGGGCTCCAGCGACAAAAGCCTCGTCATGCTCGAACGGGGGTCCTGCCTCTAATCCAGGGGGCTTTTGAGCGGCACGGACACTGGTTTTGTTGTTCTTCATCGGGGACAGCTAGGCGCTAAGCAGTTGCAAGAGCTTCTGGCGACAGCTATTGCCTGGCGCAATGACTCCCTAATCCTAATCACACTGGAGAATGTTGTCTGGGTCACATGACCTTTCGCTCACTGTAATATGGATCAGAATTGGGAGAAACATGCCAAGCAGAGCGTCCTGGATATCTTGTCCGCACATGACTCACCCAGACCGCAATAGGCGGTAGGACACGTGTTGAAGGCTACACGACACCCCACAATAAAAAAAAAATATATATTTTTCCTTCTTTCCATTTTCTGTTTCTTTTCTTTTCTTTTTTAATTAACTGTAGCAGTTCTCAAAACAGGGAACACGAGAGCCCTCATTAACAAGTGGCCACTGAATGAAAAGAGTGTTTAAAGAAAGGCTTGATTTCTTCTTTTTTCACAGTAAAAAGTCCTCTTCGACAAGAGGACTTGTTTTTTTTTCTTCTTCTTCTTCTGCTTCTTTTTTTCACTTTGTTTCCAGTGAAAAGCTATTGAGGGAGTCTTAATCCTGTTAACAAGATCCCTGACTGTGGGTGTCTGGGAAGTTGGATCAATATCAAATTCTCCCTTTTCCTCAGGCGACTGATAGGCTGCTTAAAAGTCTCTCCGGCTAAGATCTAGAAATCTCAGATCCCGGCACTGAGACGCATGGATTTGCTTTGTTGTTGTTTGTTTCATTTTGATGATGTGATGTTCTTCGAGTGAAATGGATGCATGTCCAAATAAAATCGAAATATTTTTAGGATTGGGACAAAAAAAAGGTTGCAGACTATAACTATTAAAAGATGTGCTTTTAGACCATCTAATTTCACACTTGCTGTTTTAATAGCCTCCATTCCTCTGTGATAATGTTCCACTTGGTGGTGAAAAAGGAGGGGGGGCAGTAGGCATTCACATTCACATCTACTGTAATATTCACATCTACTGTAATATTTGTTTGTGGGTTTGTTTTCCCAATAGTGAGCAGTGGCTTTACTGCTAAGAAATACAACCCTCAGACATGGATGAAATCCACTCACAATAATAAAAGTCCTTACACCCTTATCCAATATAACATCAATATTCATTACATGTTCTTACATGATCTCTAAACTCTCTAAACCCGTATAAAGCATAACACATGGTCCCGCCCAATGTTCATTTGTTCTCCCGTTAGTGCACAAGCATGTGTTTGAAGCATCAAATCCGTAACAAGTTATGGATCTAGTTTGGATTGTAAGTGTAAGTGTTTGATACTTGGGAATCTGATTTTGGGCTTTCTTGAGGTTTTAGGATGTATTGGCCGAGATAATTGAGTTCCACTTGGCTTGGTTCGTGTCCCCTTTAACTTTGGCGTATCACCATTTACTGGTGCATTAGTCACCAGAAATTCGCTAAATGAAGGGCCTTGTATGATCCACTCGAGACTAAGAGTAATCATGGATCGGGTTACCATGGGATTGAGTAATGTGTATGAGTATTAGTATCCAGACTTATGGTTGTGAAACTGTGTATAAAAATGTATAACATGCATTTTGTTTTTACATTTATTTATTCTTTTTATTATTCAACATTTTTTTTGTGCCACAAGTCTGCAGTCTTTCCAATGTCACGTGACTTTTACAGCCATATGTGTTTTTGTTTTACGAATCACGCAATTGTACAGGATGACAGAATCCAGCATGACAGGGCTCCTGTGCTCCATGAAGATCTGCTTTACATGTGTCGGATTTGACCCTAAAGCCTAACGAGCAAGTTTGGGATGAATGGGAAATGCATCCACATCCTTCAGCATTTCCTGCAGCTCTTCAGAATTCCATAAATCACTCGCTTTGGCGATGCTAATTGTTCTGCTTATTTTGATGTGTCCTTTCTCCTCCTGTTTTCCTTTCAGTTGCAAACAGGAGAGCACTTTTTTTTCACCTACGGTTATTTCGAAGCCAATATGCACTGCGTCCAAAATAACAGGCTCTACGTGTGGGCTAATTTTCACATCTGCTCGAGTGTGTGCCTTGAAACAACAATCAGTTAAGATAACAAGACTATATAAATTACAGCAGCAATGAATTTAACTAGCAAATCTCTTAAACCCTCCATATTCACCGCGTTCCAAGTTTTTTTATTTAACCTCAGCGCAATCCAGGGAGTGAGTCAGATAACGTGGCGCAAGCTCAGATATCGCTTCTTTAAGGAATAAGTTACGGGATGTTTCCAGGGTTCGGGATGGTTACAGACTCTTTATTAGTGAAGCTTCTTTGAAAAGATATGCCTTGTTTGTTGCAGTGTATTATGTCGGCTTTTTATCTTTAATATGTGAAATAAAACACAAAACGTTGTGATGTTAGAAGACACTAATCAGAAAAATGCTCAATTCTTACTTAATAGAAAATAAGATCCTTTCTATAGTGGAAAAGCAATTAATCAATTATTAAATATAAATTAATTGCAAAAGAAAAGCATATTATTAATAATATAAATAATCAAGTCTGAAAACAAACAAATAAATAAGCAAGTAAATTCATAAACAAATAGGCAAGTTAATCTGTAACTAATAATAGATTAGCCAATTTATTTAAATAAGTAAATAAATAAATAAAGTATCGTTTCTCCTTTTCTCAGTTCTACTTACTTATATTTTAATACATTTTTTCATAGACAATAAAACATTTTATTTGTGAATGTTTAAGACAGAAATAGAGCTTTGTGTGCGCCTGTATTTGTGAGAACATTATCAGCCCCCTGCTATGGAATTATCACCCTTTCGATTAGTATTTTATTCCTCTTCTGACAGCCCCTCCTCCTCGCTCTCTGTCTCTCTCTATCGCTCTCTCTCTCTCTCTCTCTCTCTCTCTCTCTCTCTCTCTCATCAGGTCCCAGGGGTCAGCCATGTTTTGACTACTGAGTGTACATCCGAGTGCCCTATGATCTGACATTGCTCCCAGCAAAAGAACTTATCTCACTCTAAAGTGTGTTCATCCTGATGTCTTGAGAGCGGCTGATGATGCCGGGGGGGCTTCACGCCGTCCCATTTGTGGCAGAAAAGAAGGAATTCTTCTAGGTAGCTTTTCTGGAAAGCTGTTTTGGTAAAGCACTTGTGGTAAACATACTTCTGAGGCATTTTAGGAGGTTTTTTTCTTTTCCCCTTTCCAACACCAATTATATTATCACAAGCCTGAGCAGCATGTGAGCAAAGAAGAATTGAGGAGAAGCCATAGGAGGACTGTAGCATCTGTATATATTGATGGGCTTTATCTCAGAACAAAATACCTTTCTTAATCACATCATTCAGAAAGATGAGTCAGTTGATGGAAAGTCAGGGATATGGGTGGTCTCAGATATTGATAAGCCGATTCATGGTGCTTCCAGTACAGCTTGGTTTTCAGCTTAAAACCATAAGGCTAATGCGTTGCCCCAGCTCAGCGGCTGTCGCTTCAGGCTCTACATTAGCACATTCCCTTGTGACAATCCTGTCGTTATTTCCCCCACCGTCCGAAAGCCACCCAAGACGAAGCTGAAAAACATAACTGGGAAATAGAAACAGAAAATGTCCTTGGGGCCACAGTTAGAGAAGATTCTGTTTAGGGTTCCTCCAGCAGCTTCCTTTACTACTCTTTTGTTAACCACCAGGAATGGCCTCTCTCTCTCTCTCTCTTTTGTCTCTTCCCTTTATGGGATTCCAGTCGAACCGATATGTTTTGGGCCTGCAGGCACCTCGTCAGACATGACCGGCTTGTCATGAAGAAGGTTTGAGTGATGTCCAGGAGTAGGGGATAGTGTTGTGGGTGGATGTGCTGCTCTTGTCTGAAGCAGGTCAGATCTAGGTTGCGCCTCAGCTCTCCAAAAACAAAAAAAAAGAGCCTATGGGGGTTTCCATTCTTTCAGTGACTGGATGACATGAGCCTGTTTAGTCAACAGAGAACGGAGGCAGAGTCTGATCAATAGGTTACAGATTTAAATGCAGTTGTCTCTTTTAGCTGCCAGCTTAGAGATGTTTGAAGATTGTTTGAAGTCATGCTATTATGCTTACTACTCCAATAATACCATATACCAGGTTATCAAAAATAGCAGATCTTTTATTGATTTATAATTTCATTTAATGCTTTTGTGAAACAATGTCCCATGTTTGAGAATGTTTCTCTCTTTTCTCTCTTCTGTCTTACGGACATAAGACATAAGATCTCCTGCTATAGTGATCCAACCCTATTCATCACCTTTGGAATGAATTTGAAGGTTGCGCCCCAGGCCTCCTCACTTCACCTAAAGTGGTGCTCTGCTTTCCTAACACCCTTGGCTCTTTCGTTTGTCTTGATGATTTCTAGGATAGATCATCAGGAAAAAAATGTAAAACTATATATACAAAGAAGGAATGCAAGTTGTACAGAAACGTTCTGATTTTCAGATTATGAGGATTTTCTCTTAAGACTAAAAATCCATTTTTTTTTATTTAAACCATCAAGTGTACAGGTTCAAGAGAAGGTCAGGTGGTAGATAGTGGTTAAGGACTCCAAAGGTTGTGGACTTCGACTCTAATGGTTGTGAGTTCAAATGCCAGCTGCACTTAGCTGCCAATCCTGGACTCATGAGCAAGACATTTATATTTACGATTATATTTATATGATCTTCCGGTCCAGAGGCCAACACCTTAACCACTAGGCTACAACCTCCACATAAAGTTGTATGAATGTAATACAATGCTGCTCCAGATTAGGGTGTCTGTCAAATTCCATAAATGTCAAAAAATATTTTGTTTCATTATTGGAATGCGAAAATAATTTCTTTAATGGTTAATTGTGTATTTTGACATAAAGACTGAATCCTCTCAGACCTCCAGCTATATTGTAAGGATGCAACCATACATACATATATATATATATATATATATATATATATATATATATATATATATATATATATATATATATATATATATATATATACACAGACACACACACACACACACCAGTGAGGACACGGGATTTACAAAATTGATTTACAACATTTCAGTCCTACTTGACCACTCCATTAATAAAACTGTCCATGCAACACAATCCGGTCCTTTCACAAGCATTTGAGTTTCCCACTTGTTTCCCACGTGTTTATGTTTATTATTTTATAAACACGCATTATGCTCTACCCCATCCCCCCCATGCTAAGCACGTTTATAGCTTTCTTATGTTGTCACAACACATCACAAGCCCATTTCAGTTTCATCTGAAGCATGTTTAAAGATGCCCCAGGGTGCAACGCAGTGCAGTATAGGTGGTCGAATTTTCAAAACAGGACGGTGCATGAGAGAGGAACGGGCTGAGATGTGTTTGCAAACACCACCAAGCTGTCTGTGTCTGTGTGTGTGTGTGTGTGTGTGTGTGTGTGTGTGTGTGTGTATGTGTGTGTTTGGTTAATGGCTACGGGCATAAAGATGATTAGCAAGCAACTCAATATACTGAAGCTACACTATCCAGATTCACAAAAAACGTTTTGTACATCCCATTCAACATTTACTCTCAATTTGCTGTTATAATAACCTCGACTCTTCCAGGAAAATGTAGAACTAGATTTTGTAGAGATTTTGCTCATTCAAAGTCAGGTACAGATGTAAAAGCAAACAAATAAATAAAAAATATATACACATATATATATATGTGTGTGTGTGTGTGTGTGTGTATCTGCATGTATGTATGTATGTATATGTACTGGCATATTTTAAGTACTTTTACAGAACCTTCTACACTGGTGTCTGTTAAAAGCCATACTTCATACCCCCCGTCCCCACACACACACACACAATTTTTTTTTTATATGATTTAAAATGTATTTAAGTATAATTCTTCAAACAAAATATATGTAACAGTAAAATTACACATTTTAAAAACTTTACTCAAATATTCAATAATTTAGCCTAGTATATGTTATTCGTTATTTTCCACCTCAACATTAAGGCTTGTTCATCAGTTTACATGTACAGTATTTGGCAGACACCCTTATCCAGAGCGACTTACAACTGAGCAATTGAGGGTCAAGGGCCTTGCTCAAGGGCCCACTAGTGGTACTTTGTTGGTCATGGGTTTTAAACCTGTAATCTTGTGGTCCAGAGGCCAATACCACTTACCACTGAGCCACCACCTCCCTATAAATTTTTTCGATAAAAATGAGAATAAATGCCAGTGTGTATTCTTTTGAGTGACTTGTCAAAATGTACACCGTTAACCGTAAAGCGTGCTTTTTTCCCTCAGTGACAGAAAACTGCTTCCTGTGTACAGTACAAGTCAAATGATTAGGAATAAAAGAGTTGGCAGGAGATCCCATAAATGTAGTTATTTGCTTTTTTTTTTTTTAAGAAACTTATAAAAGACAAAAGTTGAGTGAGCTTGTTTTGCAGAACTAAATGTGTGATTAGATTGTTTTTGGCCGAGTTTCCCACATTATTAAAACAGCACATTTTTTGACCCATGTTTAGTGGTTTATAAAGCGCTTTGGGGCTGGAAATTTTTTTTTACTGTGTCTTTATAGTATGATTCAGCAATGCAGGGTCAGTTCATGGTCATAACTCCGGAAGAGCAGCGTCGCCTCACACTTCAACTTTAACACACGCCGCAGGTGCAAAACACACAACTGCACAAATGTCTGTTCCATTCCGGGAGTGTTTTTTTGGACTGCACAGTTTGTGTATGTCAAGCATTTCCAAGCAACAGTTTCTCAGCTGTAAAAACATTTATTCATTTCTTCGAAACTAATGCACCAATGTCCAGACCTACTACACGCAACACAATCTTTTTCCCTCTTCTCCTCAATATAATTAACACTGGACACACTCTGGAAATGTTCAGATGGCATTCGGATCGACTCACGCACAAGGCTTTGCGTTTACACTGGAGCTAATTATTTCAAGCATTTTTCATCGTGGACGGATTTAAATTGTCTAACTGGAGAACAAATAATCAGGTCAGCGAGTTTGAGGATCTAGGATTCTCTCTCCTGCTGTCTCCTTCTCCTCGAGCTCATTTTTTCAGTAATCGCACCAACCAGTCACACCATCTTCCCAGAGATATGCAGAGATGTCCATCATCACATTGTCAGATGCATACAGTATTTTGGTGTAAAATTAATTAACAAACTTGTTCAAAGCATTTTCAGGTACATGTTGGAAACAGAAGTCATTCAGATTTTGTTGATGTCTTTCTAAGAACTTTGTTTTAAACAACACATTATGCTAAGAGTAAAAAAAATGTACAAAACAAGTCGCTAGATAGTCATGGCCATCTATGAGCTCGCGTGTGTGGAAGCTGAGATGCAATATGAGCAAGCGTGTGTTAGCCTTCACCTTCCCTGGTTGACAGCCATCATATCATGTTGGAGAAATGTCTGACTGTGATAGGAATCAGAAACTTAATTAATTAGAAATGCAAGGAACTTCACTTCAGTCTATTACTTCTTACTTCTAGATGAATGTCCGAAACTGCCACTGTTCAGAGCAGCAGTGCAAGTGTAAAAGGTCTGGCTATGCCCATGCCTGATGAGTGAATGCTCTCAGAGCTACTATAATACTGCTCACACTCGCATGATTCATTGTGGCCTTCAGACGCTGGGGAATGCAAGTCTGGGGTGGCGTATCAATCAGACCAGTGGGTTGACATGTGCTTCATGGGAAATGGTCAAGCACGACTGACACCTGAAATGTGTCAATGGCAGAGTGTAGGTCATGTTTACCTCATATAATTCTGTTTTTCTGTCCTCATGATTCAAATGCAGTTGCTATTCCTCTATTTTTTTGATGACCATTAAAGTGCACAACAACCTCTCAGCTGTTGATCAACATTTATTCCGGTAAAAGTGCTCCCTCTAAACTTTCACTGGAGTAAAAGTGCAAAAGTATTTGCCTTCGAATGTTCTTAAGTATCCATATACTATGATTTATTAAGGCTATAATGTTCCTATTATCATTTTTGTCACAAGACTCTTTGCTTAATAAATTCAATTCAGTTGAAAAGAAACTCTTAACACAACAATCTAATACAATGATATTAATGACTCAAGCATGGATTGATATTTATTTGTAGTTGTTAAAATAAGGTTTAAGGCCTAATTTACATTTGCAGCATTTGGCAGACGCCCTTATCCAGAGTGACTTACAACTGAGCAATTGAGGGTTAAGGGCCTTGCTCAAGGGTCCATTAGTGGCAGCTTGGTGGTGGTGGTGGGGTTTGAACCTGTGATCTTCCGGTTCAGCGTCCAACACCTTAACCACTGGGCTACCATGTCCCTAATGTAGGGCATGGTGGCTTAGTGTTTGGCACGTTCGCCTCACACTGCCAGGGTCCGAGTCTGATTCCCGTCACGGCCATTTGTGTGTGTGTGTGTGTGTGTGTGGAGTTTGCATATTCTCCCCGTGCCTCAGGGGGTTTTTCTCCGGGTTCTCCGGTTTCCTCCGGTCCAAAAACATGCACGGTAGGTTGATTGGCACCTTGGAAAAATTGTCCCTAGTGTTTTGATGTGTGAATGTAAGTGTGTGTGTGTGCCCTGCGATGGGTTGGCATTCCATCCAGGGTGTATCCTGCCTTAATTCCCATAGACGCCTGACATAGGCAGAGGCTCCCCGTGACCGGAGGGATGATCGAATATAGCAGGAGGAGGTGAATGAATGAATGAAGTGTGTGAGTGTTGGGGTGAGTTCGACTCAGGACCATCTTCTATCATTTCTTCTTCTCTAAATGCTTTGCTTGATGTTGAACTGTATGTTGGTGATAAGTAGATACCACCAACCACAAGTCAAAACACATTCCTAACAGAGAACCATTTACTGTGATTGGTCGATTGCTACGTGATTGACCAATAAATAAAACCTGATGTTTAAATGTTTACCTTGAGGTGAAGTCAAAGTCTCCTCAAATAGAACTATTTCAGTAAAGTACAGATGCACAAAACAGCTACTTGCGTACAGAAGCAAATTAGATTGACTTCAATTCCTTCCACCGTTGCAATGTGCGGAACATCTGGCAACAGTATGTAGACTTTCGAGCCAATAAGCTCCTTTGTTCTTTCCACTACCCACCTGATTTCAGGTGCATATTATTCCTAAAGCTTTTTGCTAACCTGGTAAGTAGGACTCTTTGTATGCTTGCTGTGCATATTTACATTGCTGTGTTTTTTTACACCTTCCCTTTTACTCGGTTACTTTATAGGTGATCCATGGAAGCATCACCAGTGGATTACTCTTTGCAGATTGTCAAAACTATTGTGGCATTAGGAGAAAAAGTTTTTCACACCAAACACACTTTATTTTTTTTGTACACTTTTTCAAGGATGCAAAACTCTATGGGTCAGTCCTGGCCTGGGAGCCTAATGAGAGGCTGGATTACAAACCAGGATATGTAAGCTTTAATTGAGAGTTTAAACGTTTTCCAGATTCTCCATGGATGTGGAAAGGGGGCGGTTGGATTCAGATGACAACAACCTCTGGATCTGATTTGTCAAAGTCGAATTGTCAAAGACTCTGTTTCTCTGTGGCCTTCTGTAAAATAATAGCCTTTTACGGCTGAGCTGTATAACTCTAAAAGGTAATTAAAAAGTGATGTAGCACTGACCTTAACACCTGTTTCCCTGTGTAATTAAACACAGCCCTTGTAAGAGTAAATCAGAAGACGGGAGTAGCAATTGGCTGAACTGCTGCAAGGTGCAGCGCTGTGATCATCAGCTCGGTTTCCTCAGGCAGTGCGCTAGGAGCGATTGTGATAGCTTTGACCTTCAACCTCCAGTGGCCTGAACTGTCTGATGTTTCAGAGCAGCCAGTGAAGGCCACCATGGTTCAAATAAACAGGAACTAATTACAATCAGACTGAAGGATTGGTAAACATGGAGCAGTGGCTGGAGCTCATGGGTTCCAATTGCCTCGTGGGCAGTGAATCAAAGACTAATTTACTGATGTTCGAGATGTTCAGCAATGAATACAGGGCAGGCAGGTGGAAAGACAGCATTTCATCAGCACACTCTGAGGGTGTAATCAGGGACAAAGTTTCCTCCGACTTTTCAGTGCACTCCTTTATCGCGAGTAGCTATCAGGGACACACACTGGCACACAAATACACACGCCGCCTTTCTGCACAAGGCATAATAGAGCCTGGGATCTTACATGAGAAAATCAATCCTGAGCTTCTCATCACATCTGACCTCTGCTCCTGGTACAAATCCTGAATTAATTAAAGAGGGAAATCCCACTGGCCAACACAGAGGCAGATTGAGTGTCTCCACCCCTCCCCAAGCAGAGGATTAGAGGAGCTCACTCAATGATGAGAATATGTTTCCCAACCAGCAGGTAACTGCAAATGCCAAAAACATAGATCCTTCCTGGCTGCTTATTTCACCAACAACCTTTTTGTTACTTTCCTAACCGAACCTGTTTACACATCATCAGCTTTTCCCTGAAACTTTCTGGGATTGAAACCAAGTCGTGTTCGGGTTTCCACAAGGAGCCTTGCGCATGAAAAAGGGCTGTAACCAAGATGAAGTTTTTAGTGTGTTCCAGAGTGTAGAAATGTATTCCAGATGAATAATTAAGACTGAATAATATACAGTAGTAATTGATGAAGAAGTCGCTGTTTTCTCCTCTTTCCTCTTTGTAAGTGCTTATATCTTCAAAAAGTCCCAAACTTTCCAGAAGTGAACCTCCCTTTATAGTTAATTACAGTCCTGCTCATAATTGAGTCATCCGTGTCCATGCCCTTAGTCCTATCAACAGATCACTGAATGCTTGGCCCCTGTCCGTTGACCCAGTTGGATATCAAGTCTTCCAGCGTCAGCTTACACCACTTGGCCTGCGGTTGCTTCCCAGAGATACACACATCACGACAAGGAGGAGCAAGGGCCTTATTGTTCCCCTTGAGCTGGCCAGCATACCTTGTCCGCTCTGTCATCAGGGACTTGTTGAGCAAATACTCGCAGGTATGACCACAATCCACCCTCAACACAGGCCCCTCCTTATTCGTAATCTCAGTCCAGGCCTATTGGAGTAACCTGATCCGCTTCGTACAAATTACCACAACACATTTGCTCCTTCTTCTTACTTTTTAGACCAATTCTGTGTGTACACCCCTCCCGTTTTTGTAAGTAAGCTGTTTGCTACTAACACCCTTGGCTCTTCAATTCATCATGTAGTCTCTCTGATGATTTCAACGTTTTCACTTAGGGGTGCACACACATTTGTGGCCAGCGATTTAGACATGAATAGCTGTGGGTTGAGATATTTTGAGGGGATACCAGATTTTTGTAAAAATATTTACAGAAATGTGAGGGGTGTACCTACGTCTGTGAGATACTGTATCTAATATTTTCTTCTTCCACTCAGGTCACATTGTGTGACTTGAATTCTTTGCAGGTTTGTAATGTTACTTGAGAGAAGACGAACCGCAGGTCTCGTGAAAATAACCGTAGAGTCTGCAGGGAAGCAGTCTTGTTTAACTGCCATTCCCAATCAGCAGTTTGGATGCAACACATATCAGGGCGATAGGGTGGGGTTTTAATGGAGGGGTAAAAAAAAAATAATAGACCTTTCTCCCTTATGCTAAGGTTCTCTGTGGCGACCATCAGCTCACAGCAGACTCATTTAGTGGCATAAACTCACAGTTGAGTGTGAGGGACCCCAGGGACTGCAAATTTCACCACAAATCTATCTCTTATAGCAGTATTTTCATGTTCGAATCCTAACGTTAAGCAGCTGCCAAATTCTGACAACACATTTACTATTGGCTGGCGATGCAGGTTGTGTGTTTTTGATAGGAGGGCAACCAAACTGCACAAATAACAAAAGAGACAGCCTGTGCTCACTCAGGATCTCTTAAAGAGCCATTCATCGTCGTAAAATGGTCATCCCTCCATTTCAGAATAAACAGCCTGCAGTTTTTAATGCACTCACTCATGGGTGGCCATCCGTGCCCACCCAAACAGTCTATTGAAAGGTTCGGGGAGGTAATTTACTCTAATAACATACCCCACGTAGTCTGAACACGGTTATTAAATACCATTGCTATTCTGGGCTTGGGCTTTTTGTGCTCGCCAACATCCTTCTGTCAGCCGAGTAAGTCAAGAAGCAGAACAAAGTCATACAGCAACGGTTATGACGGTGCACATTTGTCTTAATATGTGCAATCAAAACATGTCTTTACTGCCACTTTCTTATTGCTGAATTAGGGTTGTTGTCCATAAAGTTACGCGTTTTACATTTGTCACCAGTTTGTGTAGCACAAGAAGTATATCAGTTTTTTTCACATTTTCCAGTGATGTTAAGATGCTCAGGTCAGGGATGTCACACTAGCCCTGGAGTACAGAGGGATAAAGGGCCTTAAAAGTGGCAGCTTTACAATACCCCGGCTTGAACCACTGACCTTCTGATCAGTAAAAATAGAGCCTTCAAACACTGAGCTACAACTTCTATTGCTGACAACCCAAACAGAAGACGAACCATCAGCAATCAAGCTCAACATAAAATACCTAAAAATGTAGAAAAGTCTTAACAAAAAAAATATATACATACAAAATACAAAATATATACATACTTCCATTTGAGACAAAATGGAAGAAAACACTCAACAGAATATCCTCAACCATGAATTAAAGCAAACATGTATAGAACAGCCAAAGATATATAGTACTGTTATATAATTGGAAAAGAGATGTTTTGGTGAATACACAAAGGACCCAAAACTAGACCCTGTGGAACACCTTGATGCAGTTTGTGTATCACATTATAATGTGCAGATAAATGCTGTAAAATAGGAGTTCAAAATAAAAGTGCTCCCTTTCAACATTCACTTGTGTAAAAGAAAAAACCTTCAAATGTACTTAAATATTTAAAGTACTACGATTTATTATGGCTGTGATGATGATTGTCTGAGTGGTGGCTTGCTGCATGATTGACCAGTTAAGTTTTTATCCTCATAAAGAAAAAGCAACACAAATGTAGTTAATTATAAGATATTTGAAAATGCAAATACTTCGGTAAAGTACACATGCACGAAAAAGCCTCTTAAGTACAGTAGCAAATTACATTTACTTCATTACACCAGTGTCAATTAGAGATGTTTCAGTTTATTCCACGACTGTTTTATGAAAATACCCAAAATAAATGTACTGATATTCAAAATTCTATTACACCACCCTGACCTTTAATTAAAGAATTGTGTTCCTATATTGTAACATAATTCATTTTTATAAGATAACTTTAGGTGTTTTTTTCTTCAGATTGAAGCTTTAGCATCAGGTGTGAGGCGAATAGAGAGACGTTTAGTAAAGGTAGGAGTGCTTTATCCCAGGCACTTATCACTCAAGACTCTTGACATTGAGGTTGACACAGGGGGGCTGTGTCATGGCTTTCACTCCCATGATGTAAAAGGAATACAATTTGACTTAATTCCCTTCTTGCCTTGCTAAATCGCCTGCAGGTCCGCAGTCAAAATTTGTTTTCTTAAAGATTAACTAAAGCCCCCTGCCACTTTTTTTTAGTCACATTGAAAAGCCTTTCAATGGGCTGCTGTTTTGCTTTTGATGCTTTGCTTTTGCGATTTTGCTTTTTTTACGTCCGTTTTTTCGAGATTTTATTGCAAAGGAGAAAAATTTGGTTTAATTCAAGAAATAACACCAAATGAAATAACCTATTTAGCTAGATGTGGTTCTTTTCCTAACTGGTAGCACAAAATTGGAGGCACACACTAGAGCTCCATCCCTGTTAAAGAAGTTTGGGATGAATGTAATTTCTTACTGCACCCCAGGCCTCCTCACGTCACCTACATAAGTTCCCGAATGTACTAACTCCTTTGTGGTCTCCATAAAATCTAGCAGTTCATCCGCCCAGAAGAATGGATGGAAATTTTGTGCATATGGTGCAAAAACACAGTCTAGGTTGTTATTACCAGGGCTGTCAATGTGAAATATCTAATCATGATTAATTGCATGACTTGCATGAGTTAACCTATGACTAATTACAGTTGTATCTCTCCCAAGTGTAGTTTAAATCAATGCTCTGATTCGCAAGTGTTTAATTCCCTAATCACCATGCGCATGGACAAATATAGATGCAAATTTATATTTGTTATTAGTGAAGCCAAACTCAACACAGAGCATGAAGACAAAACATTCTTGTAAAGGTTTTGGTGTTTGGGTTTTAAAGTAACCAAACATAACATGTTCCCACACGTAGGCTTTTAATTGCCGGATGTGTGCATCATGACGGATTTTGTTTCTTAAAAATTAATGTATATGAGTAAAGAAATGACTTCATGAATAAATGTATGTTGTGTTTAAGGTTTTATCCTTAACATTTCCTCTTTTATATTTATTTATTTTTTATAAAACCCATTTGTAATAATGTGTGCTGAATTAATCCCTATTTAATCAAATTAAGACATCTTAATTTGAACTTGAACTTGAGTTAATGTATAATTAACATGTTACTTTTGACAGCTAATAAACTATTATCGATTCTTTCTTTTGATGTATTGTGTTGATTTGAAAGATATGATCCACTTTAAATTGATTGAATTGAGAAGGTTTAAATAAATTTAGCAGAGATTTGTTTTCATTTGAAAGCCCTATTTATTACATTTTACAGAATTATAGCGTATTATTCCTAATCAGTAAGATCTAGATTTGCCTGTTGAAATGTGAATGAAACTTGTATTTGCATATATATATAAAAAAAGTACATCTTGGACATGTTCAGTACTCTTACATTTCGGATGTCCAAAGAATGGTGTTAAAACCACTTCATATTTAATTCAATGAGCATGTATTTATTTATTTTCTTTTCGTCTTTGAAACACCTTAAGAAATCCCAAACGGATTTTCTTTCAGACATAATGAGACATATCCCACTTATTTGCCAATGCACGCAAAAAAAAGTGATGTTAGCCTGCTAACTCCAGCTGCAATATGCCAGAGTTGCGCTAGTCTGATGACACATTAAGCAAACACAATTCAGGGTTTTTTCGCTCATGTAGAAAAACACCGAAATGATGGATCTCGGCAGCGAGCGAGACCAACGAGCGGAGACATTTAACAGGCGGTCGATGTAACGCAGGTTAGAGTCTGGATGGCCTTTTGTGAAAGTAATCCCAAGAGAAGCAGGAAATGCTGTTTATAATCAATTACACAGATAATCTGTGCCTGTCACTAACCCATATTACTGTTGGGAATTGGCCAGATTTTACCTTCATGGATAAGCCGCAACGATGTGATTAAATATAAAAATGATCCATAAAAAAAAAAAAAAAGAAAAAGATCCGGTGACAATAACGATGTTCCAATTATGCTGTTTGCCAGGAAACCGAGATCTGTATTTAACTCTATGACGGGGCTCCAGTGAGTCTTAATGCTCTAATTACTGTCAGCACTGTGTGTATATATGTCTGAGCGTGTGCTTAGCCTGGGACAAGAGTTAAAAAAAAAGAGAGAGAGAGAGTAAAGCTGGAGAGTAGCACGAGGTTTTGCGAAGTGAAGTGTATGGGTGTTAATAACCAGCTGACAGGTGTTGGAGCTGGAGTCGCGCCACTCCACACGTGCTCAAAGCTCTTTTAATAATTAGAGAGAGCGCAGGACTAATACGAACCAGCTGCTTCAGGCCACTGGTGCCCTTGTAAAAAAAAAAAAAAAATGAAAATTTGTTGGAGCCTGTAGAGACTAGGTCTTTGTTTGGGTACATTAGGCTCACAGTAAACGCTATAATATCAATGTTCTCTTGTGTAGCACTTGCGAAAGAAACCCCCCAAAAAGTTTTTTTTTCCCCAGAACACAGCAGATAAGATCCGAGAAATTGTCTTTTTTGGGACGAGTCACACCATAAACTTAGTGGCTTCCAGCACAATACATTAGTCATGAGGTGAGTCAGAAGTGCGTGAAAAACACGCCGGCCTACACAGTGTCTCTCTTACATAAGCGCAGCATCCAAATAAACACAAAATCAACAACCAATCAGCCGAATGACTAACCAGACTGTGTGACTGAAACTGTTTGTGTGTGCGTGAGTGTAAAATGTTCTACTTCTGCTTCAGGTTGCTACTGCGATGAAATCCCCAGGATAGCAGGACGAACTGGCTTTGCGAGTCAAAGCTAATCAAGAGGTGTCTTTGATGGGGCTAATTACCCAGAGAGACTCGTTAAAATTTCACACGCCTCGATTTGTCCTCGCACCCATACTTTTTTTTCCCTCACCATTAAAAAGTGAATGGAGCTTCATTGAGCTGGCTGTGTGCACAGGGACATTGTAATGGCAGAACAGGTTTGGTTCTCTTAATGCTCCATTCCTAAAATGTAGGGAAAGTTGCATGCTACAGCATCCAAAGGCTATCAATTCCAAACCCTTTATTCATATAATGTATTAACCTTATTGAGAAATTGAATGAAAATAATTTTTAAAAACACTCCAGGCCTGTAGGTGGCGATACGCACATAAACACTGCAGGAATAATGTTATATGTTGTGTATTTATATGTTGTCTGTTAAGAAAGTAGATATGATGTGGTGTAAAGTGGTGTGATGTGGTTCTGTCTCACTCAGTGTCCTCCTTCGGGCACACCCATTAGTAGAACTCGGCGTGGTTCAAATCGGTATGTGGCAAATGTTGAAAAAGACGGTCTAGCTGCACACCAACCTCACCTTTCTCATCGTAAAAACGTGTCGTCGTAAAATTGTTTATTCAAGTCAAACTTCTCTTCAGTTTCATGCAGAATATCATTTTGCGCTTTGCTCTAAATAATATATATATATATATATATATACACACAGTACACAGTGAAATGAGACAACGTTTCTCCAGAACTTTGGTTGCTACATAAACGACATATCACGTCACACAACACAGACCTGAGGATTAGACTAAGTTGTCCAAGCCACATAAAGTGCACCATGTGCAACCTAATGCAAACAAAATAATGAAATGTGGAAAAACAAATGTTCAGAACACCACCAGTAGCACAGTTAACAGTGTTTTGGCACACTGACTAATGGTGGTCGCTGTTCCCTGTGACTGTGCGTGCAGCCTTGTGCTGCCATCTGTTGGCGTGTTACAAAACTAGCCTTGAAACTTTTTGCCACATTGTTTACAGAAAAACGAGCACTGATATGTTGACGAGAGTACTTCTGTAATGTTTGCCTTGAACATGAAGCTCTCTCCGTGTGAAAAATAGAATGCAAAAAGTAACATCTATAGCAGAAAATGCACGTGCAGGTTGTCACTGTGATGTAACCATTTAAAAAAACATATCACAAACTGCAAAAAAAAGCCACAATGTTTTTTTTTTGGTTCATTGGTTCACCTTAGAGTGAGGTTTTTTTTGGGAGAGGAAAAAAAAAGCATTGTTTTCATGCCAAAAGTCGGTGTAAAAGCTATGTGTGGCCTCAGATTACACTCTCCATCTGCCGGAAAATAGGCTTTATTAACAGTAGAGTGTTTACTTAATGAATCACCTCGGCTCCTCGGGGCCACAAAGGTTTCTTGGCCTTCTCCCCGTTTCTGGAATGATCGCCTGTGGGGTCGGGTAAAAAAGAAAAAAAGAAAGGAGGCGAGAAGGTTTGTCTTCGAGAGCTAACAGGGCCGCGGCTTTGTCAAACAAGTGCAGCTGTGAAATCAGTCATTCGGGAAGGTGTGCTAAGCTGCCAAGGAGCATTAGAGTCAGGCTTTGCGAGCGTAATGACCTGTACACCTCGCACACTCTTAACGCTCCAGAATTAGCGGATCGTCCCATACCTTATAATTCAATCTAATGCTCCAGCGAAACTGGATATTACTGTACGTGACGAGACGCCGGTGTACTTTGCTTTGCTCGTTCCTTTAAAACTTTGACTTCTTATTCATGGTCCCATTTTTTCCCTCCCCTCTCTCCCACTGTCTCTTGATCCCGGTCCCTTTTCTGTGTCCTCTCTGTGTGATTATGTCCTGGACATGTCTAAGCCTGTGAGGTGCAGTGTTTGATGTCAGTTAATTTTCTCCTGCTGATGACAGACCAATGGTCACGGGAAATTTTGGTTCCCAAGGTAGTCCCTGTGTAATTGTCAAACCACAATCCCCCTCTCTCCACTGGATTACAGGACTTCTGGCAATGTCATCTTTTGGAGAAAAAAAAACAACACTTTTTTTTTTACGTCTTCAGGACCCAACTAAAACTGCATTTCCTTATTTCCCTTATTATTGAGCGCAATAAATATTCTGACCTATAGACTCATAGACATATAGACATTTTTCTATGATGATGAATACCGTATTTCATGCAGCATTACGTTAATAAGTAATAATGTTAAACAGCTACTCAAGTGCACAAGCATATGTGATCCCCTGTAAAGACGCAAGAGTGTTCCGTGCATCTAAACAAATTAAACCATGTAGTGAAGTTTACAACATGCAATATACATCATAATGTACAGTTGGTTTACTGGTTGGTACTAATTTGTGTTTTGTGTGTATTAGTATATCTGTCCCGTTATTTAATGTCTGTTTACAGTGCCTTGTGAACTTTTAAAAAAAAAAGTATTTAAAAAACACTGAAAAAAATCTTTTTGACTTTTTGACATCTTTTAAATAAACATCACACGCCTCACAATGTACAGTAGTACATGCTAATATACTTTACACGTGAAAGGGTTTGAAAACCACTTACAAATATGAGATCATGTCCTGCTGTGTGGTGTGGATGAGAACATTCCTGTTATGGCACAGGGATTTCAATTAAGTGAAATGGCGAATTGTGCTACATAAGTATTTATCTTTGGCAGAGTAATTACAATTAGAATAACAATCAATTAACTCTTTCAAAACATCAAAAAAAATAGAAATTTCAGGAAAATATACCCAAAGTATGGGAAAACTAGACAAGACAAGGCTAGACCAGACAGACACGATACGATACTAATTAGCATCTTAGCATCCACCAGAAGTGCAAATAGCATAAATATGCAAATATATGTCGAGCATGTAAGAGGATTAAAGTAAATAGCATAGACTTTCTTTGTCATATATACATTACAGCACAGTGAAATCCTTTTTATCAAATCCCACCTTGTTTCAAGCCCTGGAGGTTTAAGGGTCTTGCTCAAGGACCCAAGCGTGGTAGCTTGGCAATACTGAGGTGTGAAACCCCGACCTTCCGATCAGTAGCTCAGCACCTTAACCACTGAGATCCACCCCTCCTTAGGTAGATATAAAGGCTCTGGCAGTGAAAAATGTGCATGAGCTGTCGAGTGTGGAATGTGTGTAAATATGTGGTTCTTCTTCAAACTATTAGCACAAAGTTGTATTGGATGTTTCTGAATGTGGTAGCATGCAATTTTCCCTTCACTTGAACTCGGAGACACAAACCTGCTCCAGCATGACCAAGACCCTGTGAACAAGGGTTCTTAAAGATATACATTCCATTGGGATGGGTTTGATGGAAGATCTCCTGCTATAGAGCACGACCCTATTGAAGACCTTTGGGATAATGTCTACACTGCTGTCTGGCAGGCCTCTTCAGCTTCCCTATATCTTCATAAATATAGTGGAACATCTTTCCAATTTTACCATGAATTAGTGACTACACTTGGAATGGAACAATCAAAAAGGCTTTATATTATTATGGAACCTTCATACTAATATACACCTGTGATTAGCGTGTGTTTATATGAAGTTAAGATTGAGATTTGTCAAATATACTACATGACTGTCAATCATTTCAACTATTTCATCATACTTGACTGGTTGTCATGAGTTCACTTGTGAACTTGACATTTGTATCTGTTCTACATGTACCTAAACTTGAATTTTCTAATAAACATGCATATGGACAAATATTAAAGCTTTATGTAAATATATGTTTATTATTAGTGAAACCAAACTCAAAATAGAGAATATTCTTGTAAATGTTTAAAGGTAATGACAGTGTTTTAAATAACGTAAATCATCAGGATGAAAGCAATAATGTTTCCACACGGACGCTTTTAATTGCTGGATGAGTGCATCATGGTGTATATTGGCGCTTGATTTGAGACTTCTCGGTGGTGTTTATTCATTTTTATAGCTGAGCAAAAAGAAAGAATGTCGCAAATAAATCTGTGTTGCATTGAAGGTTGCCATTTAGCCTCTTTTAAATTTATTTAAATTTTTATGAATTTTTTTACTTACAAAGGTCAAACAGAAATGCACACTTCATTAATTATTCGTTCATAGTAATGCTTTTAAAATTACAGGTGAAGCACATTAAATTTGACAGCCCTACTAAGTCAGTATCAATCTTTCCCCTGCTTTTGTATTATGGGATGTATTGTGTCGAATTTGTTGTGTCGAAGTTCACGGAGTTGAAAAGGTTTAAACAAATTTTGCGGCATGAGTAGTAGAGAAGTTCATCCTTGGTGGCCTGAACATGGAGATACATGGAGATATTTTCCCCTGTCTGATGTTACTGCGTGCTATATCTTCAGCTTCATCCAAGCGTCTGCTGAAACACAACAAGTAAACTGTTCCTGCTCTGGCGTAACACAATCCTTGTCAGTTCATCTCTCACTTATCTCTTAAGTAATGGCCTGCTATTTCTGCTTCCACATTAAGAGGGGGTATGAATGAAAAACGCGGCCACTCTCCTCTATCTAAACTAGCCTCTTATCTAAACTATAGTGCTATGATTTAATTTTCGGAACGTTTGCTTGCATTCCACTCAGCAGGAACCGGACCATTGAGATAAACGATTTGATCTTTTTTTTTTTGTTCTTTTTTCCTTCTCCCTTTCTTTCCCTCCTTCCCTCGCTTCATTCTCCCCACCTTCTAAACATGAAACCGTACTTTGTAACCTCTCAGACCATTAGTGAAAATTTATCACCACTGAATCCTGCTGTAAGTCACTCAGCAAGCTGCGATCTGCCAAGTCCTAAATTTCCTGACATGTCAGGGCCTGAAAGAGTGCGGAGCGAAACTACAGGATGACTCCTTTTTTAGAAGGGAAAAAAACAACAACCTGTAAATGATAATGCGCTCTCGGAGATTAAAATCCTGGTTGATGCGTGTGTGTGTGTGTGTGTACAGTATATGTCAGTGTGCTGTGGACATTCCTCCTGAAGCATGTTAATCACTAATAAAGGCCGTCGTTCAGGAGACGCCTGCTGCTGAGTGCCGACTCGATGGTGTCCCAGCTGTGGTGCCAAGCTGGCATGCCAGGAAACAGGAAATGGATCACTGCTTTGTGTCACCCTAAAGAAACAGGCGATCGGTTCCCAGGGCCAAATTGCTCTGAAAGAATGACATCACCGTTGAAATGTGGTACACTTTTCTTTTCCTTGCTCACACTAATCAGCTTATTAAAAGGATTGCAGTATATAAGAGCAATGCGATAAAGGGGGTTGTGTGTGTGTGTGTGTGTGTGTGTGTGCGGTAGGTTTTGGTGTGTTAGATGATTATTAGTGTTAGTGTTAGGTGACTAGCGGTGCGTACTGGTGACCACATGCGTATCCACGTCTGCCATTTCATCACACACAAGTTTAGAATTAAAAAGCCAAGTTGAAATTCTGCATGAAACTCTGTAAATCTGCCATGGCATACGCAGATGGCGCAACCAGTCTTTTAAAGTGTTTTGAGCGGTGGACGTGTGGAAGAACATCCCTGTTTTTTCAGAACATCAGGAGGATTTTCGATGAGCTCAACCTCCGCGCAACTTACTCATCTTCAACAAAAATATGCAATTGCTATGTTCCATCTTTTTTCATTTATATCTTATATGAAAAAAGAGGATATTCTATATTTTATTATAATCATTTACAATAATTATTATTATTATTATTATTATAATTCCAAGTATAATAGCAACAAAAAAAACCCCCAAATAACCACAAAATCTCTATGCACTAAATAAAATGCAACATATGCAAACGTTAAAGCACGTAAAAGCAAATTTGTATATGACCGTATTTTATTGTGCAGGTTTTTGTTACAAATCAAAAAATCAGTATCTTTAAAATGATTGCTAAATGGTTACTTTTCTAGGGATACGGTGGTCTCGTGGTTAGCACGTTCGTCTCACAACTCCAGGGTTGGGGGTTCGATTCCCGCCGCGTGTGTGTGTGTGGAGTTTGCATGTTCTGCCCGGGGTTTTCTCTGGTTTACCCCGGGTAAAAAAAACATGCACTGTAGGTTGATTAGCACCTTGTAAACGTATCCCTAGTGTGTGATTGTGTGTGTGTGTGTGTGTGTGTGTGTGTGTGTTTGTGTGCCCTGTGATGGGTTGGCATTCCATCCAGGGTGTATCCTGCCTTGATACACTAAGACCCCTGAGATAGGCACAGGCTCCCCGTGACCCAAGGGAAGATAGTATAAAGTGGTAGAAAATAAAAGAATGTTTACTTTTCTAAATAATTGGTCGACTAATTAAAATGAACAGTGTACCTAATGCTAATACACATCCTTCATTTATGGAGATCGCGTGCGCATGTACATGTGTGTCAAATGGCTAATCGTATTTCTTCCTGTTTGACAGCTAGCAAAACATCAACTTCCTTGTTCCTGGTGGCAAAAAACTAAACTCAGTATGTGCCATGCTGAAAAGACTTGGTAATACATGTAACAAATGTAGAGTAAGGAAACTGAAAAAAATATTATTTACAGCTACTTCAGCTCCCTCCTGAAGCCCAGGAGGGAGCTGAAGTAGCTGTAAATAATAATTTTTTAAAGAGGGGGGGTGAAAAAAGGAAATGACACATGATATCGTCACGTCATGAGCTGTACTTTACACAAAATTGTGACCTGGAAGCAGCAGTGACTTGAGTGATGCAGCTTCCTGCTGATTAATACGATGTGGTTTTCTCTCTCAGAGAGGATCTCCGAGCAATCATCCATCATTGTTAGTGAGCGGTTGGAAGTAAGAGGTGGATTTGCAAAAGCTTTACATTTCAGATTGGCACCATGTGATTTTACACGTATCCTCACGACATATCGTACAAGATTCCTGACATTGCTCGCCGTAGGCCGCCTGTGCTAATTGACCTCAGTTCAGTGTTTCTTAACAAGACAGACTTGTGCAGTACACCGTGGAGGAAAAAAAGCAAACAATGGGATATTTCATGGAAATAAAACACAAGGGATGTCTTTTACACCAAACTTAATGTTGAAATCTAGCGTTTTTGGTGCATGGGAACGTTTTTGTTTCATTCTATTCCTTCTAGATCCGATTGTTGATTTGCTGATTTTTGCAACCGCTGTTCGTGTTCATGACATTGCGCATGACATTTAGCTCTTTCTTAGGAATGAACATCTGATTACATCACAAATGACACACAAGCGACCTCTGTATAGAGTTTGCAACCTTTTTTGGCAATGTGAGCTGCTGCTGAAAGATTTTAAAACCTTTAAATACCCCTAAACCAAATATACGAGGTGGTATTAAAATGTTTCGAGACTTGCTCTGTTTCCAAGAAAGTACTTTATTTATCTACGTTTCCACACTATTTTCGAAACGTGTTCAAGCTCCTTCTGCAATTTGCACCGGGTCTCCGCAAATGGTGTCATGCTGGATGTTCATCTTCAGGAAGAGGGCGAAGTCTGCAGGAGCCAAATCTGGAGAGTAGGGTGGGTGTGGAAGTGAGATCATGTGGATTGTTTTCAGATGATTCGGATCTCTCATCGTCATCCAGTAATGGCTTTTAAAGCCACTCAAAACACCTCGAATGACTCGTTGCAGCATCTCAGTATGTCAAACGTACATCATGTCAAATGTATCTGTAGCGGATTTGCCCAGTTTCACACACAATTTCAGGTTTGCTTTTTCTCCTGATTTGCTATCACAGGCGTGATAAAATATGTCGTGGCCGGTTATAGCATTAGTCTCAAAACTTTTTTTGATACCACGTCATGCAGCACTAAAGGTTTACCCAGGGAAATATTTCCAGTCCACTCTTGTTCTCCCTACATGGTCATTTCTGGGGTTGTCAGTCAAATACTTTTACAAGAACAATATCACACAAGATCATACGAGTGATGCTGTTCAGGCACTGGAAATGAGACCACTTCCGATGGTCTGCAAAATCTTTTCACTAATCATGAATAGACAATCATAGTATAAAATTATAACAATAGTCTAATAGATAAACTATTTATTTTACTATATTAATTTTTGTTTCTTTGGCTTATTCTTTTCAATTTTATCATATTTACTGACTTAATGCACGATGTCTGAGCAGCCAATCAGGTTTTTATTTCACCTGAGTGAAATTAAAGTTTTATTCTGCATTTAAATGTTTGTCTTCAATAAAATCTTTTTTTGGCAAGTAACTGTCACATACAATAGAGCACATGAAATCATTTCATAGACACTTCATTATTAAAAATGTATATACATATTATATATACATTTGTACAAAATATATTTTTGATTTTTGTAAATAAAAGTTTTCGTTAAAGTGGTAAATTCCCAAATAATGATTTTTCTTTCTTTTTTCTTTGTTTTGCGTAGTGTTTTTAGTGATGGAGCTTATATCAAATCAATTTTACAGAGATTCTAAGCCATTCTAAAGTTTATGAATTTATATGAATTCAGGTTATTTATAGACTTCAGATTCAAATTCTTTATAAGTTAAAATCATAGATAGACATTTGGCCATGAGTTTGTAATTTTAGGTGTAAACAGTAGCATGATGATACGTATGATAGCAGTGACATACATTGATTAAATTATAAAATGACATTTTTCTACTGAGTTTGTGATGAATGAAATTGTGATTTAAATGTGATTTAAATCAAGGCTTAAATCCTATAAGTCATAGGGAATGATTAAATGATCGGGCAACGATAAATCTTGTAATTAATAGAGAATTAGGATTGTTACACTTTAAAGCAATTTAGTTGTGAAGTCATTCGTTTAGTTAAGGACTGAAGAAGTGTAAGTGAACAAGACTCGCCAATCAAGCTCGAAAAGAACAGCACCTTATAAAAGGAAAAGATTTCACACAATCTGTAACTCCAATATTTCCTGCATGTCAGTGGTAGCCAGTAAAAAAGATGGAAAATGTATTACACTCAATGCTCAGGAGGTGCTCTTTCATTGTTTAATGTTCATCATTTTCAGATCTTGGTGAGCTCTGGCTTGTACATATTCGGGTAAGAAGGGGTTTAAATGGAAATCAGCTGTGCAGTGTGGAAAACCAGTGAACCTTTTAGTGCAGCTTGGCCACAAAAGAATCCACACAACGATGGATGAATGTCAAACAATGTTAGTTTGACTTATACTAGATATGTAGTCTTATCTCATGGTTTTCTGGGTACTTTTAGGCATATTAATAAAAAAAAAGGTGAGAAGTTTGAATACAAACAAGTGGAAATTATTCACACGCACCATAGTTTTGTGGTTATGTAAATTTGGTTGTAAATTTAGGATTTGTCAATTAAGCGTCAAGTGCAGTTCTGGTATACAGAAATAACACTTCAAATAACACAAAAAATATTCTTTGACTTTGTGTCATTCACCAGGAAAGACCTGGCCAATCCCGGCCCTCTCACACAGTCCATCATTTTCACGTCTGTTGTCCATCAGAGTGTTGTTCAACCCGAAATCGCTGGCACGAATTTCATCTGACAAAATGTCTCGTTTCGTCAATCGATTTGTCCTTGTCAGCGTAATTAGTTACATCTTGTAGCGCTTCAGATTCATGGTTCAAGTATACAGTGTTTGACAACTCTTACTGGAAGTGTAGCCATTATTTTGAGTTGTGTAGCCGTAGGAGTTTGTGTAAAGTCCAGCATTGAGCATGACCTCATTCCACATCCTGGGATGAAGGGTGGCTTCCATGTGTTTGCTGTGCGAACATAAATCACCTGCGAGGTTGCCTCTCTGGAGCGTCTTCTCGGGGGTCCGCGTCGATTCGAAGCGAGGATAAACACCGTGTTTTATCTCCCTTCACGCGTTTTGCGCTTTAACCTTTTTTCCGGTTCTGCTCGCTTACCAATTCGCAATTAGACAAGGATATAAACAATCCAACTCCACCGTACAGAAGGAAATTGCTCCATGTGCGAGATCCTTTTGTGTCTGCGTAAACATCGGGTAAACACTGAAAGTGAAGCCGCCATGCGGCTGTATACAATACAATTCGTGAGGGACGAGCATCTCGTTTATTGTTTATCGTTATTGATATTTATTTGCCGTTGATTAAATATAAACCGCATTTTCTCTTTTGAGAACGGGTTCTTCACCATAGAAAGCTTCGGCTGAGGAGAAGGTGCACCGCATTCCCTCGCATGGTCCATGTTGGGAAATGCAAGTTTGAAAAGGTGCTCTGAAATGGTTTGCATTGTTGTGGCTTGAACGAGTCGAGGCTGACACTAATTAAAGCCATAAGCCGGCTGTGTTTCATCCCGGAGTGATGCTTTCGTGATGTTCCAGCAAAGTTTACAGCTTGACAGCTGGAACCTATTTTTTTTTTCATGGGGTTTCCATGAAAAAAATTGTCCGAGACAGACAGCAAGAGAAAAAAAGAGTGGAAGAGATGAAGAGAGAGAGAGAGAGAGAGAGAGAGAGAGAGAGAGAGAGAGAGAGAGAGAGAAAGGGGGAGGATGAGAAGAGTCAGAGCACTTATCCAAATCGTTATCCAAGCATTATACAAATCCTCCCTGACACGTTACGGCTCAGGTTTTCCTTTTTGTGATGAATGGAGTTATAAGGAGTAAACATACACTTGCAGACTAAATGGAGAGGAAGCTTTTGTTCCACACGCCGGTGGTTACTGCTGCGTCTGGACTGAAATTCAGGCTCGAGGCTGCGTGTAAAGGAACAGAGTGAAGAATTTTACATTTTTATCGGCCACCTGTTTGTCACACTCTCTCCAAGTATAGAATCAAAGCGTGGTGTTGCAGGGAACCAGATAATCTCAATATGCGTTGTAATATATCAGAGTTACTGTTGCACCCCTGAGAAAGTTCTTACTTATCTAATCACAGCATCTACTGAAGTCTTTTGTTCCACTGATTCTACAGCACATTGATCTTGTTTATTTCAATGTAGGTCTGTAAGGATTCCTCGAGTAATTTAATTCCGAAAAATTCCTGTATATATATTCCTATGTGCAATTTCAGCAAAGAAATGCAGATTTTTCTACAAAGAAAAACAAATGACTCGGTCATTTTAAGAAACCTTGTTTTATTTTCTCTCTCTTATTTTGTGTTGCTCTTTAATACAGAAAATGTATCTCTTATCCAATTAATCGATGGAATACTCGTTACAATACTTGAATACTAAAATAATCGATAACAACGGCTCTACTTGAATTTACATTGCGCATTTCGCAACGTGTAACCTTCATGAACAATTTGGTTCCTGCTCTCACTTACTTTATAGTAGTTATAAAAAATAATTTCCTCACCAGACTCCCATTTTTGTTTCATTTTGTTGCACAAATATATATATATATATATATATATATATATATATATATATATATATATAATATATATATATATATATATATATATATGTATGTGTGTATGTGTGTGTGTGTGTGTGTGTGTGTGTGTGTGTGTGTGTGTGTATACACAAATATTTTTCCCAGTCGGTGTGTGTGCTTGTGTGTGAGCTTGATGAATATCATAGCAAACGGGGAGGTCTCAGGCTCTCAATCCATGCCATGGGCCCTGTAAAGAATGAGTGTGGGCCTCGTTTATTATGGGAAACAAGGCCTTCCTAGCCATAACTCTTCCCTATTGGTCCAAAGCCCTGGCTCCCCTTTTATAGCCCTCAGCACTATTGTCTGAAAGGTCAGAGAAACCTGTTACCATGAGTAAAAAGCCCTAAATCCCTTTTTTATAGGTCCTTGCACATTGCTGTAGTTTGATGGACCTGTTGCCCATGGCAACTCCATCCCATTGATCACTGTATTGGAAAGATGCATTGCTTGGCGATTCAAAGTTTGGATTGTTTGAGTATGTGTGTGTGTGTGTGTGTGTGTGTGTGTGCTTTGGAGGGAGGTTGTTAATGAGCATGATCTGTGTTTTTACTACAGTAAATCAGCCATCTGCATTCCATGCGGCGATTCCCACGTCACGAACGACATCGCTGACAGATTTCTTCTTGACTGTAATAATATCAGGTCATAAGGCATGTTTGTGTTTTTTAGGTGAGGGATATACATATTCTTATATGTACATATATTAGCTTGTGGAAAATGGGGGAAAAAATCAACTCAGACCGTGCAGTGCTTGTCCTGACAAGTCTCGAAACTACTGATACAATTTTTGGAATTCAGTGGCTGGACACTTATCTCGTGCTGTTGAGAGTCTTTATGGCTTCCCTCCAACTCTCATACTCTCTCCCAAGGCCATCAATCCATCGAGAATAACAAAGCTCTGTGCCTCACACCGCACTTTTACTTCAGGAAGAAATCTAAAAGAAATATCCAGCTTAAATCATTCTATAATTATATCATATAGTTGGTGACAAGAAAACATTTTAAAACTTAGGCAACCTTCCATGGTGTTATGGAAAACTATATAGGTACTACATGTGTGTGGTTTATTGCTTGTTGGATAAAACATATTTCATCAGCGATAAGGTGGTGAAAGAACTCTAGCATAATGGATTGTAAAAAGTGATTAAATCATTGGCTTAGTAGATGGAAAAATGTCATATAACACACACACACACACACACACACACGTTTCCACCCAAACTCATTTGATGTTATCAGCTTCTTCTGAAATTCCCTTTGCTCTTCTGATGTCATGCTGGAGATTTAGCATACACGTTGTTTATTGGGCTAAATATAGCCTTTTGTGATGCATGATGCGATTTTCAACAAAGTATTAAATGTATATGCTAATTTGGGTAACAAGCAACAAGTGTGAGTTGTTTTGTTCCACTTTTAGATTTTTACATATTAAAATTTGGTCACAATTGGCTGGGAACACGAGTTTTCCCAGTCTTCTCCCACCATGATCAACACTGATGGCAAGTTACAGCCTATGCCAGGGGTGTACAAACCTGTGTATTTTAAAATTAGCTCACAACACCAAATGTCGAAATGATACCAACAATAAATATGCTATATATTTGAAACCAGCTCAATTTATGAGAAAGTGCTTTAATTACATCTACATACTATCACCTTCAAAACAGTCCGCTTGCTCAGCAATACAATGTTCCTAGTGTTTGTGCATCTTCTGTGATAGTTTGAATCTTCATATTTTGGAAAAGGTAGAAGTCCACAAGAGCCAAACTTGGCGAGTGGTGTGGGAATTATTATTATTTTTGTTTTTTTCTGTTTTTACTAGAGCTGAGTTAACTCAATTACAATTAATTACGCGTTTTCAATGAACTATAAATGAATATTTTCCAGAATTCTAATACTTAACTGTAACAGAATTATATTTAATTCTAATTCTAAATTTAATTAATTCTAATTATATTTATAATTATATAAATTTCACTCAAAATCTCTTCCTTTGTTAAAATTATTGCATATTTAATATTTATTTCATTCTGGAAATTATTCTTTTAATATTTTTAAGTTCTGGTTTCGGTGCTTTCCATATCAACTGGTGATACATTTAGGTTATATATGGTAAAATACGGTAATATAGTGAGTAGCTCCTACATGTTGTGAATTCTGGGAAATTTAGGAAGAGTGAGTTTATGCACGTTGCTCTGTGTTTCTTCTTTTGTATTTCATCCTAACATTATAATCGGGAAGCACCGCCAATTTAACGGCACCGAATTTATTAACGTGCAATTAATGCAGCGCGCATTATCTGCACATTATCTGCGCATTAACCGCTACAATTAATGCAGCGCATATCTGCATCTGAAAATGACGAGTTAAAATAACCTGTATATGCTTCTTACATTAAAAGGGGCTATTTCTTTAAATTATCTAACTTCAAGTTCCTACACAGATTTCAGTTCTGGTATCCAGGCTACTTCCAGAGAGACAGGTGTCTGTCTGTGTGCACCATGCAGCTCTGCCATTCATAATGGCCATGTTGATGTTGTGAGTAATGTCCTGCAGCAGAGTGGAGCTGGAGGAAATGACAGGGCAGGCAGCTGTGAGGGCTGAACCATGAAGACATACTCCTGTCTCGCAGATATACTGTAGAACCCGACCCAGTGACCTTCACTTCCCAAGCCACCCGAGCCTTCCCAGGCCTGGGTGGGCATCGTACCAGCCCTGGCTATATATAAAGTCCTACTGTAAAAACAAATCCTTAATGGATTCATTGTCTTTTTTCAGCTATATGATTATGATCTTCCCCAAGATTTAGGTATCTCTTCCACTGAATGACTGAAAAGATGTAGGTTTAATCAGTTTCCGATCACTCTCGCCAGCTGACCACATTTTCCAGCATCGGCGCCACACGCAGGCCATTGTTACCCTTGCAGCGGAAGCAGGGCTGATTCACACTGTTATCATTACACTCCGAATGCTACTTCCTCTCAGACAAAGGGTGGTGGAGGTTTCTAAATCAGGAAAGAGTCAACACGCTGTGCATTCTCATGACTCCAAGCCCAGATAGAAAAGGTGTCTCTTCTGAGCATCCTGGCCTGGGTGGGGAAGGATGGCCTGGCTACGTCAAAACTTCAGAAACTGAGCCATGGCCTCGTCTTTCTGGGAATGTGGAGGGGTCCCAGGTTCCCGGGGATGGCACTTAGTAATTGTACCCATGTCATCTTGGTGCTGCCATGGGGAAACATTGAAACAATATGATGACATATAAGGGAGAGGGAAAGTTTGCATCTTATCATTTGGTTCATTATTGCTGTTTGTTTTATTGCACCCCCCCCCCCCCCCCCCCCCCCCCCCCCCCCCCCCCCCCAATCTGGACAGTTCATATAAACTTGCTAGATCTCCCACAGCGACCAACCTGGAAACATAGAGGATAACATGCTTTTTCAAAGTAGTCTCCCAATAATAGTTATTCAGTTGTCCCACCTTTTCAATTAAACTGTTAATATTGAGGGAAAGGTGTAATGGATTCCCATCATACAGTATGCAGTACGGCGGACCAGCAAAGGAGGCAAAAGTCCACACATCCTTTACTTAAGAAGAAGGAGAAGTACAGATCCTGATGTTGTAAAAGACTCGGGTAAAAGCTGACTACAAATTAAAGTAAAGACATGCCCTTTAGTAAGAAGTAGGCATTACTAAGGACTGTTTTAGAGTCATGCTGATAACTGCACTCAACATCATCGAAAATATTAATACTAAACCAATTTCACATGTTGTTCCCTGATGAATGTATCCAGGCTGAACATCTACCATATAGAACACGAGCAGAGAAAAGATGATGATGATGATGATGATGATGACCAGGTGATTGGGAATGTCCCTGTTTTCACTCACTGACTCCCTCTGGCTCATCCATGTTATTCAGACTTTATGATGCCTTCTTCTGCACCCCTTGTTAGTTTCATAAGCTACAGCAGCAAAAGTCTGTGGTGTGTGTGATAGGCAGGAACGTATACACTAGCATTAGATTGAATAAACCACACAGTGACAGGAAACAGTTTGATGGGCTGAAAACGGTGTTGTGAGAAGAAAAAATGTCGATTAACCAACAGATTAAAACCTAAGTAAGATCCTGGTATGAACATGTAAGTAAAAAGTATAGATATTTGTGTAAAAATATAATGCATGAAAGTAAAACATTTTCTCAAAAGAAATGGTGAAATAAAAAACTGACACACGAAAAATCTCCTTAAGTACGGCCATGAAGTATTTCTACTCTGTTACTTCTCATCTCTGTGGAACACAAATGCTATGTCTGTCGAAATAAATAGACTAGGAAACCCATCAGTATGATTAAGGTCTTATAATCCAAATCTAAAATTTCCCTCTCTGTCTGATTTCAGTTTAGGAAAATGTCTTGTGGGAGTTACGAGCTTCAGAAACAAGGAGTTCCAGCTTTGAGAAAGCAATAAACTAAAGCAAGCAGCTTCCACGCAGACTGTCTAAACATTAAAATGAACTCTAAACGTTAAAGTCTACATTGTTTTTGCAAAAGCCTCTGTTGAAATTAAAGTCACAATTCAAATGTACAGAACAAAACTATTCGACTCGGAATTTAGCATCCTATGAAGGCAACACCTGAGTTTCACACTATGCAGTTTCCCAAGATCTGCTCCGTCCCAGATATACGGCCTTTAATATACATTACTTCGGTCACATTAGCCCAGTATACTTTTCAGTAAAGACGATTTCATGATTGCAATATTTTAACACACACAATATGAAGAAATGTTTTCAGACCCTTGAAATTTCTTTCTGAATATCCCATTCCGCGTGTGCTGTTATAACAACCTCTGCTCTTCTAGGAAAATGTTCAACTAGGTACTGATATAGGTGAGGTGAAGAGGTCTGTTCACGAGGGTTGGAGCTCTATAACAGGAGATCTTCCACTCCAACCTGCATTGATATGCTGGAACAGGTTTGGGTCTCCTGGTTCAAGTAAAGAGAAAATGCATTCTATACAATCCTAATTACTGGAAACAGGAAAGGGCTCAGAGCCAATCCTTGGTGCAATCCCACCTCCACCTTGCCTTTAACCAGTGTGTGTGTGTGTGTCATATATATATGTATATATATATATATATATATATATATATATATATATATATATATATATATATATATATATATATATATATATAAAGTAAAAGGGGGGGACGGTGGCTTTGTGCTTAGCACCAGGATCGGGGTTCGATTCCCAACTCGGCCATATGTGTATGGAGTTTGCATGTTCTCCCCGTGCCTCAGGGGGTTTTTTCTCCGGGTTCTCCGGTTTCCTCCCGGTACAAAAACATGCACGGTAGGTTGATTGGCACCTTGGAAAAATTGTCCCTAGTGTATGAATGTGTGTGTGTGAATGTGTGTGCCCTGCGATGGGTTGGCATTCCATCTAGGGTGTCTCCTGCCTTAATGCCCATAGACGCCTGAGATAGGCGTAGGCTCCCCGTGACCCGAGGGAAGATCGGATATATCGGTAGATAAGATAGATGATATATATATATATATATATATATATATATATATATATATATATATATATATATATATATATATATATTAAATTTTTTAATTGCAATTAATCACATGATTGGCATGAGTTTAACTCGTGATACATCACACATTAATCACATGTTTTCTATGTACCATAAATGAACCCTTTTCATGATTCTAATACTCTAACTAACTGTAACAGATATTATAATTATATAAACTCTAATTATATGGGACGGTTGCATTCCATATAAACTGGTGATATGTTTAGGTAACAGACAGTAATATATGGTAATATAGTGAGTAACTCAGGATAATTCAAGAAAATTTAGGAAGCTCTAACATTATAAGCAGTAAGCACGGCTGAGGAAAGGTCAATGCTGAAATTATTCAGGAAGTACACAACGGACTGTTTTTACTTTATATGTATATATATATATATATATATATATATATATATATATATATATATATATATATATATATATATATATATAAGTATACATGTTATTTTTTTTCCTTTACCAGTTCGTCCGTTTTCCTTTTGCGTCTGAGAAGACCAAAAGTGTGTGTGTATGTGTGTACATGTACATACTTTTCTGGCTACATAACTCATAACTTTAAGGGTTGCAATCAGAAAACTGGATGAAAGTGTGAGATTTCTAGCTTTATAAAAATGAAGCCAAAGACGACCAAAGAAGTAGGCAAATGTCCAGGCGTCTATTAAATGACCGTGAATTAAACAAGACAAAATTGGTAAACGAAGCAGACTGAAGTCAAAATAAAGGTTTGGACTTGTCAGTGAGAACAATGGGAGTCTGAAGAGAGAGTAGTGTGATTGCAAACAGGTGAGTGTGGTTAGCAATCAGCAGAAGGTAAGTGGATATAAGCGCTTAAATGGAGGTCAATAGTGATGACAAAACATGCTTTTCAAACAGAAAGGCATTCAAGAGATTTGTTGGAAACATCAAATGTCGAGCAAACGTGATATTTAATATAAATGAGATTTGATTTGCTGTTTTCAAGTATGTAGTGAAAGTGATCATTCTTGATGCCAGTGTTTAGTGATTTTGCTAGGCAGCTTATTCAGCAAGATTTAGTTTGGATAGAATAGCCTTTATTTGTCACATATTACAAATATGAAATTGTTTCTTCAAATATCCCAGCTTGTTTGGAAGCTGTTGTCAGAGTGCAGGGTCAGAACAGAGGGTTAAGGGCCTTGCTCAAGGACCCAGAAGTGACAGCTTGCTAATATCAGCGCTCAGTCATTGGACTTCTGATCAGCAACCCAGTACCCTCATCAATGAGCTACCCCTCGGCTAATTTAAGTTCAGCTACAACTATCTGGTCATTTATTTAATGTCTGAAAAGATTTCACAGTTTATTTTTTTAATGCCTAATATTGCACAGTGGGACACAATTCTTAATTTGTGCTCATGTCTTTCCATGTCTGTGTGGGTTTCTTCCCACCTTCTTTGGTTTACTTAAGCCTCCCAAAAGCATAGCGGTAGGTGGCCGGACTTGTCAGACTAAATTGCCTCTATGAGTGACTATCCATTCTAGCATGCTCTTATAGCCTTACAGTAAAAACTCCAAGCTATAACGAATGAATAAATTAGCTGTAGCACATTTCCTCCTGATTATCTGATTGGATGAGAAGTGAATTGCTCAGCATTAGGAAGTTTTTCGTGCCATTTGTGGCTTTCATATGACATTTTCGAAAATACTGCTGCTGACCTCGAAGACACCATGAACCAAACGATTGTCCTGCACTTGCAGGAAGTCAAAACAGTGTTTGCCGGTGTTTGAAGTGGAACTGGTATGGATGGCAGAATCTTGGGTATGGTTCCTGAGTGTGTATATTTAGATTGGCCTGGACAAACCCTACCAACACAACCAGCATGGGTAGGCTGCTCGAGCCAACTCGACCTCACATCAAAACAGTGAGACTTGCCGAGGCCTGCACTTTTTAACGCTCGTTTAGTGAACTGCAGAGTGGAAACATCGAGGGACTCAAATCAGCCTCCAAAACAGTTGTTAACACTTTCTCTCAGAATTACTTGGTTTAAGGAAGAACAATCAATATGTTACAATGAAGCGTTGACAAATTTGGGTTTTATCACCTCAATTCTTTATACAGAAACACTGCTGACAAATTCCTTATCATTCCTTAACACGCTTGCTTCTGTCACATGTCTTACCTACGTCCCCTACCTTCTTAAAGGCTCTGCTACATTACCGCTAAATTGAAACTAGTTAGAAGAGTCTATGGCTTCAAAGAAAAAGAAAGCTGCATTTAACAGACAATACCAGGATTCACACTTGGAGTATGGATTTATTGTGACAGTTTCCCACACACCAAACCCTTCTCCGCAGGATCTCTAATGACGCAGTGAAGCTTTCAAAACTGCTTCTCCGCTTTGACACCAAGCATTCTGTATTAAAATACCAGTTTTTATGTTTTTTCTTGTATTTATCTGCCACACCTTAAAATCCGAAGCAAAGAATACTGGAAAATAATCAACTTCAGGGTTCCCACAGAAGTGATGGGTCATTTATGAATGATTCATTCATTGTGAATAAGTGTTTAATGTGACTCAGAAGACAACTTTATTTTTTAATGGACACATGAGAAAAGTAATGTGAAATCTCTGTATGTTATGTACATGAAATGGAATTGAGTACTCCACTCTTCTAGTCCGAGTGGCTGGTTCTTTTGATCACATGACCTCCATCTATGCAGTCACACGTATGCAGTACATTTGACAGGAAGCAGAATTGAGTTTATTTTTCATTTCTGGAGTCTGGAGTCGTGTAATTATCTATCTATATATATATATATATATATATATATATATATATATATATATATATATATATATAATATATAGATATATATATATATATATAGTATATATATATGCATATGAATAGCCCCTTTTCTCTAAGACCCTAAATAAACGTTTAACCTAAAGTCACCTAATTAATAATCAGAGTCTACCTGTGTGTCCTTAAATCCCAATATAATTAAGCTGTTTTGTGAAGACCTCATAGGTTTTTTAAAGAACATTAGTGATCAAACTGCATCATGAAAACTACAGAATACACCAGACAGGTCAGGAATAAAACTGTGCAGGAATTCCAAGCTTTGAACATCTCACAGAGCACTGTTCAATCCATCATGTGAAAATGAAAAAAAGTACTGTAACTCTGGAGAATCTGCAAAGGTCCACAGCCCAGGTGAGAGAGTCTGTCCACAGGACAACTATTAGTTGTGCATGCCACCAATCTGTCTATTATGGAAGAGAGATAAGAAGAAAGCCATTTTTGGAGTTTGCCAAGTCATGTAGGGGACACAGCAAACATGTGGAATGCAATGGTCAGATGAGACCAAAATGAACATTTTTGGCCTATACAGACGTGGACAAAATTGTTGGTACCCTTTGGTCAATGAAAGAAAAAGTCACAATGGTCACAGAAATAACTTTAATCTGACAAAAGTAATAATAAATAAAAATTCTATAAATGTTAACCAATGAAAGTCAGACATTGTTTTTCAACCATGCTTCAACAGAATTATGTAAAAAAATAAACTCATGAAACAGGCATGGACAAAAATGATGGTACCCCTAACTTAATATTTTGTTGCGCAACCTTTTGAGGCAATCACTGCAATCAAACGCTTCCTGTAACTGTCAATGAGACATCTGCACCTCTCAGCAGGTATTTTGGCCCACTCCTCATGAGCAAACTGCTCCAGTTGTGTCCGGTTTGAAGGGTGCCTTTTCCAGACTGCATGTTTCAGCTCCTTCCAAAGATGCTCAATAGGATTGAGGTCAGGGCTCATAGACGGCCACTTTAGAATAGTCCAATTTTTTCCTCTTAGCCATTCTTGGGTGTTTTTAGCTGTGTGTTTTGGGTCATTGTCCTGTTGCAAGACCCATGACCTGCGACTGAGACCAAGCTTTCTGACACTGGCTAGTACATTTCTCTCTAGAATTCCTTGATAGTCTTGAGATTTCATTGTACCCTGCACAGATTCAAGACACCCTGTGCCAGACGCAGCAAAGCAGCCCCAGAACATAACAGAGCCTCCTCCATGTTTCACAGTAGGGACAGTGTTCTTTTCTTGATATGCTTCATTTTTTCGTCTGTGAACATACAGCTGATGTGCCTTGGCAAAAACTTCGATTTTTTGTCTCATCTGTCCACAGGACATTCTCCCAGAAGCTTTGTGGCTTGTCAACATGTAGTTTGGCATATTCCAGTCTTGCTTTTTTTATGATTCGTTTTCAACAATGGTGTCCTCCTTGGTCGTCTCCCATGTAGTCCACTTTGGCTCAAACAACGACGGATGGTGCGATCTGACACTGATGTTCCTTGAGCATGAAGTTCACCTTGAATCTCTTTAGAAGTCTTTCTATACTCTTTTGTTACCATTCGGATTATCCGTCTCTTAGATTTGTCATCAATTTTCCTCCTGCGGCCACGTCCAGGGAGGTTGGCTACAGTCCCATGGATCTTAAACTTCTGAATAATATGTGCAACTGTACTCACAGGAACATCTAGTTGCTTGGAGATGGTCTTATAGCCTTTACCTTTAACATGCTTGTCTATAATTTTCTTTCTGATCTCTTGAGACAGCTCTTTCCTTTGCTTCCTCTGGTCCATGTCGAGTGTGGTACACACCATATCACCAAACAACACAGTGATTACCTGGAGCCATATATATAGGCCCAATGGCTGATTACAAGGTTGTAGACACCTGTGATGCTAATTAGTGGACACACCTTCAATTAACATGTCCCTTTGGTCACATTATTTTCTGTGTTTTCTAGGGGTGCCATCATTTTTGTCCATGCCTGTTTCATGAGTTTATTTTTTTACATAATTCTGTTGAAGCATGGTTGAAAAACAATGTCTGACTTTCATTGGTTAACATTTATAGAATTTTTATTTATTATTACTTTTGTCAGATTAAAGTTATTTCTGTGACCATTGTGACTTTTTCTTTCATTGACCAAAGGGTACCAACAATTTTGTCCACGTCTGTATGTAAAATGCTACCGCACATCAGCCTGAACACACCATCCCCCACAGTGAAACATGGTGGTGGCAGCATCATGCTGTGCAGATGTTTTTTTTCAGCAGGGACAGGGAAGCTGGTCAGAGTTGATGGAAGATGGATGGAGCTAAAAACAATTCAATCTTGAAAGACAGAGGCTGCAAAGATGTGGAAATATCCAAGGGGCATGAAGTTTTCAATGCAAAATATATAGGTATATATGTGTATATATAGTTATTACTGCTGTAGTTCATGAATGTAGATGTGTTGGGGAATGAAAATTAACTAAATGATTTTAAAACAAAATGTTTATTTGATGGAGAAGAATCAAAGAAGCAAGCAAGTAGAACGATGCAATCGTCCCATTACTTGTCAACACAAACACCATTTTTGATTATTTCCTTCTAAAGTGATGACACAGTGCTTTATTTTGACTGAATAGGTCAGCAGGTCTGGCCATGTGGTCATGAGTTACAAAGTCCTCAGGCCATGTTTTCCAGCATATATGCAGTGACAGTCAGGAAGGCTACATGTAGACCCACAGCCTTGTTACCCAAAACCGGCAAAGCTGTGTAAACACTACAAAAATGAAAAGTTGCACGATGCCCGTTTGGAACTTATTAACCTCCCTGAATAACCTCTGTTTAGATTATTACAGCCAAACCCAAAAATTTGGCTCTGGCATGGTCCTGGATTCAAGGCCAGTTAACCTCTGGAGTCAACAACCCAATCATCAGGCTTTGGACAGTAGTGCAGTTTCTTATGGAAAATTTGTGTACATGTCTTATTCATCCGGAGATGGATAAAAATAGCCATAGTGACATAAAAAAAAGAAAAATACTCAAAGGATTTTGGATTTTAATTTTGTTCAATTCGAATATTGCAATTCGAATAATAATAATAATACATAAATAAACAATCCCTTTAAAAAGTTGTGTAGTGTAGTGTAAATCACGCTCAATTTGATTTGGATTGCTTTTGCTTCTTTAGATTTAAATCTACCATATTAGAAGATTTGTAATTACAATGTGCTATATTTGTTCAAATTAATAGCAGTAAAAACACCAGGTAATAAAATAAACCCTGTTTGATAAAGATTCTACCAGAAATTGTTGGGAATGTTTTGCTTTCAGTATTCTCTTTTGTTTTTCTTTATCGACTCACGTCAAGTGCAAATAGTAGGTCAAATACATGATACCATAATCTCGAGTGCATTAGATTGTTTGTTTGTTTTTATAGTCCTATAAATGAGACATCAATGCCACAAAGCTGACTTTAATCCATACAGACTTTATTGTCTTCATCTTTCATACTTCAAGACGAGAAAATGACATTATTATCGTAACACTGCTATCACTAACACTACTGTGGTAAACTGTTTGTGAGCTTAGATTGATACACATAAGGACTGTGATTAAGCTCTTGGTTACTGATCTGAAGGTCGGGAGTTTCAAGCCCTGGTATTGCTAAATTGACACTCTTGGGGTCACTGTGAAGGCTCTGTGTTCCAGGAGTGCTGTATCATGGCAGACCATGCACTTTGTCCCAGATCCGTAACATCCCTGAGATATGCGGAGGAAGAATTTCTCTTTGCTGTAATATTACCTGTGATTACTATAAAGCCACTTTTACAAATAAGAAGTATGTGCAATCATATTAATGACTGCAATTGTGTATTATGTAATAAAATGTAAGTACATATTTTGTGGTCCAGGATGTGTTTTAAAATACCATGCATGTGGTATGCGGGCACTTATTTAGTATGAAAAAGACACGCATGCAATCAGCACATGTCTGGATCCGTCAACCTGAAAACTTTTGGGTATATGCATGTATGTCATGATGTACTGAGCTCCTTCTGATTTAGACTCCATGATATTTAAAACGAGAGCAGAGAGGGAGGGTGGGTGGGGGGGGGGGGGGTGCACAGACATTTTTAATTAAATTACTCAAGTCTAGTGGTCTGGCTAAGTTTCTCTCGTTTTTGACCAAGTTTCACATTTCCTGATCTCTCTCCAATATTTTTTTGTGTTGCAATTTCAGTTTGTTTTGTGATTTTGATACGTCTTATTCCAAATTGGCGAATAAGTGTATATCATAAAAAAAAATCTATCAGAAGCCAAAACATAATTTGTCACAGGTCAGATTTATTTTCTGCAGCAGTAAAATAATTCGTTGTTGCATTTAAATTTCCACGGTGGTGTCTAGAGTCTGAGGATTACGGTGTTATTGGCGGAGAGCAGGTCAAAAGGTTTAACATTTAGAGTTAAATCTTGGTCAGACGGCTGCTGAAGGATCTGTAGCCATTACTGAGAGCACAGAGCATGATGCCGGAATATATCATGGATGAAGGTGGGAGCTTAGTGGAAAAGGCATTTCCACTAGGATCCGAAAGTCTTTAGTTTAAATCCCAGCTAGACCCAGCTGCCACTCCTGGACCCCTGAGCAACCTTATAGGTGCTCAATTATATGAATGTGATAAATGGAAGTCACGTCGGATAAGGGCGTCTCCCAAATGGGTGAGATGCCAGTGGCATTACATGCTCACTTTCACACAGAGGGGGCGATTTAGGGTCAAGAGTAGACCTGCTGGCATCTTAGAAGCAAAAAAACTCTGAGGGAACACATTGGTCGAGCATATAAAGCCCCACTCGACTGAGCTCGGTTTCACATCAGGGAGTCTGGCAGCAGCGCTAATACTCAACATGGCTCTTGGCAATGCAGCATCGGCTACTCAATGGGAAAGTAGCAACCAGTGGAGGCAATCTTTCAAGACCATGTTATACAGGTTCCCAAGATCTGGTCTGTCCCAAATGTATGATTGTGTTGCCCATTAAAGTGTAATATATAAGTCCTGTTTGGTTTGTATACTTTTCATTGAATCCCTTATTGCAGGGTCATTACAAGATTGGCAAAGGATGTGTTCTTTTTTGAACAACCAATTCCACATGCTGTTACAGTACAACAACCCCACTTTTCTGAAAAGATGTTCCACTTGAAGATTTGTGTGAGGTCTTCCAAAGTCAGTTACTGATGTAGCTGAAGAGCCCTTGGGTGCCGTCAGTGTTTAGAGCTGGAGCTGGCTTTGTGCAAAGGGGCATTGGCATGCTGGAATTGGTTTAAGTCTGCAAGAAATGGTGGAAATTTTAATTTGATTTTGTTCATATAGTGTATTTCTAGAGCAGGGGTGTCAAACTCAAATACACAGTGGGCCAAAATGTAAAACTTGAACAAAGTCGCGGGCCAGCATTGAACAAATGAACCTTTTGAATATGGACCCAAACAAGATTTGCTTTAACATTGAATATGGAACAAGCAACACTTATTACTATACAATATATAACTGAATAGTCCAGATATGCAAAATCGAATTTCAAATTTAAAAAAACATCAATGACATTCATTTATTCAATAAAATGTAAATAATAATAAATAATCATTTAAAAAATAAAATAACAATAATAAATCGCGGGCCAAATATAATTACACTGCGGGCCAGAGTTTGACAACTATGTTCTAGAGGAACATTATCATTAAAAAGAAAGACAGAAATGTAGAAAGCTTTATAAATATATAAATGATAAATGCTGCAAGTGTCATCAGAAATTGGCACACAAATGATGTCTGCAAAGAGAGGATTCTTGAGTGGTTCTTTAGAAGTGTTCATCGCATAAATATAAGATTCATTGCTTCTTGAATAGGCTCTACTTTCTACATCTATGGCATTTTGCAGACCAGATAACTTATAACTAAGCAGTTAAGGGGTTAAGGGCTTTGGTGGTGTTGGGATTTAAACCTGTGACTTTCTGGTCTAAAGCCCAATGCTTTAACCACTAAGCTACCACCTCCCCTTCAGACTCTTTCCGATAGAGAAACACTTGTATTCCGATTCCTCCAGAGGAACTCATGAAGAATGGTCAGAATTTTGAGTACTTGCTGGACAGGGCAGGACAACAGTCCTTTCACAAGTCATGTATAAGATTAATAATAAAAATAGCAATGTCAGCTCCAGAATTATTGGCCCTCTCAATAAAAAAAGACTTTCTGTAAACTATCTTTGTGGTTAATTTGCGTTAAAAAGAAAAAAAGAAAAGAAAAAAAAAACGACTCCCATGTGTAACAAGTTATGGCACTCCTGCATTTAGCACTATGTGTAACCTCTCTATTCTGACATAACCGCAGTCAGTCTTCTCCTAGAACTGTTAAGATTAATTAGCGTGAGCGGAGAGCTGAGCAGTGCACTCCGACTCCAACAACAGCAGCAGAGTGTATCGAAACCCAGAGCGAGAACACACACACGCCGAGAGCAATCACACGCTGCATTTGACTCCGAAATGCCAGCTGGATAACAAGCTTGAGGTGAGCTCCATAAAACAAAACAAAAAAAGACAAAAAAAAATACAAAATGCACAAAAAAGAAATCGGCATGAGGTGCACTGATGAGACACTGAGACACATTCGGATGTGTTTTTATCTTCTCCCTTTGCAATTTTTGACGATGTGTAACTTTTTTTTAGTTTTTACACTTTTAACTTCCGAAGATCCTGAATAGAATACTGGAGACTCCTTCCCTAAATAAGTGTAAAGGTTCTTTGTAGATGTCATATCCCAGTGATGTTAGCAAGCTAGTCTGCCATGATACAGAACCCCTGGAGAACTTAGGGCCTAACTCTGGATCTTCAAGAATGGAAGCTTGGCAATAACAGGGCTTGAACTCCCAACCAGCCGTCTGATCAGAAACCCAGATCGTTAAGCATTAAACCACTGTATAAATGTTTCCTGATAAAGTTCACCTGACCACTATACAGCACAACGTACAGCTATCTCATTTATACAGTACAACTGATCAGTGAAAAAGAACTTGGTAGCACAGGGATTTGAGCTCACAACCTCCTGTCCAACATTTTAGTCAATGAAATCATAGACTAGAAAGAAACATTCATTCATTCATCTTCTACCGCTATATCGGATCATCCGTCTGGTCACGGGGAGTCTGTGCCTATTTCAGGCGTCTATGGGCATTAAGGCACGATACACCCTGGATGGAATGCCAACCCATCTCAGGGCGCACACACACACATTTTTCCAAGGTGCCAATCAACCTACCGTGCATGTTTTTGGACCGGGAGGAAACCGGAGAACCAGGAGAAAAACCCCCTGAGGCATGGGGAGAACATGCTAACCACTAACCACCGTGCCCCTACTCTTCAGATTCAGTACCTTAAACAGTAAGATACCCCTTCTGATCACTAGAAGTAACGTACTGCTTTGTCAATAGAAACCTAATGAAATCTTTAAATAGAAAGCAAGCACCACAATGTTCTACATCTCCTTTAAATTAAAAAAACGATAAGAACTTTGCAGTGAAACTTTTTGACAGGAACAAATGAAGGTTGCCCTGGACCTTGAGACTTTAGTTTATTTCCTAAATTAGATCAAGCTGCCAAAATGACTTGGCCTCAGCTCAAGGATTCATAAAATGTCTGCCGTTCGGGCAGGAAAACAAAAAAAAAACTATTTGATTTATGCAGTGGTTTGAAACTCGTCGAAGTTTCATGCAGCGTCGCCTCTGTCGTTCGTGTAAACTTTTTAATAAAAATCTCTCACAAGCCGCTGTGGCAAAGTCATCGACTCCAAGACCTCCCGAGCGTGATCCTGTGAGCAGCTGGTGAAGTGCTAAAATTCACCAAGTGCTGATGTTAAAGAAAACATGTAAAGCTTTCTTTGGTCGAGATTCAGATGAGGGATATAGGTCAGTGACTGACTGCTTGCTTAGTTAGAACCCTGGTTGGGGGGGACTGCAAGCATCTGCGAGGAAGATCTTAGAGAAGGAGTAGTTTGGTATATCACCGATGTCTGCCGTAATTGTGGAAATCTCTGAAACTCTGAAACTGAGAAATATTAAGGAAAGGAAAAGTGTAAATGAACCTAAAATGACAAAAAAACGTCCAATTTACAGGAGTAAATAAAAATGTGCTGACTAGTATATTTCAACCCAGGATGTCTTTGAGGGGAAATAGTCATTGCATTGCCTCACTGTATAGACCCTGCACAAACTGTATAATTAATATCTTTATGTTTATTAATGTGGGGGCACGGTGGCTTAGTGGTTATCACGTTCGCCTCACACCGCCAGGGTCTGGGTTCGATTGCCGTCTCGGCCATGTGTGTGTGGAGTTTGCATGTTCTCCCCGTGCCTCAGGGGTTTTTTCTCCGGGTTCTCCGGTTTCCCCCCGGTCCAAAAACATGCACGGTAGGTAGATTGGCACCTTGGAAAATTGTCCCTAGTGTATGAATGTATGTGTGTGTGTATGTCCTGCGATGGGTTGGCATTCCATCCAGGGTGTATCTTGCCTTAATGCCCATAGATGCCTGAGATAGGCACAGGCTCCCCGTGACCCGAGGGAAGATCTGATAAAGCGGTAGAAGATGAATGAATGAATGTTTATACATTTTTTTTATTCTCCTATTTTCATATATTTTTGATATTTCTATAGCACCAGCAAACTATGAGAAATTCCTTTTACATGCAAACCACAATACCTGGAATAAGTTCGCTGCCGTGGTTATTTGCGTATTTTTCCTTATAACATAAATAATAATTCTAAAAACCTCAAAAATCTTATGGAATGTGTATACTAAATCATGAATTGTTTATTTTACCACTTTTCTAATCAATACATTTAGTACTGTATATTTTTTTAAATGATTACTTATGTACTTATACCAAAGTACATTATGTGTTTGTATGAATGACAGTAAGTATAGGCGTGATATGGGTGTTTCACATTCAAGCGCTACGGAAAACACAACAGTACAGTACTGTACTGTACAGTATAAGCCTTTACTTTTACATCCATTTTATAATGGTGATGTATTAAGCTGTGTTTGAAATGCAATTCTTTTGTGGCATATTTAGGATTTCAACTATAAAGATTCATAGGCATTTTTGTATTACCACATCTAAAATGCACAGTTTTCACAATTTGATTTTAATTCTCTTATACCGCAATATTGTTCTGCTATAGAAAAATAATAACACATCAGGATGGTGTGATGAAGTGTTATTTTGTTATATTTTCTAGAACAGCACATTACACCGTGCTTATTTCATTCATCATTCATTCATCTTCTACCGCTATATGCGATCTTCCCTCGGGTCACAGGGAGCCTGTGCCTATGGGCATTAAGGTAGGATACACCCTGGATGGAATGCCAATCAACCTACCGTGCATGTTTTTGGACCTGGAGGAAACCAGAGAACCCGGAGGAAAAAACCCTGAGGCACGGGGAGAACATGCAAACTCCACACACACATGGCCGAGACGGGAATCGAACCCGGACCCTGGCGGTGTGTGGCAAACGTACTAACCACTAACCCACCGTGCTCCCGTACCGTGCTTATTTATCTTAGGTAAAAAGAAAAAAGACACAAACTCATACAGGAGCCTTAAAGGGTGATCTCAACATGCTTCATGTGGTTTCCTCATGATCAATGCTTAATTGCCACAACGGCTATGGGTATTATTCATAATGCTGTCTTTAGTTTACACTCTTATGATGAATACACAGCAAAATAAAGCATTTATCATGAGGAAACAACTTTTGCTATGTCAAGCTCACAAGAAAATTCAGTCACAATGGGAGGAAGTAGTAGTTCAGTAGAAACATCTGTAATTAGGGCATTTGACTTTAAATTAAAAGATCATGGTTCAAATCTCTGCTGCCACTCCCGGACCCTTAAGCGAGGCCCTTGTACCATAATACCATAAACAGAGAATACCATAAAAGAGAAAATGTAAGGACAATATATTATAATGCATGTTATAATACATAGATCTCTTAGGCAATGAGAATATATTGAACGTTTTGACAATGGACACATTTCTTGTTGTCCAAATGAATGAGATTGATATCAATGCAGAGCTGCTGTTATATCGAAAATTACAAAACACCTATTTTTGACCAATCAGAATTCAGAATTCTACAGCACTTTTTTTGTTTTGTAGTCTATTTTTATTTATATATTATTTGGATTTGTAAGAAATAACCTTTCAGCAAAATATATATATATATATATATATATATATATATATATATATATATATATATATATATATATATGTGTGTGTGTGTATTCAGGCTGCCCGGGTTTCATTTCGAAGAGGACCCAGGCATGTGACAAACTTAAGCTGCTTGATGGATGAGTGAAATGGGGGCTCTGGCCAGGACAAACACATTGTGAATAGGTCCTCATTCATTTGGGGCCTGCGTGGTCAGGTTCGGAGCGGTGTTTCAACAACACCCCTATGTGTGCCTTCTCCTTCAATAAATAGAGCCATGCATTCATGGGCGCTATTGATTCATCATTTTTCACGTATGTCCAGATGTCACAAATGGAGGAGGGGGGGATTTTGGTGGTGTGTGTGGGGGTGAAGGTTTTGGGGGATGGGGGGGGGGGGGGGGGGTCGAGTAAGTAAAGAAGGGTTTTTTCTGAGACACACCTGGATAGTATTGAGTATGAGATTGCAACTGTTTGTTACGACTGCTGTGTTAATTAGTTAGCGTTATTATTATTATTATTATTATTATTATTTATTTTATTTTTTTTTAAATTTAAGTTTAAGAGCTACTTTTGCTAATCCTATTTTGTTTCTACTACTACAGATAATAATAATAATAGTTATTATTATTATTAGTAGTAGTAGTAGTACATTTTATTTATTTAGTTATTTTATATGTATAAGTATTATTTTTATAATTTATAATTAGGCTCATTATGTGTAGGGTTTTTCTTTCTTTCTCCATACTGTAATACACACAGGTGTTTTTCTTTTTCTTTGCCGACCTTGTTACTTGACCTTGTTAGCCAACCAGCATATATATGCCTTCAGCTCTGCTGTGCTGAAACCCCTTTATGATTTCACGAATTTGCCACCTAGGAGCTGTATCGAGACTTCATATAAATCCACTCAGCATTTTTTTATTGCCCTGGCTGATCAGTCCATCTGGCATTCAGTCAGTGGGAAAATTCTATAACTCACGATGGCTTATAGCTGAGGGAGGGTATTGGCTTACATCGGAGCAGGTGGATGCTCACTCAGCAGCGCACTTCTCATTTCTCAGCGCAGGAATGGAAAAGGTTTGAGGGCTGCCATAGGTTTCTTTGTGGCTCAAAATGACCTTGTGCTCGTTCTTTAGAGTGGTGTCAACACTTTAACGATTCACATATTTTCACCTACAATGCCTTAATTATTTTCTCTATTGTTTTTAGGGGCATTACATAGAACTTCTAAGGAGTGTGTATCACCGCTGCTTTTCCCTTTGCTTCCTGACACACTGGGCTTTAAACTACTATAACTGATTGCAGCAGAGGGTACACCCGTGTGATGTCAAGGACATACTGCGCTCTATAAAAGGAGCTCTGAAAATTTTGCCCACTTGCTACTCACCCAGAAGATGATGAGAGACCAGGAAGACTTTCGATGAGCTCAAACCCCCTGAAAGCATCGAATCCTTGTGCATGATAATGGCAATCCACATGATCTCACCTACTCATTTTGAAATCCTTGTAGAGATCTGGCATGAATCGCAGAAGATGCTCGCCCATGCTTTTTAAAAGAAGACTTCCAGGACACATACCTGAAGATGTAGTGTGGAAATGTAGAAATATAAAGTACTTTCTGATAAACAGGGAAACTTTTTGGTATCAAAAGAAATGCAGTAAAAAAGCACCATGTTTATTAAAGATACAACAATCTGAAGAGGATGTGCAGTTACTGGAACTGTGGGTTTTTCTGATCTAATTGTTTTCTATTTGTCACTACCAGCAGACCCACAAATCTTTTTATTCCTGATTATATATCAAAGTCATAGACACCACAGCCCGCCATAAAGTCCGGCTTTCACACTTGAACAGAGCCTAAATCATTTAAATGAGCCATTAGTGCCTTGCTCACACGATGTCGTGCCTCGCCCTGTAAATCACCAAGGGTTGGTGTTCCTGAGGTGAGAATGATGTAAATTGCATGTCGGGGCAGGAGGTGGGCTCGAGGATCTGTCACTTAATTATGTCACTTGTTAAGACTAAAACAGGCTATCATGCTGAAGCATGTATGTACAGACGTGTGTGGATTAAAAAAAAAAAGGCTTCAACCTTGAACATTCAAACACTTTGTTCTAGCAACATCAAATATAACAATTTTCCCTCCGTCTTTCCCTCCCATCGCTTACATCCTTTCCTCCCTCGCTCTCATTCTCTTGTTACTGACATCAGGGCATTCCATGGTTGTCGCAATAAACTCCAATCGCAATAAACCAGAACCAATTACACGCACAGCCAGACGAGTTGACCTCGCAAAAAAAAGAAAAAAAAAACCCAAGAAGCGATCCACCTGGAGGATGATGGCATTCCAATCCTGGTTCATCACCTCAGCGGGGATAACAAGGCCAGGCAGAGGTAAAGGCACACAGTCAACGAGTTCAGCCCAGTCGTGTAGTTTCAACCCCACCGACTGGCCCTTTTTCTCTCACCTTCATAAAGTCGTTCACCCCTCCATCACTCTCCTCATCCTCTCCACCATCCCACCCATTCCAGCCTCCTATTAGCGGCTAATAAGCTCCAGTTACCTCTCAGCAAGCTGCCAAGTGGCCTCAGCTGGGCCCCAGCGACTGTTTGTGCTTGGCAAGGCCTGCGGAGAGAACCTGCTCCTAACACTTCAATGGAGGAATAACAAACGCCGTTGAAGCCCTTCAAACTCTGACACAATTTCACTCCCGAGACAGAAGCTTTGTTTAATTAAATCCAGTAGCAAACAATGATTTGTGAGAATACGGCTCTGTGATGGATCGTTATGGCTCTCCTTATGGATGACATCATGCAATAATAAGTGTAGAAATAAAACACTTTGGAAGTCTGTGCTTTTATAGGAAACGTATTGCAAGGTGATGTGATGATACCGAAGAGCTTTTACTCACCTGGTCATGCTGTCAATAATTTCTAAATGTGAGATACATCTGAGCTGTTTCACATGTTCTCTCAAATCTCAGTGCTGAGCATCTGTTCCCTCACCAGCTTCTCTTTCACCTCCGGCGGAGGATGCAACTGAAGTGCAAACTCCAATGAAAGAAATATAACATATGTATTAAAAGAACCCGAAACTCATATGTAAAACTATGCAATATTACAAATTAAAGCACATATTAATGTGATTTGAACAGGACTTGGGTAAAGTAGAGTGAATGCACTAGTCCTCGACACCCAGATACACTGGCGTTAGTGAAAAAGCATTTGATTTGTGTAGTTGTGTTTCCTAAAATGCAACTCAAAAAAATTTACACCACAACTCTGTGCTAACAACATTAAGATCAACACAACAAAGGCTCCAACAAGCCAGAATGAAACAGACCAAATAAGTCTCTCAAAAAAAAGGACAAAAGATCTTCAGTTCACAAATAAAATAACAAGATCAAGTCACAAATTAGAAGACCAATATAAAAGTAAAGTCAATAATTTGATTCCATATATGCAGAGCTGATTAGGGTTTGATTTTCTCAGTCTCAGAGAGGGGTGATATTTCTATTAAAAACTTCAACAAAAGCTGATTCTTAAAGTTTAACTTATTTGAGTTCTTTTTGGGGTGAAAATGAGGCCACCGGTTTGAAAAAAGTCCCTCCTGGGCAGCAGATGTGGGTGGGTAAGTATTAATGACATATTTAACACGGGTGCAAAAATCCTATGGCTAATTATAAATCATTGTCTATTAAAATATAATGAATATTAAAGGTGTGTATAGTGAATCATGAATCAATTGTAATGGAATAAATATTTCATATTTAGTAAAACAAGAAAGTATCCCAAAATTGACTTAGTTACAAAGAACATTTACTCAAATACTGAGGACAATGTCATTGCAACTGACATTACAGGTCACATATGCCTAATGAATGACAAAGGCCTCAACAAATAACTATAGACATGACCAATCAGAATCTGCTTTGAATTGGGTGACTTTGTTAACCCATCGACCAACTGAGAGCTAGAATCTGATCTGAAAATATCTTTAGATATGTTTTTGCGATCTTGTCACTGTAATTATGTGCTGCTGATTCATACTGCATATGTCACATGCATTTCTTTGGCAAAGACGAGACAAACAAAAGTATGTGAGAAACGGAGAAAGAGGAGAAAGGGAGAGGCTGAGAAGAAAGAGAGAGAGAGAGAGAGAGAGAGAGAGAGAGAGATGGCCTTGTGAATGGACAAAGCTGTACTTAGGAAAGCGCTCCATCAAGTCGTTCGGGTTTAATTGCTTGGGCTTCGTAACAATTACAGCGAAGGAATCCTTTAACAGCAATAACACTAAATCACCCCTTATTAAAACAGCAGTATATCTGCCCACCTAAATTGTTGCTGGACTCGTGGGTTATCACAATAACCCTAAATTCTAGCAGATTTCTGGCTGTAAAAACTCATTAGGTGTTTCCCAGCTCAGGAGGAGCAGCGAGCGGGGAAGTGCCTGTTGCCTGGGAGCTGGGGAGCAAAGCATTGTGGGGGCTGGCCACAGTTACCTTTGTCATGAATCACTGTGCGAATGGGACTTGAGCCAGGCAGGGCTGGTGATAGCACTCTCTCTCTTTCTTTCTCACTCACACATACACATACACACACACACACACACACACACACACACACACAGTAGACACAATGACACACACTGCAGAGCTCCATGGAAATGAAAATAATCCTGCCAATGCCAGCCCCATTCCAACCCCTGCCTCCCACTGAGGGTTTGAAGTGTGTGTGTGTGTGTGAGTGTGCGCTCACACACCAAGTGTTCACCACTCCGACGCACTCAAGGCCTCTCAAGCACCTACAAAGTCAGATCTATTGCAAGTCATATTGGTGTCTGGGGGCCGGCTGAAAAAGGGGGGGAATTTGTCAAATATCCAATCAGCTCCCACACACCCGCGCACACACACACACACACACACACACACATATACACCACCTCCAAACCGAAAAAGCCCTTGGCAAGGCCTCAACGCTGCTTGATTAAGCAAGCACGAGTAAATCTCCCGCTGTCAACATGCACGACGGTGTGCGGTCAGAGCATCTGTTCGAAGCCATCCAGTCCAGCTCCCACAGTTCTTCTCAGGAAAGCACGTCACGTCACAATGTATCGCATCTGACAATAGGTTTCCTCGTGTTTCCTTAGGTGCGATGACGGCTGGCCATGTTTCGTTATCTCGGTCTAGGCAGGATGACAAGGGTCCTAATCAGTATAGACGAAGAAGTGATTCATTCTGACACCCATCAGGAAAACTTGAAAACAGAAATGTAGCCGGGTGGTATTAAAGTTGGATCTATTAATGCTAAAATATTGCGACTAGTTATCGAAAGAAACACACATCATCTATGTTGATTTCGTTTATGGAAAAAATACTTCAGTTACTTCAGTCTGTTTTTGTAAATTTTGTAAAAGGTTTTTCCTTACAGATTTTATCTGGATTATGTCTATAAAGTAGGTTACCCATCAGACACTGCAGCACAATGAAAGTTTGTTTCTAAAAACACTCAGAGCTCCCTTCATTCTGCATTTTTAGTCATTAAGAGACATAGGGCCTCATTGACACCTTTGCTGACCTTATGAACTTAACCCTCAACTGATCAGATGTGCAAATGAGTAATTGTAAGTCAGTTTGAAGAAAGTTATCTGCCAAGTGTAAGGACATGAGAACTTATGCCTTGGTAAAGGTCATGAGCTCAAATCCTGGCACTGCCTAGGCTTTTCCCTTCCTATTAGGGCCTTGAGCAAAATCATCAACCCTCAACTGTATAAATGATATAATTGTACGTCGCTCTGCGTAAGAGAATCTGCCAACTTGTGTCAACTCCCTGACAAACACCATATTTTGTTGGTATGTTCCAATTTCCCATATTTTGGATGTGGTAGCTCATGGGTTAATATATATAGGATTTCTGGTCAGAAGGTCGTGAGTTCAAATCCCAGCACTGCCTCCCTCAACTGCTCAGATGTACAAAAAGGGCATCTGCTAAATGTTATATTAATGTGTGCAGTATTATTGTGGAAGTATTAGCTCAGTGGTGAAGATGTTCAACTTCTGATGAAGGCACCACCATGGCTGAGGCCCTCAGGTGTATAAATGTAAAGGTGCATTTTAAAGGTCACCTGTGCATTACAGTAAAATTCCTTCTTCACAAATTACAATGATAATGGGAAGCTGTTAAAGCTTATATAAGATCTAAGAGCCTTATTCAATCACCTTAAAGCAACAGTGACAGTGATAGTCTCTCCAGATACGGGCATCTGCAAAATACTGTAAATATAAATGATATATAGTATTTGATGTATTTTATGTGTGCAGTTTAGAATATGTTTCCTGTCCTTGTATCCACTTATATATGAGTGCAAAACTTTAACCCTAGTTTACCCTGATTTCTCTCCATTTGTTAATTACCTTTAATGTTGTGAAATGCCCACAAGACAAGTTGTTTTTTAATATTAGTTCTCTCTTCAACATGAATTTCTTTCTCTTTCTTGAAGTAGAAAAAAAGCTTATGCCATAGTACAAGGCGCCTCCTTCTCTAAAGATCTGCTTATAGAATACAACTTATGAAGGAGTCGTTACTGTGGTCAATTATGTACCTGTGTCCATTGATATTGTATAGCTGCTGCTATGAAAAGTTATTCGACACCTTCTGATATGAGCTCAAAGCCGCTCAAAGCCCTATTTTAGGTTAGTGCGAGGTTTAACACACTCACACACACACACACACTGGTGAAAACAAGGCTTTATTTGCCACTCCTGAACTTTTACAAGCATTCCTTTCAAAGTGCACTTGATTGTGTGTATTGTGTAAGTCAGCATCTGGCTTTTGGATGCCAATCTCAATACTATTGAAATACATTTTCCCATTTTAAATAATTATGATAAAAAATGAGAACCCATAAAGCAAAAGCACATCTCATGCTGTGACATTGCAAAAAAAAAATCCCTCTGGGTTTATTACAGCAATTACAGTGTTTATGATCTTTAACACACCGGTAATTATGTCGCAAAAGGGAACACAGTCGTGGTGCTGGTGATACTGGATCTCAGGTCATCATATAAATCACTTTATAATGCATGGAACAGTGAATCAATTGGTTATACCACCAAGGCTGGCTTTTTTTTCCTTTTTTTTAATACATCCAGTGTTGCCCCCTACTGGTAATGTGTAGCACTGTTATAAGTTGAGACGGGATGGAAACATGCAATATCAGCTTCACAAGCAGATATCTCAGGAAAGAAGGTTTAGGTTTAAGGCTAAATAAATGGATGGAGAAATAGTTAGAGTTTCAGATTCAGAAAAAAATGGTTCATGAGCTACATCAGGGTCAGACATAAATATTTAATTCTTATTTTAAAAAACCTTGAGAATTGGGTACACCAAATATGGAAATTATAATAGAATGCTCATAAATAGGACATATCAGCTGTATGATTTATGTAGTTCTAAATTTCCAAAGCAAGGGGACAAGGTATTTCCTACACATGGATCTCTTTCCCTATCTAGCAGTAGAAGTGTCAGGGTGGTGTGTGATTTATAACAAGCAGTGCCCCAACCTCATCTGTAACTTCTGTACTCCTTACCAGACAGATACTAAAGCTGAATAATTGAAAGCTGCATGCTGTTGTTAATGAACTTTATCTATTGGAATCCAGCAAGCTGACAGCAAATCGTCCTCCTGCTTGTACATGTCAGGGATCCACCAACTACTCCTACCTCTAGCTCACAGTATTCCCACTCTGCTTCTCTTTCATTCTAATTGCCCTCACCTGTACCTAGTTACCCTCTCCCTTTATAAACCCCCTCTCTCCGTGGATTCTTCAGCCAGTCTACCGTCTGCTCACCTTGATGTGGTTGGTCTCTGGCATACTTCCTGTTCAATAGACAATAGTGTCATCATAAACCACACTTACTTTAGGTGTCACTTTGCAGAAGTATATAGCATGGCCAGGGGAGCACTCACCATGGCCGTTCAACTTTTTCAGCTCTGTCAATGATCTTTGCTTTGTCTCCAATTCTGCACCTTGGCCTCAGAAAGATTTTGGAAGGGAACTGTTGTCATCAGGGGCTGAACCCTGAAAATGGCCTTGGCGATCAACGACAACATGCTACCCACTTGATGCATTCATTTTCACCAATACGCATTTCCCAACATCTCACTTATTCATAGTGAATATTAGGCCATGCCGTATGAGCACTACATTTCTCCAGATGTGTTCCAAGGCTTTATGAGTGAGGTGTTCAGAGAGTTCCTCCATTGCTTTGTGATTGGATTGGCCAACCATCTACCACAAATTAACTCCAATGGTTCCTAGGCTTTGCCAATTTCTACTACTTTATCCATAATTTCAAATAATTTCTACCTAGACTTCTCTCCAAAATGGTAAGGTATCCTCCGCCAGGATACCACCGGTCTGACTCCGTTCCAATGTATACTCAGCTTCCAACTACCTAAGTTCCTCTGGACTGAGGAGCCCTCCGATGTCCCTGTAGTAGACTACTGCTTCAGATCGAGTGAGTGAATAAGGGAGAGCTCCAATTCCCAGAGATTGGCCATCCATATACATGATCAAGGAAATCATAGATTCATGACGATGGAGCTCGGTTCTCAAATAGATTGGTTGACTGGGAGGTGTATGGACCAGAGGAGTCCTAGAAGAGTTCCATCTCAGTCACCCCAACTGCCCCGCTGTCACCCTAGGTGTTGTGTTAGGGAATCTGGTGCCGCCTCTGGATTAGGGGGTACTGTCAAGGATCTACCAGCCATGCACCCCTTTATGGCTCTCAGTATGCCCTCTCTGCTTCTCCCTCATTTTAATTGCCCTAACCTGTTCCTAGTTACCCTCTCCCTCCACACTTTAATGTTTAAATCCCAGCACCTATGTTTAGGCGCCTGGGCCCCTCAGCATGGCCCCAGATATCTGTAGGAAAAGTGGCTGAAAAACAAAAGTGACAATAATCTAATCCTTTCTGACCAAAACTAAAAGCATCATTCAAGCTTTTCTCTTGCTATAAAGCTCAATAGCCCTAGTGGAAAATTTTATTAAAAGTGTGCTTCTCGTTCATGTCTAGACATTCTGGTAAAAATTCATCAATTATCTTTCTGGGTCTTAAGATGCAAAACCAGTTAATACTCTAAATTATATAGAATGTATTTATATAAGAGTCCAGGAAGTACAGTATATTTGCCTGAAGGTTGGGTCAGGATTCATAATTTATAATTGAGCTTAGATGGATGCCCACAAAAGACTCGTTCTATTCTCCCCAGCATGCAGCTCAGCCTGTAATTGCACACAGAAGTCCTTATCTTGTAGAGCTGATGGAAGATGGGAGGTTTTGGCTGCACGCCTCAGACCACAAATACCAGTTCCCAAGTTGCTTGGGTCAGAGCAGCGGGACTAAGGCTGTGAAACAGCAAGCCTGCTATCCCGGAGGAGGCCTGCCAGGAAGTGGACTGCGTTACCTAATGCCTGCCTTCACCTCCCAACCACACACATACACACACATTAGTGTGAAACATATGAGCCCAAACTCCACAACAACACTGAGTCAGCATGTGTCGGCTAACCCGCGGCGAGAAATCAGGCTCACACTCTGTCACGGATGATGGAGCTAATAATTCAATTCTCTGTCCATCACAGACAGCGGCCATATTTGGAGAGCGAAGGCTTGTGTGTGTTTAAGATGACTTATGGGATACCGGATCTTTTTAAATGTTTTCTTTAGCTGTGTATATGTGCTTTGGCGTGCGCTATGTTTTACATTTAAACAGTCACGAAACGATTGCAAGATTTTAATTAAACGCTGACGGGAGGAGGCATGAGAGGAAAAAAGATGAGACTCGATCGAGATGCTAAACAAACATGTCGGTTATTTAATAAATGCGCATGTGCGCAAGGATTTATTAAGATGAAGAATGTAATAACACTCAAATTAAGTCCTGCAGATCACTTTATCTGCCCACCCAGGCTCCTGCCATTCTCTAACTTTTGGAAAACAAGGGAAAAGTCCAGTCGCGTGTCTGCCAGCGGGTTGAGTTAAGCCCAGTGTGAGACACAGCGCTATCACTGTCGTCTGAAAGCTCATGGTTTCATTCGATTTTAAATAGGACTCCTGTGCTCGGGGGTTGTTTTTGCAGTGCGGATCATTTTTAGCACACTTTATACCACAACGCTGTTGAATTCCCAAATCCAACTGGGATTCATTTTCTGGAGCAGAACAGAAAATCACCCAGGTTTAATTTGAGAGTAATAAAATAATATATTAATATACAGATTGTTTAAATGCAAACAAAATGTTCAGATAAGTGGGGCACGGTGGCTTAGTGATCAGCACGTTCGCCTCACACCGCCAGGGTCCGGGTTCAATTCCCGTTTCGGCCATGTGTGTGGAGTGCCTCTCCCCGTGCCTCAGGTGGTTTTTCTCTGGGTTCTCCTGTTTCCTCCGGTCTAGAAACATGCACGGTAGGTATATTGGCGTCTTGGAAAATTATCCATAGTGTGTGTGTGTGTGTGCCCTGCGATGGGTTTGGCATTCCATCCAGGGTGTATCCTGCCTTACTGACCATAGACACCTGAGATAGGCACAGGCTCCCCGTGACCCGAGGGAAGAATGGATATAGTGGTAGAAGATGAATGAATGAATGAATGTTCAGATATTCCTATAGTGGAAGTGTTTCTAAGATGCTTTCTGGAGAAGTCTCCAGTGCCAGTCTCCAGTTCAGAGCACTCAATATTGGTAACTTTTTCAGGACAGACCCTTGTTTGCTCTCCAGGTTCTCTATAATGACAAGCACATCTATAGATTTTGGCAGACACCAAGGGTTAAGGGACTTGCTCAAGGGCACAGCAGTGGTGGTGCTGAAATTTGAACTTGCACCTTTCCGACCTAGAGTCCAATGCCTTAACCACTGAGCTTCCATCCTCTATTTAAGCAGATATACAATAGACACCTATCAGGCATATTATTATGAAATTATATCATTATGAGCAGTAGAGTGAATAACCATGGCTGTAGAGTGAATCATCTGTTTATCCTGGCACCTGTTATTGGGTGGTATATTATTAGTCATTAAGTGAAATGATAATATCCCACTCACTAACAGGTGCCATGGTGAAGAGATGATCAGTGTTATACACTTCATCTGTCAAGATAGGTCACTGTAAAGTGATATAAAAGTTTGACCCCTAGATTAAATGCATGGTTAGGATTTCATCATGCTATACTTGATTATTTTAATAATAAGTGTATAGCTGTTGTGGGTAAGTAGTAGGTCAGTGGTTCAGACTATGGTTTGGAAGGGCACAAGCACAAATACTAGCACCACCAAGCTGCCATTGATGGGCCCTTGAGGAAGGCCCTTAAATCTCAACTGCTCAGTAGTAAGTTACTCTGAATAAAGGCATCAGGTACTCTTCAGTAACAAGACCAAACCAAGCAATTACTTCTACACTAATATAGCAAAGAGTCTTGCCCCTTTCACCTACTTTATCTTCATCAGTTGGACTTATTACAAAACAATATGCCTTCCCAGTGCTCAAAAATGGATCCATTATTGGTTTGTGCATTCAGCGTGAGCTGTAGCATAACGGATAACACATGCCAGGGCTTTGGTGCATCTGAAAGCAGTATTAGATATGCTAATAGCATGCTTTCATAAATCTCCACAAAGCTCAGTCCATGTGCCTGTCGTGACTGTGAAAGAGCTTTTTAAATCATATTTTACAAGCCGCCGTTCTCCCACCGTGAGCCTGTCGCTCTGACACGCCACGAAAACAGGCCGTGAGATACAACGAGGTTCGAGGTCTGTCTTTCACACACACACACACACACACACACACACACACACACACAAACGCCATTTGGAATTTGAAGTCTCCTGGATCCCGAGCTGTGCAGCTTTTGATGCCTCCCAAGGCCGTGTGAGACATCTTGATCCCCTGAGGGATCATCGTGACTCGGCCCTCATTGTGTGTTGATGATGAGGAGGGAAAAGAATGTGGATGTCGGTGATCGCGCTCGAGCCACAGACACTTGCAAACACGCAATTGTTATGGAGATAACATAACGCCTCAAGTGTATCCAAGAGTGTCCTGGCCACTGCTTCAGTGCGTGAGACCATGAGGGCAGCTCTGGCCAACCTCGGAGGTGAACAGTTCCAAATAGTTTTTGGTTTACAGCTTTTAACTGCTCTGAGACGATATTTTCTCCAACTACGGAGTCCATAATGCATCAAGTATGTGTCACCTCAGATGCGTTAAACAAACAATGGAAGGGTCACAGAGTTCACAAGGGATCCTTATAAGGCTGATTATTGTCATTGCTAGGTAAGCGTTCCCTTGAAAGTGTACCAATATGTTTCATTGTCGAAACGTGAACTTTTCACGGAAGGAACTGTTTAACATTTACGGAAAGAATTTCCAGTTGTGAACGGAGGGGTAAAGCCCAAGGATATCTACAGAAGACAGACGCTCAGCCGCAGCATGATATTTGAACAGTACGAATGTTTTAAAGATGGCCGTACAAAGCAGGCTGTCTAGGATTGTTCAGACATCCTGACAAATGTTCTTTGTTGAATCTTTCCAGGCTTTAGTTTTACGTGTGTAAATGTAGCAGGAGAGCCTTTTGATAAATAACTAAAATGTGAACAATTTGCAGATCTCATAAATCCATATTCTATTTACAAAAAAACAAAGACTGCTAGCTTGCAGCCTAGACCTTTTATTATTTAAAAATATTTGGTGCTTAATGAAATGAAAATTACAACAAAGGACACCCTGAATCAGACACATAGACACATATGGGGGAATGTTCCTCTCGTCATCATTTGGTCTCATCAGACAGAAGACGTGATGGTGGTAAACATGGCCCTGTGACAACCTGTTGCAGCATTCATTCTTTAAACAGTATATATTCTCATTTTTCCGTTTTCTCATTTTCTCATGTTTATTTTAATGCTAAGCAAATTGGGGTCATAGGTTTACAGTTTTTGATGAAAATCTTTGCACATGCAAAGAAGAAAAAAATTTAGATACATGTAACATTTTGCAACTTTAAACGTAGCAATAATGAATGAAAAAAGTGCAACCACTCACTTTAGCCCTTTTTTTTGGCAAAATAATCCAAATTATTTAAGTGGGATGTTTTAACCTATTATTGGACAGAAATTCCACTTTATCACAACCACCCAGAATATTGTTCATTATTTTCATATAACAGCATATATTGCCTCTATATATAAATAACTAAGAAATGATTCTGCAATGTTTCAGAAATTAGGGAGGAATGTTGAGTGCACTAAAAAAAAAATACATGGCTATACAAGCTGCTGCATGCATTTGTCTTTGTTGTTGTTTTTTTTTATTATTATTTCGACAAAACTAGAATAAAGCATCCTCTGGTGGTGATGAGAGAAATCATATACAAATCCAATATAAGAGAACTAATGAGATATATTTCCTAAGGATCAGCATCATCTGTACCTTCTCTGCATGTGTTCTCCCAGTAAATAACCCCTCTAAAATCGCAGTATGTCGATCTGCCAAAATGTACAGACGCTTACGAATTTATTTTTAAACTGATCCGAACAAGGATGCACTGAGCACTCTCAAGAATACCGCCTTTGTACAGCGCAATGTGGAAGCTAGGGCTTTAGATACAGTGTCTTGAATTCAAGCTTTTCATGGATCTAGTTACTAGAGCAGGTTAAGCACTCTGGATTAATGCCATTTTTTTTTCATAGGAAATTTGAAAATGATAATGATACCTGTCACCTGCTGTGGAGGGAAACACTGGGGTCGTGATGGCTCCAGGCCTGCCAGTAACGTGTGCTTGACATCTTTATTTCCAAAGGTGGCCCAGGTTTTATTCTGGATTTTAAGAAATGCCGTCATGGGAACCTGAATGATGATGAGGTTAATAATACAGTATAATTAAAACCTAATAGTTGAAACTTTTAATAATTGCCAATAAATGCACCTCCAAGTAGGAAGCCTTTCAAAAGAATGATGGTCTTTTTTATACATTTATATCTATATTTAATAGGGTGGAATTGCAATGATAGAAGATTTCACTTAAGTTTTCGATTAGAGTGAATAACAATTATCTCATTTAAAGCTAAGGGTCCTTGCTCAAGCACCCAACAATGGCATCTTAGTGGTGCTGGGGTTTGAGGTCACAATGAAAAGTCTAACATAACCAGAGTAGAGCAAATCTTTATGAAAGTCAAATCAAATCCTTTATTGGTGCATTGCAAAAGTTTAATTGCATTGCACTTTAAGCAAAGCCTTTAGAAAGCTGCTTGTGAATCCACAAGGAACATATCTCTTAATTTCAAAAGCTTCTTATGCAGCATTACACAGAACAATTTACATTGTCAGTGAACATGCTTTGGAAGTATTGAAAGTGTACCTAAAAGTCTTTCATTTCATGCTCTGGTGATAATGTGTGAAGATATGATGAAATCGAAAGAGGTAATATTGGGTAAACAAACGCACGTAACCCAGCGCTGCATTGCCAAACCTTAACGCTTTTTCTTTTATCATCGAGTATCTAACTGGCACCCATGAAGTTTGTGTTTATATAGGCCTAATGGATGCCCGTGTGAAGCACGAGCACCTCATCGACATGGCCAATAGCCGAGCATCAGAAGCGCTTAGCTCTCAGATAGAGTGTTTACGAATGCAAAATCAATCCGAGACGTGCTTCACGCTCTCGCGGCTGAGTCGACAGCTCCAAATGGAACGTGTTGTCGGTTAATGAACTTTATACTTATAGAGAGGAGACGTACTGTCTACCTGCACCCTCCGATTGACATCCAGCATTGCGTGACAATGCTGATTTTCTGAAGCTGCCAGCCATTCAGCCTGTTTTCAGCAAACAGCGGAATGCATGTTTTATCCATTACGGTTGTTTGCTGTTCTTCTTGTTGTTTGTTGACCTGTACATGGATACAATTACAGCTTAGGATTATTTATACAAATGAGTGTTAGATGTCATTTCAGACAGTTAGTGCTGGGAGCAAATCGAGAAACTTTCACCAGACATATTACTATGGCAACGGCGGGAGATTATTCCATAACATCTAGCATGATTTCGTTCTTCAATGTGGATTTTGTTAACCAACGGATTTGCAGGCTTTCTCCTTGGATACAGTAATGAAAAAGGAACTACCTGTGCCCACCTGTTAATTTTCTAATTATGGGCTTCCTTGAAGGCTGGAGTTCTTTCCTGGACATTAAGTGGTCAGCTTCATTAATTTCTAACATTTCAAAGCATCCCCTTGATTTTTTTTTTCCACAGCTGAACTACCAACTGCAACTATTCAAGCTTTTAGAGACTCCAATGTCCTGCATGATTTAGTCCGATTTTATTATCTTTCTTAATTCGGCCCCGTTTCCCCTTCACCCTCTTTGATGTTCCACTCCCTTGCTTTATGGTAATTGGGCCTCGTCTATTTTGTGGAGTGAAAATTGCCCCAGAGAGGATCAGGTTGTTTACACCCTGAGGATTTTCACAGGATTGGGTTTCATTGGGAGTTTTATCCCCCTTTTCCACTCCATTTAGGAGGAAGCAAGCTCTCGGAAGGATCAGGAACCTCTGGGTCGATCCAGTAAGCCGCGATAAAGTTACAAACACTCGTTAAACAAGATATCTGGTGATATCGTTCTTGAAATGAAATAGGGAAATAATTATCAAGCCTTGATGTTTTTTTAAGGCAATGTGCTGGCAGAGCAGCATTTTCTGTTTTTGTTTTGTTTTTTTCAATCCAACTTCTGGAATTCACCAAAATCACCACTCCAAGGATAAATAATGAAAATGAATAAAAATTCTAAAATCACTACTGAAAATGTCTTCGCCCCCCAGTGGAAAGCAAATGATCAAAATGATTAGAACAGGGGTAGGAAAAGTTTTTGGTTCAGGGGCCCCATTAATTTTTAAAATTCGACAAACGGGCTGGAACTTCCATTCCCGCTGCGACAAGCCCCCCCATCCAGTTAGGCAGTTACGCCTGTCAGTTCAGCTAATTCAGGTCTCCCACTGTATCGCGGGTGCAGGGTATACGTGAATATATTGTTATATATTGTTGAAAGGGGGAGGGAGGGGGCGCTTGGAGTGTTGGCATTGCGCATCCTGAATTGTTGAGGGGGAAGCGGGTGGGGCGTTCATTGTATGTCTCGAATTGTGGCCGAGGGAGCAGGGCTTCTGGTTCAAGCTTTACGTACACTTTGCTATATTTCTTCTCACTGCGCATACTCAGAAAATTTACAGTCATACTATGATTTGGACAATTCTGTACCGGCAGGCCAGATTAAAAGGACCGGCGGGCCAGATGTGGCCTGTGAGCTGTAGTTTGCCCATGTCTGGTCTAGAGCCACTAGTGTAAAGAGTGTAGAACCTGCAATGAGAAAATTCTAAAAGCAAATTCTCAAGATTTTTAACCGACACCTTAAAGGTTCTAGAATCATAATTGTTTTCACAACCACCCTGAGGATTGTAGAATGATTGTTCTGTTTGCTCTAGAGCCACCACTGAGAAAACTGTAGAACCAGCAATGTGAGAATTTCAGCAGTAACACCTTACCGATTCTGGAACCATCAAAAAAAAAAGCACTGCCAAACTGCCCGCCTCAGGGAACCTGAGCAAGGCCCTAAAAAAATTAGTTACAGTACATTGGATGGAGTTTCTGTGGTAGTGATCGCCCAGGATTATTTTCTATGTGGTCCTCTGTGGATATACCTTAGAATAGAATAAAGAGCCAAAGTACATCTAATATGAAAAACCTTTGTCTAATGAAATTGTTTATTCGTTCTTTACTTTATTTCACAGAAATCATGCCACGATGAAGTTACAAGCAACAGTTAGGGAGTAGACTAGGCAGAGATGACTCATCTTCAGTAAGCACTATCCTGGGAAAACTCAGTAAAAGACAGGAACACACGAGATGGGACCACAGTTTTTTTTTATATTATTCCTGATACCAAAACCTTTGACAGACTTTCTGTATATATGGGCAGTACAGGTGTAGTCTTTCTCACCTCTACGACGTTATCATAACAAAGAAGACTTTTCCGTTCTTGGCTCTGAACGTGTTCCTGTAGGTCATCGGGGTATATTTAAAAGCTCGTCATGGATTGTTCCCATCCCCTTGCTGTTTTCTCTCTCTCTCTCTCTCTCTCTCTCTCTCTTTATGAGCGACTGGAAGTTATTAGAAAAATGAGGCCATTGTGAGGACGAGTCTTTTGTTGAGCAATGACAGCACTCTCAGGCTCATTTGTCAAGCTGTTGTTCTCTCTCTCTCTCGCTTTCTATTTCTTTCTCTCTCTCTCTCTCTCTCTCTCTCTCTTTGCCATTAAATTAAACACAAATGTTTCAGGACACTTATTGTGAGACGGAACAACAGCAGTTTATTGCTTTATTTTGCTACGGAGGCATACACTACTACATGTCATGCTGTTTAACGAGTACGAGAGAATGTTTCAACCGCAGTATCTGCTTCTAACAAATAGAAAGCGTTAGCACGGACGTTCAACAATTTCAAATTCACATACGTCATGAGTCACAGAAAATTATTGACTCAAGGATCGCTAACAATAGAGCCATGATTGCTGGAAAAATAAAAATGTTGATGGTTGTAGCGCAACAGTCACAAGCAACAATGTGTGCTATAAGGGTCAGCAGAACTCTAGGATTATGACCCCACCACTACAACATGTGAACTGGCTCATTGAGGGGTGTAGAATAAATGGAGGTCTGGGATAAAGAACTAAATATTTCCAACATTAAGGATCCTTAAACCACCAAGCCCAAGGATTCTACAAAATTCACGGTGGGAATTTTAGAACCACCATCCTAAGATTCTATTCTAGATGGAAGGAAGAAAGATGGTGAAGCAAATACATGTTTGTGCTTCAAGGAGAAATACCAGTATGTCTTTTGTACCCTTCGAGGACAATCATAATGCTGATGTGGCAAATGATAATAATGCAAATAATGCATTATTATACATTATAATGCATTAAATGTCAATAAGCAAATGAGTTTGACACCCCTGGTCTAGAACCATTACCCAGAGTATTCTACTGAGTAGGGAACCTCTGCCACCTTAACTATTCTTTTCCAGAGGATTCAAGAAGCCCCACTCTGGGAATTCATGAACAATCAAATAGAAGACTCTGGAACCTTCTGCAATTCTTAAATCTGAAGATTTAACTAAGCTTCTCCTACGATATTGGAAATTATGGTTCCAGAATTCCTAATATGGTATTTCCAGAATCCCTTGATGGGAGTTATAGTCTTCACAGTGAAGCATCTTAAATGTCAAATAAAGTCCTTATAATGGCAGCCCTAAGGGTTCTTGTAGTGGTGGTTTTATAAATATTGGTGTACAGTAAGAGAATCCTCAGGTTTGAGGGCCTATTATGTGAACAATTGCTGAAGCTTCAAATAGAATAAGTTAAAAATGTGGTTGTTGAATCATATTTTTCCAAAATCCTTAATTGAGGGTTCTAGGCTTCACATTGAAGCGTCTACATTCAAAAACCTTTGGTGGCTCTAGAATCTTTAAGGCGGTGGGCTTTTAGTTCTGATCATGGACAGTAACAGTGGTTTTCCATAGTGGTGGTTTTAGAAATATAGAATAGGGAATAGGGGGCACGGTGGCTTACTGGTTAGCACGTTCGCCTCACACCGCCAAGATCCGGGTTCAAGTCCCGTCTCGGTCATGTGTGTGTGGAGTTTGCATGTTCTCCCCGTGCCTCAGGGGGTTTTTCTCCGGGTTCTCCGGTTTCCTCCCGGTCCAAAAACATGCACCGTAGGTTGATTGGCACCTTGGGAAATTGTCCTTAGTGTATGAATGTGTGTGAATGTGAGTGTGTGTGTGTGCCCTGCGATGGGTTGGCATTCCATCCAGGGTGTATCCTGCCTTAATGCCCATAGACCCGTGACCCCGTGACCCGAGGAAAGATCAGATATAGCGGTAGAAGATGAATGATGAATGAATGAAAAGGGAATATGTGTTCCATATAAAATTAAAAGCATCTTATGAGACAGAAGCTTTGAATCAGGTATTCCAATTGTGTTATAACCAAAAAATAATAACTTTTTCACTTTTTATCAAGATGCCAAGCTATACTTGGCCGATTGAACTTGAGCTTTCTGCTTCCTGGACTTCTGAGCTTATGTATGAAATGATCTGACATGAAGGGAAAAAAAATCCTTTTTTTTTTTTAAGTGAAGTGTGCTGAGGTGTGCACCATTTCTCCTTCACACCGTTTGGACTAGTTCAAAGACCATCCGCTATAAAACCTCACGGAGTTTCCAGCCGTGAGGAGCGCGGTGGAATTCCGCCGTTTGGATTATCATGCGGATCTTAGTCCTTCTTTCTCACAAGCTCTTCTCCCCCTCCTTTCCCTCTCTTTTCCAGTTCAAACTTCATGGTCTTGGAATGTTTCCTTGACACAAGGGCATAAAAAAGATTCGCATTTCGCATAACTTTCAGTGACTCATCTGAACTTGTATCGCTTTGAATCGGTTCCTCCGCCGTTTAATGATTATCAGCAGACATGAACGCAGAGCTCGTTTGTGTGTGTGGTGGGGGGGGGGATTGTAAGCGTTGCAGACATGAGCATTAATTTCAAACAGATTTGCAATTGACTAAAGAATTTATTTGGAAAAACAAGTCATGAAAATAATTAGCCGCTAACCATTCCACAGCAGACGTCAGGCTTTGAATGCGTTCTCTCTCTCTTCGAATTTACATTCCGCTGAAGTTAATAATAGCAATTTATTAGCGTTCAGAATGAGAGCAGCTGAACTCGCATCTCTAGAAATAAATTGGAGAAAACATCTACAGTGTAATGCGGCTGAAAAACACCAGACTGTAGAATTCCTACATACTGTATTCAAAAAAATATATATGTACTATCGCAAATGCTCTGCTTTTTTTTCTCCCTGTAAATCTTTTTGATGTGTCATGTGACATCAGTCTCTGTGCTTAATATTTGACCTTTGAAAATGATCCCTTTACCTTGACATTGATAACTCTAGAACACGTATCAAACTCAAGGCCTGTGGGTATGTATAGGTAATATTGAAATATTTGCTCACTGTTTGCATGTTTTGCTAGTTTCCCATAACTAGGGAGGGGGTAGAGGCACTGGGCTATTGATTAGAAGATCAAGGGTTTGAGCCCCGGTATATTCAATCTGCAATCCTTGGGTCCTGGAGCAAGGTGCTTAACCCTCTGTGCTCCAAAAGCGCTGTATCATGGCTGACACAGCCATTTTACTGAAGTTCCAAAGAAGTTGGGTTATGCGAAGAAAGAATTTCACTGTGCTGTAATGTATATGTGACAAATAAAATCTATTCTATTCTTCTATTCGAGCTATTTGCGTAAATGTAACTGTCCTGTTTATTTTGTTTTCTCGCATTTTTCCAAGCATCACATAAGAGCCTACATTTAGAGATCTTCGGATCACCTTTAACTGCTCATCCAACTATCCAACACATATTCAAATCTTATCCAATGTAACTTTTTGTTCTTTTTTACACCCATCACCACCTTCTAAAATTTGCGATCTGCCTTTTCTCCACATCGCATAAATATCTGCAAAGCTTTCGCTGTACACATCGTGCAGGATGTTACGAAACAGGCTTTCACTTCTCCTCAGGGCCTGCACACATATGCCTCCGTCTCTTCTCAGAAACCCATTTGGACGAATGAATTGTGTCTAGCACAGGATATTAGAGGAACGAATTACCCCACGGGTTCGACTTCCCAGAGGGCTGCTTTGTCTTCAGTGCTATATTTTTTTTTTTCCGATTAGAACCAGATGCCCGCCGAGAGCCTCGAGATACCATCCCGTACCTCAGACGTGAGGAGATTGTGAGCTGTTCACTCATGACACTGTAATTCATCTCAGGTTCAGAGGCTGATAGATAAGGACCACCGTGTAGAGCGACCACTGGAGTGCACTTCATGTCCGTTTAGCTCTTTACCTGCCAGGCTTCGCACGCTATTTGTCAAAGGAAGGCCGCAGGCGAGCAGATTGTGTGTCACATATGTGGGGAAAAAAATGGGAAAAAAAACAATCCTTATGATAAAGAGTGGAGAACAATGATAATGAAATGTATGATAGTTTATTATAGCCTTCATCTTTTATTAGATTTAATGATTTAAGTATGGTACCAGATGGAAATGCTCGTGTTTGTTGCTTTTCCAATTTTTTTTTTAATGAGTTTCTGATTTTGGGCACCTGAGCAAGGCCCTAAACCCTGAAAGACTTACCGTAAATTCCGGACTATAAAGCGCACCTGGATATAAGCCGCATCTGCTCTATTTAAAAAAAAAAACAAAAAAATTCATAAATAAGCCGCACCTGCATACAAGCCGCATCCGCATCTGCTTTTGAATTGCCGCTTTAGAACCTTTCCTAACCTGTATTTTAACACGGTGTAACGGTGGACGCTGCACAGAGACGCGGAGATCCGGAATTCATACAAAACAGGATTTATTAGAATAAAGAACTCAGGAGACGCCGCTCATACGGAGCGGCCAGACAGGCTAGGGAGCCTTGCGCTCTGCGCGCCGTCTCTCCTTGGTACCGGGAGTACCGTGGGGATTCCGTACTTTGACTTCCCTTCAGGGTTTGGGACAAGTTCCAACCGTCACCCCGCTTGTCCCCTCCTGTTAGTTCTGGTTCAAAGGTTAGGCATAAACATATATCGAGCGGCGTCCGTGTCCGCGACACTAGGACACTAGGCGCGCGCTGCGCGTGTGTGTGTGTGTGGTGTGTGTGCTTGTGTGTGTGTGTGTGTGTGTGTGTGCGTGTGTGTGTGTGTCTGTGTGCGTGCGAGTTATGTGCGCGCGCGCGTGCGTGTGTGTGTGTGTGTGTGCGTGTTGTGCGTTGTGTGCGCGTGTGTGTGTTCTGTCTGTGTGCGTGCGAGTGTGCGCGCGTGCGCGGTGCGCGTGTGTGTGTGTGTGTGTGTGCGTGTGTGTGTGGGTGGGGAAAAGAGCAGGGAAGGAGAGAAAGCACTGAGCAGAGACTTTACTGATTAAAACGGGACAGAACGAAGAGAAAATAAGCGCTATTTACCTTCATTTCTCCTGTGTGTGAAATGACGTCACCTTAACCTTGTAAAGATAGAGTTTGTCCTCCTTCTATCCGCTTCTACCCACTTATATCTGCTAAAGAGGAACTAGCGCATTCTTCTTCTTTGCATTTATTTTGTGTTAGTTTTGATTCTAATTCCGGTTAGAGCCCCTAGCGGTCGGGAAAAAAATCTGCAGAATAGCCGCACCGTATTATTATTAGCCAGCACCCGCATGGTTCAAAACCTAGGAAAAAAGTAGCGGCTTATAGTCCGAAATTTACGGTAGTTGTAAAACTAAATAACTAAATATTTCAAAAGATATATGATATATATATATATATATATATATATATATATAATTATTTTATGTATATTATATATAAATAAACATATCATATATAATAATTAAACACTAATATCTATAATAATATTATTATATATAATAAACACTAATACATATAATATAATTAAACACTCAACATGGAATCCTTCATCCGCTCCATGACATGCTGTTCTCTTCCTGACTCAGCCGGTAGCCTCGCTTTCCTTTGGTGGAGAAACCTTTGACACCGAGAATTACAGATCATCCTGATGTGCACCTCGAAGGAAAACAAGATGAGTCCAAATAGCATTCCAGCACGGCGTGATCGTCCGTTTCCGTGTGGGTAGTTTCTCTCCGTGTGGAGGAGATGAACTGGGAGTTCATAAAATCTTTTTTTTAATCCCATCGAGGGAGTTTATGAATGATCATAAATACCGTATATCTTGTTGCTTTCCTTTTTTTTACTGCACTACTCTCTCTTCTATTGCATGCAACCACACACACACACACACACACACACACACAAGCACATATCTGTTTTAATAGCCCTGTGAGTACTGTGCATAGACATAGTTATACCTAATTAATGCTTTGCTCCATTTTAACCTCCATAACTAATAGGAACGTTATATACCACATAAAATACCCCAGTGTCATATCCCACACAAACACACACACACACACACACACACACACACACACACACACACACACACACACACACACACACACATACAAGAGCTCTAGCTTATACTAGTGCATATTAAATGGATGTTGAGGTGTTCCAGAGCCAGAAAGACAGACCTCAGCAATATAGAGCTTTGGAGCAGCAATAGGCATTAAGCCATGACCTTTTATTACTGCTGTGTAAAAACAGACTGACTCCAGATAACACATTCCACTCAAGACAAGCTTTTAAAGAAACTAAGAAGCAGGTAGCACGAGGATGTGGCTCAAATCCGATGGTTTACAGAGGTCAACCGCTTGGCGATCATCGCAGGAGAGTCAGCGGCAGCCATTTCAACCAGTCATCACTATGGTTCACATTTACATTTCACAGGTAAGGACACGTCTGTGTGCTGTATTTTATGATTTAGCAAACTGTCATGTGGCTACAACACGGATAATCACTATTTCAAAGTAACATTGCATACTTTATTTGTTGGTTCATTTTAAATCTTCTGCCTTTGTGTCAGAGATAATTCACTTATATTACATTTATAACATTTGGCATATTCCCTTATGCAGATCCCTTATCCAGTGGAGGAGATGACAGTTAAGGTCATTATACAGTGTCCCAGTAACTGGCAGACTGGTAGACTTGAATTTGAACTCACTTTTTCTAAGTGAGTTTTCACATTTTAGAAAACTCACGGTTTCCTTTTAAATCAAATGTTTTTCCATTAATCACCAATCAAATGTGCTCAGCATCCACTCATTCAATTTAAGCATCCAAGTCCAGTGTTTGAACTGATAGGGGGATTCCCTCCCATAAGCATTAAGGGAACTCCCCTTTAAAACACATCAGTAATACATCATCAGTAATTGTTCGAGTTTATAACCAATTGTAATTTTTTTGTTTTGATGGTACACAAGGTAGCATCTACAGCTATTAGACTGAAGGTGGATAGTTCTCATACATTCCTCACTAAAATTTCCAGCGTATTCAGGTGGAATAATACATTTACGAACTATAAAGGTCCATCTCATTTGGAACATTTTAACACATGTTGTTAACTGCTCACCCTAGATACCCGACTATATTTGTGTTTCTTTTTTGTTTTGTTTTTTTTTTGTTTTGGCTAATGCCAGGTCAGGCTAGAAATGATTCTTGAAGATGAAAGACCACAGTCACAGTCTAGCACATTTTCATGTGAATGTAACTGGAATAAATGGCTAAGCTGTACACAACAAACTTGTGTTTCATAAAAAATACATAATTCAAAAAGGTTTCCTTTAAATTTTTGGTCATGTTTTACATATTCATTTTGATTATATATTATCCCAGATAGAGGGGCACGGTGGCGTAGTGTTTAGCACATTCGCCTCACATTGCCAGGATCCGGGTTCGATTCCCGTCTCGGTCATGTGTGTGTGTGGAGTTTGCATGTTCTCCCCGTGCCTCAGGGGGTTTTTCTCCGGGTTCTCCGGTTTCCCCCCGGGGCCAAAAACATGCACGGTAGGTTGATTGGCACCTTGGAAAATTGTCCCTAGTGTATGAATGTGTGTGTGTGTGAATGTGTGTGCCCTGCAATGGGTTGGCATTCCATCCAGGGTGTATCCTGCCTTAATGCCCATAGACACCTGAGATAGGCACAGGCTCCCCGTGACCCAAGGGAAGATCGGATAAAGCGGTAGAAAATGAATGAATGAATGAATTATCCCAGATATAATTTTTTTCTAATTTCCAATATACAATAAACACAGTTAAGCCTTTAGTGTACTACAGTCCAAATTTGACTTAAACACATACTAATAAAAATTATTACTGAATAAAAAAAAACTCCATATCTCGCAGTCATACAAAAATAATCAACAGCTTTTGATAGTTTGATGGAGCTGATGCATTATTGATTGTTTTCCAACAATCATGTGTCTCAAGGTAATTAATCTTATAGCACAGGTAAATCTCACAAATTCGCATTTTATTGTTAAATTAATAACTCAAAATGCAACCTGATTATAGGTTATACCTCAGTGCTTAAAGCATTGGACTTTGGATCCAAAAGTCATGAGTTCAAATCTCAACCACACTGAGCTTCCTCTTCTGGGCCCTTGAACAAGGCCCTTTACCCTGTACTTGCTCAGTTGTATGAATGAAATATAAATGTACTTCACTCTGGATAAGAGTTTCTACTAAAAATGTATTTTACAATTTGTATTAATCTGCCTCTGAAGTATTAATGATTAATTAAATATTTTTGAATAAAATATAGTATAAAACATATAAAAACAAAATGATTATTTATTATATTGTTTTAGTAATTTAGCTGGATTTATTTTAGTTGTATGAGATGTTTCATTAATACGTGTGTTTTTTTTCTCAGTCAAGTAAAACTAGCTGAATTTTGATTAGATTTTTTTTTATTTCATTTTGCTTTTGTTTTTTTGTTTTTTTATAAGCGAATATAATTGTTCATACATTAATGTTTGTACAAAGTGTGTTGTAATTACAATTTATTTCAATGTATTTTAGTTTCCTCTATACTACTACTACTACTACAAATAATAATAATAATAATAATAATAATAATAATATTTCATAGCTTTGCTAAAGGGATAATTTTCTGAATTAGCTGAAATAAGTCCAGGGGATTTTATTATTATTATTATTTTTAGAATCATTTTGTTTGTTGCCTTCATCCATTTTCATTGTTTTGTTTGCTTCTATGCATGTTGTTAAATTATTATTATTATTTTTATTTTCTTACTAGATACATGAGCAACTATGAAATTGTATAACCTGGGTTAATAACACTTGGTTGGTATGTGTTTCTGGGTAGCCTGTGGACAAGCTGGATCTCTGTTTTTCTTCACCGATGTTCCTGCAGCTCCAGGGTGTTTTTGGGGGAAAGTGGAGATGTGAAGCGCTCGATGATTAAACAGATGTGCTTTAGTTCCATGCAAAGTCTACAGGATCTTGAAATGCAATCTTCTCATCAGCCAGCCGAAAGACGAGCTTCGAAGCGATTATGAAAGCCTTCGAGATATACTTAGGAGAAGCAAGAAAGCTAATTTTGTTTTCACAAGTGTGCCAACACTACGCTGCCAAAACCTCAGAAAATCAAAAAAATTAGATTGTTCTTGTCAAGATTTTATCTTAAGAAGAATTCCCTCCTGAAATGCCGCCTTTGAAAATAAATACAGCTTGGATATGCAGTGATTTTTGTTTTCTGTTTACTAAGTGCTGCTGTGCGTGTTGATAATTCATCAAGTGGATCATTAACGTGTTTGGTCTCGAGTTTCTCATGAGCTTGGACCTCGGGTTGAAAACAAGCACGGCGTCGGACCTGTAACCACTCAAGCTGTGGTTAATCAAAAGCATGCACCTTGTTTTCAAAACTAAGTGCACCCTTGTGACCAAACAGTGGTGAATTTGTGTGGTGGACTTGATCATGGGAGCGTTTGGGTTCAGCCTAAAGTCACTACACGATAGGAACATGGGAACTACTTCAAAAAGTAGTTACAGCAGGTGTGTGTGTGTGTGAGAGAGAGAGAGAGAGAGAGAGAGAGAGAGAGAGTGTAGAGAGAGAGAGTGTAGAGAGAAAAGTCTTTAGCAGGAACTTCAAAGAAGAGTTGTGGAGGAACCAGTCATGTCTTGTAAAATCCCACATTATATCTCTATTAAGACTGTATCTCTGCCACGACTCTCTCCAGCTCCTGAAGCAACATCTTAAATCAGGATTTGTAGCACAGATTTAATTATTGATGTTGTCACACAAGAATAATATATGGAATAAGCATGATTGGGTCATGGATTTAATTTACTGAAATTATATAAATGTCCCTCTTTTTTGTGTCACTCAGAACAACTTCCTCTATCTGGCTCTTTCTCCATCGCAATGGAGGCTGAGGAGCATGGGTATTGCAGACAGAAATTTCAAATGTTATATTTTGATCCCCCATTTTCCCCCAAGGCAAAAAAAAATCTAGGGTGATGGTTATACTGTAATGTCTCTTTACTGTATTTTGACTGGAAGGAGACACTGATAATGTTTGATAATAGCAAGAATGTAAAGCAATAAAATCCAGTGTAAAAATCTTCATTTTTGAGTAACGCAAAAATGCAGGATCTATGGTAGTGTAATGTTTTACTGACCAGTGTCAGTAAGAAAAATGAGGCAATATATATATAATATATATATATATATATATATATATATATATATATATATATATATATATATATATATATATATATATATATATATATATATGAAATACAATTCACAGAAAGAAAGCCGTCCTCAGTGATACAAAAACTCGAGAAATTCATGTCCATGAACCCGAATCAATAGATTAAATGCTAGCTCAATCATATTAACTTCATTTTAAAATCCCTTCAAATGCTTCCCGTCAGCTCTAAAATACATTTTAGCATTCTTTAATTTGTTTTCTTTTGTCTGCACACAATCGTTTGAGGAAACCCCTTAAATCTTCAAATCAGATATTTTTTCAAATATCCTAAAATGAGACTAAAATCAACCAGGTTTTTTTTTTAACCACAACCAGAAACGGAAATTAAAAGATTGCATTTATTATAATTGACTAGTTTTTTTCTTTGCATACTTTTACTTTTTGAAGTAATTTTAAAGGTCTGTACTTTTAGTTTTACATAAATGTGTTTTAAGTATTGCATATAACTACATTTTAAATCATATCCGCTACTGCGTGGAAAATAACAATAAAGAATAATAACCCAGGAGGGGAAAAAGGCAAAAAAAGATAGAAACAGACACTGAAAGCCAACATGGAAAGCAAAATGCAGTCAGATCAAAAGTTGTGTAAAATGTGTGCGCACTCTCTGAATTCTGTATCTTGAGTAGACGATTTTATTACTCTTTTAACCTCTGGCCACAACGTAGAACAATTTCCCACATTAGGTTTGAATAGCTCAGGCACTTTAAGCTCAAAACACATTTGCTTTTTTTCTGGATATTAGACAAAAGACATCTAAATCTTTCGTACTGCATTTTGCTTGTATGTTGAATTTTTATATACTTTTATTACTGTACAGCACTTTAGTCTTCTTATAGTTGCTTTAAATTGTGCTTTAGAAATACATTGGCATTGATGCATTTTTCCATTTATCCACATCTGTTGTTTGATGAATTATATGTTGAGAATTATGCCTTGACTTAAAAGTAGGTCATAAAGGAGTAAAAGGGGTACATCAGTTAATTTTTTCAGTAACATTTATGGCATTTGGCATCATAGATAAAGTGACTTACAAATTGCTTCAATCAATAAATATATTATTATACCAGTTTATTAGAACACAAACTAAGACTGCTGTCTCTTTTATATAAAAGCTTTTTTTTGTTTTTAATTGATTATTTAAAAACCTACAGAGGAGGCAATGTTGTAAGTGAGGCATGTTCTCCTTGTACCCTGAATTATGGTTTGAGTAGGGCATGAGAGAAATTCTGAGAGGTAAATTTGTTTTGGACTATTTAAATCTAACCCAAGAGACTCCAGGAAGATGATGCTTACTGAAGAATGCTGTGACATATCTACCTATTGTAAAACCTGTTGTAAAATGATTAAGTTACATCTATTTATTGCTTCATTAAAACAGGATGACTATAAATATACGCTTTATGGTTATTATGCACTTTATGGTTATATTTTTGTAAAATCATTTTATTATATTTTTATTACAGTTCTTATATATATATATTATTAGTTATAATTAATTGCTTTATATATAGCATCATTTACATTATATTGTTCTTGTTCATGAATAGTTTTAGATTTAATATGTTATTACTAAGTAAGGCACAATATATGTTTTTCCTATATTTATTGAAAATTAAATAAATAACTGAATACATAATGATAAAAATAATTTTAATGCGCACACACACACACACACACACACACACACACACACATATATATATATATATATATATATATATATATATATATATATATATATATATAGCTAGCTAGTATATAAAAACAAAATATATAATAATAATAATAATAATAATAATAATAATAATAATAAAATAATATGAATATTTAATAATAGTATTATTATTACTCTTGTGTATTTTGTATTTATATCATTCATAATTATATTTATATTAGTTACAATTAGCATTTATAACTAATATGTAAACAGAATAGCATTCTTCATTTTATATACGTAAATAAAAAGTGCAACCCCTGCACACTTCTAGTGTTAAACAGATTCCTGGTATTAATGTTGCATTTCCTCCTATTCGTATTTGTGGAGTCAGTGACATTACTGCTGCTCAGGCATGTTCTCTGTACAACAAGCCAAAATTGTGCATAGCCTTTAAATGCAGTCAACATTTTTGGTTTTATTGCGACCACAAACTATAGCGCAGCTCCAGAACCAGATTTCCCCAAATCTCCTCCAGAAAGTCCAAGACACATCTGTCAGGGAAAAGTTGATCCACACCACATTCTGGTTTGATTAAGTATGTCACCACATTCTTCTTCATCTGAGGAACTTGTATCCAAGTCCCCAAGAGAGTGCGATCATCATGGATGCCTCTCGTGCTTCTCAGAAATGACTGGTGTGCACGAGGCGTCTGAGTTTTGGGTACAGACGTGGTCTTCAAGGAATTCCCGGTCAAATTTTGGACGTCGGTGTGGAAGAGACGTGTCTACCTCTCTCCGGTCACCTTGAGAAAAAGACGCATTGTCGCCGTTAAATAACTCGAATGCACGCAGGAGAAACAGTTGCTTCCTGGAAAGCATCTGCTATCTTCTCCCATAGTATCAAACACAATTAGTCCCAGTAAGTAATGAGATACATGAAAGGACTATCGTGCTTCTAAGCTTTTCCAGTGCAGGCAGTGCATGTCTTGTGGTGATAAACTACTTCCATTGCAACATCTGTACATGTGCCGTTTCCAGACCCTGGCAGCCCATAAAACATTGCTTTGCGTCAGTGCGCTCTTGCATCGTTGCGTCTTGGTAGCATCACGATCACAAAATGGTTTCAATGTGCCTGTGTCCAGGTGACTTTACTTTTATAGAGTTTACTAAATAGTCGATTGAAATTGTAATTACTTATAAACTTCTTGAGGTTGTATTCATGCGTCTGATTGGTCAGGTTTACAGGTTCATGCACTATTACATATTTCCTCCTAAAGACATGTTTATTGAATCGAGACCTATTTTTTTTTTTTACATTCCTGAGACCCTTTTGGTTCCATGAAGGAACTCCAAGAATCCTAAACCATATGGATCATTTGATTTTCTTGTCCGTGTGCCACATAACAACCCACTTCCCATCATTATCCTTAACAAATAAGCCGATGCACGGCTCCATTCATCATCATGCCCGTACCCGTGGTGACTTTCAGGGCGTTGTGTGGCAGAAGCCAGCTGGTGGCGAGATGTTTTATAAACTGATCTTCTTATCACGACCGCTCTTCTCTACACATGGCTTCACCTGGCAGGAGGCTGAGAGAGAAAGACAGCCGCGGCAGGTTTCAGCTGGGCCGGGAGCAGAGCTTCACTCGGCATGTGCTGTTTACATTTATCTGTTAGATTGCCCTCAGCAGTCCAGCATCTTTCTTATCTCTCTTGGCATTCTTCTTCGTCTTTTCAAGCCACTAAGGCGTGCATGACATACTGACAGTGCACTTGAGGGAAAAAAAAATAGAACTGATTGAGAAGAGGGCTTTCTCTCACACACACACACACATTCGGGCCGATCGATGGCGCAATTCCATACGTCACTTTAGTGCATGCAGGTTTGCAATGGGTTTGTTTGTAATATTTATCTTCTGTACATGTCCGAACATGTTTTCTGACTGCGTTCTCTGTGCAAAGAATTTTCCCCTCAATGGTGTGAGGTGTGAACTAATTACAGCCCTTTTATATGGCATAAGGCATTTCAACATGACAAAATTCAAATCAGGAAGTACAGGATACGAAGATGATGTGTTCGGCACCACTATTCGACTGATGTGATCCAGCATACTCAAAAAGAACCAGGGTGTTGAGATCTATGGGATCTCTGGACTGCTCATGGTCATACGTCACAGATTTGTGGAAAGGTCCCCACTGTGACTAGTCACTCAGAATATACCATTTTAATGAAGAAGTGTCATCGGCGATCACTTCTTCTTTTATATAAATGGTTAGCTATATTTTTCTTTGTCTTTCTATCTTTAGTATCAAGTTTGGAGCACAAGCCTGGCCCCAAACACACGTCGAGATGATTTCAAGATGTGCCGAGTGTATGCTGATAGCGAAAATGTTTTCCTCATTGTTTCACAGCGGCTGCAGAGAAATTTGTTTCTGACAATAAGAAATTTAAGAGCGCTAATAACTTAAATATGGCACTCGGTGGGAAACATATGGAACCGTTCATCAGTGGAAGAAGATGATCAACAGCTCACAGCTCTGGAATACCTTGGTTTTCAATGTTACCCATTTTGAAAGTTTTGCTTTGTGACTTTCTTGTTTGTCTTAAGCGCCAGACCAAGAACTAAACCTCCGAACGCTAGCTTCTAAACATTTCGGACGTTAAACAGGAGCATGGGGAAGCTGTCTTGTCATGTTTACTATGCTTTAAAATGAAATATTTGTGTGTGTACGGAAACTGTGCAATCAAACAGGGGGTTTAAACGCAAGTGGAAATACTGAACAGTGGTGTTGCCATTACCTGCAGATGTTTCTGATGAACCACACGTGTCAGATGTTGGTGTTTCAGATGCTTCTCGAAGATACATACACCATGTTCACGTCATTTGTCCTGCCAATTTATAACAATTGCAGAATTCCTGAGGCTAATTATACTTCCAAACAAACACCTGATATCCATGCTATTCTTTATTTATTTATTCTGCATTGCTTTATCCAGATTCTGCCTGCTAATTTATTCTTTCGCCAATTCACCCAGAAACCAGCAACACATACAGTAGATTACACAATAGCTGTCTAGGGTGAAGGCTAACCCAAAGATACTGCATGCTGGGGCAGAAGAATATGTCGTATACATAGATGAGCTCAAAGATGATGATGACTGGCTAGTAATGGCCAGTTTTCAGTCCCTTGATCCTTAAATATATTAATAAATATATATATTATATATATATATATATATATATATATATATATATATATATATATATATATATATATATATATATATACTTTGATTTAGAATTTTCCTTTTGTTCGCTCACTTTGCATTTTGTAAATTGACAAAAATAAACAATCATTAAATTATAAATTATTTAACAAAGCAGGCATTTTATTTGAAATTGATGTTTAAAAAAACATGTTAAAACAATATACTTGTTTAATTAAAAAAATGATAAGCAATTTTACATTTTGCATACATTCGGTACATCATGATTTCATGGCCTACTAATGATCCAGTACTACTTACTCCTTTAACAAGTTCTTATGATGAAAGTCAAAACAATCAGTACAGCTTCCATCTCTGCACTTCATGTTGAGATTGTTTATCATGCTTGAACTGTTTATAACAAATACAGATGTCCTGTGGCAGTTTTTCTATAAGCAGGGTAATAGTCAGATAACATTAATCTGATGTAAATACTGCTGTAGGATGATTTACAAACAAAAAGAGAGCAAAATGCCAAAATTATTTATTTATTTATTTATTTATTTTTAAAAGGACTGTGTTTTCTCACTACACATGGCCATGCATATTGATAATAAGCAGATATCGGGTTTCTAGTCCTGATGTACAAGCAGATGTGAGTAAGATGTTTGTAGTAGTTCTGTCTATGAGCTGGAATTATTTTAAAAGCTTTCAGATTCAAAGTCTCAGCCAAGTATACATTGAATACATTGAATGGCAGCTAATACATCTCTAGCTACAGTTTCAAACCCCAAACTAATTTCAGCGAAACTGGATGTACAGCTTGTGAATTTGAACTATTTTATTGGCCATATGGTTCGACACATGGTCTAGCAAAAAAAAAAATTTATTTCAATTTATCCCTATACCTATATTGTAAGTGCACTATGCAGAAGCCATTCTGTTGAAGCCCAGTCGAAAGAGTCTCTCCTATGGTCATGTAGGTGTAGAGATAATTCCATAGTGTTATTCCTAAAATGTCTGTTGAGGGAAGAGACTTGTCTATAATAACTTTGAAGACCCTGACGTCATCACTGTTATTTATCTACTTCGCAGACAGCCGTTCAATAAACCATAAGTTACATCACTTTTGCTAAACTTGGCCACCCTTCATGACATACCATTCTCCGGGGTGTTTCAATTCACGTGAGTTAATGACGGCTCTGGAAGACGTTCCTGCTGTACGCAATACGCAGGCTCGTTTCTGGCCGGTCCTGAATGTTTGATTTATGAATTTGCTATTAGCATGTTTCAGGAAGACTGATCCCTCTGTCGACCCTCCACCCAACCTCTCAAATGCACATTTATCTTCTACACATCATAAGACTGGGCTAGCCTTTAAAATCAGTCCCCCCCCCCCCGAGCATTTGCGTCCACTTAGAGTCCTGACGCTGAGGCAGTTCATTTGTCTGCCTGCTCATCAAGCGTAAAAGTAATGCGTATTGGCTTTGTGTTTTTACATTATGAATTCCCACGGATTTGGGCGGAATGTTGCGTTTCTTTGTATAACGGGGGGGGCGGTGTTCTCAGAGCTCTGCCATGTAGTTTTCTGCAGACGGACCCAAGTGAGAAAGGCCGAGAGCGAGCGAGCAGTCATTTATTGATAACAGGTGGTCGAGCATGCCGAGGCAATAACGATGACCAGCTGCTAGGCCGCGATTTCCCCGAACGCCTGGTATGCAGAGCGGAAACAAATAAATAAATAAATAAATAAAGTGCTACACTATGGACCGCTTTTCGAAGGGTTTTTTTTTCGCTTTATTAATCTTTTTTCATACTTAATTAAGAATTAATTCCACATTTAAATGGAATTGCTCTCTACTGAAAAAATGCCTTAAAATACAGGGTACAAAGAAAGATTAATATCTTCTAATAATAAAACCAGGCATGGGGAACATGCCCATCTGGTTGTAACAGATCTGACGCGATGGAGGAAGGCAAATGTGATAAAGCTCTTATTAGCTCTATATAGGGTTTTTTTTTTCTTCTTGTTCATCATCTGGCTTTTTATGAACGTCTCACAAAGTATTTGAGCTAAACGTTCTCAATGCACAGATTCAAATAGCAATTCGTAACCATTCATCATACAGACAGGACACGCCACTTTGCTCCATCTGTATCCGAGGCGTTACCGTTGTCCATTGAAACCTGTCATCAAGGAAAAACTCAAAAGTATTTACGAGAAACTGAAACGCAAACAAGTTTCATATGTCTCACTCGCACCACATATTTTACAAAATCCCCTCTGCCCAGTGAAGGGTTTTGGCAAGGAGGACATATTTGGAGCATATGCGCACAGAAAAGTGGCCATATGGCTCGGATCTGAAAACACCACAGAGGCACCAGTTTAGCCTCTGGTCTGAGACAGAGCTAAAAACCTAAATGAGAGTGATAAGATGCTTATCGGCATTTTATAACTGACAAACCTGATTAATAAAAAGCAACATGTTAATATCTGTTAACATGTTGCATTTACGTTCCTACAACGTTGCTACAACCTTTTTACATTATTTTATATATAATTGGGAGACGCCATTTGGGAGACGCCTTATCCAGAATTAATTATATTTCTCTCATTCATACAACTATAGGGCCTTGCTAAGGGGCCCTGGAGTGGCAGCTTGGTGTGGCAAGCATTTACTCGGAAATCAGAAAATGTTATGTGAGCCTCTGACTCGTGATATTTTGCTTGGGAAACCATTATAGCTTATGCTTTTGGAGCTTGGTCTTAACTGACGGTCCGCGAGCCCTAGGGGGGGTCAACCTGGTACTGCAGGGTATCTGCTAATTAAAGTTGTGTCACAAATAACATGACTAAAAACATTAAAGGTAAAATATATATAATGACAAAATATGATAATTATTTCATTCAAGTTTTAATAAACTTAAAACTAAAGCTCCTGTAAATGTATAACAATCCACCTGACAACAAAAGGAAAATGAAACTGAAAATCTCTTAAGATAAGACACCTGTAAACAACTTCATACATTTTAATTGCAAAATATGTTCACGATGCATCTTAATAAAATGTTTTAAAATATATAATATATATATATATATATATATAATATGATGCGTAACAACATGTGTCTTAGCATAATATACCTAGCAATATTAATGGTTTCCATTCAATATTCACTATTTATGAGCCATTTTGTATCAGTGTCTCACATTCACAGTGTCTATTGCTTAAGTGGTTCTTGGCCTAGCAACATTGAAGACACCTGCTTTAGAGCATTGGCAGGATATTAGAATGTTCCTACAGTGTTCTCCATTTGGTAACTTCTGGCCATGACAATGTCTCCTTGTGGGTGCGTCGTTGTGCTTTTTTCATGTGAAAGGAAAGTTTATTGAACTCGTATCAATGCAGACTTGACGGTCTCGGAAAATTTGAATGAACCTCTTGACTGCAAAAGCCAAGAGGGGCAATCGCGAGTCGTCGGACGGAGAAAGGCTATACCACTTTATGGTTATGCCACTAGAACACAATATATCAATATGCAGGTGTTGGGATGGGCTAGAACAAGGAGCTGACTCTCTGCTCTCAGCAGCCATTCCAACCCTGCCATTCATGCTAATGAAACGGAGCCCTCATCGCTAACCGCATTCTCATGGTCCTAAAGAGGCCTCCCAAGGGCAGCGGTAAACAACTCAAGCCCCGCCTTCAGAGAAATAAATTTTTTCTCGTCCAGGTATTCATTTTGTAAATTCCTCTCTGGGTCATGGATTTACCGTGTGGTTCTTTGCGGTCTGCAATTTCTAATTTGATAACATTCTCACCACGTACCAAAAAGCGGTGCAGGGTTTCTGAATCCACAACACCAGCGATACAAAGCACACCGCAGACGAGATTTCTGGATAAGAATCAGGCAAACACACTGTAACAGTGGAACCCATTACTGCTCCAGTGTGCTGATGTGAGCATTTTCACAACCATAATGGAAATATTCTCCCTCTGATTACCCTTACCTAATCAATCCTAACATATTTTTCCATTATTTCTGTCATGGGTGGCCTTTTTCATTTCACCATGTAAACATCTAAACCAGAAGACCGTTGCAACCTGTAGATTAGTATTCAAGACAAAAAAGCACATCTGTCACATGATGGCAAAGACCACACCACACTATAACTGGGGACTATTCCAACAAGGGGGCACTCATTCAGCAACAATAACTTGCTTAAACAAAGCACAAAAACAACCGATACATTGGAAGCATACACTCATACACCTGGTCCATATTTTACACAAGCCATAAAATACGGTAGAAAAAAAAGACTTTTGTAGCATCACGGTTTTACTCTGCGAACACATAAATATGTTAAAGACATCATGATGTATGAGACTCCAGAAAACAACCAATCAAAGAAACCGAGTTAAAAAATCATGAAAGGTTCAATGTTTAATTGAATTCATTTTATTCTTGATATATATGTTACGTGGACTAAAAACTTTGTAGGACCCAACAACCCCTATTACGGCCAGCAAGTGACTCCACTGAACACCAGCCCTGCATGATGACTAGGGTTGGGAATTGAAAATCGATTAAGAATCGGATATGTGTTATAAAATAAAATTGTTGATTTCTCTTATCGATTCCTGAGTGCATTTATTTTCAGCTGCCAGGACCCTATGTGGTAATCTAATCTGCTTCCTTTATAAACTTCTGACCAATTTTACAGATTGCTTTGGCTTGTTGAACGTCTGAAGTTGCAAACCCGAACCATTTGGTATTTCGCAAGTGGAATTCAGAGCGGGAGATGGAGAACTACAGAAGCTCGCTGTGACAAAACAAAATTAAACCATACTTAAACCAGACTTAAACCATAAATTTGAATCAATCAATAATGGCGATTTATTGTCCAGCTCTACTTGGATACTTGTTGTACCGCTCAAATGTCTGGCTACAATTTGTACAAACCAAAGACAAAAGTAAGTGTAATTATTGTACTAAACATGACTAAGCATCTGTGGTTGGTTCATCATTTGGAATCAAATCAATAAAATTTGGAATCGGAATCAATTCAATTAAAATGATACCGAACCCTAGTGAAGGCGAGGAATGACAGTGATGTGCAAACTCATTCCACCGTTTAATCAGAGCTTTTTCTACTTTTTTTGTGAAAGGTTTGCAAAATGACACTTTTTTTTCAGTTTTTAAGCAGCCCCAGTTTATCATTTTCAGTCCTGTGAGTTTAAATACTGCGTCATGGTATTAACAGTATACCCAAACCACAACACTCCACAAACTCCTCCCTTCAGAAAAGGTCTCCCATTTCATCCAAACCACAAGCGTGTTACCAAATAAGTGATGGCTGAATGGACGGGTGATTAAATGAATATATCACTCATTTAACATGAGCTGACATGCTTGCCCTACGAGCAGAGCGTTGCAGTTAGTGCGGCTGGCACCCGCGCACACTCACGGCTTCTTTTCCACTTTTTCCCAAAGTTTTGAGAAAGTGTTTTTGGCTGTGGTGTGAGTCGGAGATACTGCGCCATAAATGCCAGGGCTTGTTTACTCAAGGCAGTAAACGCGACTGGGGCAGTTAAGTGGCCCTCTGCCTAATTCTCGGTGGGAAAATAAAAAGAAGGCTGTGGTCCAGTGGGATATTGGAATGTCAATCATTTTGATTGGCAGTTACACAGGGAGGGGTAATGAAACTTCAATTTTCCAGAGGCATTTTTTTTCTTGTAGATACAGAGGATTTCAGTTATTTATTATATCAATTATTTTCCTAAACTAGGAATTCCAAAGTGCTTCCCGTGTGCAGGATAACTTATTATTGTCTTTTATCATTCACTGTTTTTTTAATCCACAACCCGTCGTACATTGTGGTGGAATTGTCCTCCCATCTGTCTCTCTCCTTCTTTTGTCCTGTAACTCAATCGCCCCCATGTAGCCACACCGGCTGACGTACATTAGTATCGTGCTGTGAAAAAAAAAGCGCCCGTGCCAGTCCTCAGAATCCATCACCTCAGTACTCCCTCATTATCTGCTACTCAACAGCCCTAAACAGCAGCCGTCTTTTCCTAGAGTACGCAGGGACAATATAGCGTTCATAACCTGATGGATATAACAGAGACGAGGTGGGAAGGGGAAATAAATCTCGAGTATATTCAAACAGCAATAAAAGCAAAGCGACGATTCACAAATACGCTTAAAAAATGAGCCAATGTGCCGTGCCATTTCCTCCTCCCCTTCTCCTCCAGTCTTCCCTCACTGATTTATTTAACAGGACTGGCTGTAATTGACTCTCTGTAGGATCCTAATATAAAGTTATAATCTGAGTCGGGCCTGTTAGCCTGGTTTGGACCACATGTTTTAAAGCAAACACTGTGAATCACAGAAGCTGAATGTTTTCACTGTAAATGCAGGCTAAATTAAGGGGCCAAGGGTTTATTTTGTCCATCTCCTGTGCACCCAGCTCAGCCAGCCAATTGCTCTTGCATTGTTATTGAGCCTCTATTAAAATTCAGGGATTTACTTAATAAAGTGCTAAGATTTACACATATGTATCATTTTCTTTTCCGTTGGGGGGGGGGTGGTCAAAGCCCTATTTAGAATCCAATCCATGTCATGTTTCCACATCACGACACAGGAAAATGCAAGCGAGCTCAAGAAACATGTCATGTCTTTGCTTAGATCATTTCCGGTCAGCAGAATTTTTCCGAACTCTGGGTGTAAGCTCTGTTATCCATGCACACGTCTGCATAATGTTTCTTTGTACAAACATTTAAAAAGCAAATCTTTATTTTTTCAAACATCAGAGTTGCTGACATGTCTGTGAATCAACAAGCCATGGAAAGAAAATATAGATGAAATGATTTAAAAAAAAAAAAAAAAAAAACGGATATTTTTTAGTCTCAGGTGCATGATATTGTGCATGAGAGAAGCTGCTGGTGGAAAAAAAATATATTTCTGCCCCATTACATTAATGGATTACTAATGGATTTACTCCTGCATTGTTTATTTAAAGGGTTTTACAGTTGTAGATGATTTTGGTTCTTCGACTCACACAGGTGCACTTGGAGTCCATACGGTGGATAAAGTGCACAAAGCAGACTAAAGATTCACCCAGTAAAATATTACTCTAGCAAAAGTAAAATTGTAAAAGTACAATAATATATATTAAGGCTAATAAAACTCATTTTATGTGAAAATACCCTAATCTTATAGAATGGTATTAATGCCTCAAACACTGTTATCTATCTATTGTTAACTATAAATCATGTAAATAATTTTCAAATTCAGATTTTATTTGTCACATACACATTCGTACGTGAAATTCTTGTTCAATAGAAGGATCTAATATAAAAATATAAAAGTATGTAATAAAAAATAACATATACATATATTAGTGCTCCACCAGTTTTGATGGACATAACATGTTTCACATGTTTCAAGCTAATTCCTCTTAGCACTTTTTTGGCCAAATTTATGTCTTCTGCTCTGGTGTGTGTTGTAAGTGCTGTAACACCTATGATGTCCTCAATGAAATCTTTCATTTCTGCATAGAAAAATCTGATGTACACAAGCTATGAGCATAGCATTGCCATTAATATTAGTCGATTCATCCCTTGTTAAATATATAGCAGCATATCTCTAGTTGTGTTTGCACATCCTGTGCTAATATTTCAGTTCTTCCTGTAGGTGTTTGCAGCTGAAAGGTGTGTTTTGTTGATATTTTTTTTCTCTCGGTTCATGTATTTCCTTTCCAGCTTCCATGCACTCCTTTACTATTTCTCCTGTTTATCTCTAACGGGCTTGTTATGTTTTCCTAAAAACCACTTCATCCTCAGGGAACATTCATATACTCATTATTATTGAGGGTAAATTTCTATTTTCTATTTTCTGAGTGCCAATGTTTAGTTTCGTAATGGCATTTAAATATTTCCACTTTTGACAACCACAGTACACGCTGAGCAAATAATGCCACACAAGCTTCAATGAAGGAAGAATAAATGTGTATTTTTCCCACTCATTTATCTTAAAAAAAACTCAGTTTTCAGCATCAACTTTCCTTATTTTTAAGAATGCCGTATATGTCTTTACTGACAAAACCTTTTAACCCTACTGAACCCCTTTGGGTATGATGAACACTGAGGCCTCCGCACCTACTCTGTACATCACCTGCATCAGTACCTGATGTTACTAACACCTGCACGTTTGACCATAGTAACAATAAGCATAGCATGAGCAGTGCATTGCAAAAAGAGAATTGATCCGATTATTATGTGTTCTTTTATCACAATGCTCCCATAGATGCCATGTGCTCCAATACACAGGAAATAGAATCAAGTAGTTCATCTCATGATCGGTCCTATTCATTCATTCTTTTGTCATGTGACTCCAATTTGAAGGGACAGACAGACAGACAGACAGACAGACAGACAGATAGATAGATAGATAGATAGATAGATAGATAGATAGATAGATAGAGCATGAAACTTCTCTCATCACAAAATGTTTACTACAATCTACAAAGAATGTACAGTAATACAAAAAAAATCACATAATCACATTAGCACATTTATTAAAATGCAAATTATAATTATAAATGCCTGACTGAAGTCTTGATTGTATCTTATGCTTGTACTCACTGTTTTTTTTTACGCCTTTCCACACCAAATGAACGAGATGCTCCTTTGGAACGAAACCACGACTAACAAGAAACATCGTCAAAGTGTGTGCTTTGCACAGAAACCTTCAGCATGTTGCAAACGAGTTCGGTGTGCCGGCAATTGTCCAAACGAATCACTTTAATGCAAATAGATCATCATGGAAATGTATAAAGCAAGTGCATACTCCTCCTCTTCATCCTCTTCATCCTGCGGAAATTACAAAGTAAGGCATTTACTTATTCGTGTAATTCACTTCTCCAGGCAAACTGTTCAGATGAGGGTGGCTAGGATTCGAAAATATATGAGCGCATCAGGGGAAAAAGTTCATCTCAGAAATTCCATCTCCAATCTCATTTTGGCCCTGCACTCCGTCTAGTGTCAAGCGCATGTGCGTTTTAGAATTCACAGGGCATTTAATAGATATGTGTCTTTGAACGCAGCACAAATCCTAGTGCTCCTCACACACAGTTCGGGCTTTGGCTTGCTAGCTCATTACCACAAGCTTTATTTTCCTAACCATAGCTGCAATTCGAACCGTACTGAAAATTATTACCACCATATAACTCATTACAGTACAAGCAAAGAAATAAGGCTGTAATAAGGCAGGGGTTTATGACTTATACTTCTTTACTGCACCATTTTCTACTCAAAAATTAAAACAATTTTTCAATTTACAGCAAGGGGAAACAATTTTGGGTGCTTCTGTTTCAATAAATCAAGATATAAATTGTTCCTGGTTGTCATTATAAAAGACGTTCTTTGGGAAGATTTTCCACAGCATGAACCTTGATAAAATCATCATTATTATTATTATTATTATTATTATTATTATTATTATTATTATTAGTATTAGTAGTAGTAGTAGTATTAGTAGTAGTAATAGTAGTAATAGTAGTAGTATTGTTATTATAATACCAATAACCAGCCCAGTACATAGATATCAACATCTCAGTATTTCTGAAAGTCATCTTTACATTATATTAGGCAATAATACAATATCACTGTGATCTCACTGTGAAATTTACCAACAGTGTATTAGAGTGTAACAGTGTACACAATGTGACAGTTTGTGAATGATGGATAATTGTATACTAATATAGTTAGTCAGCGTTTGTTAATGAAGGAATACAAATGGAAAAAAGGAATTCATAAGTAGACAAGTACTGGAACCTGTATCCATAGCAACTATGTATTTCTAACGAATTAATCATTTGATTGTTAATCATAAATATATTAATATATTATGTGGCATTCAGGTACTGGGATGCAAAATCGTGATCTTAAAAAACAGCTGCCACTTTTTTTCACGTTTCTCTACCTTCTGCTCTGTTCTCATCAAGTCTGGGTGAAATAATAAGTAGGCACCAATCAGAGGCTGCATTTTGATTATGTCCTCATGTAGAACATCTTACAAATTATTTTGTGAATGACAAAACTGACAAAACACTAAAGTATTTTGAAAAATGTACAGTATATATATATATATAGTATATATATATATATATATATATATATATATATATATATATATATAGATATATATATATATATATATATACGCACACAATCCGATTTGATATTCAAAACTTATATTTGAAATAATTGCATCATATGTAGTGTCCATCCCTCCTTATACATTTAACCCTAATAAGGGAAAATAATGTCCTTGTGATGAAATTAGAAGGAAACCTGACTCTGAAGGGAATACTTTCTCATCCGGTCAAAGTGAAAGTTCATTCATTAGAGTTACATCATTGTTGAGATGATGGTCCTGACAAAGACTGTTCATGACCATTATATCCCAAAGTAATACGCTTTAAATGCCCATGCCAGTGCAAGGTTAGATAACATGGTGATCAAGATACAAGAAAAGATTTGCAGTACAACCAGAAAGTGACCCAAGAAACAGTTACATAAAAGGAACAATAAGCAACCAACTTCACTACAATCACTCCACGTTAAACTCCAGTGCTGCAAAATAAGAGCAGGCATGCATGTGTGTCAAAGCATTTAAACAAAGCAGAACAGCTCTTTTGAAATAATATTCTTTGGTCGGATGAAAATGTCTGGAAATTTGTGATGTTTGGAGAAAGAATCTACAGCTCTGCAGACGCTAGTGGTGCACAGAGCAAAGTGGTGTACCGAGATTTATTAGAGAAGAATTGAATTTCATCAGCCAAGAAACTGAAACCTGGGGAGAAAACGAACATTTCAACAAGACAATTACACAACTATAGAGACTCAAGAACGCATTGCGTGGCCTTGCTGATTTTCTGACATGAATCCTACTGGAGATCCTCATAACCGTGGTTATAGGTCTGGGTCAAAAATCTAACCACTTTTCAAAACAATAATTCCTTGTAAATATACACATTACAGAGCTGTAATCATTAACGGAATTATGAATTGTTTTGAGTTAATATGGACACATTTAGGGAATATTAGGAAATCAGGCTTTCCATGAAACATTGTAACATGAAAATTAATCATCAGTGAGAAAAAAGCATGAGACATAACCAATTTGCTGGAATAATTATAAAAACAAAAAAATATTATTTTTGAAAAATAAAAAAATATAACCTAAGGTATAATATATTATAATATATTAAGAATTGATTAATAATTAATAATTAATAATTTAATAATAAGTAATATTTGAGAAAAAATGGTGATTTTTATACAGAATTAATATTGTATTAAATGATACACCGTGTCAGTGGACACGTTTGTATAAAACTTTCCCCTTTGCTTGAAATAAGAAACCCAAAGCTGTTCCAGCATGATGTTCGTCTACAAAGCCAGCTCCAAGAAAATGCTTTACATGGGTGTGATTTGGTGGAAGATCTCCTGCAGTAGAGCTCTGACCTCAACTCTATTGAACAACCAATTAATAACCATGTTATATTTATCGACACTAGATAGACAGACAGACAGACAGACAGACAGACAGAAAGATAGATAGATAGATAGATAGATAGATAGATAGATAGATAGATAGATAGATAGATAGATAGATAGATAGATAGATAGATAGATAGATAGAATCATGCAGAAAGTAAACATATATAGATAGACAGACATACAGACAGACAGACAGACAGAGTTAAACTCTGAGTTAAACTCATAGTCTCAAAGTCTTTTTCATACCCATGTCAGTCCTGCCACCAGCATGGCAGAAAGCTGAGCAGAACCTGCTGCGTACTGCAAATTCAATGCACACAATAAATCATTTGAAAGAGTGTAAATCACATACTTACTTACCAGCATTAGATCTAAATTGATGGCACACACCTGCTTTCATACACCCATGACCTCTCAGGTCTAGGCAGGTGAGCAAATCTCGAACTCAAACTCACAGAGCACAGAAACAAGCAATATTTTATAATACATACATACAAGACTTTCCAGGAATTCGGGAAATATTTTACTGCAAAATTAATGTTGTTTTTTTTTTTTTTAGAATTTCCCTTCATGGCTTTTTAATTTTTTTTTAGCAATTTGGTTGTTGTAATATATTTTTTTTCTTTCCTTTCTCTCCCCTGGCTGATCATTTTCAAGTTGTGATTTTTCAGTTCATCACAACTTGTTTCAGTTTCAGCTTTTCAGTTTCAATTCATGGATTTTCCCCCCTTTAGACATTCATTAATTTCTATATATTAGAAAATACATTTTCTGATGATTCATGTATTTTCACATTTCTTTTCATTCTCAGGATTTTGTCCCAATAGTTATATTTATATTCTCGAAAATCCACTATCCATTATATTTTTTTTCTAGTCAAATATTATTGGATTTTATTTCATATGTTTTTAGTTCCTATGATTCATTAATATCCATGTGTTTTATTTAACACATTTTATTTACTTTGTACACTGAGGTGACTGTTAACTGTAACCTGGGGAAGTCGAATGGAGATCTTTATAATCGTGTCAACAAACCCGAGCGTAATGGCTTCTTCAGCTCAGCTCTGTGTCCATTCAGTGTGGTGTGACAAGAGGCAGGAAATCGCGTGCGGCACAGTTTGCAGAACGCTCTAGGGCTTTGTGCCCGTGTCCACGTGGTAGCATTTAGGTGGCGAATGGACGTCAGTGAGACACATGCCAGTCTCACCACAGTGCAGTTATTCATGCGTTTGAATTACACCTGTATCCCGAGCGGCCTGTGAGCCATGCAGCTATATTTACACAGCTGCCTCATGCTGGAGCGCTGCAGGTTTACATACTGCCCTCGATTGTATGACCTTATCGCTGAACCTGTGAACCTTTGCCTCACTACATGTAACAATCCCTTACAGAAAAGACATTTGAACATGGAAATTTATACCTGTAGTTTGAAGACAGTTCACACTTTAGGTTCCACAAGTTTTTGTGTGTATTCTTTTTTTGTTTTGTTTTGTTTTTTGCATCCAAGGCATGTTTTTAATTTTTTTGTCATTCTCATAGTCATTTTTTTACTTAATATTTAAATATCGATTTCTAATTATCTTTAAATCTTTTTTATTTCTTGAAACAAAAATTTCCTCCTATTGATTAATGAATTAATTTATTTGTTTATTTTACATCTACGGCACATTTCCCCCCAATTTTGTTCGTATTTTTTATTGATCTTGACACCTGATTCATTTATATTTATAAGAAATATTTGATTTTATTCACAATTCATTCATTATTTTTTTAATCTAAGGCACTTTTTTTTTTTACTATTTTTTGTTTAGTTTATTTTGACACCTGATTCTTTATTAATGTCGTTCTTTTTTTGTTGTACACAATTTTTTTCACCAATTAACTTATTCATTTTCAGCTATGTTTTTCTGGATTTGTTTTTTCATATATTTTATGTATGATTTCAATATGATTTTAGAATTATATTAAAAACCATGATTATTTCTACCACATTATTTTCACAATTAATTGATTAATATATTTATTTATTTGTTTGTTTGTTTTTATTATTCATATTTATTTATTTATTTATTTATACCCCTTATTCATACATTTTTACAAGAAATATTTTCCACATTATTTCAATATGATTTTCTAATTATATTCTAAATAAATTATATCTTTTTGGAAACAATTTTATTGTTCACAGTTTGATCATTCAGTTTTTCAATCAATTTGCTGCACGGCCCATTTATTTTTGCTGGTGATTTTTCAAAATTTATCCAGAGCAAATTTAAACAGCTGAACAATTAATGATTGAAGGCCTTATTGAAGGGCCCAGTGACACCATAATGGTGATGGCATTTGAACTCTTGACTTCTGATCAGAAGTCCAACATATTCTATGACATATTCCCTTTGTTTATTCACTTTGCTTCTACTATATGTACGATGTTATACAGCATACAATCACATTAGAAAATTATATACAGATTTTTTTCTTCCATCAAGATAGGTGGTAATTCGGTTTTAGCTACCGTTCCAAAACATATAATACACACTAACTAAGCTAGTATTTAAAAGCGTCCCTCAGCCATATATATATATATATATATATATATATATATATATATATATATATATATATATATATATATATATATACATATATATACATATATATACATATATACACAGGTCTTAATACTGATATAAGGCTATGGGTTTGGGGTTTGGGTACCTCCAGCTATATGACTTGCCTAATTGCCAGCTTTCAAAACTGTTCAAATTGTTTGTCACATTCTTGGTGTCGGTCGGAACGACAGCCAAACGTAACCTAACACATAATTCCACGTGTAGGCAAGTTGACAAACCGCAAAGCAGCCCCAGACAGAAAATTAGGAGGGCGAAGGGGCCAAATTACAAAAAAAAGTTTCCTGTGGAGCATGTGTGCACGTCTTCAAGACAAAAAACAAAGAAAGAAAATCAGCCGAGCTTTATCAATTCTATTTCAGGTAAACATGGATCTGCTTGTAAATATCGCATGTTGGTCTGGACACTTGCGCCCCTAAGTGCCATCCAGTCGTTGCCAAAACAAACAGCACTAATGAGTAACAGCGCCTGGTTAAGAGGCCGGACCCAAAGCCTACGTCTGCCCACAGTGTGCACACTGAGGGGCTGTCATAAGGTGGGTTAAAAGACTGACTGTTCCACACACACACACGCACTTTACCCCCGTCCTAAGACCCAACCAATTCCCCACATCACCTCACACGACACGGCGAAGATGCCGGGAGGAGGGGGGAAGGGCGCATCATGTTCAACAAGCAGATCTTGTATTTGGACATCGACTCTGGGGAGCGAAGGCGTGGAAATAACAAGTGGAGATTTATTGCCTGAGGGGGTTTGTTTGCATTGAAAGAGGGAGCTGAGTACAGCGGGGGCCAAGGCCCCATTTGCATAATGCATATAAAATGAGATCCATCTTTGCCACACGCATGCCTGAAAACCCTCATGAGGTTTTTATGAAGGAAGTAGCCAGGCTCCAACAGCGACTCTTGGATGGCAGGACAGTTAAAGCTATTTAAGAAAGTGAGTATTGAGTGTGTCTGTCTGCTGCAAGCTGCTGGATGCCAGCGTTTCTGGGCTGGATGCTGTCATGTAATGCTATTATATTGTAAAAAAAAAAAAAAATATATATATATATATATATAGATATTATATATATAGATATATATATATATATATATATATATCTATATATATATATTGTATGTGCACATACATTATAAATGATTACACAGCTGGAAAAATCACATGGCAGCAACAGCACTTATTCCCGTATAGTTCTCTTGAGGGAAAGTGTGATCTTTGGCTGCAGCACAGAGAATGGTGCAGAAAACAAAAAACATCCAGCATGGTACCAACTGAACAGGAAGACTATGATTAATAATCACTGTACTACCGTGCCAAGCTGAGAAGCATATAAGGAAGGACAAACAGCAATAGAAGGCCATATTGAAATCAGAGTGCTGTACTGTGCCTATTTTCAGCAAATATTTTAATTTTGTGTTTAGAAGTTTTTCAGGTTCAATATGCATGAGAGAATCAAGAATACAAACATCCTATGCAAGTGTCTAAAACTGTCAAGTGTCATATCTCGAGCTCAGTGCTGACGTAAAACACATCCATCATCGAATGAGTATTTAATAGCTTTCTTTAACAGTTTCAGTTCATAGTGTGATTTTAATAAACCTTAAACCATAAACGATGACATCAATTCCATAAAAAACAAAGCCAGAAAAACAAACTGCTGTCCTCCAGAATGTCAGGATGCATCAGGTAAAGTAGACCCCGGAGACGTGAGCAAGAAAATTCTTTTCTTTTTCCTTCTTGATTTTTGTGGTTTGTGGTGTTTACGACATGTGATTATTACCCCCAGAACGGACACCAATTAAAAGTAAATAAATTTTAAAATCCCACCCCTCTCTATGGTTAACCAATGACCAATGAGGTCATTTCCACCTGACGCCTCAGTGGTTTACTCTCTCCCTTCTTCTCTCCTCCCTCCCTCGCTCTCTCTTTGGCATTTTTTTTTGTCGAGTGGGAAACGTTCCCACTGGGCACGCTCAGTACAGGTGTGAAAAAGAAGGCCTCAGTTAGGCATTTATTTCGGGCGCTGCTGGTTCAGGGAGTTATTTTTAGCTATGAACGGTTCGATGTTGTGCTGCATTTCCTTGGCAGTGAAGGGAAACACATGGGCCAGCTCTGGACGCCGGTGTGGCTGAGCTTTAGGACAATCTGAAATGTCTATTCAAGAGCTAGTTCTTATTTTTAGGCACAAATCCACCGAGCAGCATCAGTGGAAATCTTCATTCGTTCTATATACAGCAGTAAAGGAAAGACGACAGGGTTTTTCAATAAAGCAAGAGCATCTCTGAGATTTTACACTGCAATCAATAGACGTGAAGGATTTTAGTGCAGAAGAATGGCATGTTTTTTTGCTTTTTTTTTTACGGCTGGTGACGAGGTAACGAGGCTTCATTTGCATTTCTCCAAATGTAATCCTATCCAGATTGAGAGAAGTGTAAAATAAAACTCATCTGAGCAGGCATCTTCCGATTACATTTGAAGTTTTTACACAGTTTATGTGGGGTTTTTTTTTGCACAGTGTAGCGCTCTCCGTCGCAAGAAAATTTATAAGAATTCTACCATTAGAATTTATATTCACAATGGCTTTGCGTTGTTGTTTCAAAATCTCTAACGACACCTCTGATAGAAGCGCATTCTTAGAAAATTGACAGTTTATGTTATGTGCATTTGCAAGGGGTGTAACGATACAAAGGATTCACCATACCTCGGTTTTTAAGATGATAAAAACACTAATGACACAGTGAACCCCACGCTGTTCATTTCATATGCATTACATTAACACAATCAACACAGACTCTTATATCTCAACTATAGCGATTGTTCACGTAAATGGGACGTGTTAATCAGTCAACAACAGCAGAGGAGCAGAAGGGGTAGATGGGGAAGAGACACCCTTTTTTTTACTGATCGGAAAAAGCATCCGGCAAGCACCTCAAAAACTGCCTTGAAAAGCACCACTATGACTTTTAATTGATTTTTCTTTTTCTCATAGAAGATGCATGGGGCAGTAAAATAACAGTGTGGTCATCGGCCACACCCATTGCGTGACATCATCCTGGACACATAGGCCAATAGCAGGGCGATACCAGTCGTGTGAGATATCAAAATGCTCGTATCGACGAGGCAACTCTCATCTCGTTATTGCCACCAAAAATAACACCAACCCAGTGCCAAGTTTCACTCCGTCAAACACCCTGAACCTACATTCTAGTTTTTATAATCAATGTACAACTTGATATCTTCATGAATGTTTTTTTGTTGTTGTTTTTTTATAGTTTGATCTAGTTTATTTTTATATTTCTATAGTACACCATAACACTTGGTAGTAATAATGATTCTGATTCTGATATTCATAGAAAGAGCCCCCATACCGCTGTGTCAGAGGTAAAGTTGTAAGTTTTCCAACATTTCCAGGACACTTTGGCTGTTGATGAGATGAACCTTTATAGGTTCTACAATGTAAGTGAGAAGAGGATATATAATTTGGTGCATGCTTTGAAAAAATGGTGAAAATGTTATTTTTTAATCACTGCTGTACACTGCTGTACATCAGTTTAAAAATGTAGCGTTGTGCAAAAAACAGACACAACACATCAGGTATTTAAAAATAAAAAGGAGAGCTTTCGTCAGCATATCAAAGCATGACATATGATCAGCAAGTGCATAGGAGCAAAACAGAGTAAATAGAGAATTCTGTCTTCTTTTGCAATTAGGCTAATTTATCTGAACTAGCTTGACAGTACTGTATTGAACTGCGATAAATCATTCTCTATAAATTTAGTGATGGCAAACTGCCGTTTTTCTTTTGTTACTGATAGTAACTATAAATGGATAAAAATATATGAAATCAAAAATTCACCCCTACATGTTGCTACTTATTTTCCCTCGAACAGCGCAACCACTAGTGTTTTATTTCGTACATATGAAAGGGCAACGCTGACAAACCGGAGCAGTAGTTGTACAGGATTTTCACTCTCTACATCTCGGTTATAACTGATATCCTGACATGAACGAGACATTTCCGTAGCTCACGCTCACTTTTTTTTTTTTAACTCTGATCTGAGGTTTGCGAGATTTGCGTAATTGTTCGTTTCATTTCCAAACTCATGATGTTCACATCCATCATTTGGGGTCCACCATTTTTTTTTAGCTTCATGGTGAGTTGAGCTGTATTTCAGTCATCGAGCTGTGTAGAACACCCATATACACACACACACACACACACACACACACACACACACACACACACACACACACACACACAGATTAAATGTCCAAGTGTAATGTGATGTGCAGGAGAAGAAGAGCTGCAGAGCGTTCTCGCTCTGAATTGCCGTTCTGTTCAATGGGCTGTGTTGGTAGAAAACAGAGGCAGTAGGAGAAGCGGTGAAAGCGGGCAGAGCTCGCGTTATGCGTCTGACAACAATCTGGCACAGTGAGCTTATGGCACCTCTCAGACCCACCGCATTGAGTTTGTTCAGGCTGCGTTTCTTCAGGGGCCGCTCCGAACGCCATGGCATCGGCTCCTGGGGAAACGCCCACGTCAGCACCAGTTTTTCCTCTCCAGCTACAAGAAGGGTGGAAAATCTACCAGAGTGGGGGTCTGTTATATTCAGATTCATTTTTTTTTGTTCCCTGGATATTACGAGTGCTCTCCTGAGCTGGAATCTGAGTTTGTAATTATAAATAATTTATAAATAAATAAATAAGATTTTAAAAATGTAAGCTTTATAATCGACAAGCTTGGAGGTTACAACGCATATGTTCTTTTCCTTTATCCGTGCTGTCTCTATTTGATTCAGCCGGGTATCGTTTTAACCAATATTTACGCAGATGAGGATTACTCAGGAGAAATTAGCCAAGCTTTTTCTTGGTGGTCCATATGCGTCAGACAATCTGACACCAAATTAATCTGCGTTATTCGACTATTGCTCCCTTTCTGGAGGACACGCGATGAGCGCGCTTGGTATCGGATATCAAAGGATGATAGAATAACACGGCCGATGACAGATTTTGTCCACACATCGACATTTCATCTCACAAATTAGGCCTTTGATTTAATGAAAACACAGCGATGCTTTATAGGGTGTCGGAGGAATGTTATGAAAGTCTTCGTTCTGCATCTGCACAGGGCACCTTACATTGTCACAATCAACGCTAATGTTTTTTGGACCGTTATACCTCGTTAATTAGACTTTAGAATCAGAACTGCACCCAGTTCCATACTGTTTTTTTTTTTACAATAACAGGACATGGAATTTGTGTGAAATAGCAACTGTTCAATAACATTTTCAACTTCCCAGTATAGTCGCTGTGAAGTTGCAGTTCAGAGTTCACGGCCTCGGTCATTCGTGGATTTTTCCTTAGAACCTAACTAATAAATGTTACAAGTTTTTATGATTTTTTTAATGCCAATATAAAAAATTTTCATGAGAGTTCACTCATTACATTCATTCATATTTCATATTTCAAATACATTAAATTACTGTATTTACACTACGCATACCAAAGAAAACAACAGTGTATATACAGGGGTAACATGGGTATTTTCAGGAGACACAGCACTGTACAGTACAGTATACACCTTTGGATTTTTTATATTCTTTTTTTTTTTAGGAGAATGTATTAAGTTGAGTTTGAAATTAAATTAGAATGTTTAGGGGCATATTTAGGGTTGAAACTTTAAAAAATAGACATTTATAGGCCTTTTTTGGCCACATCCAAAAGTCATGTTTTTTCACAATTCACAGGTGTGCTAGTAACGTAATCCCCTATGAATTTCAGTGGTCGGCTGTATTACGCAGTGCAATTTGTCTGAAAGTTTAACTACTGTATGGTTTGTTCTTTTTCTTTTGTATTTATACACTGTATTGTGTATTTTTTACTATGTCAACTTTATATTTGCACATGTTTTTCTTTGCTGCTATTACAGACATTTCAACACTGCTGGATGAATATCATTATATTTTATCTTATTTTGTACTATACTACATTTTCAAACATCTCACATATACTATACTAAACTATACTATACTACCTGTGAGTACATGTGAGATGTTTGAAAAAGTCTTTGATAGACACATGCATTCTCCTTTTATACGCATGAAGGCTGCACCTATAAATGTCCTTATGTTCCACATTGAAAAAAACTCCATTAGCATTTAGAACAGCTTTACATACTCTCAGCATCTGGACAGTTCTTTTCACCAAACGTTCAGCTGAAATACTTGTGCAAAACCATTACACTTACCACCTCTATGTATGGGTGTGGCAGTCTGATCACATCTTCTCTAGCCAATCTCCATCTTACACAAGTTCTTCTGTTAGAGACAAAATTTCACAGAACGTTCTTTCACTCATGCACTGTCCAATTTGGGTGTGTTTTTGTGTTTTAGCTAGTCCGTTGCATAGAAACAAAGGAAAAACATTATCTACTAAATGTTAAGGATATTCCACATTTGGTAACAGTTTGCCCTTATATTTCCCCATTCAATCTCCTGGAAAGATATTCCTCTAGATTTTATAGTGGACATTTTTGTTCATCAGTGACAAGGGTGTTGGTAAAGTCAGGTACTGGTGGAGGTGAGGTAAATTACTAATTAAATTACATATAACTAGTATATATTATATATATATATATATATATATATATATATATATATATATATATATATATATGTGTGTGTGTGTTGTGTGTGTGTGTGTGTGTGTGTGTGTGTGTGTGTGTGTGTGTGTGTGTGTGTGTGTGTGACCGAAAGGACCACACAATCTTCACTCCAGAAGAGCATGGGCGACCTCGTGTGGTCCTAACATCTGCTGGAGTAAATCACTTGCTGCTCTGTAGGCTGTAGAGAGGTTCAATATTGGAAAACTCCTTGAGAGAAAACTCTACAATCCCAAAATCATAATGTCGTTGGATGTCATTAGATCGAACATGATATAAGGCACCGCGATATTAATTTGTGAAATAAGATGCCTATGCTCTGTGTGGTTTTTTTAAACGAAATGTTACAAAAACAAAAGGGCCAGAAAATCCACTTTAACCAATTCCTCTGTTGGTTGTCTCTGCCTGAAGGTTATGGTTCTGTTTTAGATAGAGAAGAACAGAGACACAGAGATAGAGACACCTAAAAAGAGAGGCCCGGGGGGGGGAGTGGGGGGGGGGGGGGAGAGGGGGAGGGGGGGAGGGAGGGGGGGGGGGGGAGGGAGGGAGAGAGAGGAGAGAGAGAGAGAGAGAGAGAGAGAGAGAGAGAGAGAGAGAGAGAGAGAGAGAGATCACAATCAAATCGAATTGATGCGTATAGCTGCGCTTTTATAGTGACAGCATTTTCCCCTTTACCTCCAGTCCACTTGGAAGCACTACTGCGCCGTAAAGGCTGACACCAACGTAGAAGTAGGACGGCGTCACACACACACACACACACACACACACACACACACACACACACACCGCCCGGAAGTTGGAAGTTGCCTCCAACAAACGTTAAGTTTCCTCCTTTAATAAACTGTTAATTCCTGCTTTCTGCTACTGTTTATTATAGCATTCTTGTAAACTTCGCCTCACATTCTTTACATTTTGGTGAGTAAGAAAAAAATGTTTTGGGAATTAACTTGTTAACCTGGTATAACTCTTCATTTTAACTGTGTACCGTAGCTGTTAGCTACTCGCTATTAGCCATTAATATAAATCATTTTTACAGTTTAATTTTATATAGTTGGCATAAGTAGATATAAAATAATATAATGTAATATATATATTATGTATATGTATATGGTATTATATGTATGTAATATATGTATATGTATATAGTATGTATGTAGGTGTATATATATATATATATATATATATATATATATATATATATATATATATATATATATATATTTCTTGTCCTATTAACGCGCTGTTAATTTTTATTAACATTTGTGAACATCACTTTTCTTTTTACAAGACATGCATGCTTGGTTAAATAATATTTAAATAATATTTTTTAAAATATTTAGTTAAGATAAAGCATATCAAACATTAAATAATAATTCGAATGAATTGGATAAAGTTTTTATTACTAATTTGAGTAATTGATTAAATTGGCATGAATTAAGTTGATTCAGTGAAATTTTTGTTCGACCACAAGTTTGTTTCAACTTTCATTCCGTACCAGAAATAAGATTTGTGGAGGTTTTTTTTTTTTTTTTAAACAACACATGCAGAAATACTGCTATGCTTACATAAGTACATATTATGGGTATAAGTGCATGTTTTAAATGTAATATTTAATTTTAAATTAATAAACAATGTTGTAAATTTGTGCAAATTAATTATTCAATTTAATCACTATAATAAAAATAATTTAATTCATTCTATTTATTATATATTTTTACTATACACTTTATTTAAAGTGTATATTTTGTCATTCTCAGCACTTCTAGGATACATCTGTGAGAATTCCAATAAAGTCCTGTGATAATGGATGCTGGCAGCCGGAAAGACAAACCCAAACAAAAGGAGACGTCTGTACGAGGAGACAAAACGAAACCAAAATCGGCTCAACAGGAGCTTAAGCAGAGACAGAGAGCAGAGGTGAGACAACTCATGGAAATCTGATTTTAGTTTGATTTGATCTGATTTTAGAAATCTGTTTGTTGAAAATCGGTTTGTTTATTTATTTGAAGAAGTGTTCATGCCTAAAGAGACTCGGCTGTTATTCATTGTCAGAAACGGTGCTCTGTAACTTTGCAGCCTGTTCTCCACAGCTTTATGAGCACAGGAGTGGTGTTACCTTCATGGATTAATTTGGACTCGTTATACAGTCGACCCCCTGAAATTGGTGGGGGTTATGTTCCTAAAGCACCTGCGAATTGGTAAAAACTAATGCCTATTTTTATAGTTTAAGCCCTAAATTTTCCCCAAAACACTTTAATATTTAGTTTAATTTAAAACTGAGCTTAATGAATTACCTTTAAAAAAAGAATGTAAATGTAAAGGCGTATACTGTACTGCACTGATGTGTCTCCCACCGAGCTAGAATATAAAATACAGATGTTACTCATATATGAAATGTCATTCATGCGAGTGCGTTTTCTTTAGATTGCACTGATGTTTTCTTTGGTATAAGTAGTGCAAATACAGTAATAAGCTAATAAAATGTATTTTAAATATAAATGATAAACCGTATTGTTTAATGTAATAAAAAATACAGTAAAATATATAATTCCCAATGAATAACTGCATGAAATGAATGCTTTAGTGTTAAAATGCATGAAAACGTATGACTTTTCCCTCGTGGCAATATATAACTCTTTTGCAGAGGATATTTGAGGTTTCTGTGATCAATTATTAGTTGGGTTTAAAGGAAAAATCTGCGAACGACTGATGCCGAGAACTCTGAGCTGTGATTTCTCAGGGGTCGACCACGTCCACTTCTGGAAATCTAAAGTTTTATTTTCTCACTTCTTGTACAGATCTATGCCCTGAACAAAGTCATGACGGACCTGGAACAGCAGCAGTTTGAGGCGTTCTGCAAGCAGATGCAGCCACAATCGGAATAAAGATGTGAAAAAGAAAAGCAAACCCGGCTGACAGTTTACAGCGATATGCCACTGTATGCGAATCGCCTCTCCGCGTGATAATGCACAGATCTTAATGTGATTATGTGGTCAACTAGCCAATCACGTCACAGCAGCATGTATGTATTATGAGGTCAAGATGCTCACATCAGATATATTGGTGTGTGACTTAACAATGGATTTGAGATTATTATTATTTTTTTTTTTTTTAATAGCAAATTCTTATTTTTGCACACTCAAGTATGTACATAGTGATGAAAGCAAACTAACAAACAAAAAAACTGGCTGGAACTCTTTGATGATAAACATCAAAGGAGAAGGAAGAGATGAAAGGTAAGCGGATGAGATGCCACATGATCCAGAGGCTGTAATGTGCACAGATTCACCCAAGTCTGATGTTAAAAAAAAAAAGGAGAAAACACTTGATTGGCTGATTGGGAAATAAATATGCACTAATGTACAGCTGTTCCTATTAAAGTGGCCAGTGAGCACATGATCTAATGCGATGCGTTTTGCTGTTCATGATGTAATTAATAGCATTTATACACACACTGTATAGCCAAAAAGTATGGGTGCACACTATATTTTAGGATGAGGGGGCACAAAATTTTCCTTTTGCTCCAACTAGGAGGCCAAAACCTGTTACAGCATGACAATGCCCCTGTGCACAGCTCCAAAAAGATCAGCTTTACCTGAATGAGAATGGAAGATTAATAATGAATAATTAATAATTTAATATGACCGTGAATGATGAGTGCACCCCCAGGCCTTCTCACCTCAAACTATATCATTGCCTGAACTGATCTGATTGATCACAAATCTCCACAAACTTCTTCCTAAAAGAACGGTGCTTATTATGGAGACTAATTATGGGAGAGGATGTTCAAAAAGAAGCACATAGCAATCTTATGGGTTGGGTGTCCATAAACTTTTATCAACCTGTTACATGTGTATATATGTATAGATAATGTGTATTTTCTTTTTCTCTCCAGTGTTTATTTGTGTAACTGTATTAAAAATCTTTTACAGAGTTTACAGAGATCATGAGGAAGATCATGGAAAAATATCTCATTTTGTATCCCTAAAGTATTGATGTTTCATTGATTTACGTTTTTTTTATTTGTCACCAACAAATATATATGCAGAACACCTCTTTCAGTGAAATAAAAATGTTGTTAAAATTTGTTGTACATTTTATTCAGTTATGATCATGCAACATTTTCTCACTTCTCCTCCTCCCCCTCATCTCTGGATGTATTCAACTGTCAGATGGATCAACACAACTTGATAAAGTCGCTAAAAAGATTTGGCTCCACCTTTTTTCATTGGATTGCTTTGCTAGGGTGGACTGTTTCTGGACCACCACCAGGAGGCGCACAAACCACCTACGTGAGGGTTGTCAAATTCATTTTCACCGTGGGCCACGTTATCATAATGTTTGCCAGTTGTAACTATAAGACAGTATATACCAGGGGAATTCAACTAAAATTGCTTAAGGTACATTAAAAGATCCCTCCTTGGCATCGTAGGTCCAGACAATATAAACAAATAGATATGTATATTCATACAGTACTGTGTAAAAGTCAATATTTGGTGTTAATACCTTTTGAAGAACTAGAAATAGTGGATGTGATGGCACGACCCCCACAGAGCCCTGATCTCAACATCATCGAGTGTGTGAGATTACATGAACTTTCATCACTGATGAAAGTAAATAATTAACACTTAGATTTTTGAAAGCATTCTTTGTTTACAGCATTTTTCACACTAAAACTTTTGTATATACTATATATATATATATATATATATATATATATATATATATATATATATATATATATATATATGCATTCTGTATCATGGATGGTGCTCCATCAGTCATAGACGTATTTCTGATCTCATTTACAGCTCTCCAAGGTTCAGTCTAATCAGCAACATAAAGTTTGGACTGCGCTGTTCCTGTGCTAATGTTCCACATCTTCTTGTAGCTGTTGCAGGTGAAAGGGCTGTTTGTTTAATTTAACTCTCAGTTCATGTCTTTCCTTTCCATCTAAAAGTGTTTTAAAAGTGTCCATCTAAAACCACTGTATTCTCAGTGAACACTCATATACTCGTTATAAGGCTGTCAGTGAGTGGAAACTCGTGTAAATCTCTCACCCTGGGCTTTGAGCTCCTTTATTTTCCGTGTCCTTACTTCAGACTGCTGATGGTAAATGGCTTCAAAGTGTCTATATTTAGTTTCTTAATGGTATTTAATGTTTCCACTTTTGACAACCGTAGCAGACTCCGAGCAAATGAGACACACAGGCTTCAATACAGGAAGAATAAATGCATATTTTCCACCCAGTCAAAAATTAAAAAAAAAATCAAATGCTGTTGTTTTTCACTCACTGGAAGTTTAATCTGCACTTCGTTCTCTGTTCTGTTTATTGCATGTGCACCTGCATGTGTGACCGCAGTAACATTCATTCATTCATTCATCTTCTGCCACTTTATCCGATCCTCCCTCGGGTCACGGGGAGCCTGTGCCTATCTCAGGCGTCTATGGGCATTAAGGCAGGATACTCCCTGGATCGAATGCCAACCCATCACAGGGCGCACACACACACACAAATTCATACACTAGGTACAATTTTCCAAGGTGCCAATCAACCTACCGTGCATGTTTTTGGACCGGGAGGAAACCGGAGAACCCGGAGAAAAACCCCCTGAGGCACGGGGAGAGCATGAAAACTCCACACACACATGGCCGAGACGGGAATCAAACCCGGACCCTGGCGGTGTGAGGCGAACGTGCTAACCACTAAGTCACCGTCCCCCACCGCAGTAACAGTGAGTAGTAAAATGAAAAGACTTTGCAGTCTGTCCTTTAAATTCGTGAACAGAATCTGCTCAAGAGACTTGATATAAACAAGGAATAGACGATCCAAAGGCTTTGAGGTCAAGAAATGTTTGTCGGTTTGTTCATTCTTTAGGAAAACAAAGAAACATGCATTCCAAAGGATTCACGTCTTGGACTGTGAAATATTTTTGCACTTTTGTTTTTAGACATGAGATAAGGCACTCACACAGGAAGCATGTCGTACATGTTTATTTGGTCAGGTTTTCTTTCACAAGCAGAGAGAAACAAGTGTAACATGTTTTCATATGAGCTGTGTTCAGTTTGAGCGTGTGTGTTAGCATAAAGTATAAAGTTTTATGTTTTATATAGCGTGTTAAGCGTGTGTGTGTGTGTGAGCAATGTGTGTGTGTGTGTGTGTGTGTGTGTGTATGTGTGAGTAGAGGTAGCTGTTAGAAGGTACAAACATGCAGAATTAGGCAGTTAGGTTAAGTTAGAGTAAATTTGTTCCTGCATTTTTTTTTAGAGAAGTCTTATAGGATTAGATCAGTATCAGATAGCATAAAGTTTAAAGTTTTGCTCCATGGTCCAATTGCTGCTCCCCACTTTAAGAATCACTATTGTAGATTATTATTAGTAGTAGTCAATGTTGGGAAGGTTACTTTGGAAATATTTACGAGATTACTATATTAATAGATTAAGTAGTATAACTTTTCAATTTCTTTATACAAGTAAAGTAACTGATTACATTTGATTACTTTCATTTGTCCACTATTGCAAATGGCATACTTTAAATGTTTTCCCACACAACGCAATTTTAACTAAAATTAATTTGTCTTTCATATTTTAAGGCCATATAAAATTAAGAAAACTTCTGGGAGATTAAACATACCTATGTTCATTTGAAACATTATATATTTTTCACTATTAGAGGCTAACTTTAAACCTCTAAATCCAAATCCAGTGAACAGGAAAATAACACTAATGTTTATCTCATTCACAAGTACAAAACATTGAGGACCGGTAAAAATGATAAATTTTATTTTATTTTTCATCGGATATCAAAAACGACCGTATTTTTTTATTATTTCAATTTTAGGACGGGATCAATAATATGAAATGGAAAAATGGCCTCCCGGACTCGAATTTAATTTAAATATTTAATTTGTTATTTTGATTGTCAATTAAAAAAAAAAAAAAACAACAAATGATAAACTGATGAAAAGGCTGCATGTTCAGAAATGTGGTTTAGATTGTTGCAAAAAAAAATTTATTCACTGATTTTATATACCTCACGTTTACCTTTTATTTACCTTTATAATTTATTTAATCTCAGAAGATTAAACAAATAACTGCAGTTAGAAAAAAGTGCTGCAGTGCCGATCCCCAACTGAGCATCTTACATCACTGTGATACACAACAACAACTCCATATTCAGCCTGGATGTGGAGTTGAAACTGTCGAATATAATTAATAACCATCACTGGTTTCATAACAATCATATTTCAGATGTTTGGGACAGCAAACTTATTAATAAGGTGGAATTTTATAGCTTTGCCTCCTTCTTCTCTGACTTTTATGCAAGTGTTAGTGTGACAGCAGATCGACTGCCACCAGATCTACTGGTGAAATATAAAATGGCTTTTTTGTACACGTGCATTTTATACTGTGGTCAACAGCGATGGCAGGCCACATGTTATTGATTTTATGATGGAGATTATGATGCCGTTACATGTAACTCGTTACTCCCCAACACTAGTAGTAGTCTGTTAAAGTATCTGTCTGCCCCTAAAAATCCAGAGTGATGGAGCTGCCGGTCACTCGCACTCCATACCAGCCCTTCCAGTATTTAGTGTCCTTTCCACCGTGCTCGAAAGAGATGAAGCGCACACCCGGGCCGTAGTCGTAAAAGGTATAGCTCACCTGTGAAGAGAATGTTTGATAATACACACCGAACAAACTGGTAAGCGATATTTGCATGAAATATCTTTTAATTCAATGAAACACCTGATACGTTGTATAAGGCTTATAAATCAATGATTAATAAATGAAATGAAACAAAGGTTTACAAAAATTCTGAACAGCACATTGTACTTTTATCCATTTCTATCTACATTTAAACATGTGGAATGTCATCAGCAGCTAAATTACAATTTAGAATTTGTCTGTTACTATTGTTTCTGAGCCCAGAGACTCCTTTCATGATTGTTGCTATAGAAACGGGAAGGCGTTCTAACAAAGTATATCTAATAGATATCATTTCAGGCTGCACAAAAGAGGCAGTTTCCTGTTTGAAGTTTACTTCATAACCCGCTGCAGTGTCCGCTTACTATTTATACCTCCGTGCTATTATGCCAAAAAACAAAGAATTTCTTTAATGCTAAATCCAAACTTAATGTAAGGTTTTTCCAAATCCTCTATATCCATTTGATGCAAAATGCAAGTATTTCAACTTCAATCTTGTGTTGCTGCAACATTATTCACAAAATATTTAGACTTTATTTTATTTTTTGAATGTCCTTAACAAGGCACTAAAACTCCGTTTTGGATACCAATAATAAGTAATTACGTGTAATGTTTATTTTGGCATCTGTGATGACACAGTGTTATTCCTTTCATTTATCTGTAATCCTTTCCATCTTCTCTACACGACAAATTCTTATTTTTGTTATCGGATGCCCCCAACTCAGAAATTCAGTGATTTTTTTTAAATATAGAAAGAGAAAAAATAACACAGTTAATGATTTATAATTATGACAGTGAAGGCAGTGTATGATAAGTACAAAAAGGTTGGTTATGATTTGTTACCTGTCTCCACGAGCAGTTGTCAGTATCCGGGTCAATATTCACCTTCTCTGGACTGTACTCCGCCAAAATCTTCTTCTTTTCATCCAGGAGATACACAGAGAGCTGGTACAAACATCCACAGTCTGTTCGACTACAGTACCTAAACATACACACACACACACACACACACACACACAAAGACAAATAATAAAGTTATAGGCTTCACCTACCTTATAACACTCAGAAATAACATAAATCTGTGTACTGTATATATACCAGTCCTCTACTGTGATCAGTGGTTGACTGTCCAAGTCATCAGGAGCATAACCTTCTTCCACCAGATCAATCACCTGCTTCTTAAGGCACAGTCTGAAACAGTGATAAATATTAAACACACACACACACATACACCTTATATATCTGATACACGTTATGAAACTGAGCTCTCTCACGCAAAGGAAGTGCAGAAGTATTTGGTTACATCACTCCTGAATTTGTGTTCACGCATGTCCTCCACGCCCCACTTGTCTCCACCATTCCTTGTCAGCTCCCAGAATTTCATCTTCTCTGCAACGAAGAGCAAACCTTTTCACGCACTGGCTCAATATGACAAAAACATGTTTTGTTTTAGTGTTGTATTACCATCTCCGTTTGGATTTTTGATGAGATTTCTGGCCATTTTTTTCCTGTTGCAGTTCCTGCAACTGACCTGCAGACAAACACATCAGATCAGTGGAATATGTGAAGCAGTAGTGGGAATAAATTCCCTAGAAAATGGAGTTTGCACTGGTTATAATGGAAACACAAACACTTCTACATCACTACAGTGTATACATTTGCATGACTTTTTTATTCTAGAGTAATCATTCATTCATTCTTCTTTATCCGATCTTCCCTCGGGTCGCGGGGAGTCAGTGACTATCTAAGGCGTCTTTGCGCATCAAGGCAGCATACACCCTGTATGCGGTGCCAACTCATCGCAGGGCACACACACACACACACACACATTCACACACTAGCGACAATTTTTCCAAGGCGCCAATCAGGGTTGTCGCGATAGACGGTGTTCATGGTATTAATTCACAACACTGTTACGTCACTTGCCTACCATAACATTGTCTCACTGTTGTTGTGATATATATATATATATATATATAAATAAATAAATAAATATATATATATATATATATATATATATATATATATATATATAACTTTATAACTTTATATATATATATATATATATATATATATATATATATATATATAAACGATTTAGTTTGTACTCATTTGTTCTAATAGGCTATGTGATAAGCGTTCTATTATTTATTTGTTCATCACCACTGATTTTACAGCGTTTTTCCAGCCTATTGATGTTGTTTATTCAAATATTGAAGCCAAAATGGCAATCGGAGCTAATTTAAAAGTGAAAGTGAAAGGCGCACAGGAGCAGGCTATTTAAAAGCGAAGGAAACAATGAAACACCCCGGTGATATCGGTATCAATATTCTTTTTTTGTTGTATTATATAAAGTTGTATTATAGCTGACTATCCGTTTGTTTAGTTTTACAGTTATTTTATACCACTTTATTTTGTACTGTCGAAGCAAACAAGCAAACTCTCTCTCTCTCTCTCTCTCTCTGAGAGTTTTCCCACTTTCATATTCAACACCCAGAATTAATTTTGAGCTTTTTGTGAGTTGGACCTCATTATTTGTAAATGTGTAAATCAGTAACAGAATGTGAAAATCAATAACCTGTATTTCAGGCTTCAGGTGAAAGTAATTTAAGAACTGAAACAGTTCTCCACTGCACTGTCTCTTAAGAATCACTTTGTAATGGACATTGTGTAAACAGATACAAAAAGTAAAAACAGATACTCACCTCTCAGTGAGGAGAATGCAAATGAAAAGTCTTCTCACTACCCTGACTCAGCAACTGTCCTCCACTGTGTCGATGTTTCTCAACTAGCACACAGAGCAGCCTCTGCCGGAGGGAAACACAACGTCATGTGACCTGTTTCTCCTCCCCATCTTCTACAAGAGTATTGGGGATCTAAAGATGTTCGAGACCATGAGGTGTTGTGGAGAAGCTTTGCATTCACTGAAAGATGAAGAACTATACTTTACACTGGAACTAGGCTAAATGATCCCCCAATTGTTTTTTAACTGTCAATTTTTTTATTTATGCATGTTTTAATATTTTATTATTTTATTTATTCATCATGTATTTACTGTCTATGTATTTGATGAAATTAGTACATAACATAACTTATGTCAAATAAAGGATTGTAAAAATCAAAAAAGTCTCTCTCTCTGCTTTTCTCTCGCTGTGTGTGTGTGTGTGTGTGTGTGTGTGTGTGTGTGTGTGTGTGTGTGTGTGTGTGTGTGTGTGTGTGTGTGTGTGTGTGTGTGTGTGTGGTGTGTGTGTGTGTGTGTGTGTGTGTGTGTGTGTGTGTGTGTGTGTGTTGTGTATTTGACACATCAAAAATAACTTCTACCTTCACTTCCTCGAATCATAGAGCAGTCATGTGATTCAAAAATGCAAAAAATGCTACTTTTCCACATAGTGTTCCACTACTGTTCCACCTTGTAGTTTGCGATAATTTCTAACAACTTATTATAAAAAAAAGTGATATAAAACACTCACCATCCTGTTGCCATGGGAGATGAACCAGCAGCAGTTGTTGCTACAAACATAAATTTGAATAGAATAGAAGAGCCTTTATTTGTCACATATACATTACAGCACAGTGAAATTGTTTCTTCACATATTCCAGCTTGTTTGAAAGCTGGAGTCAGAGCACAGGGTCCGCAGTGATACAGCGCCCCTGGAGCACAGAGGATTAAGGACCTTGCTCAATTGCGTGTCCTAGAGTGACTGCTATAGTATTATGATTTGAACTGTATGTTTTATACCTTCTAATACAAGAATAGTTATTTTTTTATTCACCCCACAGACAAATTATATGATGATTTCTTTTCAAGCGATATATTAATGAACTTTATTACCATTATAATGACTTAATACATTATTAATACATATTAATTAGTGTGAAGTGTGGGTTGCTTCTGGCTGGTGAGAAGTTCAATGTCAGATTCCATTCCTGTCACAGCCTCAAAGACTGATGAAAATGTTAATCAGTGAGTCTTGATCTCATCAGAGTTTTCATCTGTTTCATGCATGAAAAGGCTTTCTCACAGATTTGCGTGCTGCTAAAAAGTGTGGGCATCTTTATTCCATGCTGTGTCAGCACATCGGTTACACAAGTTACACCTGTACCTAATGAGTAATCAGCGCATGCCAGCTCTGGTCTGGCATTATTCAAAGGGCCAGACCAAATGTGGGGGCCCCACGGACTGTAGTTTGGGGACCCCAGCTTTCGTTGGCCAACAAATAATTACGAATGTTTTTGTATTGGTTTTATGAAGTGTTCTAATTCGTTAAGATTAATTTTTGTTAAATGTGAACTAAAATCATCACAAGTACACAACCAAAAACGAATTGATTTAATACACGTTTTAGAATTTGAGTTGAATTAATGAAATGAACTTTTACTTGGGATTCTAATTTATTGAGATGCACCTGTATGTTATACATATTTATATATACAAATAAATTCCCGCTTACTTGTAGTATGAATATCTCTCTCTGATGATGATGATCTCTGTGTACAAAGCTATCTACAAAAAGATCTGCTTTACATGAATGAGAATGGGAGATTTTTAAGTTGGACATGGACGGTGCTTATTATGGAAACTAATTATGAAAGTGGATGTTCAAAAAGAAGCAAATAGCGATCTTATTGTTGAGTGTCATACATGTCATACATGTCTGTGTATGTATATGTATGTATATACACATATTACACATGGACAAGATTGTTGGTACCCCTTACATTTTTACAGAAAGTCAAGTATTTTTCATAGAAAAATATGCCATTACCACATGTTTTGCTATACACATGTTTATTCCCTTTGTGTGTATTGTAACAAAACAAAAAAGGGAAGATAAAAAGGAAAACTGACATTATGTCGCACAAAACTTCCAAAATGGGCTGGACAAAATTGAAGGCACCCCTAATTTAATATTTGGTTGAAAAAACAAAAAAACAACAAAGGCACCTTTTCCCAAAGGCATATATATATATATATATATATAATATATATAGATATATATATATATATATAGAGAGAGAGAGAGAGAGAGAGAGAGAGAGAGAGAGAGAGAGAGAGAGAGAGAGAGAGAGAGAGAGAGGGCACAACTTTCAGTGAAATAAAATTGTTGTTAAAATTTGATATGCTTTTTTTTTCAGTCATGATCATGCAACGTTTTCTCATTTCTCCTCCTCCCACTCATCTCTGGATGTATTCAGCTGTCACTCTTCATAAAGCAAACCTGCAGCAGTCGGATGGAAACATTTGCGTATCGATCTATCATCAGAGCTTTAAGTCATTAAAAATGCCTTTGGCTCCACCTCTTTTCCATTGGATTGCTTTTTCATAGGACTGCTTCTGGACCACCACCAGGGGGCGCACAAACCACCAACATCCTTATTTAATAGCGTCATTTATTTGCTTCGTAGTTTGCACACCTCCTGTCTAAATGTTCTCAGACACGGTTTTTATTTTACTCGCAATACTCCACACAGTCAAAACCGATCGAAATGCGGGAACATGGATTAAAAAAGTCCTATACTACATTTTAAGTAATTGTAAGTAATGGAGGGATATGTGCATAAGCAAAATGGAGGAAGAAATCTTCATTCTAAGTATGAGAACAACTGAATAATAAAAAGCAAAGAAAGAACTGAAATATAGGAGGTAGTAAAAGAAAATGGAAGTGGTGACCTTGATGGAGAGCAGAGGTGGGGATGGAGGGAGGATTGACATAAACAAGATGGAAAAGAAAGAATAGAATAACAAAGAAACATGCATTCCAAAGGATTCATGCCTTGGACTGTGAAATATTTTTGCACTTTTGTTTTTAGACATGAGATAAGGCACTCACACAGGAAGCATGTCGTACATGTTTATTTGGTCAGGTTTTCTTTCGCTAGCAGTGAGAAACAAGTGTAACGTTTTCATATGAGCTGTGTTCAGTTTGAGCGTGTGTGTTAGCAGATTGTGTTTTATTATAATGTGTGTGTGTAGAGGTAGCTGTTAGAAGGTACACACATGCAGCACTAGGAATAGTAAGGTAAGTGTTCAGTCTCATACACTTCAAGCTCTATGCTGGGTCAACCTTCATAAGGTCCTTCACCAGGTCCTCACAGATAGCTAAAAGCTTGCTAAATCTTGCTAAATAACCTTGAGATCAGCGTTTCTCAATCTTTGTGCACCCGGAGACCACTAAGAAGCAATATATTGGAGCTTATTATTACTTGCGACACATTAATTTATTTTCGTTTCATCACTTTTGTTTAGAAGTTAGAAGTTCAAAATCTCAAAATCTTACTGTAGTGCGATTGCCAATATTTTTCTGTGTATCAGGATAAAGGACTATTTTGCATGGTTTATTTTTACCTTGTATTTTATGCCTCATTGTCTCACTTGTTTATTCCTCATATCTTATTGAATAAAGTACAATGACCTGAAATCGTCTGTTCTATTACTCACAAAAAGTGGCATAATAAAATAAAAGTGCATTTTCTACATACAATTGTAGGCAATTTACTGTCATAATTCAAGCGATGAGGATAATTTATATCGGGATTGAAAAGAGCAGTGTGGATCTGATGCAATTATTAGCCATGTAAGTGCTTTAATTAGAGGACATGGGAGTCAGTGGTTAATATATTGAACTTCTGATCAGAAGGTCATCAGTGCAAATCCCAACACCACCACTTGAGCAAGGACATTAACCCTCAGATAATTGTAAGTCGCTCTGGATAAACGAGTCTGACAAATGCTGTAAACGCTTCTATCTGCCTATTTTCTCAAACGGAGTAAATGTGCACTGCAGCGTAACTTGGTTGTTATCAGTTACAGTTCAGGACATAAACAACGTATGTTCGATTCATCAGAGGCAATGTTAAGGGTGTGTATAACTTATTATGAATATGTAAAGCAAAAATTATATAAAATCAGATACTAAAATTTGTTCCTGTATTTTTTAGAGAAGTCTTATAGGATCGTATCAGTATCAGATAGCATAAGGTTTACAGTCTTGCTCCATGGTCTCTTGAATTGCCGGTCCCCACTTTGAGAATCACTACTCTAGATTATTATTAGTAGTAGTCTATTAACGTATCTGTCTGCCTCCTAAAAATCCACAGTGATGGAGCTGCCGGTCACTCTCACTCCGAACCAGCCGTTCCAGTATTTAGTGTCCTTTCCACCGTGCTCGAAAGAGATGAAGCGCACACCCGGGCCGTAGTCGTAAAAGGTATAGCTCACCTGTGAAGAGAACATTTGATAATACACACCGTATATTTGCATATGAAATAAGTTTGAATTCAGTTAAACACCTGATACGTTATATAAGGCTTATAATCAATGATTAATAAATGATATGAAACCAAAGTTTTATTATTTGGCAATAGTTACTAAAATTCTGAACAGCACATTGTACTTTTATACATTTCTGTCTGGGTTTGAACATGTGGAATGTCATCAGCAGCTAAATTACAACTTATAACGTGTCTGTTACTATCGCTTCTGAGCCCAGAGACTCCTTTCATGATTGTTGCTATAGAAACGGGAAGGCGCTCTAACAAAAGCATGGGTACTGTATAAACCCCATCCATTTTTGCATTCTTTTCTTCTGGTTTTTATTATGATTTATTGTGTATACAGGGATGTAAATTATATTGATAGTTACATTTAAAAGACTTCGAAAATGCTGTCATGTCTCCAGTTTCGACACCGTATTAGTGCCGGGTTTCGTAGAGAAAAAAAATGAAGATTACGAGAATAAAGTAAATATGAGAATAAAGTCAAGATGAATTTATTTTAAGCTTATTCAACTCTTAATTATTTTTATCATCATCGTGTCCTTAGAAATCCTTAGAGGCATTTTCCTCAGTTTCCTTGAGGTGCCTCAAGTCGATTTAATTCGACTATTTATTTTGACTATTATTTTTTTAATGTCCTTAAAGAGCCACCAAAACTCCAATAATAAAAATAATAATAGTATGCCAATAATATGTAATTACATGTAATGTTTATTTTGGCATCTGTGATGACACAGTGTTATTCCTTTCATTTATCTGTAATCCTTTCCATCTTCTCTACACGACAAATTCTTATTTTTGTTATCGGATGCCCCCAACTCAGAAATTCTTGTTTTTTAAATAAAGAAAGAGAAAAAAAATAACACAGTTAATGATTTATAATTATGACAGTGAAGGCAATGTATTATAAGTACAGAAAGGTTGGTTATGATTTGTTACCTGTCTCCACGAGCAGTCGTCAGTATCCGGGTCAATGGTCACCATCTCTGGTCTGTATTGAGCCAAAATCTCCCTATTCTCATCCAGGAGATAGACAGAGAGCTGGTACAAACATCCACAGTCTGTTCGACTACAGTACCTAAACACACACATACAACCAAATAGTGAAGCTTCACCTACCTTATAACACTCAGAAATAACATAAATCTGTATACTGTATATATACCAGTCCTCTACAGTGATCAGTGGTTGACTGTCCAAGTCATCAGGAGCATAACCTTCTTCCACCAGATCAATCACCTGCTTTTTAAGGCACAGTCTGAAACAGTGATCATCGATAAAGTATTAAGCACACACACGCACATACACACCTTATATATCTGATACACGTTATGAAACTGAGCTCTCTCTCACTCGAAGGAAGTGCAGAAGTATTTGGTTACGTCCTCATTCCCGAATTCATGTCCGCAGTCTCCGGGCATGTCCTCCACGCACCACTCGTTTCCACCATTCTCTGTCAGCTCCCAGAAATTCATCTCCTCTGCAAAGAAGAGCAAACCTTTTCATACACTGGCTCAATACGACAAAAACAGGTTTCATTCTAGTGTCGTTGTATTACCATCTCCGTTTGGATTTTTGATGAGATTTCTGGCCATTTTTTGGATTGCGTCGCAAATTCCTGACAATGACCTGCAGACAAACTGTGAAAAAGCATCAGATAAGTGGAATATGTGAAGCAGTAGTGGGAATAAATTCCCTAGAAAATTGAGTTTGCACTGGTTATAATGGAAACACAAACACTGTACACTTCTACATTACCACCAGTGTTGGGAAGATTACTTTGGAAATGTAATTGATTACAGATTACAAATGTACCCTATTCAAAATGCAATAAGTAGTGTAACTTTTCAATTACTTTAGAAAAGTAAAGTAACTGATTACATATGATTATTTTTTGATTACTTTCATTTGTCCACTATGGCAAGCATGTTGTGGTACATGCTTGCTACACTTCACTTTGTTTCTTTGTGATGCTACTCCCTGCACATACTACTACACTGAGAGTGCCACAGCCAGCCACTGTAGTGGATACAGTATTATATATTATTCTAGTACTGCAAAAAAGCATATTCCCCAAGGTCACACACCCCAAACCTGCACCCCCGACCCCCCCAGGCATTGCCACGCCCCACTGCAGTAGTTCAAAACTACTTTAAATTGTTCAGATGTAACCCTATTTGTAATGTTTCACATTTTCATAAGTAACTGTAAATTAATTACACATTTTTCCCAGTAACAATAACTAATTACTGTTACATTTATTTTGTAATTAAATTACAAATATGGTGTAATTGACTGTTTTTGTTTGTTAAATGTATTAACTCTTTTTCTAATGTATATTAATTTTCTCTTTCTTTACATCTGTCTTTTTTCTTGTCTCATCCACACTATTTATTATTTAAACATTAGCATTAATTTATGAATTTTTATTTCAATATTTGCATGGCTTTTTTATTGTAGGGAACTGAAGAGGAAAATGAAGTCTAAATAGTTTATCTGCCTGGCTGGCAGTTCTGTGTATTTTGTAATTAGTAAATAATTTCTAGAAAGTTGTATTGCAGTTGACAGTAAGCTAAAAGCTTACTTAGCATGAATATAAAATGACCATTCTGCTTTTTGTTTTTTCATAGTGGCAGTTATATGTTCATAAAAGAAATAAATATCTGTTTGTTTAGTTTTTCCAGTTATTTTATATCACTTTTTCTTTTTTTCCATAACATCATTTTATTAAATGTTACTTTTTACTTGTTTACAGTCAGACATCAGCAGGTCTCTGACTTTTGCTTATTTTTTTTCTTGACATACAAAGTCTGTAATGTGCTGGAAAAAGGGCTGGTCACTGCAGAAGTTTGCCAAAGACTCAGTGCAATGGAATCTGCAAAATGCAGTTCTGGAACAAATCCCACCTGGCACTCAGTTGTTTTAATCTGCCTTTCTGGTATGGCAAATAATTTTACATTTGTATTGTGAACAAAGCAAAGAATAGATACAAGATAAATCCTAAAAATTGATATTTATAAATGAAATGAAAGTATTGTTTGTGGTGCCTGTGAAGAGCAAAATGATGAAAGTATAAGGGTTACAATAAATTATTAATAAAATAAAATGTATTTTAAGTGTGTAATGTGATCCAGAGAAATGTGATCTCTCTCTCTCTCACACACACACACTCTCTCTCTCTCTTATTCCCTAATTCTGTACCGCTAATTCTTTTTTCCCTAAACCCCACATTTCTCTCTCTCTCAGTTTTCTTATGCTTTATTTGCATGGCAAATAATTGTACATTTGTACCACCAAAGCAAACACACTTTCTCCATCCATCTTTCTGACAGTCCTGCACTGTGCACCCCATGCTTCCACTCAGTCATGTTTCTTAATCTATATGTGCAAATCAATCACGGAATGTGTGAATCACTAACATGTATTTCAGGCTTCTGCAAAAGTAGTGCAAGTGTGTACAGTATAACTGATTACTTTACAAGCTATATTTAGGAGCCAAGACTAAAAACAGCTCTCCATTGCACAGTCACTTTGTAATGGACACTTTTATCATTCTTGCATGAACCAGTCACTGTCAGAAAAAACTCCTGTTACACAGCATGCAGTGATGTCGATTGCTCTGGAGTTCAACTGAAACGAGTCCCAGACTGCTATTTTGAAGAGGATCAGGTATCGGGCCTGGAAAATAAAATCCTAAAAGATGGCCTAAATGGTTACACAATGATTCCTTTGTATGTAAATGTGACTATTGGGAATAACAGTCCATTGTGTGTGTGTGTGTGTGTGTGTGTGTGTGTGTGTGTGTGTGTGTGTGTGTGTGTGCGCGCGCGTTTTCCTGTTTAAATAAGTATCACTTTCTTCAAAGTAATTGAAGATATGGACATGTCAGGTCATTGTGTAAATGTGTAACACATACAAACAGATACAAAAATGAAAAAACAATGATAGAAATAATACTCACCTCTCAGTGAGGAGAATGCAGATGAAAAGTCTTCTCACTACCCTGACTCAGCAACTGTCCTCCACTGTGTCGATGTTTCTCAACTAGCACACAGAGCAGCCTCTGCCGGAGGGAAACACAACGTCATGTGACCTGTTTCTCCTCCCCATCCTCCCATCCTCCCCCTCTCTCTCTCTCTCTCTCTCTCTCACACACACACACACACACACTCTTTCTCTCTCTCTCTCCTTTTCTGTGTGTGTGTGTGTGTGTGTGTGTGTGTGTGTGTGTGTGTGTGTGTGTGTGTGTGTGTGTGTGTGTGTGTGTGTGTGTGTGTGTGTGTGTGTGTATTTGACACATCACAAATAACTTCTACCTCAGCATTTAACAAGCAGGACCACATACAGAAGGAAAAGCTGAAGTGAGGGAAAAAGGAAATCAATAGCTGCTCTGCTCTTCACCACCATTAAGAGTCCTTGCTTCCTTTTCCACTTCCTCGAATCATAGAACAGTCATGTGATTCAAAAATGCAAAAAAAAAAATGCAACTTTTCCACATCCTTGTAGTTTGGGATAATCTTTAACAACTTATTATAAAAGAAGTGATATGAAACACTCACAATCATGTTGCCGTGGGAGATGAAACAGCAGCAGTTGTTGCTACAAACATAAAATTTGAATAGAATAGAAGAGCCTTTATTTGCCTCATATACTTTACAGCACAGTGAAATTGTTTCCTCGCATATTCCAGCTTGTTTGAAAGCTGGGGTCAGAGCACAGGGTCAGCCATGATACAGCGCCCCTGGAGCACAGAGGATTAAGGACCTTGCTCAAGGACCCAAGAGTGGTAGCTTGGTGATAGTGGGGTTCAAACCCCCAACCTTTCCTTTAGTATCACAGTGGCTTATCCAATGAAATCCTCTCGACCATAACATTGACATGTGGTAATTACACAGTTTGTTCCCACGATTTTGAAAGCACTCCTTTTCATTGAATGTTGAAGTCACTAATGATGTTCATCTCCATATATGAGTCGGATGCAATTCGCCATTTGATGCATAGACAATGATGCAATGCATTAAACATACTTGTCAAGCAGCTACCGATGCAATGCAATACAATTCACTCCTATTATGAATTGATCTTGATTTACAATGCGATACAATAGGGAAACTGTGATGCTCTGCAATTCAATGCTGTCAGAGAGCAAATCATCAATTTACTTAAGTGCCTTCTGAATTCAAACACATGGCCCTTTCACAAACACGCCTTTGTAGTGCAAAGGACAATAGAAAATAGAATTCTATTCCTCTTGTGTCTCCAAGAAGTTGCAGCTCTACCTCTGCAATGTTAACCGATATTTTAGGCGACTCTCAGGACACAATGTGATGCATCTTATTGGTTTCTTTCTAAATAAGAAAATTAGTGCTCGTCTACTAATAATCTACTTATATATAAATAAGATGTTTTTACACTGATACAAATATGGTAAACATCATGAAACAGGGGCCAACTTGTATCCGATGCACATATTTTAAGTCGATATGAATCAGTAAATCTATCCATCCCTAGGAGTTAGAGTTTCCTTGTAAGTTAAAATACACAAAAAATGTTCAACTGGGCTTGTTATTTTCCATCATGAAGTTTGGCTAAAACAGTTTAATTTTTTTAAGAGGATCAGGGAAAAGGACCTGAAATGGTTACAGACCACCGTTGCTTGAAGTCCAGTGTTACATGTCCACAGTCTGTGATGATTTGGGGTGAAATGTCATCTGCTGGTGTTTGTCCACTGCGTTTTTTGAAAACCAAAGCCACTGCACCGGTTTATCAAGAAATGTTAGAGCACTTCATACTTCCTTTTGCTGAGCAGTTTTGAAAGATGTTGATTTCATTTTGCAGCAGGATTTTGCACCTGTCCACACGGCCAAAAGAACCAGAAGTTGGTTAAATGACCATGGTGTTGATGTGCTTGACTGGCCAGCAAACTCACCAGACCTGAATCCCGTAGAGACTCTATGGAGTATTGTCAATCGAAAAAGGAGAAACAAGAGACTAAAAAATGCAGAGGAGCTGAAGGCCAATGTCAAAGAAAACTAGGTTTCCACACCGCCTCAGCAGTTCCACAGACTGATCATCTGAGGCAGTCTTATGAAGTATTCTAATTTGTTGAGATGGATCACAAGTAAAAGAACCAAAGATTTCAACTACTTCAGTCTACTTCAGTCTACTACAACTAAAACCTGTGTTCACTTAATTGATTTAAAACATTAGTCGTATATTGAGTTGAATGCACCTGTATTTTACCTGCTATAAACATTTACCTGCTATTTTACCTGCTATAAACATCAATTTTATATATAAAAATTCTCTCACTCTCTCTCATCCCTAGGAGTTTTTAAAGTACATAGTACATTTGTGTGTGTACAATACATAGAGCTTCACTAACACACCACACAGCCTCAAACATCTTAATGTCCCTCTCTCTTTTCATTTTTATAAGAGTATGAGGGACATTAAGATGTTTGAGGCTGTGTGGTGTGGTAGTGAAGCTCTATGTACTGTAATCGACGAATAACTGATTTTTTATACCCGAGCTAAAATGAATAATCACAAACACACACACTTTTACTGTCATTTCTTTTATTAATGTCCATCTATTGTCCCGAACTGTTACTTATTTTGTTCATGTTTTTATTTATTTATTTACTTATTTATCTATTTATTTGACTAAATAAGTCAAAACTGACTTAAGTCATGATTCATTCCACGATATTAGGTCAACTCTCTCTCTCTCTCTCTCTCTCTCTCTCTCTCTCTCTCTCTCTCTCTCTCATTAGTATATTTATGGTACATCCTGCGCATTTGCTGCGCTGAACCGTTTGCATTGTGGATGCGCTCGAATGTACACACCAAAGACGCAGGCTCGATGGGAGGAGGTGTTGTAGGATATTTTTTTAGGTTGTGTTTTAGTCGCTTCAGTGTCCCATCATTTTCATCATCATCATCATCATCATTATCATCACCAGACCTGTGATTTCACGACAAAACTGGGGATTTTAATCTCGTCTCCGTGCAGATCCGATCCGTGTCGTCGCTCGGACCGCTGATCCGTGAGGTACAAACACCAACTTCATTGATCAGGGATTGAACTTTTACTGCACGGGAACTCCGAGGAGCAGTCGGTCGGCTAGTCAGGGTTTATCATGCTAGCTCTCTCGGACACAGAAACACGCATGGCATCTTGTTTTATCGTCTGTTTATTTTATTATATACAACCAAAAACCGTGTCAACAGAAAACAACAACAACAAAAACATCAAATAACATTAACGTTTACATATACATGTAACTACGTGATCTACGATATCAATAACTCGAACATCAGCTAGTGCTAGTTGGATATGAACAGCTGGGGAAAGTTGTCAAGTTGGGGTTCGAATTATTGGCTAAAACCGATTGGTATAAACAAACACACACACACACACACACACACACACACACATCATATATATATATATATATATATATATACACACTACATATATATATATATATACCATATATATATATATATATATATATATATCAATCAAATCCGTGTGACAGCTACACACGTTAGCAAACATGGCTGAATTGACGTTTGTGGCAACTAAAAGGATGTTCACAACTAAAACCTGGGCAGTTTTATAAACATTTGGCAGATTTCTGCAGCTATAAATTAACAAAAATAAACCATTGTCTAACATTTGTTTTCACTTCTTTGAAACGCATCGTGTCGTTTTCACTCATAGGAAATGGACAACACCGAGGTGAAGGCATCACCCTTCGAGAACATCTCGCAGGTACGATTTATATCTCGATTACAAACACATATTTTGTAACATATTTACAAGTATAGCTATATATTCATGACAGCTTGTGCATTTTTGAATACTTTATAAGAATTATTTTCTTCGCACTGCCTAGCGTCAACTTTGCTAGCCCCTTGTATTTACTGACTAGCATAATAACAGCTTGCGTTTCTTTACAAATTCATTTGGACGCCTTAAATTGGTACATACTCAATAATTCTCTCTTTATATATATACACACACACGCATATTTTCTGATATTTCATTAATAAAATATAAATACGTGATAAAAGTTTCTATTCTTCACAGTTTCTTCACATGCTAATCAGGTTTGAGTGGACCTAGCTTGACATTTTGCTCCCAGCAAAGTGTCACGACTTGCACAACTTTTACAGAAATGTATCAATTTACGTCTTACTATTATTATTACAATTAAATGTATCTATAAATATTTATCTTGAAGTTAACCGGAGTGTCACTTTCTAGTTTAACACAAACACCCGCTGATGTGCATGTTTTTATTTTTGACTAGCCAGCTAGCGGCACTGCTTCTTTTACTTCTTCTTTTATGGGAATGCTCAAAGCTTCGACATGCTGTACATTTCGACTTAAAAACGGTGTTCTATTAAAAAAAACACTTCCGAAACGTGAGAAAATCTGATTTATGTTCCACATGTGGATGTGGAACTAATGCTAGGTCGTGTGTGTAAAGTTCGGTACATACACGTAATGAAATTGATAACGTGTGGAATGCAAAGCGTGTGTTGATATTGTGCACATTGTATAATTTTTGGCAGATTTGTAGCTTTAGAAGCTGTTCAAAATGTTAAATGCAGATCGAATGTCTTTCCGCACTCAGAAATCATTTTTTCGAATTAGCATCACCTGCTCTTTTCGACTTGTAAGGTGTATCTATAAACATATTTCCATTGGTTTATTATTTTTAAAGAGGTGTGTGTGTGTGTGTGTGTAGCATGGGTGATGTAAGTGTGTAAGAGGAAGGCTGGTGTGATTGTGATGTTAAACCTTCACCGAGTGTATAATATAGTGTTGTTTTTTTTTTTTTGGGGGGGGGGGGGGGGGGGGGGGGGGGGGGGGGGGGGGGGGGGGGGGGGGGGGGGGGGGGGGGGGGGCACTAATCTCGTTAGTGGTGTAACTGTGAACTCTCGCGAGATCTTCTAGGTGCAATGGTCAGAGTGGGTTTTAAAGCAGCTGGGGTGAGTGAATGGATGGATGGATGCATTGATAAATTAATAGGCTGATGAATAGATGGATTGATAAATAAGATGGATGATTAGTTTGATAAATTTACACAAATATACGGGTGGATGGAAAATGGAGAGTGAATAGATTAATGCATGGATGATACATTGTCATTTTCAATATGAATAAATAAATGAGTGGATGGAAAAAGGATGTGGATGGATAGAGCTAGAAATACATAAATGGGTAGACAAATAAAAAGATACAAGCATAAACGGGTAGATAGATTCATACATGCGTACATTATCATTGTATAGTTCAGGTACACAGTAACATAATCCACTGCAGTATCTACCAGAAGTGCAAATATTTGCATTGTGTAAATTAACAAGTGCAGATAAACATGTAGATGTATGAACAACAAATTAATATAAAGGCTCGGGGCAGCGAAAAATGTACAGATGCTGTTGAGAAAATCCAGTAAAAAATGTATTTAAATGATAATATAAGTGAAAATTATATGATGTAAGAAGCATGTTGCAGTATGTATTTATAGAGAAATGCGATCTTTCAGTGCGAGAGATGTATGTTGAATATAGTGCTGTATAAAAGTTATACATGGTGATGAATAGGAGATAATCTAGGAAATGCTATGAATTTACAATTATCTAAAGTTATAATTATATAGATATGATACAGAGTGGAACTGAACTGCTAAATGATCACTGGCAGGTACTGGCAGTTGTAGTAGTACATTTTATTTTCTGTCGTAATGAGTAATTCTTGGAAACTTCATATGAATTTTATAAATGAGTTTGTTCTGTGGTATAAGAGAAATAAATGACACTTACTGCCGGTAAAGTCATTACAAGTTCCTATATGTGTTTATTTGTTTGTCCGGTTTTAAATAAATACATTTTAATTACTTTTTCTTGTCCTATGGATCAGTGTAGCTTTTATTTTCATTCTTAAATTTGATATTGATGAAACCTTCATAGCATGTGTGTTCCCCAGTGATGAATCTTGTATGATTATTAATTATGTGTATGATATGTAACTGACAGATCTGATATGATTTCAGGGTTACAGTCCAGCATACAAAAGGAAACGGACGGTGGAAGATTTCAACAAGTTTTGCACGTTTGTCCTGGCCTACGCAGGTTATATTCCATATCCACAGGAGGTTAGTGTGTATATGTGTGTGTACGTGTTTGAGTGTAGGAAGATAAAGAGACAGGAGTCCTTATCTTATTGCTTATGGTGTACCATAACCAATTCTACACAAATCTCAGCTAATGGATGAGATCTGGGTCACAAACAGGAAACAAACTCAATTCTGTGCAAATTAGCTAATAGGAGCAAATGGTTGGCTTGAACAATTCCACCGACCCATTTTATTTTCCTACATGTTCATGTGTAAATGTGCTCTTTCCTTCTCCTTTCATAAACAAGTTTGCCAAATGAGTATGGAGGCGTAATGAAATTGATAACGTGTGGAATACAAAGCGTGTGTTGATATTGTGCATTGTATAATTTTTGGCAGATTTTTAGCTTTAGAAGCTGTTCAAAATGTTAAATGCAGATCGAATGTCTTTCCGCACTCAAAAATCGTTTTTTCGAATTAGCATTTTTTTTTTTCAATTCCTCAACCTCTGTTTGGAATCCAGACATGACTTGATCATATACACAAGATGCTTTTTCTGCTAAACATCGAAGAACTCCTAATGCCATCACTGTAAATAAAACATGTCCATAAATCTAAATAGACTGCAATACACTCAAAAAACATATTTTGTTTTTATACTTGTGAAAGTATTTGTGGGAATCTTCCAAAATGTATCAAATGTTATTTGTACCCTGATACTGCCATGTAAATGCTGGTATGGTATGGAGAAAATTATGAACAAACACAGGATTGATATAGCTTGTAACAAAGAACATTGTCCCAAAGTAGCTTTATAGTAATAAGTAGGTTATAACATGTAAATGTATACATTTGAATGAATAAGTTTAGTGGCACTAAGATACTTATAAGTTTATTCCTAAATAGAGAGCAAGTGGTGACCTTGAGAGGAACCAGTGTCAAAGAGGAACCCATCCTTACCTGGGTGCCACTGAATGCCCATTCATTATAGAATAACTTGAAAGATGCAGTAGGGAATCCAGGTGTTCCTGTTCTTTCAAAAAATCTAAAATTTAAAAATCTAAATTGTAGGCCATAAAAAGTCTTACATTTTCTTTTTAAGACTTCAGTTATTGTTATTTTCTGATGTCCGTGCAACACCGCTTCTTACGCTCACAGAAATGCTCTTGTGGCACTTGTGGAATGTTGTTGTTTGTTACTTTGTGTGGTGCTTTTTTTCATGACACAGATGTTAAATTTCATTCTTAATTGTCTTAAAAAGTCTTTATTTTGACTGGTGAGACCTCCAGAAACAATGTTCCCCCAGAGCAATAAACGCCTCATAACCATCAAACAAACAAAACTGCATGCTGAAATCACACACACAAGCCAGTTACAATAGTGGAATATTATGTATCCAACATCACTAGGCCGAATTATTTTAGTTTATGCAGTTGGATACAGAATGTAGGCTGGTAGTGTCTTACATTTTTTCTTTTTTTTGTAATTTATTTAAAGTAACCAGAGATGGCGTTGATCCGGTACCTCAGGATCAATAACTGGGTTGATACCAACCACAAAAAATGTGTCAGATATCAATGAGGGGTGGGAGAGTAACAAATGATCCTGTAACAAATGGAAAAGATGTGTCGATAACACCCAAACTCAAATTCACTTAATTGTATTCATTTTGTTAATGGACACAATTACTATGTGAGTGATCTGTTCCTTCACTCTGCATTGTATTGGCGAATGAAGGAGACAGTGGGCGTTTCGCAATGTTGAACAATAAAAATAACTAATTAATAAAGAAACTTTAGTTATATTCCATCCTAACATTACAAGTTACATAAAAGAGGTGTCTTATTAACAAAAAACACACAGCAATGTGCATCCAGTCATGCTGCCTAAATTTTCCCGAATTACGCCTACTTGCTGCGCTTTCACAACATGTATGAGCTACATAATATATAACTGTATATTACCATGTTTAACCTATATGTATATCCAGTTTATATGGAAAGCAACAAAACCAGGGCATTATTCTTAAAGGAACCACTTACCATATTTAACAATTAAAACAACCACTAAAATATTTGTTTACATCAAAATGAATAAGAACGTGTCTATAATATATAAGTATGTATACACATCTTCATTTTTTGCAGGAGGTGTCGCTCAGGAGCAGCTCGAGTCCTCCTAACAGCACGGGCAGCACAGCAGACAGTGATGGCATTCCCTCTCCTGATCAACCTCCACACAAAAGCCGCAAGAGCTTCGGAGGCTTCAAGAGGCCCACTAATGATGAGCCCGAGCTCCACAAGCGGCCCAAATCTACAGGCTTTCTCCTCGAGGGGCGCAAGAAAAACGATAAAATGAAAAAGAAGAGAAAGAAGCTGACAGAGAACAGCAAGTCTGATGATTCCAGATCTTTCCCGTTCCCTTCCGGTACCAGAGCGGAGATTTCAGCTTTCGGTCGGACCGTCAAGGAGGAGCCGGAGGATTACATCAGCATCTCTACACCTCCTCCGTACACTGAGCTCTCCACTCACCCCGGCACCAGCTCTCCACTCGGTTCCAGTTCTCACACTACCAGGTCTTCGCTTGGTTCAGGGTCTCATGGTGCCAGATCTCCACTTAGTTCTGCGTCTCATGGCTCCAAATCACCACACAGTTCCGGTTCTCATGGCGCCAGGTCTCCCCATAGTTCCGGTTCTCACTCTGCCAGATCTCCTCTCAGTTCCGGGTCGCATGATACCAGATCTACGCTTGGTTCCTTTTCTCACGGCGCCAGATCTCCGCTCCGTTCCGGTTCTCACGGCGCCAGATCTCCGCTCCGTTCCGGTTCTCACCGCGCCAGATCTCCACTCCTTCCCGCTTCTCAACGCGCCAGATCTCCACCTCTCGGCATCAAAAAGGAACCGGACTCCTCAGCCAGCTCGGAAACGGAGTCCAGAAGCGAGAGCAGGGAGAGGCTGGACACGCCTGAAGGAGAAGCCGTGGTCTTGAAGATGGAGGGATACCCCGGCACTAGAACAGTGATACGCCAGGGAAAGCAGGTGGTGTTCCGCGATGAGGACGGATCTGCAGACGACGAGGACATCATGGTCGATTCGGGTAAATTCCTAGGCTAGAAATATGAAAAGAAGTATAGAGACAGAACCATACCTTAAATTGTACTAGTGTTACACAATATATTGGTACTAGAAAGGTATTGTGATACCATGCTTTTAAAAATGATACATTCTTCATTTTATTAGTACCATTTTTTTTAAATGGCAGCTGCGTGGGAAGTTTGTAAACATTGTGTGTATGAATAAAATGTGGGGCTTGAAACCTAATAAATTAATTAGTAAATTACAATGAATTAAATTATTTTTTTTCTTTTATATTTAGTTTCAGCAGAGAGCACTTGGTATTGGTATCATGATATTTAATCTAATTTTATCGTATCGAAGTCAAAATGTTGGTATCGCAACAACACTAAAGTCTACGAGGCATTATTAAATTGCATTACGTTAATGTCTCGTGCGGGCAGACAGCAAAAATTATGTCTTTATTTATTTATTTTTGTTGATCGCAGATGACGACTCGTGGGACCTGGTGACTTGTTTCTGCATGAAGCCGTTCGCCGGCAGAGCGATGATCGAATGCAACCAGTGCAACACCTGGATCCACTTGTCCTGCGCCAAAATCCGTAAGTCCAACGTCCCGGAGACGTACACCTGCCAGCAGTGCAAAGACTCCAAATTCGACATCCGGCGCTCGAACCGCTCACGCATGGGCTCTCGAAAGCACCTTCTCGACTGACGCCGTAAACGCCCCTCCCCCGAGTACAAACTCTGACCCAGAGTACAGAAGAGGAAGGGCTCGGACTGTGTTATTACTCCTCCCCTCCTCATCACTTTTTATAAATCGTACAACTTCCTAATTTTTTTTTTGTTTGTTTGTTTTTGGCGTAAGGCAATCATACCATCTTTGGTGATTCATTAAAGAGAAACGATTCTACAGATGATTCAAAATGGATTATTATTTTTTGTTTTTCATGTTGCGCTACGAGGAATGACGGATTGCACGTTGGAGTAGCCATAGCTACGGGAAAATAGTATGTTCCTATTCATTCGGAGTATTCTGTTCGACTTGTCGTATTCCCGTTGAACTTTCTGCAACACCTGATATGTTTAATGGACATTAAAGGCACTATAGAGTTATAGTGACATTACAGATTTGTCCTTGAGCGAATAATCAAAGAGAAATCATCATCTCCTCACTGTTCTTTAGTGCAGTCCTTCAGGTCTATGACGGACATCGCATCCAGGGACGTCCCGAGCGATTTTCGCCGACTGCCATGGTTTTTGACATGACATCTGCGTAATTTAATTTCTTTTTTTTGGGTATTGTTTTCTTTCCCACTTACACCAGTGGTTTTGGAAACATATTCATTGTGACTCCTAGATTTATTTGCCCAGATGCAAAAAGACTTTATATTTTATTTTTTGTGTGTTACTATTTCAGACTGCAACTTTGTTAGTGACTTGTACGGCCCCAACAATGGACCTGGAGTAAACTCGCAAAGATTTCTTACCTCGTTTGTATTTCCACACGTAAGAGTTTTCTAGATTCTAGGTAGGTAGCAGATAATATTCTTTCTTCTTGGTAGTCTGAATTCTATGGAAGCCCATTTCCACCACTGAATAGAAAAAAATTAAGGTTATGGCGACTATCTCGCAATTCTAACTTTTCTCTTCAATTGCGAGTTGTCGTAAAGGATTGTCATGCAAACAAATATGACCAGCTGTCATCTTAAAAATGGCATATGAAGCTCTGTTAACGATTAAAAGGTAAGGAACGCCTGTGTTCTTTAAGAATCGCATCTCCTGGTTTCCAACAGGGCTTTGTCAGAAAATGTCGTAAATCAGGTAAACTCACAGTTTTGAGAAAAACTTCATATTCCACTTTTCTGAGGAAAAAAGAGTCAGCATTCATTGGTGGAAAGAGGCTTCCATAGAGTTCTGACTTTTCCAAACTGCAAAAGGGAAAATAAAACTACTGTTTCTAGTGAAAATGAATGCAAAACCCATCGATACTAGCTATACATTTGAAATATGACAGTCAAATTTGTGGTTGTAGATTCAACCAGCAAACCCTTTTCTTGCTTTCTATCTCCGATCCGACCACACGATTATTTACAACACCGTAGCAAGACGTTTATATTGCACTATGCCAAGTTTTTGGCATTTTTATGAGTAATTTTCCCCCTATTGTCTGTCTTTAAAATAAACCCTTCCTTTTCCCAGCGCTATGTAGACAAACCCCATAAACAATCTTCTTTTAACCTATTTTAGCTTTAACAGCTGTTCTCACCATGCTAACTTTTTTTTTTAAACCACTTTATTGAGGCTTTAACGCACTCTGTCATGATCTGTATGTTCAGTGTTTGGTTTTGAACCTAAAAACAGGCTGCCGTTACCGCAGTATTTATTTATCGCTTAGTTACAATTTTTTTTTTTTTTTGGGGGGGGGGGTCCCCTGAATAATTTCCCAAAACTGAGATATTTGACATGTCTGTGTTTTTAACAATAATTGTTGATGATCATCAACCTTACATTATAATATAATAACGTTATAATGGTGTCACAGGAAATGTTTAAACCAGTCAACCCCCCTCACCCCCTCTCCGCCCTGGAAATACAGGATTTAAGACACCGCCTTGTCATGGTACTTATAACGGCACACGAAGGCAGGATGAACCTCCTTCACTATTCTATGAAACTTTAGAATAACCACTTTTTCTCTTCTTCACTTTTCAGCCTCCTTTCTTTTTCTTCAAGTCTGCAAATGAACATTTCCCAGTCGGTGCTCTCGCGATCTGAAAACGCGTACCCAAGTCTCGCCTGTCTGTCCCACGGTAAACACATAGTGGAAACGTCCCTGAAGATATTCCTTTTATTTTCCACGTTCGGTAATTATTTATTGGGATGGCGTATTTCTCTCAGGAGATCGTTTCTAGCGACTCGCGGCTCCAGCGGCCTTTCGCTTTTAATACACTTTCAGGCGCTAAAACGTTTTGCCCAATGTTGCGTTTCACAGATTATTTTGTTTTTGTTTTGTACAATCAGTGTGTTCTGTTTGTATATAATATCAGCAGTTGTGCACGGCGGGCCTCGCGTTTCGGTTCAACTGAGGAACTTTTTAGGAACCTTGAGATTGCACTGTGGTGTGAGCTTGGAGACAGGAATGCCTGGCAAGGGCCAGAGAGAGTGACGGAGAAAGAGAATGAATGTTTCTGTGAAACTGATGTAAATAAAAGTTTAATGAGAATTTAAATGGTGACCTGGGTGTGATGTCTGCTCTTTTATTCTCTTTTTATAACTTATTATTATTATTATTATTATTTAATTTAGATATTTTTTTGGATTAAAAATATCCCGAGGTGTAAAAAACAAAACAAAACAGTATATAACATTTTCAGTGCTGTATGTTGTCACTATGTTTTCTTTTCCCATCAATGCTGATTAGACAGGAATCAATCTCTTTAACCAAATAAATCATGCATAGAAACTCATGTCGGACTTCGACACCTGGTGCTAATATAGACTAATCACAGAGGAGGAGGGAGGAAGTGGTGTGGTGGGAGAAAGTGTGCTAGATGCCTCAACATGCACCACATCAGATACAGAAGTTCAGCGTTCTTGGCCACATCTGGAAAAGCTTTTTGGAAGTGAAGGTGAAGAAGGGCAGATTGTGTTATTTAAACTGCTTAACTATCAGTTCCCCAAGAGTTCTTCCTCTAAACTTAAAAACAAATCTGCCTAATATCATGTTAAATATATCAAATAGTATTAAAAAAATTTTCACTATAGTGCAGGGGTTTATATGTGCCTTTTATTCTGGGAAAGTGCGTTCATGTAGACGGTCAATGATGGAATGTGTTTTAGAGAGGCACTAAAAATTAAGTGGCCAAAAAAAGAGACGCTGTGAATAAAAGAGACATTTCTGATGGCACAATCAAACATCAACCAGCTTGAGTTAGCCAAGGTCACTTTTATAAATACAGCAAATGTTAGCAGTAAAAGAAAATAATAAAAAAAAAAATACAAAAACTAATTTTGTGTTGTGTACAATTTTATAAATAATATTTTTTATTTATAATGGAAATGAAAATTGGGGTAGCCTTTTTATTATTCACTTATTTAGCTTATTTCTGTTTTGAATGATATCAGTTCTTTTCATGAGTAGCAGTTCATTTATCTCTATAAAGCATAATTCAGCTGTTTGACATTTCATTATATTATACACCACAACTAAAAAATCCAAAAACTATAAACATGCAAATTAAAAATGCATCCATCATAATCTGCCTTCCCCAATACAGTGTCCCCCAATACTAGTGGCACCTTTAGTAAATATAATAAAAACAAAAAGCAATTGTACCACACACACTTTCTATATACAAAACTGTGATATTTTTGCAGTTGTTCCCCCCCAAGATGTTTGGCTGATATTAAATAAAGGTGCCAATGTTATCGAGGGTCACTGTAGTTGAGTAAATTGTCTAAATGATGCTAAGCTAGCTTGAATTTGGGCATTAATCTGAATCCTCATTTAATTGCGAGTGACGAGTTGTTTGTGACCGTTTATTTTGTTTTCAATTGGAATCTAAAATGTGACTTGGAAGAATGTGTTGTCTTAAAGAGTAATTTGTTCATTTGTTCTTCTACGCGACACACATGGACAAAGCACCACAAAGTCTCCATAGGTTATGTACAGGAAACAGAATTGAGTCATTCATATGGCGAGTCATCCGGTCCGAGTCGTTATTGTCACATGATTCTCACAGACGCAATCCACAGGAAACAGAACTGGATATTTATATAGTACAGTGACAAAGGTGATCTACATATGTAGACGTGTTGGGAACCTGCTTATTTAAAATGTAACATTTAATTCCGATCAAAGGAACAAAAAAAGATTTGCTCATTTTGATGAACGAGATTCATCAAAATGATCCGATCTTCCCATCCCTTATCCCATAAAGAGAAAGAAAATAGATATCGTACAGGATCTCAGGTTTTTAATTAGTTTGCACCATAAGAATGACCTTTAAAGAGCTGAGCAGGTCATGACTTTCGCACTTTTGACATTATTCAAGCCACAAAAACACAGAGTATAATAATTACAGATTTATATTACAAATCAGATCCGGGTTTAGTGATTCACAATTTACTTACATTACTGATATACAACTGCTTTGTACTTTAATGTATAAGGTTAACACTGAAAGGAGCCACTATCTTCTAATATGGTCAGGAATACAATACACAATAAATAATAATAACTTTAGGGCAGGACAATATGATGATTCATGGAGAAAACTTTTGGGACACTTGATTTTTCCAGCCAGATGTGGTTCTTCCCCAGACTGTTAGCACAAATTCAGAAGAAAATAGTTTTATAGGTGATAGGAGAGTTACATTTTCCCTTCACTTGAACTAAGAGATCCAAACTGTTAGATATATTTCCATGGCTTGAATTAAAAGATCTCTGGAAGATCTCGTGAAACATCTTCCCAAGAGAGTGGAGTTTATTCAAGCACATGGAGAAAAAAAATGTGGAAAGTGAAGTCAGGAGTCCATAGTTGTTTGTCCATATGTTGAATAAAACCAAGATTGTAAGACATTGTGTATCACTGATCTGATGGTGAAAAGAGCATTGAAAAGTGTTTGTAATAAAAACCCTCTATTGGCTTGGGTTGACAAAATAAAAGTGGAAAATTATGTTTTAATAATTAGTTGATCAGATCAGCAATCAATATCTTATATATATATATATATATATATATATATATATATATATATATATATATATATATATATCAATAATATAATAATATTTTATATGTCTTCAGTGTCTTTCTGAAAATTCAGCTCATTCTCTTGCAGTGCTTTGACTAAATGTGTAGATGTTCTTGCTCCTAAAATGCTCCCCAAAATTCTAACAAAAGGGGGAAAGTTAAAAAAAACAAAACAAAAAACAAAAAAAAAAAACAATGAACCAAGCATTAAGGAGACCATTATTGTTTTCTTGGGGATTTTTCAGCTCAGATTAGTTTTCAAAATCATTACAAAAGTAAGTAATTCCTCTGGTTTGTACCTGAACTAAAAATAAAACCGGACTTTGAATGTGCATTCATGAGGTAAAAATTATTAAATGATCACAAGATTTACACAAGATGTGATCACTTTATCACAAGATGTTGAAATATTCAAGGGTTAATGAATGAATACTTTTGCAATATATATATATATATATATATATACATACATACATACATACATATACATACACACACACAGTTAAACACACACACAGTGGTGTGAAAATATTTGCCACATTCCTGATTTCCTTTTTTTTCTTTCTTTTTTGCATATTTGTCACAGTAGAATGTCATAGTCTAAACATCCAATGTTGCTGAATAACAACAATTCCGCAAAGATGATTAGTGGACCAAAATTCCTCTATAGCGCTGTGACACTTATTGCAAGTATCACAAATGTTTGATTGTGCAGTTGTTGCTGCTGTTTTTGATCATTTAAAAAAAGAATAAAAAAAAAGAATTGTGTTTACTCATGTTATCTTTGACTAATATTTAAATTTGTCTGACGATCTAAAACATTCTATTGTGACAAACAGGGAGGGGGCAAACACTTTTTCACCACACTTTTTCACACACACACACACACACACATATATATATATATATATATATATATATATATATATATATATATATATATATATATATATATATATATATATATATGCATAATTATTAGATGCATTATCTCATTAAAATATTTCTCAGGCATGTACTCTCAGCAGCACCTCAGCTCTTGCATAGTATCATGTTTTTTCCATTGGATTGCATTGTATTCAATCAAATTAAATGGAAATCTGATCTCTATCATCTCACCGCATTGTAATGGGGGAAATGTATTGTATTGGTGCTTCATATCTATATTGTAGATATATTACATATAACACACACACAGACACACACACACACACATTTCTCAGTCTATACACACTCTCTTGGTGAAGTCATCTCCTCGCATGGATTTGACTACCACAGTTATGCTCATGACACTCAAATCCTCTTCTCCTTCCCTCTCTCAGATACCACAGCATCCACACGAATCTCAGCTTGCCTGGCAGACATAGCCTCATGCATGAGCACTCATCAACTGAAGCTCAACCCAAATAAAACCGAACTGCTTGTGATCTCAGATGAATCATCTCCAGGTCAGGATCTCAGCATAACTCTTCACTCTCGCTTTCTCCTCCAGCCACTGCTCGTAACCTCGGGGTAACCATGGACAATCAATTGTCCTTCTCTTCTCATGTTGACTCGCTCTTGCCGGTACCTTCTGTACAACATCAGAAGGATTTGACAATTTCGATCCACGCAGGCTACTCAGGTGCTCATTCAGTCTCTCATCGTTTCGACACTCGACTACAGCAACTCTCTGCTGGCAAGTCTACCACAGAACGCCACATCTCCTCACGTGAGATGGGATTCATCCACTGCAAATGATTCAAAATGCACGACTTCTGTTGAAGCTCTCCCACACTACACCCCACCGCTGCGCTCGCTCCACTGGACTTCCTGTCAGCTGCACGCATCAGATTCAAAACACTGATGTTCGCATACAAAGCAAAAAAACGGATCTGCACCCTCATTCCCCACAGACCTCGTCACCCCCCATACCGCATCTCGTTGCCTGAGACCTTCTAGAACCGAGGTGGTGGAATGAACTTCCCCTGAATGTCCGAAAAGCATTGGCTATCTTCAAGCAACGACTGAAGACCCATATATATATATATATATATATATATATATATATATATATTTATTTATTTTTTTGTATAATTTATTTTTTGTAAAAATAACTGTGGCAGGAAGTGAGCGATTTTTATACATTTCTAAACGGGCTCACATCACGTTAATTGGACAGGGTTTAAATAAATAAATAAATAAATAAATAAATAAATAAATAAATAAATAAATAAATAAATAAATAAGAGCACGGACAGCCCTTGAGATTTCCCTTCAGATGATGTCCGTCACGGGGTTGCACATGTAAGGCGGAGTCCTACGTCTCGGCGTCTATCCTGTGTGCTTCGGGATGAAAGAGAAAAAAAAACAGGATTCACTGGAATTCAAATGTAGAGTCGCAAATGTAAACCCTCCATCATTACACTTACATTGCTTAGGTATCCGAAGCGCCTCTGTGTCTCCGGATATCAACTGGTGCATGACTCCTCTGAACTGATAGAGCAGCTTGAGGCTCTTTTCTTCCCCCACACATGGGTCATAGAAGCCTGGTAACCCCGCCTGGGAGAACATGTGATGATTAGCATGGGTATGCTGGCGACACGATTCGAGCACCATGTGTAGTATGGTGACAGAGGGTCTGACCTTCGATGCCTCGGTGAGGATGAGTTTGGAATCTTTGACCAGGCACTGCAGAGGCACCGTCACGTCGATGACCTTCGCTCGCTCCTGCTTCTGCCTGGTGTCCATCACAAACTTGCCGTACCAAGCGTTCAAGATGATGAGACCTTGCAGAGCGGGTCAAAAGAACTACGAGTGATGGAAGTATTCAGACCATTTTTCTCCCATAACCTTCCAGTGTGTACTGAGTAAGCAAAAAAAGTGCTATTCAAGCATAAAGGCATGATCATCTGAAGTAGTAGGATTTTGATTTGAACATTGATATGTGGTCCCGCTCACAAACTCTACACAAAGTGTTAAATGAGAAGCTATGGTGAGCATTAGTGTCCCATGGTTTAGTCATTGTGTATGTGTGTAGAGAAAAGGGCTCTCCAATGGTTTTAAACCATTGTATGTGTGTATGCTTGTGTGCCTATGTATGTGTGGTGTAAAAGGTTCTCTCACTGTGTGTTTGTGTGTGTGACGAATAAGGGATCTATCAGTGTGTGTGTGTGTGTGTGTGTGTGTGTGTGTGTGTGTGTGTGTGTGTGTGTGTGTGTGTGTGTGTATGTGGTAAGGGCTGTCCACTGGTTTTAACTCAGTATGTGTTTGTGTTTGTGTGTAGTAAAATGTTCTCTCTCTGTGTGTGTGTGTGTGTGTGTGTGTGTGTGTGTGTGTGTGTCTGTTTCTCTAGTAAGGGCTCTCCACTGATTTTAATCCAGTGTATGTTTGTGTGTGGGGAGCAAGGGTTTTCAATGTGTGTGGTGTTTCTGGAGTAAGGCGTCTCCTCACTGTGTGTGTGTGTGTGTGGTTATTGAACACTAAACTGCATCCATTATTCACACAGTTCTCATGTCCCTCATTTTTCTGTTTATACATAAATCAGTTCAGAGATGAGAACTTCTATACAGTAACTGGAGTAGGAACACAAAATGAAGGTGTTTACTGTTACGTGAGTCAGGTTTAAGGAGGGGATTAGTACTTGTACCTTGTACAGGACCACTGACTGTCAGTACAATGAGTCGGAAAGATCATAGGATCAAAACTAATCTTTGGACAGAAAAATCAGTGTCTACAGATGCTCCCCAAATAATGATGAGGAATATTATAACAGTCAGTCAGTCAGTAAGAAAGAGGTGAAGGCCAGAGCTCTGAAAATCATTTAAATATCGATAAATAGTATGCAGTGAAAGTTTATGAAATATTTTTAAAAAATGACGGAATTCTCATTTCACTACACTCTTTCAGTCTGGGCTTAAAATCTAAGCTAATTGTGATCTTTGCATTCTAATTTCAAAAAGGAGACTCGGACGCTTTACCCATTTTGGACTCCTCTGCCTCGATGATTCTTCGCACCGACTCCTGCATCAGTAACACCTGCACACACACACACACACAAGACGATTAACAAAATCAGCTCCCCAGCTTTCTACAGCAAAAAAAAAGTCAATGTATGCAGTGTGTAACCAAAATGACTGGGACACCCAACTTTTCCAGCCATATGTGGTTCTCGTTTACAGTTATATAGGACGGGGTAGGGAGGGGGGCAGCTCAGTGGTTTAAGGCGCTGGGCTGCTGATCGGAAGATCCGAGTTCAAGCCCCAGTATCGCCAAGCTGCCACTCTTGATTCCTTGAGCAAGGTCTTTAATCCTCTGTGCTCCAGGGGCGCCGTATCTTGGCTGACCCTGCGCTCTGACCCCAGCTACCAACAACAAGCTGGGATATGTGAAGAAAGAATTTCACTGTGCTGTAATGAATACGTGACAAATAAAGGCTATTCTTCTTCTTTGGATACAGTGGAGTGAAATTTTAACTTCACTTGGACTAAAACTGTTCCAGCAGTGTACAAAGCCAACTCCATGAAGATCTGCTTTTATACAAGTTTGATTTGTTGGAAGATCCCCTGCTATGTGAATGCAGCCCAGGCCTCCTCACCTTCATCCGTGCCTGATTTACGAACACCCTCATGGCTAAAAGACTATCCACAAGCACACTCCAAAATCCACTTTTTAGATTATAAGCGTGGCAAACTTTTGCAAAACACTCACAGCCGATTCAGCCTCTTGCCTCTTCTTGGCAATGTCTGTCGCTGAGTTCACTCGGTGCTTCTCCAGCTCCCTGGTAACAAACAAAATCGCGCACACACACACACACACACACACACACACAAAATAAATAAATAAATAAATGAGAATGCATTATTAAATGATCTTATTGAGTTATAGAGCGCTCATGTAGACTTACTGTTCCTTTTGGGTGTGTACATAAGGTGCGATGATAAGCTTCTGGACCGCTAAGTAGACAACCAGAGGACCCACTGTGGCGTAAAACACGGCGCTGGGTAAGAGCTGGTCTGTCAGGTGGATGGGGAAGAGGTATGTCTGGCTGGCTCGGTTTAACCTGGAATGAAAAATGAGAGAATATTAGTGGTACAGGGTGTAACAAGAAATGAAGCATAGAATTGTTGAGAAGGAAGGCAAAGCAGGGGTTCCACGACCATCGAGCTTCAGAGGTAGAAAAAAGTTTTACATTTAAAATACAACTTTTTTTTTTTTTTTTTTTTAAATGGTTTTTCGGTGTGTTTATTTAAAAAAGTAAAAATAAATCAATAAAATCACTTGTGTGTTTTTCTACTGCCACCGTTTTTTTCTATGCACTGATAATTCAATGAATAATTAAATCAGGTACAACAATAATATTATGAGTCTGTAGGAGTGGGTGGATACGGGCTAAATTCATAACCAAGATTAATCCAGAATTTTTTTTTCCGACTACATTCAAATTCCCTCTTATTATTTTTTCCCCACTGCCATCAGACTCATAAACAACTGACAGGAGTCCGTTTTTCGTATTTGATCAGTGGCATTGTTTTGAACACTCACACACACTCATAGCAGTCATGTATATTCATTGTGCACTTATTGTTGACTATGATACACATAGTTGATCGGTTTCATACTTTTCATGTATTGTATATGCTGCTCTCGGGCTGGGGGCGATATACAAACAATTTTATATCTCTATATTGTCGAATTTCTTTAAGCTATTTGATATAGATCTCAATGTTTGTATTTGTTATTAAACAATATAAAAGCAGATTTTTCATTTCATCATCCCCTGTGACTCTCTTCACACCTGTATAGTCTGTCATCTAGATTTAGTTAATGTGTAAAATAAAAGACCCGCCCACGTCCCTTGCGATGTAATACTTAATAATATGATATCGGATGTCCAGGGCTATCTTTTGGTTAAGTGTGCTTGAATATGAACTATTTGATGTTGACGATATTTTACAATTATACATCATTGTCAAAATTATTGCAATAGTATCATTAATATTTGATATATCACCCTGCCCTATGCTCTCTATACTGCTTGTGTTTGTTTTGTTTTTTTTATTAATTTATTTATACCTATATATTTTTGTTGTATTCATTGTGGACAGCAAAGGAAGAATTTCACTGTATGAGGGAAACATGTTTCTTACTGTTCATCTGACACTAAACTTATACGCTGCAGCTGCCGTATCTCTCCATTAAAGCCCATGGAAATGTTCTAGCCTTTTCCCAAAATTTTACAACCCTATTTATAGCTTCAGTACAAATCAGTATATTTATTTGCATTGTGTTTCCAACATTAGATTTCGTACCCAAAGCAGCTTTACAGATCTAAACTGATTACATGTTTTGCTTGTAACCCTTCTGTTGTAGGTAGATAAGAAGAGGTGTGTGTGTGTGTGTGAGCTACGCTGACCTTGCTGTCCATGTGTGTGATGCATATAAAAAAATACATAAAGAGGAGAGTCAAGAGAGGGAAAAGCTCAGACATCCTAGACATCACTGAGGCATTCAGATGTGCAGACCTCGTCTTTGACCTGATAAATGTTACTAAAAGAGGAACTGCGCGGGCCGCGGAGCTCTTTCAGGACGACGCGGAATGAACAGAGCTGAAACAGACGTCCCGACCTGATTTTCAGAGAGACTCCTTGAGGTACCCCGATGCTGACTGTGGCAGAGAGAACGCTGTGTCTGCTGATCTTCCTCTCGGCGCCGTATTCCACCACCGTCCCAAAAAACCCCGTCCTGAACCAGAGAGGAACCCGGATTAAATGGATTAAACGGTACACGCGAAAAACAAACGTCGCGAAACGTTTCAGGCCTTACTTGACAGAACCCTTGACTTTGGTTTGGTCTTCATCTTGGAATTTGTACTGGTAGCTCATCATGACGTAGGAATGAGGCATACCGAGCTGAGGATCACGGAAAAAGAAAACATAAGGGTAAATCATTTAAACTCTCTAACTGATGTACTGAGGTGTACAGTGCAAAGGCGTCACCTGGAGTGCCAGGGTGAAATGGCTGGTCTTGGTGTCTCGGACGATGCTGGTGGTCATGGCTGACTCGCTGCCCCAGCGCCACTGCAGGTATCCCATGGTGTTCTGGTCTAAATGACGTGCCATCATGGTGCTGGCGCTCGGTCTAACGCCACGAGAGGAGAACTGCATACCACACTGTGCAGTCACGAAGCTGAAGATGTAATCAAATAAAAAGACGTCCCCCGTTTTATATCCTCACAATGTAATTAATTATTTATTTACTTTTTCACACAATGTAAGATTCTATGGCATATGTTCAGGACGAAATGTGTTTAGTTACACAAATATATATAAATATATATACCGTAAATTCCGGACTATAAAGCGCACCGGGATATAAGCCGCATCTGCTCTATTTAAAAAAAAAACCCAAAAAAATTCATAAATAAGCCGCACCTGCATACAAGCCGCATCCGCTTTTGAATGGTAAATGTACATGTATGTACCTAAATAGATCCTTTCCTAACCTGTATTTTAACATGGTGTAACGGTGGACGCTGCACAGAGATGCGGAGATCCGGAATTCATACAAAACAGGATTTATTAGAATAAAGAACTCAGGAGACGCCGCTCATACGGAGCGGCCAGACAGGCTAGGTAGCCTTGCGCTCTGCGCGCCGTGGTACCGGGAGTACCGGAGACAAAGGTTAGGCATAAACATATATCGAGCGTCCGTGTCCGCGACACTAGGTATGTGCTACGAGCCCGGACGGGGATTGTAGGGAGAACCGGTCTTATATCGGGAAAGGGAAAATCAAGAAATACTTTGGCTGATTTGTGCGCGCGCATGTCTGTGTGTGTGTGTGTGTGTGTGCGTGTGTGTGTGTGTGTGTGTGTGCGTGTGTGGGGGGGGGGGGGGTGGGGGGGGGGGGGGGGGGGGGGGGGGGGGGGGGGGAGGGGGGGGGTGGGGGGGGGGGGGTGGGGGGGGGGGGGGGTGGTGGGGGGGGGGGGGGGGTGGGGGGGGGGGGGTGGGGGGGGGGGGGGGGGGGGGGGGGGGGGGGGGGGGGGGGGGAGAGCAGGGGAGGAAAGAGAGAGAAAACGTTACTGATTAAAACGGGACAGAACGAAGAGAAAATAAGCGCTATTTACAGCATTTATCTTCATTTCTCCTGTGTGTGAAATGACGTCACCTTAACCTTGTAAAGATAGAGTTTGTCCTCCTTCTATCCGCTTCTACCCACTTATATCTGCTAAAGAGGAACTAGCGCATTCTTCTTCTTTGCATTTATTTTGTGTTAGTTTTGATTCTAATTCCGGTTAGAGCCCCTAGCGGTCTGGAAAAAATCTGCAGACAAGCCGCACCGTATTATTAGCCTCATGGTTCAAAACCTAGGAAAAAAGTAGCGGTTTATAGTCCGAAATTTACGGTATATATTTTTTTTACACGTTGTACATTCCGGTGCTTCAAGACCTGATTTTCCGTCAGGTGTTTTTATTAATTGCGAAGAAATCTCAATAAACATCAATAAAAAAAGAAGAAAAAACAGAGGTAATGGATTCTAAAAGCTGACCATCGTGCTGTGACATTCCGGAAGACCTTCAATCCAAAAAGAGGTCCCCGGTTGTCTCCGGCCCCGAACTCCAGCTGAAAAACAGATGTCATTTAAAATAAGCTTTTTTGTGTTGCTTTTTTTTTGCAACTTAGTTTTGCGTGCATTGAGCGCTACCTCTCCCCATCCACGTGTCGAGGTGACTCGTCTCAGACACATGCTGATATTCCCTCCGCCGTTACCGTTGTGCGTGGTCAGAGATCCAGACAGGACCGCCGTGTCCGTCGTGGTCAAAGGGGCCTGGAAAGAACAAACGTGTCAGGTCTTGCTCGTCATACGGCGCCGCGATGCCGAAAGGATTTGCTTACTTCTACTGATTGCGAGATGTGCATCCTGTTGATCTCGATGTGAGGGAAGCCTCCTCCGGGCATTTCCTCGAAATCTTCCTCATAGCGATCAAACAGGTCCGTAGCGTCTATTCCTACGCTGATGGTCCCCTGAATGAACAGACAACAGACATGGTCATTTCTGTGCATTGTGGTGAAAGCGCTGTTCGTAATCCATAATAAAAATATCTATATCTGCCATATCTGGACTTGACAAGAACACTTCTCCACCTTGGGGTTGGTCCTCTGCTGTAACCTCCTCTCATCTCTCTCACTCTGCAGCCTCTCGTACTCCTCCCTGATTTCCGCAGGGGTCTTCTTCCTCTCGACCACCTTAAAAAAATCAAATGTTACGCCACATGCATATGGATAGAAATTGTATTCATGGCCTTTTCCTGTCTTACCTCCCATCCTTCCACTTCAAGGCCTTTCTTCCCAAAAATGTCATACACGGCTCGAGCCTGGGGGTCGCTAAGAACTAAGCAGAGCACAGATACATACATGCTGGTTAATGTTTCTGCAACAGGGGTTTGTGTTTGTGTGTGTTTTTTTTGGGGGGGAAGGGGGGGGGGGGCTGGATAAATATGATAATAACCAATGATATTTTGATATGAAATCCTTCATGGTCAAGTGGTAGAAGTTACTAATTCTAAATATCCACATGACCCAGAATCTATAAGATAGACCACTAAGCAAGTAAAAACTGCCACGAGTCCCATAGTTTGGTTGCTCACCGCATAGACGTTATAAGCAGGGTTTGATGAACACCTGAAAACCTCAAGTCAAAGGGTGTGTTGGTCCATTTAGACAGATTAATCATTTTTTCAATAGCTGAATTGGTTTTATTAAGATACGGGGTGGATTTACCTTCATATGCCCGGTGAACAAGATTGAACAGCTGCTCTGCCTGCCTCTTGAGTTCAGGGTCTCTGTGCTTATCCGGGTGGTACAGCATGCACAACCTTCTATAGGAGGACTTCAGCTCATCCTGTGTAGCCTTGAGATCAGTGTCAAGTGTAGACAATTAATGAAACTGTTTTTGTGGTCACCTGATACATTGCTAAATGCTCCTTGTGTGGAAAAATCTATCCCAAAGGTGTTCAATAGGTTTTATAGTAGGAGATCGCTCGCTCCATCTCATGTTCAGTGTATCTTTATGTAGCTGGCTTTGTGCACAGAGGTAGGTTCTGGAAAAATTTTGTGTTGCATGATATACTAGTTCTAGAAAGTCATCACAATACCCTGCTTTTACAAATGTTACAATTGTATATACTCACACACACTCATATTGGTACCATTCATTCATTCATTCATCTTCTACCGCTTTATCCGATCTTCCCTCAGGTCATGGGGAGCCTGTGCCTATCTCAGGCGTCTATGGGCATTAAGGCAGTATACTGGATGGAATGCCAACCCATCGCAGGGAGCGCACACACACACACACACACACACATTCATACACTAGGGGCAATTGGTACCAGTACTTAAAAATGTAGACTGTAGTTTGTAGTGTATGACAATAGGGGGCATTGTGCAGATTGTGTGCGTGATTCCTCTCTGATGCACTTTCATGCTGATAAAACTTAAGGCGTGAAATTTTGTAAATAATTAAAAATGGTTTATAATTCCGTCATAATTCCGTACGATATAAATTTGGAGCCACATACCATATCAAACAATTAAAACAACCACTAAGACAACTATACAGAAACGAATAATAAATGAATTAACAAGATATTAATATTAAAAGAATAATTCACAGAGTGAAATAAATATAAAATGATTATTCATTATATTGTGAAGAGGTATTTTTGAATGAGCTATATATTTATAACATCTGTCACAATTAGTTATGTTATTAAAAACATGAAAAGCATTTATTTAAAAAATGTGATTAATGAGACAATTATGCGATTAACTGTGATTAAATATTTGAATCTATTGACTGCCCTAACATGAATACATGTATGTATGTATATATATATATATATACATATATATATATATATATATATATATGTGTGTGTGTGTGTGTGTGTGTGTGTGTGTGTGTGTGTGTGTTTGCGTATATAATTATGCATGTACGTATGGATTGATGTATATAAGTATGGATGGATGGATGGATGTGTAAAAGATCTAATAAACATGAGCATGGGATATGTGTCTATATATATATATATATATAGACTGTATATATATGTGTGTGTATGTGTGTATAATTATGCATGTATGTATGTATGCATATATGGATGGATGTATTGATGTATATAAGTATGTATGTATATAAGTATATATGTATGTATGTATGTATGTATGTATGGATGGATGTATGGATGGATGGATGTGTAAAAGATCTAAAAAAAAAAAAAACATGAGCATGGGATGTGTGCAGCATCCGCCATCTTTTAATTTCAAATCCATATTTGATATGTCTTTCATCATCAACAAATAGTTGACACTGTACCACTCCTCATCTGGAGTGCAACTAACCTTGCATTGTTATACACTCCTAATCCTTGATTAGAACTGCTTAATTAACTACTTAATTATTAAATGTTGTTGCCGCATCAAGATTATTAATTTAAATGTTATTAACTTAATTCTGTTTCGTGTTTTTGTCTTGAAAAAATAAAGGATTTTATTTACTAATGATTTGAAATTAAATCATATCAACTGACAATGATGATGTACCGGGGGCAAACCCCTGGGGCAAACCCCTCGCGCACACGCACAGAGACCTATTAAGGACAAGAGTGTCCTCATGTCTCGACCCCGAGCTCAGAACCTCTGCATAAATATCATTCCCAAGAAAGCTGCTCTTACCTCTCTCCTCACATTTAATAGGGAATAATAATCATCGCTGCCCAGGTCTGTTTCATCGTCCATGGTAGACGCCATGTTTCCTCTGCAGGAAGCCCCGCCTACTCACCGGACACTGGGTCTGGCGCCGCCGCGCGCTCCGGAGCTCCGGATGCACCCAGGATCCTCCAGATCCTCCAAATTCCTCATCATGGAGAACATGGTGCACTCCATGAACACTTTATTTCATCCTGAATAGGGAAGATTCTTAACTCTTTCAGGCCCAAAGTTCAGGTATTTATTTAATATATCAATAATATAAGTAATAAATTACCTCCAAATGACTTGAGTTAAATAATGAAAGGTAATTTTATTTATAAAGTTGTGATATGCAAGGCGTATTATGTATGTGGACACTAATATTTTACTTTATTAAAATGTTACTTTATTCATCTGGGAAGGTGCACACAGGTGGACTATATTCCGCACAGGAGATGCAACCTGAGACAGCATCGGATGATGGTCTGTAGCAGGGGTCACCAACGTGGTGCCCGTGGGCACCAGGTAGCCCCCAAGGAGCACATGAGTAGCTCTCAGGCTTGCTATAAAAAGTGCACAACTCATCAGTGAGATGCGTCTATAATGTAAAATGTAGTTAATTCGTTGTTGATAGTCACTGTCAAAAATCACAAGTGTATTCACATAGATAAATGAGTATCATTAATAATAATAATAATATATAACTAAAGGTAAATTTGTTATTTCAGAGGAGTATTTCAAACTGGTAGCCCTTTATATGACTCGGTGTCCATGTAGTAGCTCTCAGTTACAAAAAGGTTGGTGATCCCTGGTCTGTAGGATGGCTATATAGGTGAGGAAGGAGAAGAAGAGGAAGAGAGTGATGACTGAAAAGAGAATAAGATGGTGGAAACTGAACAAGGAAGACTGTAGTGTGAGATTCAGGGAAGAGGTCAGACAGGGGCTCGGTGGTGGTAAAGTAATGCTGGATGATTGGACAACTACTGCAGAAGTGATAAGGGAGACAGCTTGGAAAGTACTTGGTGTGTCATCTGGAAAGAGGAAAAAGATAAAGAGACATGGAGGTGGAATGAGGAAAGGAAAGGAAGGAAAAAGGAAGAAAAAGGGGTTGGCGAAGCAGAATTGGGATCGGCAGAGAGATGAGAAAAATAGGCAGGGGTATAAGGAGATGAGGCAGAAGGTGAAGAGGGATGTGGCTAAAGCGAAGGGAAAGGCATATGAGGAACTATATGTGAAGGATGTGCTGCAAGTTAGAGCAATAAAGGATGCAGATGGATATGTGGTGATTATTGAGGTGAGCGTGTTGTAAAGGTGGAGGGAGTAATACCATGAAGTTATGGGAAAGAGTAGTGGAAGTAAGGCTGAGGGAGGAGGTGACCATCTGTGAACAACAGTATGGTTTCATGCCGAGGAAGAGCACTACGGATGTGATATTCCTATGAGGATGTTAATGGAGAAGTATAGAGAAGGTCAGAAAAGTTGCATTGTGTGTTTGTGGATCTAGAGAAAATGTATGACAGGGTTCCAAGAGAGGACTTGTGGTATTGTATGAGAAAGACAGGTGTAGCAGAGAAGTATGTGAGGGTGTGGTGCAGCACATGTATGAGGGCAATGTGACAGAAGTGAAGTGTGTAATAGGAACGACAAACTGATGAGCCCTTTCTTGTTATTTGCAGTGGTGATGGACAAGTTGACAGATGAGGTCAGACAGGAGTCTCCATGGACTGGGATGTTTGTGAATGATATTGTGATTTGTGGTGGGAGTAGGTAGGAGGTGGAAAAGAGTCTGGAGAGGTTGAGACACCATGCTGGAGAGAAATCAGTAGGAGTAAGACGTCTGTCTGTGAGAGTGAACAGGAAAGTTTATAGGAGTGTGGTATGACCTGCGGTTTTGTGCGGTTTAGGGACAGTGTTGATGTCTAAAAGACAGGAGGCGGAGCTGGAGGTGGCAGGGTTGAAGATGGTGACATTTTCATTGGGAGTGATGAGGATGTACAGGATTAGAAATGAGTTTAATGAGAGGGACAGCACATGTAGGATGTTTTGGAGACAAGGTGAGAGAGGATAGATTGAGATGGTTAGGACATGTACAGAGGGATACATTTAGGGACATGGGGTACATTTAAGGCATTTGGCAAGCACCCTTGTCAAGAGCGTAGGTGAAAAAGCATTACTTGTGAAATATTTCAAGTGTTTCAAAGTCTAATCATAATAATAATAATAATAATAATCATAATAATAATTGTTTTTATTATTATTATTATTTTCTATGTAAATACTTTGAAAAATTTCAGATGTAACGATTTTTCACCTAGACACTAACAAGTAATAGTTTTATAAATAAAATATATACAGTACTGTGTAAAAGGGTAAGGCAAATATGGAAAAATCCTTTGAAATTACAAGGCTTTAAAAAATCCAAGACTTAATAGTTTATTTTTATCAGTTAACATTTCTGGAAATTAAAGAACAGCTTCAGTGAGGATGAGATGATCGCTCTATGGGGACAAAACCTACTCTGAAGATCTTGATCACACTGGCTGCATGTTTTGTTGTTCTACTGAAAAATAAATCTAAATTAAATGTCTTCTGATGGTAGTGCACGATGGATGCATATCCGTATTTCTCATTATTGAAGACACCATTTTTATGAACCAAATCTCCGAAATGCAGCCCCAAACATGCAGGAAACCGTCACCATGCTTCATTCATTATTGTGCCACTGTCTCTTTGGCTTCCACAGAATTATTATGGTCTTTTACAATCATTTTGTTAACTGATAAAAAAAATAAATGAATAAAAATTAATTATTTTACAGTGTTTGTCCACGCCTGCCTAAAACATTTGCACAATGTGGTACAGCTGGTCATGTGGTCATACATTTATGGGTAAAATAGTAGGCCTGTGTGTTATATTCTTTATTTTTTATGTATTTATTGTGCATTTAAGAGATATTTACACTTCGCACGTCGTAACATTTTTGAGACTTGTTCGAAATGTATCTTGTGACCTCATTTTGAAAATCTACATTAGCATTCGGGCAGGGATGGACATTAGTGCCAGGAAATTAGTTTTTAATCAGTCAGAAGGAATTTTACTCCAGATCTGGCAACCTGGTCTGCCGCAACGTGATTGGGTGAGGCGAGAAGGCTCGCGCTGTGGAGCTGTTCGTTCAGCACCATGCGCTCCTTCAGCACTTTAGCACGGGGAACAGCGCGCTGCACAAGCACGAGCATAGGCAAAAAATACGGGCACGAGCATGCAAACTTAGCTCGTGCATGTAAATGGTGAGAAGCACATTTTCTGAATGTGTATGGCAGTAATAGTGTCAAATAATGTGTCAAATAATGAAATAATTTTATATTGGATCCTCTTGTCGTTTGTGTGGATTATTATAATTTTAATTAATAAAATAAATATTATTACTAATAAGCACAACATACTCTCTTACACTAATTACATAGCTGCATTGTATTCTACTTAAAATGTAAATAAATACTTGATATTAAAACTCAATGCATAACTAGTAAGGCTTTATTAATATCTTTAGATTATTTTTATTTGTTGTAATAATATTTATACTACTACTACTACTACTACTACTACTACTACTAATAAAAATAGTAATAATAATAATAATAATAGTTTCACTCTAAATATTTACTGAATTGAATATTTCTACAAATATGTTTATCAAAATTATTTTAATATTTGTATTATGCTAATATTACTATATTTATTTATTGGACGCTTTTTCTAAATATTTTTATATCAATTTTGCCTTTAATGTAAGTGCATTTTTTTCAAAATAGGAATGTTTATAAATGTGCTAATGAACTAATTATTATTATTATTATTATTATATTATTATTATTATTATTATTATTATTATTATTATTATTAGTAGTAGTAGTAGTAGTAGTAGTAGTAGTAGTAGTAATATAGTAATAATAATAATAATATTAACAATAATAATAATATTGCAAATGTAATATGGATATAACTATTTATTGGATATTTAAAAATATTTAATTAATACAAATGTAATTTTTTGATATTATATGATTAATATTAGCATGATTATTCTTCGAATATTTAAAATATTTTTTTCATTAATTGCATTTGTTATTTATTGGATATTAAAAATATTTTCTATTAGTATGCTAATCTACTAACTTCATTATATATTGGATGTATGTATTCATTATTATTGATATAAAATCAGTATCATGATTGTTTGTTTGTTGATTGATTGATTGATTGAAGGCTATTGTTATCTATTGCACGTTTTTCTTTATTATTATTTTTGGACCAATAGAAAACAAGATGACTTTGGGGGGCTCGCCTGTAATCGCGCGCGTCCTCGACCCCCGTGCGTCCTCGTGAACGCGCATGGTAGTCAAAAGCCACCCCCCCCCCCCCCCCCCATACCGATCGCGAGGAGGAGGAGGAGGAGGAGGAAGAGGAGGAGGAGGAGGAGGATGTGGCGCGCGGACGGGAAATGGCTGCCGAAAACAAGCCGGAAGGTAAGAGAGGAGAATAAACCGGATTATTATTATTATTGGTATGATGATGATGGTGGTGCTGGTGATGAGGATGAGGATGATGGCCGCCATATAAACGATTTCCTTGTGCCGTATTTCCGACGCGCTCGTGGTTGATCAGATTTCCGTTAAGGGAGGACGTGACGGAGGACGGAGCGCGTGATATTTTGCGCTTCATCGCGGAAAAAAGCTGAAACGCTGAGCCGAGATTCCGGTGCTGGTCCGGACTGGAGCTTC
>JACRUU010000013.1:11234978-11307478 GCA_030449085.1 Kryptopterus vitreolus | reverse complement strand
CGCGCGCACACACCTGTTTGTATGTGTGTATGTATATATATATATATATATATATATATATATATATATATATATACTACACACACACACACACACACACACACACACACACACACACACACCACACACACACGTGTGTGTGACTATGTAAATGTAACATACAGTCTCGAGCCAGTTTCTGTAAGTTTGTCCTAAAGAATTTCCTCATCTTTGCGCGGAACAATTAGCAAAGACAACCAAAAACAGGGGTGATGATTTATGTGTTTGTTGAGACAAATGGAAACATATATGTAATTCCTATGCTTGATAGCAATACCTTGTGCCCATGGGAAAACATGTCAGAGCAATCTTTAAAAAAAAAAACAAACAAAAAAAAAAACAAGAAAAGACCTGTTTTGACCTCAGCAGGAAGAAACTGTGTCATGCATTTGTATCTGTCAGTCGTGTTTTTTTTTTTTTATTGTTCTCGCATCTTGTTTCCTGGACCTTGTGGTCTTTTTTCAACGGATATATTATAGTTCTTACACACGAAGAGTATTGTCTAGTGGTCCTTATATTAAAAAAAAAAAAAAAAAAAAAAAAAAAAAAATATATATATATATATATATATATATATATATATATATATATATATATATATATATATATATATATATGTACACACATATAAGGCTTGTTAATACACATTTGATGACTCGTTAACTGTTTTGTTTTGTTAAGAGACTCCTGTTCTGTTTCCCAAGCTGGGAATTGAGAAGACACTACTCTCTCTCTCTCTCTCTCTCTCTCTCTCTCTACATACACACACACACACACACACACACACACACACACATATATATAGGACATCCTGCACACATGCGTCTGCATCCCTATCAGCTAGGCGAGATCTTGAGGCAATTGCTGTTGTGTAAAGACGAACTCCTCAGGGAAGTGCGATCAGCGGCTGAGGTTGATAAACAGCAGCCGCTGTTGATAGCAAACTTATCAGATTCTCATCTCTGGGATATAACCGGCGCAGCCTTTAAATTGTGCTGGGTGAATCAGCTCTGCAATTTTGTTCAGCTAATTGAATTTAGTGAGGCTGCTATGGATTAAAAGATGGCTGCTCACTCAGCCTCTCTCTCTCTCTCTCTCTCTCTCTCATTCTGTCTATCTTCTACACTCTTGTTTCCTCTTACGCTCACTTGATCAGTCTGTTATAAATTAAAATGTAAAAAAAAACTTTTTTTACTCGTTCATAGAGCTGATTTCATGGACTGCTTCCAATTGGGAAGTTGGAAAGGGTTGTACAAAATAGACCAATTATGTCTAATAACTGCCTTCTATTTTGGGTATTTTGGTTGCAAGCTGATTTTAGTTTAGTTTGACACTAGCTAAACCTTGGGTAAAAGTGTTGATAAGGGAGGCAGCTTGGAAAGTACTTGGTGTGTCATCCAGAAAGAGAAAAGAAGATAAAGAGACACGGAGGTGGAATGAGGAAACGCAGGGAAGCGCAAGGAAAAAGAGGTTGGAGAAACAGAATTGGGATCGGCAGAAAGATGAGAAAAATAGTCAGGGGTATAAGGAGATGAGGCAGCAGGTGAAGAGGGATGTGGCTAAAGTGAAGGAAAAGGCATAAGCTGGATGTTGGTTGGCCAGGCAGAGGGATCAAGCTGGGAAGGATGTGCTGCAAGTTACAGCGATAAAGGATGCAGGTGGAAATGTGTTGACTAGTGAGGAGAGTGTGTTGAGAAGGTGGAGGGAGTATTTTGAGCACTTAATGAATGAGGAAAATGAGAGAGAGAGAGAGAGAGAGTGAGAGAAAAGGGTGGATGATGTGGAAGTGGTGAAGCAGGATGGGATTAGTAAGGAGAAATTGAAAGCAGCTATTAAGAGGATGAAGAGTGGAAAGAGTTGGACTGGATGACATTCCGGTAAAAGTGTGGAAATGTTTACAACAGATGGCAGTAGAGTTATTAACTATATTGTTTAACAGGATTTTGGACAGTGAGAGGAATGTCTGAGGAATGGAGGAGTATACTGGTACTAATTTTAAGAATAAGAGCGATGTGCAGACCTGCAGTAAATACAGGGGAAAAAATTGATCAGTCACACCATGAAGTTATGGGAAAGATTAGTGGAAGTAAGGCTGAGTGAAGAGGTGACCATCTGTGAACAATAGTATGGCTTCATGCTGAGGAAGAGCACTACAGATGTGATATTTTCTTTGAGGATGTTGTTGGAGTATAGAGCAGGTCAGAGGGACTTGCATTGTTTATGGATCAAGAGAAAGCATACAACAGGCTTCCAAGAGAAAAGCTGTGGTATTGTATAAGTCAGCTGTAGAAGAAAAGTATGTGAGAGTGGTGCGGGACATGTATGAAGGAGTGAAGTGTGCAGTAGGAACGACAGACTGGTTCAAAGTAGAGGAGTGATTACATCAAGGCTATGAGCCCTTTCCTCTTTTCGGTGGTGATGGACAGGTTGACTGACCAGGTTAGACAGGAGTCTTCATGGGCTGTGATGTTTGCAGATGATATTGTGAATTGTGATGGGAGTATGGAGCAGGTTGAAAAGAGTGTGGAGAGGTGGAGGTATGCGCTGGAGAGAAGGGGAATGAAAGTCAGTAGGAGTAAGAGAGTACATGTGTGAATGAGAGGGAATGCAGTGGAGTGGTGAGGTTTCAGGGAGAAGTGCAACGTAATGGAGAGTGTGTTAGAGTGGAGTAATGGAGAGTGTGTTAGAGAAGTGAAGGAAAGAGTGCAGGCATGGGATGGAGTGGGTGGAGAAGAGTGGCAGGAGTGATTTGTGATAGAAGTGTGTCTGTGAGAGTTAAAGGGAAAGTTTAAAAGACAGGAGGCGGAGCTGAAGGTGGCAGAGTTAAAGATGAGATTTTCGTTGGGAGTGACGAGGACATGATTAGAAATGAGTTCATAGAGGGACAAAATGTTTTGATTTTTGGAGACAAGCTGAATGAGGCTAGATTGAGATGGTTTGGACATGAAAAGAAATGGGCAAGAATGCTGAGAATGAAGGTACCAAGCAGGAGGAAAAGAGGAAGACAAAAGAGGAGGTTTATGGAAAGACATGTAGGCCGTTGGGGTAAAAAAACACAGATGTAGAGGACAGGGCAGTCTGGAGAAGGATGACCTAATATGCAATATACGCACAGACACAGACACACACACACACACACACACACACACACACACACACACACACACACACATATACATATATATATATATATATATATATATATATATATATATATATATATATATATAACATATACTTTATCTAAAAGTTTTTATTTACATTAGAAAATGTGAAAAGGGGCACGGTGGTTTAGTGGTTAGCACGTTCGCCTCACAAAGCCCGGGTCCGGGTTCGATTCCTGTCTCGGTCATGTGTGCCTCAGGGGTTTTTTCTCCAGGTTCTCCGGTTTCCCCCGGTGCAAAAACATGCATGGTAGGTTGATTGGCACCTTGGAAAATTGTCCCTAGTGTATGAATGTGTGTGTGATTGTGAGTGTGTGTGTGTGTGTGTGTGCCCTGCGATGGGTTGGCATTCCATCCACGGTGTATCCTGCCTTAATGCCCATAGACGCCTGAGATAGGCACAGACTTCCCGTGACCCGACGGAAGATCGGATATCTAGCGGTAGAATAGAAGATGAATGAATGAATGAAAAAGATTGTGTATTTCAGCATCACACGAAAAATACAACATGGAGGTCAAAATGACAAAACATTACCACTAGGCCTGTGCCTTTCATTCAGAGTCTACTGGTCACAGTTTTCTTGTTAGCTAAGCAAGATAAATGAGCCTGCTAGTACCTTGCTGGTTTTAAGTAGTCTAGGTTAGGTCTTATTACCCTTGAAGTGAAAAGACAAGAACGAGCTGGCCGATCTAATTACCAGATAAATGATATCAGCTGCCGAGATTCTGAGGTAAAGGCTTAGCGCTGCAAAGAGCTGACCAATCAGAATGGCGGAAGGCAGGCCTCTGTGTCTGAATGCTACTGCTGTAAGTTCTCTTTACAAAAAGCTCAAACTAAAACTCTTCCTCCATGGGAAAACGGAAAGTAGGGCTTTCTCTTTGTGCGGAAGAATGGCGAAGTTGTAAATGGTGTTATCTCATAAAGGTTACAGTGTTTGTGGAGGTTAAAATCGATCACACGTTGTATTCCGAATAAGGACGTGTAAAGATTGGATAACGTGGTTGCCGAGGCGATGACGGAGAAGTGAATCTCGGCGACAGAATGCAGTCATATGGCTCAGATTAGAATGAAAGTGAGATCAGGATGCTTGTCGGTCAGATTTCTTCCTATGTTGGATGGCAAGTGAAAGGAATTGAATTTTCTTTTCCCACTTTCTTTATAGAATATATATATATATATATATATATATATATATATATATATATATATATATATATTTTGTGTGTGTGTGTGTGTGTGTGTGTGTAATCACCAGAAAATTTGTCATATTATATCAAGAATGAAGTGAGATCAGCTTGACCACAAAGTCCATCACGTTTCAGTAAGATATGTTCAGTGACCTTCTGACCTTTGCAACAATAACCCACAGCCAGGCTTTATTGGTACATGACCTTGTATTGTAGTCATGTCCTGTAATGTCGCATGTCACTTTTCTGGAGATTAGGAAGACACTTTTTGAGTCAGGCACGTTGTAAAATATATTCTCCAGGATTTTGTATTTTGATTTTTTTTTTCTGAAGTGCAAAAAAGGGAAGCGGAACATTTATTATTTCCCCAAAGAGCAAAAAGATTAATCAATTTGTCCGTGTTGAAATGTCAAGCTGTCACCATTCAGATGAGCGTATTAGAATGGTGCAAAAATTAAGGAAAGTGACATATTTTCACTGCGGGTTCTTCTAGACGGTTCTGCTGTTGTGCTGCATCGCTTAGGCTGATTTGAATTTGTGTTTTTCCTGAAATGTTATGGACTTTTTTACTGATATATGACTACAAAAGAGTATATTATATGGGGGGGAACCCTTCTGTAGATACTTGGTATTTGTGTGTCTACATTATTTGCAAAAAAAAAAATAATACGGTCTTAAACATCTCAAACATCTCTGGGTGAACTTTTATGCATGACATTAACTTTAAACTAATGGCTTCAAGCATAAGCGAGTGACAAAAACAAAACAAAACAAAAAAAAAAAACTTACAAGAAGCCAAGAAAATGAAATGTATGTACTTAGAGATCCTTCCTCCCTTCATTCTTCCCTCCCCGCTGTGCTGCCCATAGGACTGAAGAGAATTCGTAAAGCAGATCGAATGTACAGAACTTCCGTCAGCTACGCCAGCCACGCTGCTACTAAGGGTGTCCGAGATGACACAGACACCAACAGTAAGACAGCTGGCTCACATCCACACTGCATCCCTGGAAGAACCATCAAAATGACACTCATTTCTGCCCGTTCATGCATTCCGCTAATGCCTTCATTTCCGCGTCGCAACCTCGAAGTCAGCCTTTGCATGTAGAGGCTGCTCAGCAAAACCCGCTAATGTTTATCTCTGAGCCTGGCGGAGTAAATGTAAAAATCGTGCCATAATTACCCCGCCGACAAGAAAGAAAAAAGGTAGATAGGTTTAATAGATTTGAACAGATGTAAGTGTAATACGTTTACCCGAGTGTAGCGTTCAGCTCATGGAACCAAATCGATGAAACCAAGTTCCTGTTTCGCCGGAGCTGTGTTCAAAATAACCCAGTGATCTATGGCTTTGTGGGTGACTACTTCTTCCTTTTTTTACACAGAGAGAGGGAGAGATAGGAAATAGTCAAGCACTCTCTTGGTGGATCTTTTTTTTTTTTTTAACCGAGGGCTTCATTGTCATTCAGCTTCATTACAGATCATGTTTATTCATGCATGGCCATGGTGCACCGGAACGCACAGCATATTTTTGGAGGCAGCGGCTCATTGTCATGCCTAATCAACACACAGCACATTCTGAGCCGAGCCCAGGCATCAGCTCTTCTGTGTGTGTGTGTGTGTGTGTGTGTGTGTGTGTGTGTGTGTGTGTGTGTGTGTGTGTGTGTGTGTGTGTGTGTGTGTGTGTGTGTGTGCGTGTGTATTTTCTCATTCACTTTCCAAGAATACCTAAAAAAAAGACCCACTGTTGTATCCCTTTTTTACACTTTGTTTTCAGCTCAATTTCTTTAATCCAGCGGTTTTTAACGTGTACGCAGGGTGATAAAATTGTTTCCAAGAGTTGCTCGTTTAAACAGCGGCCAAATGGCAAAAGGTGCATCTGCCTAGTTGTTAACAAGCTCTGCAGCATAATTAGTGGCTGGTTAGATACACGTTCCTCTGCGGTTCTCACTGCGTTGGTGTTTATCCGCTAAGGCTCTGTTTGTCAAGCTTCCAAATTCAGAAGTAATACCAAGACCCCATCGGTAGAGCTGCTTCTTTGTTCGCTTCCAAACCGTCATTCGCTGATCGCGTGTTGTTTGTCACTAGCAATTTATTGTGATCTGTGGCACTGAAACAGAGCCTTGATCAGAGGCCATTTGCTGCTTTAACCACTGCTGTGATGAGGTATAAAGTCTGACTGCAAGATTTCTGTGTACTGAATGTAGTAGCTTCGCCATGGAGGAAATAAAAAAGAAAGTGTGTTTTGTCGATATTTTGTCAGATAGGTTTTTAAATAAATTAAAAAGCAGTTATTATAAAGATAGTACATTTTACAAAAGGAATACTATTTGCTGTAATAATGAATAATTTTTAATAATTAACCGTCAATCAGCCTGATAGCTTTACTTTATTCGGTATAGACATCAAAGCTGGTAACTACAGAATTCTGAGGTCCCTTTGGGAATCCAAATGCTGTCACAATTATTATACCAGTTATTAATTTTCTTATAATACTCAAACTCTTTCCAAGAGGTGGAGTATTATACGTATTAGTCTGTATTATTCCAAAGGGAAGGTCATAGCTGATTGTTTATGGCATTTGAATTTGAATAACGAGTTTGTGGGGTTTTATATATATATAGGCAGCCTATTATGGCAGGGATTCAAAACCCCACAAACTCGTTATTCAAATAGGCTGCCTATATATATATATATATATATATATATATATATATATATATATATATATATATATATATATATATATATATATATATATATATATATATATATATATATATATATAATATTATAGGCAGCCTATTATGGCAGAGATTAGCACAAAACTTGATCACTTGGAAACTTGATCATAGACAATATATGTAATAACTTGTATATGTAATAACTTGGGCATGTACATTTAATGCATTTGATAGATACAACATTTGATCATTGGAACACATTTTAGCTGTATAAAGAGAGACCATGGAGAGAAAGTGAAATATTTTTCTTTTTTTTTCCCCACAAGGGTGACGGAACATTCATTTGGCTCCTTGTATCAAATCGAAATTCCTATTTCTCGAACAGTTCATCAGCTCTGACGCCCAAAATGCTGTAACAATTAATAGAAAACTCTTTGCCTCACAGATTACACAAATTGGCGGAACAGTGCATTAATTGAGATACATAGAAAAATCAAAAGATTTATTCAAAGCAGAAAGAAACAAATGACACTGGGAAGCGATTTTGAGAGAGACTGCAACACACTGTGTTTTGGTGTCGAGTTCATCACTGTTTGGTAAAGGACAAATTGAACACTATGAAGGTAAAGTCTCTCACGATTTCCTTCGAGATTTCTCTTTTCGATTGCATTCCGATTCCTAGACTATTCATGGATGTGCTATGGTAGGTTCGGTCATAGTAACAAAGCATTGATTTAAATGCACAAATGTTGCACAAGTTAAAGGAGGAATCAGAAAGCCCATGATACAAAGTCAATGCATGTCATAAAATGCTTTGAAAGCAAAGAGAGGCAAAGAGAAAGAGAGAGAGAAAGAGAGGGAGGGAGAGGTGAGAGGATGGATTGTTCGCCGGCAGTCTAAAGTGCATTTTGTATGCATAGCTTAGCTCTTTATCCATTTGTATTCATACACTCATTTGCATGATTGACTCCATGTGTATTTGAGCATTCTCATATCTCCTGTCTTGATGAATGCCTCCGTTACTGAGCGCTGCTTGGATTTACTTCATGTCCGAGACTGAGATACCGAGCGGTAACCTGTCTTTACCCTTGCACGGCCAAGCAAGCAGCTTTTCCTGCATGAGCTAACTTGCAGAAATCAAAACTGCACAGTGTTATCAGGACCTTGCGTACATTTCTTTGACTTATGCTAAATGCGTTCCCTCGTGTACACGCAATTTCCCTTGCTGTCTTTTAAAACATATTGCAATTAAATTATTCGACACCATTTGATACAAAACTTCGACACCCCCAGAGCATGAAAGTTTAATGCATTTATTTGGAGAAGCACTCCTTTTTTATATCAGTGCATCAGAGGAACAAAAAAGAAGGCCTCTAGGTTCAGAATCGTTTCATGGAGACAATGTTGAAAACTTTTTTTAAACAGTTAAATTTAGCATTTAAACCACACAAGTGTAAACAAGATATCCTCCACTCAACTGCTAGATAGATATCTGGGGTGTGATGTATTGAAAGACGCAGATGTGGTCACTGATGGTAATGGAGGACGGAGTCAATAAAGGAGCAGTATTATTACAGAGAACAATAGAGCAATCACTGCTTTGATTGGTATTGATCTCGGAACAGGCGGATGAACTGAAATTGAAACTGACCAGCATGACCTGCAGCACAAAAGCTCTCCAGAACAATGTCATGGTTCTGCCTATAAGGACTTTAAGCACCCATGTTCATCTGCGGTGCATTTTCTTTTATGTTTAATGTATGTCATCAATGATGCCTAGTAAGAAGTAAAAGTAAAATCTAGTATCCAACTACCTTTTTTACTCTCTCTCTCTTTCTATATATATATATATATATATATATTCGGATTCTTTTTCTTCTTTTTTTTCTGGCAACCTCAATACTATAAAGCTCTCAGCCAAAAGTAGTTGATAATGCTAGCTTTTTGCTTTATTTCTCCAGTCTTCCTCACAATGCATATCATCGCAAAAAAAAAAAAAAAAATTGAAAGAACATCCCATGACACAAAAGCAGAGCAGAAAGCACTATTGATCCAGGATCATTCCCCCCCTTCGTCAGTCCTCTTTATTCCTCAGCTATCTGGAGTGATGCCTGCTCAGCCTTCCATGACAAATACAGTAAATCACACAAGCCTGACATCTGATAAATCCCAGATTAGCACCCGCATCCATTCTAGCACTACAAGGCCCGGATATGGACCAGGTTGTAGGCTTCATGCGTCCGCCTCCGTTCCTAAGGCACCTTTCATCGTCCTCGATCCTCAGACAGTCTATTTTTAGTCCTAATTCAGTTCAAAACCAGAAAGAATTCGGTACTAAATCAATTTCACCAGAGTCCGAGGCTTCGAGTCATTTCGTAATTCGATTGACATTTTATTGTTCGCAGCTCCGGGTGGTTTATTTTATCTTGCAGCTGAGAATATAAACTGCATTATTTGGCCAAATTAGTTTAGATATTTTCATAATTTATTCAGCAGCTCTGTGGATCAAGCTTTTGTAGCGCCAAGCCCTTGTATGCTAATATGCTTCATGCTTCAGCGCACACTCTTGATTGTAACTTCAACCCTCTTCTACTATGACTGTCACTGAATTATAGTAATACATGTCGTAGCTTTTCAGAGGGATGACAAATTACAGGATCTACAGTACGCTCTGTGTGTGTGTGTGTGTGTGTGTGCGCATGCGGGGGTGTGTTTGCATTATTATCTCCATGTCTCCATTTGGCTCACCATTAGATAACATATTGTGGGTGTGACTTAGCAGTGTCTGCATGTTCACCTTTCGTCCTTGCAAAATTACCATATAGACAACTACTGGTATTTATGTAACCTGCATGTACGTGGAGGAATAAATGTGTAGGAGATGTTTGATGTCTAGGATCGAGGTTTTTAAGCGTGGGATTGTGTCCTGAGTCCTGTACAGTCCCACAATGCAAAAAAACAAACAACAACAAAAAAAACCCAACAAAAATGCTCTTTATACCCAGCCGCTCTTTAATAAGCATCACAACTCCAACCTGACTAATACGAGTAAGATTAGTCGAAGTTTATCAGCTTTGTGATAAATTAACATGCAGCCCCATCCCTTTCCCTGGCTGCCTGGAGCTGGTGTGCAATGAGCCTTTATTTCTGTCACATTAAATTTATTTGGGGAAAAAAATCCTAAATTTCCCCAGATACCCTTTAATATCTGGATTGGGAGCATTAAGTGCTGCTTGCCCCAGCATTTTCTTGCTGTCTTTATTGTAGAAAGTTTTCTAATTAACTGACAGCTATCTAACACATGGGGTTCGATTCTATCAGGTTTTAATGTAGGTATGACAGTTAAACAGGAATAAAAATATATTAAACGCTTTAATAAATAAAAAAATATACACACACACACACACACATATATATATAAAACATGCTTTCATCTCATGCCTTCAACTCCCAGTGTGAATACTGGCAAGCGTCCCGCATCATGATGTTGTACCTTGAAGGTGGCAGTGATTTTCTTATAAAGCAGTCAGAAGGTTTTGTAATGACATGATAAAACTAGGCTGCTGAATAAAATCATATTTTTCAATTATACTACTTATACTCTTGTTTTGGTGCGTGTAATAGTTCATTCATTCATTTATCTTCTACCGCTTATATCCGAGCTACCATCGGGTCTTGGGGAACCTGTGACGTCTCAGACGTCTTCGGTCATCAAGGCAGGATACACCCTGTAGGGAATGCCAACCCATTGAAGGGCACACACACTCACATTCACACACCAAGGACAATTTCCAAGGTTCCAATCAACCTACCATGTATATTTTTGGACTGGGGGAAACCAGAGAACCCGGGGAAAAAACCCCTGAGGCACAGGGAGAACATGTAAACTCCACACACATGGCGGAGATGGGAATTGAACCCCCACCCCTGAAGTTGCGAGGCGAATGTGTTACCCCTTGTTTAATAGTTTATGTTCTAAAAATCAGAAACTAGGTTTATTTTCACAGACGTCTGTCGTCATAGTAAAGTGATGCAGTGTTACTCCTTACTTCACAGCACGTTTTACTCTCAACATTGGGCCTGTCAGATGATATTTATACAGTCACCGTGCTTAGAGTACATACTATTTAACGAGTCACAGGGAAACGAGGGCTATTTCATCGAAAGATCTTGTAAATGCCTCACCCTTTTTTACTCGTCTTTCTAAATTGCCTGTCCAAACCATTACGCACCATATTAGTTAATAACTCGAAAACAATCACAAAAGAACAGCGAAAGTCAGCAGAGGACAGTCCAGACTCTGACAAACACTATAACAAAGTGCTTATGACAGGAGAAGCAGCAAAAATCCTTATTTGCAAACATGGCGTCAGAAAACGTCCATCAGCCTGCGAAGATGGAATGGAAAAAGTAATGGCTTTTATCAAAAAAAAAAAAAAAAAAAGAGGAAAAAAACCCTGACTCAGCACTGATGACTTTTGGAAGTCACCGTGTCCATTCTTCTCCTTTTTTTTAATACAGTTACCATGACAGAAAGCTGGTTTCCAGCCAAGCTGCACATGCAAACAGTGCAAAGTCATTACGGAAGGCGGATTTGCGGTAATCCTCGGAGGGGATGTGCAGAAGGACGGAGTCCTGCCGTGTTAGCCCTGAACGCACAGACGCTTTACTCAGGAGATTAATTTATGATGATTAATTTAATTATTATTTTTTTGCTTGTCAGTATATGTTTGGGTGTAAAGATTTTATCTGAGTTAAACACAGGGTTCCTACAATGAAAAGATAATGAATTTGATAGGAGTGATTTCTAGATTGAGTATTAACAAAATATTTGTGTTTTCATACTATTATATTACTACTAAAATTAACAACACTTTTTAGTTTTCAGTCTTTCCCAAAAGTCACTCATACACGCCCAAACGTCTGAAAACACTCACGTCTGTGTACTGCGCATAATACTGCGCAATACTACTTTTTAATCTTTGCCTTTTCCGCCTAATATTTACTTTTTGGTGATAGTGAGAGAAAGAGAAAAATATGCTGTCAAAATATCGCAAACATGTGATACATGGAGTTTGGTATCCGGTGATACCAAACCCCAGCTCGGTACAGTGTTGCATGCTCTCTCCGTGTTCAAGAGCATGTCACCTTCCCAAACATGTCCGTAGGTGTATCATTACTTTAAATTGCCCCTATTGTAAATGAACATGAAAGTGGCAGCAAACCAGAGTCAAACCTATCCTTGAAATAAACTGCAAATTCACCTGAATAGCATAAAGTGCTTACTGAAGGTAAACGTGAAAAGCCATTTCCTCCGTGGTCATATGTAATCTAGTCATACAGTATATAGCTTTAGTTTCACTTCTCAGGAAATGCTCCAGTCCCACCTTTTTTGTGCTTACTTTATATTTATGATGCCTAAAACGATCGCACCATGCTGTACCTCACCATCTGGTGGAAAAGACTTATGTTTAGACCCCTTTGATCCTTGATGGAACGACATTGTCATGTACACCTCGTTAAAGCTCTCGTTCTTCAGCCAGACAAGATCGCTCGACCGTCATCCTTCTCTCCACATACAAAACAGATTTCCGTACTCGCAAGGATAACCTTTAACAACCGTAAAAGCTAATTATATCGCTAGATCCTTTAACGGTGTGGCAGTTGTAGTGGAGGTGTGATAAGATAAGATAAGATCAGGTGAGATCCCCCCCCCCCCCCACCCCCCCCCCCCCCCCCCCCCCCCCCCCCCCCCACCCCCCCCCACCCCCCCCCCCCCCCCGTCCCCCCCCCCCCCCCCCCCCCGTCCCCATGCAACCATACCTTTTTGAAAGGAAGGTTTTGGTGTTGATGTGCAAGCGTCTGTTTTTCAAAGACAAGCAAGTAAAACTGATGAAGTATTCGACATGGGCTGGATGCAGACCGTGCGCCGGCATTAGCACTGAGCATGCATTGATATTCATGTAGAGTCCCCACGTACTTGCCTCCAGTACACTTGATAAATAAGAAATTAGGTTTTTTTTTTCATCAACTCCAGCATTTGAAATTTTGGATTTTGCTCGCGAATGCATAATTGAATATGGTGAAGACATACGCAGATGGTATACGTATATTTTTATACAGAGACTTCATGACGAAATACCTTCCTGTTTAAAGTTTGTCTTGTCACTGCTAATGCAGATGTCTTTTGGCCTATGTGTAGGTGTGTGTGTGTGTGTGTGTGTGTGTGTGTGTGTGTGTGTTTGGGTGTTGTCATTTCCATGTGTATATGTGTACACATGCTATATGGATGCTGTGGGTTTCTTTCTTTTTTTTTTGTCCCCTGTCCACTATGTTCAGTTGGCTTCAGTATGGAACATAGCCAGTGGCAGAAAGACACGGCGGCCAGTGTCTGGCAGACGGAGGTGGCACTGTGATTAAAATTCATCCCTAAGGCCACAGTCTTGAGTGTCAGCATAATTTAAAGGCTTCTTGCTTTAATTCAGAACAATGAGTGTAAATGGCAGCCCATGGAACGAGTCTATCACCCTGCCAAACCTGCTGAAAGGTAGCAGAGTGCAAAGGGCAGCAGAGAAATGGGAGGTAGCCAGATATATAGACTCTACTTAATTACCCTGTAAATAAGTCGCTTGCTTGTCTCATGCTTTTTATCATCCTCATGGCACTGGCCTTTGTGAAGCTCCTTGTTGACGCTATTTGTTATGAAAACAGATTTGCACAGGAAGTATGAGTGCACAGATCAGTAGCATAGGACAAGCAAATTACTCATTCCTTGTAATGTATGCATTTATTTGCAATAAACATAAATAATTAACATTTGGTTAAGATGTACATAATTAATTGAGAATTAATTTATGAAAAAAAAATTAATAATTAATGTACATATTTATGTTTATATTAATGTCACTGGACATCACACACACTGACAAGCTTGTTTTTTTCCTGTATTAATTAATCAATTTCCTTTTTTTTTTAAGAATTGATTTTTTTGGAATTGTTTGTGGAACATATAGGTTTCTAAAAAAAACGAACAATCTAGGCAACTTTCCTAGATTTTCCTACTTACTAAGTCATGGTTAAACATATTGAGGAATCTAAAATTTGGCAAGCATTTTTTGTCAAGGGCATGAACGTGGCATGTAACACGGTCATTACAATTCCCATACTCCCATTGCCTCAGTTATAAGAAAAATATATTAGAAATGTAACAAATGTAGATTTAATTTGGCATTTGGCAGACACTCTTATCCAAAGCGACTTACCACTGAGCAGTTGAGGGATAAGGGCCTTGATCAAGGGCCCAGTAGTAGCAGCTTGGTGATGCTGGGATTTGATCAGGTTCAGGGGTCAATGCTTTAACACTGAGCTACCAAAAATGTTATTAGCTGATAATATGTTGTTATATTATGTTAGCTATGTTAGAATTAGAAACATGGGACATAATGACAAGCTAATGAATGCATGCTCTGTTCTCTAATGTAAAGTGGAAAGTGTATATATATATATATATATATATATATATATATATATATATATATATATATATATATTAAAAAGATAAAAAGTAAAAGAAGTGTTTTTTTTGTATTGTAGTTTGAATAGGAAAATATTAAGTGAAAAACTGCATTGTTCCTCCATATGTCCTTGATCATTTATGTCAAAGAGGATTGACAGGGTAAGCATTTTCATTGTATGGTATAACAGATTGTTTCCTGTATTCTCGAATCCTTTTCTGTTAAGTTTGGGAACACAATAGAATGGCCTTCATGCTTGCTCATCTGCTACTCCCGATATAAAGTTGTAAATTATTCACACGGCCGTCAGTTCCCGCAGGTTCCCACATAGAAGTTTCGAGTCGCCTAACCTTCACCGGGTTCATCTCTCTCTCGCTCTCTCTCTCTCTCTCTCTCCTGGTTATCTGTTTGTTCTTAAACCTGAAGTATGAGTGCTTGCTAAGACCAAATCCCCAGTGGACTCATCTGTAGCTTCACTTTCTTTTTGTGTCCAACGTCTTTATTCATTCCTAGAGGACACACTCCAGTCCCTTTCTGTCTCGCATGCACTCTCTCTCAGTTACGCACTTTTCCTTTTTTTGTTGTTTTTTAATCATAAGAAGGCTCGGCACGCAATGTGGAACTTCCTTCTCCCTAAGGGCTAAACATCGACTTTCTTAAGAAGCCCGAGCCCTTGATTCAAACGGTTATCAATAACCTTGAAATGCTTTCGCGTTGTCACCCAATTTGCTTGTTATGTATTTGAGCGTGCACTCTTGCACGATAAGATAGTAGGAAAAGAAATATTATTGTTTGGGGGGGGGGCAAAAATTACCGCAGTCCCGGCTGAGAGGATGTACACACCTTGTGTTTTAAATCTGTTCCGTCTCACTTCTCGACAATACAGCGATTTTTTTTGTTTTTGTTATGTTTTGCATTTTATTTTTTAATTCCACCAGTCATGTCGACGCATTTTAAACAAGATTCTCAGAGTGAATCATAACAAGAACAGAATGTTTCCCTCCGAGCTTTTCTCTTGCGTTCGCCCAGTAATTTTCTCATGAAAATGTTTTGATGTGTAAGAACAATTAGTGTTATACATATCTCCCAGTGATGCTTAAGACAACCGGAATAAACCATGGGCTTTTCCTTTTTTTTCTTCTTTTTTTTTTTTCTCGAGAACGAGAGAGCGTAGGTGTAAGGTTCTGCTTCTCTTTTGTCTCCAGATGAACATGGACATTTGAAAATCTACCTGCCTAAGAAGCTGCTCGAATGTCTGCCCAAATGCTCCTCCCTGCCGAAAGAGAGACATCGGTGGAACACCAATGAGGTAGGAAGGAAGCTCTCATTTCTCTCCTCCGTCGTCATGGACGGATTTCATGGTAAAAGATGAGCATCACATCAAAGAGCAGCCTTGAGCCAGTTGAGATAAAGTCATACAGGGCACAGGTTCATTCTCATCATTGAGGTCCTAAGCATGCCTAGGAAGTCACAGAATACTGCTGTTATCTTTCTCCTTCTTCCTGTTCTCCTTATTATTATTTTTATTATTAGTAGTAAAAAGCAAATCTCAGTTGCACTCTTACTAATATTAATTAACTTACTTCTACTGCTATTAGTAATAATATTAATACTCTGATAATATGAATCTTCCACTTTCTTCGCTAATGAAATATCTACTATACATATAGGCAGTCCACTATCTGCTACTGCAAATAGTTTTACTGCAGCAAATATAACGGTTACTATAATGGTTCTTATTTTGAATTATGTTATATAATTAAGAGCAATGCTATCAATTAAGGTAGTATAAATACTATCGCTCTTTTACTTTTTCTTACTATTTCTAGTTGTATTACAGCACTTCTGCTCCTCCTTCTCCTATCACCACTACAATTACAACAACTACTACTAGCATTACTTATACTACCACCACCACTACTACTATTAAAATCACTACTACTCTTTCTGTGCACTACAGGTACTACCAATATTGCCACCTTCTTCTAGTGTACTACTACATTATAATAATAATGCCACTAGTGTCTAATTACTACGAGTATTCTTGTTGTTATTAATAGTGCTACTTATTTTTCATTTACTTTTTCTATTAAAATAAACACGACTACTACTACTGCTATCACCATCACCACTATTACATTTACTACTTCTACTCCTCCTGCGCTTTACTGCTACTACTCCCACTATAACTATTACTATTACTACCACTTCTACAACCAGTACTTCTACTACTACTTCTGCTGTCTCTACTAATAGGATAACAGCTACAATTACTACTACCTCCATTACTAATTATTTTACTAATCTTACTAATACTAATTCTTCATTGTAATTATTATTATTATTAATATTATTATTATCATCATCATTGGCATCATGATGTTAGTATATATAATATATATAATCATAAAATCCTCTCTTCACATTACATACATAAGCTTATATAAATACAAAGTGAGAACGTGTATGAGACATTATTACTGTCTGCAACAATCTATCTATTTACTACAATCAAAAGATTACGAGTTAAATTTTTAACAGACTCAATATTAATATAACCACATCAAACATTGATGAAAATCAAACAAATATTATTTTTTCTTTTATTCACTTAGTTTATAATTCAGCAGTGCTTATATTTTATTTTGAAATGTGATTTAGATGTGAGACTGGGTATTATTTATTTCTAAGCCGATAAACATTTACCAAAAGATAAACTTTTTTTTTTGCTTTGTTTTTCTTGTTCTGCATATAACTAATCTACTGCTATTTTCCTTCACCGACTGTCTGTTTCTGCATGTTGATTTGAGCTGTAAATCTCTCCGGTTTCCAGGCAGCATTAGAGCATGTGTACAGAAAGTATCTACATTGTTTGGCGCTTCTACACTCGTGGCCCTGAAGGCATTCTGAAGACATTCTGAAGCAAACAAACATACTCAGCAGAGATTAGGCGAGACCTATTTGGCCTAATTCCAGTGCACACAGAAGTTTGAGATGCTTGCTTTTCACTTTGTGGTTCGGGAAAATGTGGCAGTACAGCAGCATAAGCTGTCAAATTCCAGCTGGATGTTTAACTTTAAAGATACGATAGATGAGTGTTTTTCTTAGTTTTATAAATAAATAGGATGATACCCTGGTGAACAAGAAATATACTTTTGTTGCACTTATTTGGATGCACTTACTATGCTTTAATTATACTACACTAAGTGCATACTTAATGAATTTTTTTGGAACAACTTCAATAATATTATTGTTAATTACTCTATGCTTAAGTTGAGTTTTAAGATAATTGCAGAATATTTTAATAGACTTAATTGTGTTAAAATGGAACAACTTTAAGTATATTTAGTGTAATTTAAGTTTAGTTAAAATGACATTTATAATATACTTTAAGTGTACTACTTTAAGTGTTGTTGAAGTATATTTGAAGCTTCAGAGTATATTTACCGTGTCATATTAGATCATTAGCAATGTATTAGCAGAACACTAAAATAGCTCCATTTGTACATCAATTAGCATATTTAGAAAATGTTAGAAAAATCAAGAATTTCTCAACACAAAATTAAAGTTAGCAATACCATTGCTTTCCAATAATACACTTGCAACCAAGAATGATCCCTTCTTCGATGCTGTTTTTCTGCTTGTCTGTTCTCTCACTCACTATTACATTTGGCTAGTATTTTAAACTATTTCTGGTTAAAATCTGATTTGATCTGACAATGTAAGGTCACTGTACAGGGATTATATTTGAAAAAATTTACTTAGGCCCTGCGTTCATTGTAGATGAATACACCTGACTCATCTGTGTCTTAGCAGTTAAACATAAAGCTTATAAATGTGCAGAACAGTGACATTTGTCATGAAATGCATACTTGAACACATAAAATGAGTCTGTACACTGTTCCATCTCCTTTTCTAGATTAACACTTATGGCAGCTGTGGAAATGGAGACAACACAGTTTCCATCATATTTATTATTCGGTCTTTAGGTGGCAGTTAGCTCATATTCATATTCTTCTCTTTTTCTTGCGTTTAACCTGCTGTCATTGTTTTGTTTTTTTGTGTCCGGCAGTAGTCACTTGGAATGAGAAAACATTTTATATTAGAAGTTACCTGGTTGGATCTGGCACCAATAACACAATATTTGCGTTCCTTTTGTAAGGACTCGAGTTTGTATTGGCCGTCTCTAGTTAGCACCTTGACATAATTTGTGCATTTGTCACTAAAGTGCCTATAAGGGGTACAATTGGACACTTTTCTGTCAATTTGAAAAACTTGGCTCTAATTTGCTCTGATCTGAATAAACTTTAACATTCACTTTGAATTGACTGAATTGACTGAAGCATGTGAAGCATTACATACATATTTAAAATAAATTTCAGTACGTCTAGATGTTTTATAAACATGATATGTACAGTCATGTGAAAAAAGTAGGACACCCTATGAAAGCCTGTGTGTTTTTTTTTAAATACATATTCAGACATACAGCACAAAGTATTCATTCTCCATAAAACCATAAAAAGGCACATTTTGTCACGTTATAGCCACAAACTTTAATGTATTTTATTGGGATTTTAGGTGACACAAATTATAGCATAATTGTGGAAAGTGGAAAGAAAATGATACATGATGTTAAAGATTTTTTTACAATTACAAATCTGGAAAAGTGTGGCACACATATGTATTCATCCCCCTTTACACTGATACCCCTAAATAAAATCCAGTGCACACAACTGCTTTCAGAAGTCACCTAATTAGTCATTTGAGTCTACCTGTGTGTACTTAAATTCCAGTATAATTACAGCTGTTCTGAGAAGGAGGTTTGTTAGAGAACATCAGACAAGTCAGCAATAAAGTTGTGGAGAAGTTTAAATCAGGGTTGAGTTATAAAAACATATTACAAGCTTTGAACATCTCAGAGAGCACTGTTCAATCTATCATCCAAAAATGGAAAAATGCTAACCTACTAAGACTTGGCCGTCCACCGAAAGTGAAATGCCGGGCAAGGAGAGCATTGAAGCAGCCAGAAGACCCATGGTAACTCTGGAGGAGCTGCAGAGATCCAGAGATCAGGTGGGAGAGTCTGTCCACAGGACAACTATTAGGCAGATGGGAACAAAATTGAACTTTTTGTCCTACAAGAAAACCAGGGAAGCTGGTCAGAGTTGATGGGAAGATGGAGGCATCTAAATTCATGGCAATCCTGGAAGAAAACCTATTAGAGGCTGCAAAGGACTTCAGACAACGATCCTAAAAAATACACTCAAAGCTACAATGGAATGGTTGAGATCAAAGTATATTCAAGTGTTAGAATGGCCCAGTCAAAGACTATTGAGAATCTTTGGTAAAGCGATGTGCAAAGCAGGTAGAGACACAGAAACTATTAACTTAGGGAGGCTAAATACATATGCACACCACACTTTTCAGTTTTTTATTTATAAAAAAAATCTTTAACATTATGATTTTTTCACTTCACAATTATGCGATACATTGTGTTGGTCTATCACATAAAATCCCAATAAAATACATTAATGTTTGTAGTTATAGTGTGACGAACGTGGCAATATTCAAGGGGTATGAATACTTTAGCAATGCACTGTATAGATATTAAATACCTTCCCACTTTTATTCACACTTAAAATGGCTAAAATCACATACAGGTTTATCACATCAGGTGCACATGATTAGAACATGTTATTCAGCTTTTTGCAGGAGGCTTGTCCTATTGAAACCTCAGACATTTAGTTTGGTGTGCTCCTGACAGTTGAAGTGAGGTGTGAACAGCATGGTGAGATCGAAAGAGCTGTCTGAAGCCTTCAGAAAGAAGATTATAGCGGCTTATGCATCTGGTAAGGGATTTAAAGATCTCCAAAGAATTTGAAATGAGCCATTCCACTGTCCGGAAAATAGTCTGCAAGTGGAGGACATAGTCAAAACAGCTGACAGCATGCCCAGGTGTAGCTGTCGAAGCATGCATTTTCACATCAACAGTAGCAGGAAGCTTCTGAAGGTCTTACTCTCTGCTCTTGGGGTGAGGTTCCTGCTACTGTTGATGTGAACGTGCATTCCTCTACAATCAGAAAGAGACTACACAGAGTTTTTGTCACATGTCAAAACTTTAGCCACCTTTGTGCAAGGTGAACAACAGGGAAACCTTTGCTCTTTAAGGAAACCATAAAGGCCAGACTATAGTTTGCCAGAGAGAACATATCCAAAGACCAGGAATTCTGGAATAATGTTCTTTGGAAAAATGTGTCTAAAATTGATTTATTTCGACACCGCAACAGAGGACTTGTTTGGCATAAACTAAATACAGCATTCCAGGAAAATAACCTCATACCAAATGTGAAACATGGTGGTGTATGTGTCCTGGTTTCAGGATGCTTTGCTAAAGCAGGAACTGGACACCTCACCATCATAGAATCCACAACGAATTCTACTATCTAGAAGGTGTAGGACATTAGACATCTAGAAGCTGAATTAGAACAAGAATCCAGCATTCCCATTGTATCTCATTGAGATGCAGTGGGTGACTTGAAAAAGGTCGTACAAGCAAGAAGTTTCTCTAACATCTCACAGCTGAATGAATTCTGCATCAAGGAGTGAGGAGAACTTTCCTCAGACCAATGCCAGAGGCTCGTAGATGGCTAAAAGAAGTGTCTTTTGTTTAATGAGTAAAACAAAGTAATTTTTTTTGTTGTTTAGCTGCGATTTAATCAGTTTACTTCCCAGTGAAAAATAATAAACAAGATTAGATATCAATATGTGAACATTTACAATATAAACCAGAATATTTAATGGGGGTGTCTTAATCTTTTCACAAGACTGTACACTTTAAAGCCACTAAATGAAAAATTATTTGACTACTTTCTTACACAAAGTACACATAAAACATACTTTAAGTAAAAGTATAATAAGTATGTTTACTCAAAATACACAGAGAATTTCTGAATTTCTGAAAAATGCAACTAAGTAAAAAAAAAAAAAAAAAAAAAAATATATATATATATATATATATATATATATATATATTATTTACTTTATTTATATATTTATATACTTTATATATATATATATATATATATATATATATATATATATATATATATATATATATATATATATATATATATATATACTATATACTTTATACTTATGTATACTTTGTAAACGTATGTTAAAATGCAAGAGAGCCCATTTTTTATACACTTTAAATAAGCATGTTAGGACTACAATCGTGCTATAGATATACTATCTGATCTTCAAGTACATTTTTAATGCATTTTTATGCATTAAATTACAATAAAATTGTAAAATAAACTAGTTTAAATCATAGATTCTGTGTGAGTGTGGCTGAGGACATCTAATCGGAAAACTATTTGTTTTTGGATTGGACTTTATGATCTGCTGTGGATACATGAGGGGGGGTCTTTCTAAAATTGGTGGGGAATGGAGAATGTATATAGGACTTAAATATCTAATGAAGAACTTGTTTACAGAATTTAAATAGCATTGAACTTTGAAAAATTTAGCAACGACAAAAAATGAGAACCCTTTATTTTGCACACAAATGTTTATTTGCAGCTTATAGTTGAAAACGCAGGAGTTCTCTCAGACGTGCATCAGACGTCTTTGAGAGCCCCATCGCTTATAGTTTACCGAAGGCGATTTCTTACGCATGTTTTCCTTACTTTGTAAGCAGAGAAGGAGTGAATAGGAAAAAAAAGTTTGTCACAGAAATGCTTAGGACCATAAATTTAACACTATTAGTCAGATAGGACACTGCTTCAGCATTTTCTAATGTTTTTCATTTACTCTGAAACCATCGCTTGAGTTTTTCCGCGCATATGTCATTGTCGCTTGACTGATGATACACAGAAGCTCTGTACATAGCGACGGTAAGCAATACCTAAAGAAGATTCAAGGTGAGCGCCGTCGTTGTAATTTCCTTGCTTGTATTGAAGCTGGTCTTTCGCTCTCTCTCTCTCTCTCTCTCTCTCTCTTTCTTTCTTTCTCTCTCTCTCTCTCTCGTTGGGCTCAAACCAGCTGGTTTCAGCGTCCGTTACGCCCCAGTGCGATGACCTCCATTCTGAGCCTTCGCTTCTGCTGTGATTACTATCTTCTCTCCATTCTTCATTTCTTCCTTCCCAGGAATGCCACATGGGGGTGGCAGATAATCCCATATAAGATCAAGCAGAAGTGGCAGAAAGTTGTCTTGGTATAGATGAACGTATATGAAGAGCACCTTGGATTGTACTGTAATAAGATCAGACTGTCTGAACCGTCCGTAATCCCAGGTTTCTCACGTCCAAGTGTGTCTATGAACCTTATGTAAACAAGAGCAGGACCAGGAATGCATTTAAAAGGACAGAAATCAGGAGAAGAACGCAGAAAGAAGCTCGCTATCTCAAGGCAGGCGTTCAGTTCACTATGTCTAGTGAACTGAAGATTCTCCTGAAGGCTGCATGGAGAGTTCTTAATGAGCAGAAGCACCTAAACAGAGCAGACTCCCCTCCATCTCCTAGCTACCAGCTTCCCCTCAATGCCACGATCCCAACAAGTAAGGGCTCAATATAATGAGGCTTCTCCTGCAGGGCTTGTCCACACATAAACAAACTCAGTTCATGTTAACGCTACTCGATCCTTCCATGCATCTGATAATGCAGATTGCAAGAAAAAAAATGGAAAAGAATTGTTTAGGTCATGACAAGATATTTCTAGTCTCTTTAAGTTTGATTTTTTAAAGTGTCTCCATATACTAGCTCTCGCAGCAACGCAGCGCCATTTAGGAAATGACTCTTATTGAGGGTAATGATACGGATGTCTATTAAGTCGGGAAAAAAAAAATCATTCCAGAATGACCACGCTTAAAAATTGAAATCCTCAAGGGGGGACAAAACAACACTGCAATAACGGAGAACGAGAGGAACGAGGAAGAGTGAAAAGTCAATTCCTGTCTTTATCTCTTCTTCCTTTGTTCCATCTTTCAGCACTGCTAGCTTCACGTCCCCTGCTGTTCATTTTAAATACCTACAGAAGTATTTTCGGTACCACACACCCTTTTGGAAGCTTTACAAGGAAAAACATTATCGCAGCAGGAGGAAAACTCAGTTTGCTATAGAGCAGGGTTCAGCAACTGGCTAAAAGTACTTCAGTGTATAATAAAAGAACCACAGAAACCGCAGAAAACATTCATAATTCAACATTTATACATTGAGAATCAAGTTTTGCCAATGACACACAGTGATATATTTAAATGCCCATCCCTACCAATTGGTTGAACATAGTTTTAAGGGGTTTTTTTGGTTTATTTTTTACATATTTAAAAAATGTTTCTTCACAATATATGATTAAATGCTGTATATGCTTTTAACAGACTGTTAGTATTCAACATATAAAAACTGCATGAAATGTTCGGTTTTCCTCCATGAAAAAAAATCACACATCAGGAAGTGTAGGATTTTCAGTCTTAGTTAGTTTCATAAATTGGATTTTTTTTCAAAGATCAAGAAGAAATGTCGGAAGAAAGAAGGAAAAATAGAAGCAAGGAAGAAAGGAAAGAAGGAGGGAGTGAAGGAACAGACAACGAAAAGAAGAAATAGGAAATAGGAAAAGATGGAATAAGGTAACAAAGGACAATGTAGGCAATAAGTAAGGAAGGAGAGAGAAATGCTAGACGGGAGGATGAAAGAAAGGAATTCAGGATAAAAATTGCTGGAATACATGATAGAAAGACTACATACTAGAAGGAAGAAAAGAATGAGTGCTGAAAATAAAGGAGGAAGGGAGGTATGAAGCAAGGAGGGAAAAAAGGACAGAAAGGAGAAATTCTGTAAGGAAGGAAAAAATGAATGCAAGAGAAATAGAAAAAAATGCTGGAAGGAAAGAAGGAAGGAAGGTGAAAAGCTTAGAAAAGGAGATAGGAAAAAAAGGAAGAAAGGAGATAGAAGAAAAGGAGGAATGCAGAAAATAAAGAAGTGCTTAAAGGATGTAAGAACAGAAGAAATGCAGGAGAGATAGAAATGCTTCAATGAGTGAAGAATGAAAGAAAGTTGACCTATGAATAGTTTACATATAAATCATGTCTGTGATCTGTTTCAGTATGGTATTAGTCGAACTAATAATTAGTGGATAATCATTAAAAGCTTAACATTTAATTACTTCTCAACAAATTTGCATGAATGCAGTAAACACTGAATTTCTCATACACACAAAGCTAATCTGTAACTATAACCCTAAATTCTGTCTTTAATTCGTAAAGGCACGCAGGAGGAAGAGAACGAATGTCCTTGCTACAAAGTACACGTTCTTTAAACCAAGCCAAAACTCATGTCCACACACATTGTGCATTCCGAGGCACGCCTCTCTAAATGATTTTACTTAAAATCAATTTGTTGGGATTCTCATGCCTAAATATGCTGCTAATCCAGTGTGATATTACTTATTGACAAAACGTCTTTCAGCTACATTTTTTTCCTCCCCATTCCTTCCTATCGTAATGTCTGCAAAGCCCATGTGTGTGTGTGTGTGTGTGTGTGTGTGTGTGTGTGTGTGTGTGTGTGTGTGTGTGTGTGTGTGTGTGTGTGTGAGAGAGAGAGAGAGAGAGAGAGAGAGCAGCGATACAGATACAGGAACAAATTTTTGAGACATTTGCCCTATGTTCCTGTAAATTCATTTCTCTGCGCTGGAGGTCATATTGTTGTTTGACCTGTTGCCGGTTTCAGTTTAGCAAATGCTGAATATCCATTTCACACCGTCAGAGAGATGACTCTCAGGGACCGAGGGCCATCATAAGGATGTCAGACGAGGAAGGGAAATCACAATCCGTTCATCCGTGTACACTGAAAGGCCGGGATTCCTGTAGGGGTGTTTACCTGTACACACAGAGGATGCATAAGAAGCTTATATGATGGTCTTGTAAACTGAAGATTTGAATGTAATTACTTTGTGTTAGTGGCATGCCTACAGCAAAAAAAATTATGTATGGCTTAAAATACTAAAATACAGTATATCGGTACAGGGATTCTGCTAGTCAGGCATAAGGGCTGTAATCCCAGACCTCATGTACAATTATGCAAATTCTGTAAAAAAAAAATTCAATCTAAACATTAAAATATTACTATAGTTTTAATAGATTTTAACATGTAATAATGAATCGCTAATTTTCAGTACTGGTTTTATCACAATCATCATCTGGTTAATTTCTTTTATATTTTGGAAATGAATAAATGCGAAAATGTAATGGCTGTTACGCATTAAAAGGTTGTACGTTATTTGGGTTAGGGTTAGGTCCATGACACAGAGTCCATGACACCTTTAGCACCGTCTTGTAAAACGTAAATAAAGTGTAAACTGTATGGGTCTAACCACAAAAAATTAACACAGCTAAATGTAATCAGCGGTTGAATAATGCAAAAGTATCAAGTTTACACGTTTCTGATTTTTTTTTTTTGCCGTCACGTCACACTGGACCAGAAGATCACAGGTTCAAATCCCACCACCACCAAGCTGCCACTAGTGGGCCCTTGAGCAAGGCCTTTAACCCTCAATTGCTCACTTGTAAGTCACTCTGGATAAGGGCGCCTGCCAAATGCCGTAAATGTAAATTAGTCAGGAATATCTATCGGAGTAGACTGGATTGGGGCGAATTCTTTGGGGATTGGGATCTTAACTTGAGTATCTTGCAGCCTTGAACTTGAATAAAGCTCTTTCTGATGAATTGATAAAGAGTGAGTGCACTACTGTAATGCAAAAACCCCTGTAAAGAATCAACAGTGAGCTCGGTCCCTCTGGCCTTCATTTCTCCATCCAGCACCCCTTGTAGAAGAATTAAAAAAATGAATTTCAAAGTGTTTCCCTCGTTCCTGATTCCCTTTCTCCATTTGCTTTTTCTTTCTTCTTCTCTTTTTTTCTTCACTTCACCCCCCCCCATTCCCGAGTCAAAAATAATCTATGCATCAGCACTTCTGCTGAAGAATTACTCCTGTGGTCATCGCTAGTAAGAGTGTCTGCCCCGGGCCTTAATACAGCCTGCCAGTGGCCCTGTCCTTTGGGTCCATTTCTTTTCCCTCCTGCCTGCACTCCTCTTCATGTAATCAAGGGAAGCAGATGCCGCCAGCCGACCAGTCTCACCGGGGGGCAAGCTGGGAAATTTAGAGGGTGTTTGTTTAAGCAGACCTCTGGCTTCCACGCGGGCTCGTGACCATGACTACGAGCAGTGAAGTTATCCATGTTGAATTTCAGATCGTCTCGTGTAGCAGACACGCTGAACTTTAACAGGTTACCCAAACACACGGTCGCTGTGACCTTAAAGGAGATTCCGCGGGGATGTTTTATTTATTTATTTTTTTTTTTAAACTGAATTAAAGAAGACACACATTCCGACAGAAGACAAACCCGAAAAGAACTTAATGAACGGCCTGATGCGTACATTTAAGCCTGATCCGGCTTTTTAATTTCACAAGCTCTCGTCTGGACTAAACTTTGTCCTTGTATCTGAGGGATTACAGCTGGGATTAGAGCCATGCTGATTAGGTTGATTTTATTCATCAGAGCAGAATTGGAGTCAGCTTTCTTGAATGTTGAACATTTATTTAAGCCATTTTTGTCTCATGGAATCAATTTATGAAGATTTGAATTTAGAAGCAGCACCTTTTTTCTCTCTTTATTGAAAAAGGCTCTCAGACTATGAATGTTTCAACTAATCAAGGATTTGGAACGGAAATGTTGTTTATAGGATAAAAAGCGTCAGGTGTGTTTGTTTTGTTGAGAAGGCATGCTTTGGACTGATTTGTGACCGGAATCATGAATTGAATAGGAATGTGAGGAAACATTGCTGTCAGCTTCCGCTGCTGAATCTGCAGATTCCACGATGGACGTGGAGAGATTTTTACATGCAACACCAATGCGCTGAAGCTTCTAGCGTTTATTTTCTAGTACGTGAACTTCCTAAGCGTCTCGCTTTGCTGACATGTAGTTTCCAAGGTAACAGATGGAATTAAAACACTTCCTACAGGTCTCATTTAGAACGCAGCATACCGTACAAGAAGCATTATATATTATATATACCGTGATGTTATGTGCATTTATTACTATCTTAATTCCTTTTTTTTTGACCTTGTGGAATGTCCAGGTTGACAGATTTGATAGATGAAGATCAAAACCGGGGTCTTCTTAATTTCCATTATATGCGCTCAATCATTCTCTCTCCACACCCATAATTCTTTTTTTTTTCCCCCTGAGTGGTAACTGGGGTATAAAATAATGCAGAAGGACAGAGAGATAGATGTTGAATATTATCGCTAGGTGAGACTTTTCATTTTATTCACCAATTGTGTTTGCGGGAGAAAAACAGCCAGCTTGCATTAGCGCATAATATGAATCTGCGTTTAGTAATTGGGCAAAGTGTTAAAGAAACCGATTACTGCATTGGCATCATTCCTTCAGGAGTTTTATTCGTTACCATCACATGGTTATGAGTAAACACACTTTGATTAATGGGTTTAAGCACAGTGGTTATCCTCACAGCTAGCACTATAGTATAATTTAAAAAAAAAAAATTACAGTTTATTGCAAAGCACGTTGTGATTGCCAGTGGTTGAATCCAATTAATTATTATCCTCGCCTCCATCATTCTGCCCACAGGCTTTTTGGAGAGTGTACAAACGCAGCGATGCCCTTTGGACAAAAATAACAACGCCACAGAGACCCTGGCAGTGTTGCAAAGAAGCCTTTTCCCTCTGTGGTTGTTGACAAATGGCTTTAGATTGGCATGTTGTCAAGCATTTGAAATGTATGTGGTGTTCAGAGTCAGGGATGTTAATGGTTTTTCACACATTTCAGTTTCTCTCTCTCTCTCTTTTTTTTGGAGCGTGACGGCTGTGCTTACATTTCACACAAATTCATATTGTGGGGGGGGGGGGGGGGGGGGGGGGGGGGGGTAATGCACCAACGTTCTCAGAGATTTATTTCTGATGTACACAAGGTGTAGGTACGCTATCATTACAAATGTTTGCGGACACTTGTTCATAAATGCAGTGCTTATGATCACATTTAGGTTTTGTGGATATTTGTATCCAAACCATGTAAAGCAGATGTTGAAGGAGCTAGCTTTGTGCACGGTGGCATTGCCATAGGAACGCAAAATTGTATAATATAAAATCTGAAGGCACACGCATAATTGCGTGCTTCGAAATTGTAGAAGTTTGGAGAAGGACCACATGAAGCCGTATTGTGTCCCGATACTTTTGTCCATATGTTGCTGTTTTTGTCCTAATAGCTGTGTCTCTACCAATTATTAAAAATTCTGCCGATTTTTGTTAATGCAAACGTACAAGATTATCATTATCATTAATGATTCATTCACACTTGCGTATACTGCATTACTCATATAGATTTAGTTGGCATCCGTGTGACTAAGGAAGTCGCGTTCCTTTCGAGTAGTGCTACAGTTTCCCCATAGCCCCATAGCCGCTTGAGGAAAAGGAAGCTGTCAAATCTCATTATGTTGAATCACTCCTGTCAACAAGCTGCTCGACGAGTGCGTACGTCTCCTGTGATGAAGACCACGTACCATCCATATGCCTCACGACATGCGGTATTGATTGACCGCCTTGCGTAGCCACTGAGAAAGTGCATCCTTAATGCTTTGAGTGCTTGAGAGGGAGAGTGGGGTCATTTATAGGGGTTGCTGTAAACTACCATGGAGGCTTTATGAGAAATAAAAGGATTGGGAGGAGGGAAAAAAAAAAACTTAGACTGAGAGCACTTCCATTTTGAATCGACTGCTCTTCTTCTCCTCCTCCCTTTTCGCTTTGTTTTTTTTTTTACTTTTTTTCATTTCACACCTTCTTTTATTAGTTGATTGCCATGATTTCTTAAATCCTTGGATGGAAAAATGGGCAGGAGGGCAGGTGCTGTGGAAATACAGCCAAGGAGACAAAAGAGAAAAGGGATTCACTTTTTGTCTACTTGGATCGGTGCCTGCCGTCTCTGATGGACAGCTACAGCGTGGCTGGTCAGACATTTCTTTTTTGGCACTGGCTCCGTGGGCTTTTAATCTGATAACTCCAGATTTAATTCTCATACACCAAGGCTGTCCTCAGGCGCTGGAACCACAGTGTCCTCAACCTGTTGCGAAAGATACAGTCTGACTCTTTGAACTACGGAATATGTGTATTTAAAAATGGTATAAGATCTGACCGTATTTATAGCGGCTTTTTATGAGTCATTATCTCTTCCAGCTGACAGCCCAAAGGGAATGCTCTGTTTGAGAAAATTTCTCTTAGACGACAACAGGTGCTGTGTCCGGCAGCCAAAGCAGCTGCCTTATCCCTGCTTAGCATTTATGAGATCTGAAAACCATGTACCAGACTAGGCCTTGGCAGCGTGACAAGCTTCTCCAGTCTGGAGGCTAACTGTCCTGTCACTTGGTGCTGGTTCGACCCAACAAAGACCTGTCAGGGACGGAGTGGTCTGATGCTTGTGCTTAATGAGGCATCAAGTTTTATTTTTCTTCCATTTTTTTTACCCACTCACGTCTTTTGCTAAGTGAGAGGTATATTTAAGAGTCCTATGTTGCGAAGATCAGATTTCAATTCTGTGTCCCGCTTTAAAAACAACAAAAAATCATGTTAGTGCTTCAGGTGAGGCAGAACTTTCACCATCTTCAAGAAACTCAGTTCTTTATGGTTCCTGCAGAGAGAAGTTAAGTAGAGAAATCAACAACAGGCGTTGTCTTGGCTGCTCAGGAGGCGAATGACGAGGGCAGACTCTTAAAGAAATGTGGAAACCGAAAGCCTGGAGCGCTTTGGCTTTCAAAGAACATGTGTTGGTGTATAGGCTCCAGTATATGCACTTTTAAAACATTAGCCCGAAGCGATGCATGCGTGGAAACCCATGCAACTTGAGAACTTTTTATTCAATAATACAGTATAGGACTCAGATGGTGTGGGTTAAAAATGTTCATTCCTGTTGATTCATATGACTGACAAATGCATGTACATATAGAAACAGCAACAGTGATAATGCAGTTTTAGCAATATTTACATGTACATTTACAGCATTTGGACACCCTTATCCAAAGCGACTTACAACTGAGCAATTGGGGGTTAAGGGCCTTGCTCAAGGGCCCGCTTGTGGTAGCTTGCGATTTTCCAATCCAGAGGCCATTGCCTTACCACTGAGCCACCACCTCCCTATATAGCCAATGCAGGTCCATAAGGCATAAATAGTTCATCATAAGTAGAGATAACTGGAAATAATGGACATTTTTTATAGAATTTGAAACTACACACTAGTAGGAAAGAGTCGTCTGCCCTCTTCCACAAACATAAGAACACTCGCAGATCATAGGCTTCTGTCTTTCATCATTCCTTAAGGTTATTAACTCTTACTACAGCACTGTTAGTGTCACATTTTTATAACCTCAACATGTAGTTTTTTGTTTACTAATACTGGCTCACTGGTTCATTGACATTACATTTACGGCATGTAGTAGACACTTAGCAAGACACTCTTATTCAGAGAGACTTACAGCTGAGCAATTGACAGTTGGAGCCTTGCTCAAGGGCCCACTAGTGGCAGGTAGGTAGTAATGGGAATTGAAACTGCCATCTTCCAGGCCATAGCCCACTTAATCATTGAGCTGCCACCTCCACCAGTACCACCACTGACCAATAATAGACTACAACAAGCTTTAAAGCTTTTACAGTGATATATAGATCCAGCCATTAAGCATAATGTAATTATCAAGTATAAAAAGAGAACATCTTTATTTTTTATGGACGCTAAATGTTTCACGCTTAAGTGCAATCGAATGTGATGAATTCAGGCCAGCTAGCACCTTTGACGTCTAATCAGATTCTGTTCAATAATGAATATTGAGGTCTAATATTTAACCACTTGTAAAATAGTAGATAGATGTGCATCCATTAGAAACGTACAGTTTCAGAGTAAAGGCAGCTTTAAAGGCATATTGTAAAAGTATTTATTGGAGTGATTTTCAGGTCTGGATTAGTATGAGGGAAAAAAAATAACAGATTTGTGGTTGATACTATTGCTCTATTAGTTTTTTCTAAAATCAAATTTTTTTTCTAAAACAAAGCCTGTCTACACAAATCCATATACATTTCATCATTTTCGTCTGATAAAGCGATCCACACCTACACTTTACTGTTCAATCACGTTTCATTTAAAAATTCCTTATAAATATCTGCTTATTTTATTTATTTATTTATTATTTGAGTCCATGGGATATTGAGTTTATGGGATTTTAAAATGAAACATGTGAAACATGGAAATGGACCTAAAAAAACCCGAAATCTTAAATTTAGCAATATGCTAAAGGCTCTACACAAATAAATTGGAATTGAATTGAATATTTGTTATATGTACCTATTTCATGCTTTTTATCTTTCCATGAATAAGATTTCTGCGGTATGTAAGAAAGAACCGGATGCTCATACCGTATGTCAGCACTGTAATTCTTTTCCCGTTCATATTCACATTTCATACCACAAGGATTCATTAAAATTCTATCATGCACCTTTATACTGTACACCCACACACACAAACAGGCATGGACCCCACTGTAATGTATATGTTTAAGAGGAAATTCACAGTTCCTGTTTCATTGTTGGTGCATTTCTCAAAGTCCTGTTTACATAATTAGAGAGTTTTCCAGTTGCCTCAGCAATTTCACATAATGAAAAGGTTAGTATTATTCACTCTAGGGTCTGAGGGATGACCAGAGCTGTGTGTGTGTGTGTGTTTGTCTGTGTGTTTTGGATGCAATACAATAGGGCCAATGTTATAATAAATAAATAAGTAAATAAATTTTTAAAGAAATCAATAAATAAAATCTGTATATTGTATTTGATTTGAGAATCCGCATTTTCCCACAAACGGTACTTGAAGCGATTCTACAGCGTGCAACTGCGTATATCTATATATATATATCATATATATATATATATATATATATATATATATATATATATATATATATATATATATATATATATATATATATATATACATATATAACGTAGTGGAACCTTTGATCCATAAGAGCTTAATATATAAAATCTGACAGGATCTCAGAGGCTGGGTGTTTTAAGAGTCAATCCCTGATAGCATAATTCAGCAAGAATTCATGTTGTTGAAAGTCAGAAAAGAAACGATGTCCTTCCCAATCTGTTCTGCTGTAGGTGGTGAAAAAATCCGCCAGGCCCCCCGACGTCATCCGAAAAATATAACTCCGTCTCAGCTTGAGGTTCCTTCGTTCTGCATGAGGCAGGTTGGGGGAGAGCTTCTTTCCCCTCAGCATGCGAGGAGAAAGAAGAGGCCCTGTTTCCCTACAGAACGAGCGCCCACCGTGACACCCGCTGTTAATTACCACAAATTGACTTTACTTATCAAGTTGCTGCAGTGTGCGAGTCATTACTATACCACCTCTTGTCTCAGCGAGAACGCTGGGAAATTTCAAGAGAGGAAAAAAAATAATAAAATGATTGAAAGTACGGGTACGGCGACACGGAGACACTCTGTGCATTGTTTTGGAGGCGAATGTAGTGTAGGTGACGGATATATAAGGGCTTTTTGGATTTTTTGACGCAAGACTCTCTCTAAGTCAACACACACAAATATAGACACATGGCACAACTTCAAGTAGCACATAGAGCTAACATGGCACTCTCGCGCTAAAACGCGTTTTATCCTACGTAGGGAATTCGTGCAGAATCCCTATTTAATGATCCAGCTACTACAATCGCTTTTTTCCATTCGCCGTTATTTTATAATGTGAGGCCTACTGCTGAACATCAACACAGCAATAAAAAAAAAAAAACAGGGCGCCCAAGAAGATTCTTGTGCGATTCCTACTTTCAACCACAAAATGTTTTTGTTTTTTTCCAGAACAAAGGAAGCCTCACACAGAGAGCCACTCTGAGAGGTGCTGTGATAAACCATTAATCCATCTGTTTGTGGATTTGCTCCTCATTCATCATTCCACACCCACAAATCCTCGTAATCACATTAGGTGAGACAAAACGTCTATTCTCCCAGATGGGAAGAAACGCAAACACACAGCGGTTATAGGATGAAAACATACGCATTGTAATCTTAAATGTTCCTGATTTCGCATAATCCCTAGCAAAATTGGTAAACAAGCAAACGCTTCTCTGAAGCCCCGTTCTGTTTCGCTAAGACAATACGGGCTAACCCTCGGACATTCCCCACGGGCCTCATGTAGCTGTTATCTTGATAAAGCGGGATAAATGTAGGCCTCGGGAAAATGAATGGTTTGCATCTTCCTTCAGGGCTCAGCCAAACCCCAGGACTTGGATCCACAGGTCTTCTTAATGTACCACCTCCCATAGACACCATTCGTCATTGTGGCGCCTGAGTTAAATAATTCAGTTTTTCATTTTTATTCCAATTCAACAACTTTGCTTTCTTCTTAATCATTTTAAAGCGCAGTCTGTTGAGTCGCTCCCTCCCTCCCTCCGTTTTCTGTTTAGCTTGTGGTTACAGCCGATCAATATCACTTGTCCGAGTGGCCAATGAAAACGCCAAATTCTCCTTCTTAATTACAGATTACGAGCATTGCTTATTTTTAATCCCTGCCATGTCATGTGCAAATCAATATGCAATCTCTCTGACACTAGAATTTTTCCTCAAAAGCAGAACCTGATTTTGTGCCACACATGACGTGCTAATAACCGGGCTCAATTTATAGGAATCCTTCAGTTAACGAGTGAAACGCTGTATGCGTTTGTTGCATAAAGACAGACAAATATACAAACATTTCATCAGCAATGAAATGGGAGCGCATTGTGATGCTAATCTCTACTTTCTCAGGGAAAGGAGAGACATGGCATCTGTCATCCTTTATGCGCCGCATTTGTTGGATTGTATACTCTTTTTTTTTTTTTTTTTTTTTTTTCAAGGCCGGTGCTTAGTCTAGAACACACCTCCTGTGGGTTGGATTTGCGCATACACCATGGTGAAATCATACACAGAGGATTAACATAAGGGGAATTAATGCTGAATTGACAGAGGAAGACGTGCGCAGTGCAGCGGCGCTCGGGATGAAGCTTGATCCAAATTCCCTCCCCGGACGAAGCAGATAAAAAGCCAAACACGTCTCTGATATGTTGTTCAAAGCTGTCCGGGTTCCACGGCGGCGAAGCAAACCCCGGAATTCCAATGGAGAAAGTCCGATATTATGATTCATAAAAGGAAGGGTTTGAGATACACCTATGTAAACATGTGCCCCGAGGTGTTTATCTGTTGTTCAATTATCCGAGAACCGCACAAAGTGCACACTTCTCTGTATTTTTTTGTACAGAACATAAAAACAAATTAATTAGAATGTATGTCTGCCTTGTGGTGTGCTCTTCTTTTATACCTCGTTAAAGCCAGAGCTGCCTCTGGGGCAGCCTATTTCAAAGTCAACAAACCTTTCACATGTAGACAGCGTGATTATATTCTCCACCAGAATCCTGAGATACTCATTCAGTAATACCAGTTCATCACTGGCTTTCACCTGCCAATCTCGTTGACTCGTTTGAATGATCAACCTCTAGACAATTGATTGTTTATTCAGTGGTGGCGTCTTAGACGTGGCAATCTTCAAAACGAGTATTCAATGGTGACTATTTTAGCTGGAAATGAGGTTTTGGTTCCAGTGAGGGAGCTTGACAAATGGATACAACATTCACATACTGTGAAAATTACCTAAATTCTGACACCCTGAGGTTGTAAGGAAATCACTCGCTGTCAAATAAAGATCTCACATGTGTTGATGAATGATCTCAGTGAGCTGTAATAAGAGAAGTGCTATCTCTGTCACTTGGCCTGGGTCAATATATAAATATATATATATATATATATATATAGATATATATATATATATATATATATATATATATATATATATATATATATATATATATATATATATATATATATATAAAATGTAGGCTCCTCATATAAGAATTCCTGCACACATATTTTGTGCTGTCCAGAGTAGAGTTGGTCGGCTTCTACAGCCCATTAAACGTGCGTAAAACAGACAGAGGCAAGCGCCTCCAGCCAATCTGCTGCTTATGTGCACTAATTTAGAGAGTTCTAGCACTTACTGAACCATCAGCACACAAGCAGTCTGGCAGTCTGGTCTACGATCTCCGGCAGAAATGCACTCAGTTTGGAATAAAGACACAGTTTTGTCATGTCAGTGAGAAACACATTTTAAAAACAGCTGTAAAGTTCTGTGTAAACTCGATTTGGGATGCGAGGGAACACGATAAACATGCTCGTCACTAGGTGACATCTCGAATAGAAATCATGGGACAATAAAGTCTGGGATTAAATTGCACTGCCCTACTTCTAATATGGTGCAAAATCAGCAATCTACAGTATGGACAAAAGGCCAAGGACAGAGACAAGTCATATAGATCAATTGTAACATGGCAATACCACTGTTATATTCAATGCTTTTTTTTTTTTTTTTTCATTTTCAGATTCTATGCGCAGTGTCAGAGTTTTTCTTCAGGAATACATCTGTCTTTATCCGCAGGCAGTTTGTGTGCACAAGCCTCAGAGGTTTTCTCTCCTGAGCCTTAAGCGTTGCTTCCTACAGGAAAGGCCTTGATGTGAAAACAAATAGCAGCCCGTCTCACCCTTGGCCAGAGGTGATGTGGCGTAGACAGAGATGCAATCTCCACTCTTCTGAGTCTCTCTGAGACATCAAGGCATGGAGCAGAAACACATCCTGACTTCATGTGGGAATGACACAGATACACAGAAGGGACTACTGGACATCCACGCATATATTAATAACAATTTACCCCAATTGTAGATATAAATAGTAAAATATTTACATACAGAAAATCAGTGTAAAACAGTAATAACATTTCTTTTCAAGAGAAAATGGTTATTTCGAAAGAAACTCCAATACATATGAAAATTTGCATATGGTTCGATTACTTAGTGATTGCTCTCTGATGATGACTCTCTACAATGTTTGGACAATCTTTTGCTGCTTTCATGCATAAATAATATAGTTACAGGAATAGTTACATATACATTTGTATTTCAAAGCCGCTCGTCAAAGCGCATACAAAAGCACTCAGGTTATGATCTGTTGACTCTTACATGCAATTGTAATTCACTAAATAATCAAGACGGTTTTGCATACGAGCTTGTAAACAACACATAAAAGCCTAAACAAGCATATCAGAAATTCCAGCCTACTGGTTAGATAAATTAAACACACACACACACACACACACACACACACACACACACACACACACACACACACACACACACACACACACACACACACACACACACACTGACTGTACAAAAGAACTATCGCCAACAGCTTTCAAGTGGACAGCTCTGTAATTTACAGTAATGACAAATCACAAGCAAGCCTCGCCTTCTACCAAAGAGGAGCGCACCTCATAAAACAAAGGCACTTCTGCTGAGGGTTTGTTTCCCTTTGAGGGATGGTAGAGAAGTGCATTAGCATGGCTCATAGTGAAGAATTTGCAAGTAATAACTTAGAAAATAGAGTAATTAGCACAAGCAGCTGTAACACAATGACCCCTATTCATCAAAGCCACTTACTTCCATGATGCAGTTTGAAGTGATCTTTTTTTCCTCCGGGAGGAAACACACTGCAGATCTTTTTTTTTTTATTAGTTATTTTAGAACACCACCCAGAATGCAAACAGGTTCCTCTGTAGTGATGCAATGGAACGGAGCAATGTTGGAGAGTAATGAAGAAATGTAATTGTTTAACTGTACTTATGAGACTTTTTCACATATCTGAACTGAAGCATTTCCTTTTGGGGAGACGTTATCTTCACTACATTAAGTCAAATATCAAATAGCCACTGAACAGGGTAGGTGGCGCTCTGTATTGAACTTGTATTGATTGGCAATTGGTGGGATCTACTGATTACTGACATACAGTTCAACATCAAGCAGAACATTTAGGGAGGAATAAATGACTGAATAATCTCTGGACCTGAACTCACCACAACACCCGTGTCCTTATTTACACCATTCTATCAAAGCACTTTTAGGGTTCATGATAGTTGTAATAGATGCCAATCAGTGTTTGTGTCATTGATATAATTATATTAATAGATTGGTGTGTTACAAGTAACATTAGAGTTTTTTGACCGTTTTTTAAACTATAATAGGAACATTGTAGCTGTAATAAATCATAGTAGTTTTGGTAATTATGTACATTTGTACTTTTGCACAAGTTTAAGAAGGAGCACTTTTACTTTTACCATCATATTTTACTTTGTCATATCTCTACTCAAATACACGGTTTGTATCCTTCGTCAGATACTGAAACAGATGGCACTATAAACTTGTTTAGCAATCCGGCAGGAGCATCTTTTGAGGAATGAATCTTTTTATGGATATCGAAGTTTTCAGAACATTTATCTTGGACTTTTGACCACAGTTCAGTGCAACCCGCTGGTGAATAGAGAATTTTCTTGGCCTGAATGTTACCAGCAACTGATATTTAAGACTGTTTACTTCTTTTCAACAGTCAAAGGACACTTGTGTGCGCAAAACTATTCTATAGCTTAAATAACTAAACAGATCTGAGACCGTATAGATGCTTAATCATATTTTATATTATTTTTGTTCTGCCTTTTGTTATGTTTTTTTGTCCTACCTTGATTCAATAGATAAGAAAGCTTTGCTAAAGTTCAGCCATTACAGACCTCCGGCATGATATAATTATGCGTGAGGAACACCTGGATAGTTTATAACACACATTGCAATACTGTATATGTTTATTTCTTTACAAACTGTGACGAAATTAGAGTTTGAAAGTTATCAAAGTTATTAGAAATTGAAATGGTTAGGGGGTGCTATTTTCTCTTTATCAAGAGAAGAAACATAAAATAATTCACAATAAAAATAAACATCAGCAGTATTTTAATGAAATGTTTGTTAGACACGAGCAGATTCAGCTCTTTTAATCTAGTGACTTTTTTTTGGCATAATTGTACTGTATTCGCAAGATATAAATCTAAATACTTGACAAGTTGTGCCATCGTGCGTTACATATAACAGGAACTGTTTCCAGCAACAACACCTATACGTTATCCATACATCTTGCCTGGAGCTTATTTCATGACTCATTTAACGAATGCAAATCCGTTATGTGCATCACATCAGACGACCAAGCTGCCGTTTTTCTTTTTGTTTATGCCGTCACATGTAATCTCTGTCCAAAATCAAATGCACACTGCACAGTTGTTGTGGTTGTTTTTTTTTTTCCGGAAACAAAGATAACATCCTTATCTGACCTTCTGCCGCTTAGAAATATGCTTGTGTTTTTAAGCAGGATTTCCAGTATGCCACATTCAACTGTGTGTGTGAGTGTGTGTTTGGTGTAGTCTGGATACCCTAATAAAGGGTAATCATTACATTTATATTAAGTTGATGCGAATTTGACCCTGGCGAACGATCTTGTAGATATTTTGCAAAGACCCGATGGCCACGTTGCTAAGCTATTGCTTCCTCATCACCGTGCGGCGTTCATGATATTTCCTCCCCGAACTATTGAGAGAAACAATTACCCTGGGACACTAAAAGGGGCGACAATCTAGAAAGATATAAATCCCGGAAAAAAATTCCTTCTCCTTACCTTTTCCTAATACATATATCAATCCTGTCAGGACATAGGTAGGCAGTATTTTAATTAAGTATCTCATCTGAAGTGGCACTAATGAGTTTGGCAAGGATCTGTGGGGGAGCTTGAGGAGAAGAGAATGAATTGCTGTCCTTTCCCTTTTGCACACTGATGCATACACACTCTATTGATTGCAATTCAAACAGGGAGATGACAACCGTTAATCAGTGCCAAGGTGTAGAGATTAGTATCTTTAAATGGAATAGTGCGAAGGATTTGACCTGAGCTAACTTTAATAACTTTGTAGGCTTGCAGGCAGTGAGAGAAAGAAAGAGAGAGAGAGAGAGAATGAGAGAGAAATGGAGAAAACAGGGATGCCTCCACTCCACTGAGAGAAGCACAAACTGCAAGCAGGGAAGCAATGTTCTCGCTGCTATGAGAGGATGCCACTGGGTAATATGAGTTTTTCATTTACTGGTTGGCTTAGCTTCTCACACAAGTCATTCTGTTCCGTGGTAGGTTTAAGTTTAGTATTTGTTCACAATGAGCTCATGAAAAGCGATCTGCAAAAAGGGCAAGGTTGGATTTTTTTTTTCCTCCCTTTATTAGCTTCCAAAATTGACAAAAAGCGAAACTACGGATTGAAAAGCGAAAATACGGATTATCTCAATATTTGCTTGTACAGTAAACCTCCGATAATTAGCCATTCGGAACGTGTGGCTCGAAAATTCTCTCTCAGGTTCTCATTTAGAACCAAACTAACAGCAAATGTGCACGGTGGTTTAGTGGTTAGCACGTTTGCCACACACCTCCAGGGTCCGTGTGTGTGTGGGGTTTGCACGTTCTCCCCGTGCATCAGGGGTTTTCCTCCGGGTTCTCCGGTTTCCCCCCGGTGCAAAAACATGCTTGGCACCTTGGAAAATTGTTCCTAGTGTGTAAATGTGTGTGTGAATGTGAGTGTGTGTGTCCTCAATGGGTTGGCATTCCATCCAGGATGTATCCTGCCTTAATGGCCATAGACGCCTGAGATAGGCACAAGACTCCCCGTGACCCGAGGGAAGATTGGATATAGCGGTAGAAAATGAATGAAGCTCTGGGGGACCAGTTTAAATTGAACATTATGTTTGTACAGTATATACATACATATGTGTGTGTGTGTGTGTGTGTGTGTGTGTGTGTGTGTGTGTGTGTTTATTATTTTATCTATTTATTTATTTGGCCAGTAGTATAATTCCATATTTCAATATATTTTATCTTTAGCATAACAAAAAAAAATGTGTTTTGGGGAACATTTTTGGGAGTTTCGCCTTCGTTCCTAAAGTGTGTTTGTTTGTTTGTTTAGTTATTTAGTTATTTATTTATTTTGCCAGTAGGAGGAACAATTGGTTCTATTTTGTGCTATTCAACTCCCGTTTTTAGAAAAATATTAATAAGTAATATTTTGTTAATTAGAATAAAAACAACTTCAGGTTAAATTTGTTGGTCTTCTGTATATCTGTTTAACAGCCACACTTACATCAGCACCTTTTGTTTATGGGCCATATGCCATAGCGTCCAAGGTGACTGATGCTAAACAATGTGTGTGTAGCTAATCTCCAGTCTGATCTTCTGCCTTCAGCTAAAGCATTTACATAAATGCATCAATGCACTTGGAAAACCAAAGCTTTGCCGTCATGTTTTAAGATGCCCTCGTTCCTTAATGCAACCGTCCATATGTGATAAGAACTAGTAATTAAATGTTTGTATGCTTTATTACTATCATGCACTGGGAATTATTTTGGAATTGGTCCAAAAATAAAAGATTAAGGTCACAGCAAGGTCAAACATTTGAAATAGTTTCTTTTACTATATTTTTTTCCAGTGTTATATAAAATATCAGAAGCCATACAGATTACTAACAATAGGGACTAGACTTGTAGGCGGAGAAGGCATGGAAAGTTATGCTCGCTTCTGCCGCAGTACAGCGTGCTACTGTAGGGTCGCATCTTCATTTGACCTGGGTTTTTTTTTTGGTTGTTTTTTTTTTCATCTACTACTGTATGTCCATGCAGGTATTTATCTGTCACTGAAAAAAAAATTGAAAGGTGCATGAAGACAAAATTTAAACATCATCCGTAAGTTTAAAATTGCAGACCCCCCAAACATTTCACCCATGACCTTGTGCACCACTCTCTCTCTCTGTCTCTTTCTCTCTCTCTGTGGTTTCCTGTGTATTGTGCATGTGCTAGACACAGATGGCTGCCATGTTGAGTCGTCCCCACCTCAGTCAGTCTGGAGCAGGTGGAAGCTTATCTCCATGGAGTCCATCAATCAACTCACTATGCCTTCTTGTTTTTGTTTTTTGTTTTTTTTTAGTTTTACACCCATAATAACCAGCCTTTCTCTCGCCCTCCTCTCTGCCCGCAGGACACAATTACCAACTTAACACACAGGATGACCTCCGTCATGTAAATGGATCAGGCACTTCAAAAAAAAAAAAAAAACTTTCCTCACCCTTACAGGGACGCAGCTTTTTTTTTTTTTTTTTGATAAGCCTTGAGGAAATACGGAGACAAGCTCGAACTCATTTCAAAGAGATCTGAAATGACCTTTTCATGATACAAGTACACACACAGAGTGTGAAAGCACACACACACACACAGACACACAAAGTGACCTTTCTGTAATACATATTCATGGCCCGTGTGTTCATGAAGCTTTACACAGATGGCCAAAGATGATCAGGTTTAATTGCAGTGTTTACCCAAGCATCTAACCTCTGCCGTGAGCCATGACGCAGGCTTGATGTACGCTGATGCAAAATGATTCGTGTGTGAATGTGTGTGTGTGTGTGTGTGTGTGTGTGTGTGTTATAATGGCAAGTTCTACCTCCTACCTGACTGATGTGAATTCAGAGCTCTTGTTTTGGGGACGTTCGTAAATGTTTTGCTGCTCAACTGTTTCGCAGCGCCATCTGGACTCCAGAGCGGGCCTGGGAACCATTTTATACCACCTGCCCTCACACACACACACACACACACACACACACACACACACACACACACACACAGAACTTTTCCCACTCTAGGTCCGCTGGAGTGCTGTTTCTCAGACTTATTTTCGCTTGCTGCTACAATCAAACATGTCAGTGTGTGTTTGCTTATGCAGTGGTTGTAGACATGTGTCGGAGTTAGGGTATTTGCAAGACGGGAAATTTTCCATGGGAATTACCAGGAGTAAATTGTGAGGTTAACTTATAACGGGGAACTTAAATGTAGACTTACAGGATAATCTTTGGTTAAAACAAGCAGATGTAATTCAATTTTCATCATGTAAGGGGTCTTCCCAAATATCCCCTACACTCACTGTGCATTGCTCTATAACATAACACACATCGTTTCTTAAATCCTGCACACAAAATCACGTAAAAAAATAGCCAAACTGTCGAGTATTCACACAACATTAATATCACAAAAAAAAGAAAGCTAGAAGTTTGTCATTGACAAATGATGTAGCTACCCAGTGAAACCTGTGGTGCTCTTTCAACCCAACTCAACTCAAGCTTTATTCTCATTCTTCCACATACAGTATACAGTATACAAAAGAACAAAATGTTGTACTATGGACCATGATGCATAGAGAGCTGAAACGGCACACAGGCAATGCTGTTATACGTTCTTATGCTCATCAGTTATTTGACTGAAAATACAAAACATAATATAACATGCTATATATAACATGTGAAAGTATATATTAAGAACTTCTATAGAAGTCAACCTACAACTAATATGTGTCCTGTATACGTTTGCATGCATGTGACCAAACAAAATGTTTATATTTATATTTTTTTATCACACAGTTTATAAGCATTTCCCTAAATTTCAAATTAATTCCCATCAAATCCCCACAAATTTCCAATTTTGAATAGTTTCAAATATGTTTTTACAGGCAATCATTAATAATTATTTTGATTATTTCTTATATTATACTACTTCTCTTTTATAATGTCAAAAGTGTACTGATTAATTGAAAAAGAAAATTTACACTATTTATTAATGAGATCTGATTAGCAATTGAAAGCGGTTCAAGTCTCAAATCTGATCCCACAACCTCAGTTGAGTCTTTCTTATAATAATCCCTCGAATAACAACACAATCACAAGGATGTATACGGCGCACACTTTGATTCTCTGTATTGATTGTTTTACTATAACACCACAACCACATATATTTCTCACAGTACATGATAGAGAGCATCTTTAACATAACAGGATATAAAAGCCTTTCTTTCATGGGGAACATTCTTGGAAGTTTCAGCTTCATCCTCAAATCTCGATCTGATACAAATCGAGTTCAAAATGTTACTGAGGACGTAACAAAAACTGGAATGAAGGATGTATATAAGAATGTATATAAGGTCATTTACAGGGATGAATCTAAGCGTGCCAAATTCCTTATTCTCTAATATCACAGAAATGTTCCACCTTGCAATGGATTTATAAAAGCTATAAAGGTTGCCTGGACATATATTGCATGCAGTTTATTGTTATCTAGACTGTAAAAGAAAAGACAAGCAAACTCATGAGATTTTCTCCCGCGTACCTGATGCGCTTTTGTTGTTTTACTGAGCAATTCATGCACAAAAATAACTTCTCCTTTAAAAAAAAAAAAAAAGTGTTAGAACTCTTAGTGGAAGCCATAGTTGATTCTGAAGCTCGAGTATAATTATTTCTATTTTTCGCCCTCCAAACAGAGGAAGCCTATTTATCTTGCGTTTCGTTATTTGACACAAAACCATGTTAAATCCGTGAGAAGCGGCGAAGATGAAATATTAAAGTCTGCCCGGCCGGGCTCTTGACTCAGCACCGCTTGTCTGTGGGTGATCTGTGGTAATAAAACGAGGGACACGTGGGTGGATGAGGAAGCGCGGGGGGGGGGAGGGGAAAGGGGGGGTAGGGGCGGATGGGTTGGTGTTCTCTCTAAACGGTACTCCACTGTATTACTCATTAGTCTTGCTCGTTAATTGAGTGGTATAATTGCATTATGGCTAAGTGCATAAAATGCTTTCCTTTCCTCCGATCCCCGATTCTCCTCCGTCAACATCCTTCTACCTTTTTTTTTGTTTTTTTTTGTTTTTTTTTTTGTTTTTGTTTGCTTTCTGACTGTCTTTTCGTAAGGACGATATTCAGCAATCGCAACATTTCTAACTCAATCCACTCTCCTTAAATGTTTGGCACTGGCCGGAGCCAAAATGGTGAGTGCTGCATCATTGCTCTGTGCACACAGCTGCGCACGAGTTTACGGATACCGATGCGGACCATCAGCACGTCAGCGTTTAGAATGCCAGATTATTCCGACTGCAGAACAGCCTCCGTCTTTTCTTCTGCAACCCCTACCGATTTCGTCTCACGCTTAGCAGATGCACAATCCATATCAGCACAGGCACCAGGAGCTCTTTCTGCCTCTCAGTCTCTTAAAGTGCTCTCCATTCAGCTGTGACCACCCCCCCCCCCCCCCCCCCCCCCCCACTCTGTCTCTCTCTCTACCTCTCTCTCTCTCTGCTGCTCTCTCTCCCTGTCCGTCCAGTTATTTTTGGAAACTGCCCCGAGCTGTACCTCGCTTCAAAGGCAAGCACAGGAGCTTTATATTTATTTATTCATCCCTTCTTTTCTGTATTTATTATTAATCTATTCCTCCTTCACCCTTTACAAAAGACAAGCGGGCTGAATTGATCTCCCGAGTGTTAATCTAAGCCAATTAGGGACAAGGTAGCACCTTTTTCCAAGCCTCTCCTGTTTTGATTGTAGATATTCCAGTCTCGGTGGGAACCTTAGGGCGGGGAGCGTCTTGTCTGTGTTTCAAAATTGTTTCTTTAAGACACACATATTCACCGCCCTTTGAGAGCCGAGATCAAAAAGGTCAGCTTCCAGAGATCACTTCATCAGAAAAAAGGTCAAACCAAGTGCTGTCAAACTCCAGACCAGACACAATACTCCAGATAAAAGGAATCAGTGGGAAGAGGACTATCCTGATACTGGAATAATAATAATAATAATAATAATAATAATAATAATAATAATAATAACAGCAAACAATAATAACAATAATAATACTTTTTTTGGGACGCAAGTCTTTTCTTAAACGAATCCAAGATTTTAATTTGTAATGAAATCAGTAGGCTGGGCATTTTTTTAATTTTTATTATATATTTTCACTTTATTGGTTCCTTACGTCAACCATAATGTCATGCCAAAAGCAGTGCAATGGGATTCAGACCTTGGTTTATCTCTGCTTCAAAACAACCCTCTGTCTATATCTGTCATGTCTGTTATCTCGTAGAATCTCAGTCGCTCATTGGATAAAATTAACTTTGTAATCACAACCACAAATTTATACACTATTTATTTATAAATGTTCGTCCCAAGATCGCCACACCATCTGCAACATATAAGACATCCCTTGAGAGATTACACAATAACACCTCACCTAATCCCCAGCTTTCGTCCTTCCTTTGTTCACATAAAGGAGGAAACGCAAGATTGGTAGAGAGGAAGAGGAGGACGAGAACGATGTTCATCATCCGTGCCTTTTTTTTTTGTGTGCGACTGCAGGGCTAAAACAATATAAATAACATGGACCCTGAAGGATTGGTGTGCTCCACTCTGACAGTGAGATGGAGTATTGATTCTTGGCGTGGTACTAAAATTGCCTGCCTCCCCAGCCTCCAGACACACATGTTGGCAGGAGAACAGGAGACACGCCCTAAAAAAAAAAAAAAAAAAGAATCGGCCGCGTAAACGCGCACATCCGTATCGTAGATTATTACGTCTGGCGTTCCTAAAGTCTGAGACAAGATCTCGGCTCCCCCGACAATTTTGGTATTTCATGATTAAAAAGCCCTTCAAACCGCGCAGCTTCATTAATAATATACGGAACGCTGATGGGACTTCATGACAGCAGCAAATCATGTCACGTCAATCTTGTATTCATAATCAACCTGTCCCCAGGCTGTCCCTCTTTCAGCACACCGCCGCATGCATTTCAGCACTCCTGGTCTGAGGTTGAGCCTTACCCAAAAATTCTTTCAGATTTCTTGATGGCATGCAAAAAGATTTTTGAAAGAAAAAAGGTTTCTTGAAAAAGATATAATTAGTTCCAAGAAGGCATATATCCCCGGCGTAAAGGTTAAACTTAATGCTAATTACTTAGGCGTAATCTTTGTAAAGCCTTCAGAGTCTCACGTATTCGAAAAGAAAGTCTGGGCAAAAAAGATGTGGTACGGTACCGGAATGCAGGCAGAGATGCAGTACACTTAAAAAAATGTATTGGGAGTAAATCACAGTTTTTACATCTTGATTTCTATCTTCAGGACTAAAGCAGCAGAGTGACGGCTTCTTTACTGCCCTTTAAGTTGTCCTTAAAGGATCGTTTGAAAGCTGAATTTGACACTATCTGCATGCTGGTCATTGGTGATAAGCTCCACCGTGTCCGTGTGAAAAGTGCAACAGGAGGAGAGGAGAGTTAAAAACATCCCCGCAGGGGGTTTAAAGGAGGTGTTTGTCTTCTAATGAACGCCGCCGCATAGTTTCATGACCTAAAGCGATTCCCTGAAGTGACACACACCGATCCACACCCTAAAAGCGAGGGATTGTTGCAACTACATCACATTAATACACAGGCATGTCGCTTTTAGGTTTAGGTACTCCTTCATGTAAAGAGTCTGGCTCCGTAAAGAGCATGGTGTGTGACTAGGAAACTTAATCTGGGGTATTTGGAAAAATTCCAAGATGGGAACGTAGCAGTACTTATGTGAATTAATATAAAAAATGGGGTAAATTTATATGAATTGCAAGATATACAAATATATGCATGAAAACTAATTTTTGATTTTATCTTTTGACAATGCAAAGTCCCACAAAAGGTGGATTCTGAGACTCGGTTCTACGTGGAACTGGAAACTTTCCGTGGGAATTAACAGTAATAAACTGAAAAATGATCACAGGGAGCATGAATTTAATACGCTGGCTTGTGGAAGTATAATTTTTTCACTCAATAGCTCAAGTTTTTTGTAATATTCATGTGATTTACCTCAAGATGGACGTTATTGCCAAATTACTCTATGCCAAATTATAGAGGAATAAACAGTTAATTCAGTTAATAAAACAGTTTTCAACTTCATTCATGCTCCCTGTGATCATTTTTCAGTTTATTAATGTTAATTTTTGTTAATTCCCACGGAAAGTTTCCAGTTCGCAACCCCCAAGTGTAACAAAGACCCAGAATTCACCTTTTGTGGGACTTTTGCATTGTCAAAAGATTCCCTCTTGTATAGTGTCAGCATCTTCTGGAGTATTATTACGCCTAAGAGAAGAAACAGTGCAAATGATGCTAGCCTCAAGATAATTTATTGTGTACACAGCACAGGTCAAGGGAGAGTATTAATCCAGGCAAGCCACCGAGCCCTTTTCTAAATGAGATTGTCCCCGGGCGAAGGGCTACGCTTTTATTTTCGTTGTGTTTTTCTCATTTAATAGGCCGGCTCGCGGCGTTCTGGTCTGGAATGCCAACAAGGTCTGACAAAGACGCACTTTTAGAACTTCTAGTACAGGCGTCAGAATGAGCTAGGGAGCGCACACGACGGAATAATCTGATCATAAAGCAGGTATAAATATTTAATATTTTGTAAATGCTTTGTGTAACTTCAGAGTAGTTATCTGACTTCTCCTGGGAAGCGGGCGAAGCACGAACGACATGACGAAGCAATTTTTTCTTTTTTTCTGGTGATAGGAGACCTCACACTTACATTTGGCTTCAAAAGAATTCGCACAAAAGATGTCCGTATGTATCACCTATTCGAAACGCGGACCGTCTCTTTTCTTTTCCCTGAATTAAAAAAAAATGCTTTTAAATATTAAGAATTTGCGCACAAACGGCGGACTAAGAAATGCATCCGGTAGAATTTACAGTCAAATATATTTATACTGTTTGTTTGCAAGCAAAGTCATTAAAACGATCTCTTTCATGGGCTATGACTTATTTGAAACTTTTTTTTTGCCTGCTAAAAAGTCTGGCAGGGTACTTGCAAATGATAAGACAAGTCGTGCATCAAAAAGATTTATTAAATCCGTCTTCCCCCGAGAGAGAACAAACCGCATACTGTTCAGCAGCGCCGCTCATACAAGCAAGATGAATGATGCCCTAAAAGTCTTCTCTCAGGTAATAGACAGATAGCATCATGTACTATACAAGGCATTGTAATCACAACTGACTCCTATTTTCAACTCGGTATCCAAGACAACCCGGTCCACCGAGACGCCGTCGTCGGGACAGATGACATCAGTCATATCTCCTCTCGTACAGACTCAGAGACTTGCTATATAAAGGTTCTCACAGAGGACTCGGAGTTCGAGGTTGCAGCAGAACTCCCGCGGAAAAGGTACACGGATTGCTTTGATCTATTGTTCGGGGCGCTCGGTATTCCCTCGGTGACAGCTTCCATTTGAAACCTATCTGTAGCGCTACTGCGGCATCAAACAATGCCGTAATTTGTTTTGCCTTATCTCGTAAATGAGCGACGCGCCCGACGAGTGACAGCATCTTTATGCCGCGCCGTAACATCTCAGCAAAGCGGAACTTTAATACACAAGGCTAATTGATGACAGACGTACTGTAGGTACGCACACGCCACGGCGATATGGAAGAGGCCCTCGCCGCGCTCGGAGGAGAGATGAGGGTACAGAAGAAGAAGGAATGGCTGGGTTCCAGGCTTGTGGGTTGAATTGTGTGGAAATTGAAAACTGCTGAGGCATTTCAAAATGAAGTCTGGATATTATATAGATTTGTCTATTGTTGTATTGTATAGATGCCACTTTTTTCTTCAAAAGGACCTATTTTTTATTTCCTGCTGAATTTCACTACGGATAGATTGTAACCTCGCCTAATATTCGATAGATGCAAATTACATTTAGCAAAATTTCAAAGACCCTTTTTATAAGAGGACATATTAATTAACGCTGAGTCGCTTCGTGAACGATTCATTCATTCTTTAATGTGACTCGGAGGAAACGACTCGACTCAAAGAGCGATCCTTTTATTTTCTATCGGACGTTCATGAAAATCTTTACTGGATTTGTACAGCAGACTGAATTGAGTACGCGACTATTAGCCGTTTGTTCTTTTATCAAATGACTCCCATAGATGGTATAGAGTTGATCAAAGGATTCAAATAATGAAATCGACTAAACGACTCAAGATCGATTCATTTTGATGAACATGTTCCAAAAACGAACCAATCTTCTCATTTTTTTAGGTTATTGTGTTTTGTCTATTTGCGCATGGCAAAGAAAAATCACATTGTCCTGTCAGAATAATATTATATTTTCTAGTGAGCCAAACAAACCCATGCAAACATGCTTTCCTGGATGTATATTGTTTCTAAAGCCTTTGTGTCTCTGCATGAAGCATCATCTGTCTGGATAATCGTTCCTCTTTGATTAGGTTCCAATCTAAGTCCAGTCATTTTGCAGTCTGGAGGTCAGATATAAAGACTTTTTGTAATGTGGCTTTTAGGGACGCTCAGTGGAAAAAAATGATCTTGTGAGAATCTGTGTGTGTGTGTGTGTATGTGTGTGTGTCCTTCATGTCATCTGATAGGAAGAGCAGGCAATAACTGTCAAGCTCTTCCACTGTTCCACTTTCTCTTTGTTTACGCTTCGTGTGTTAGATTTTATTTTTCACTTCAGACAGTTAACGTGCTCACGCGGTGACACCCATCGCGCACAGTTCCCTAAATGTCATCGCAGCTATTAAAATAAACACGTCCAACAGACTAAAACAACTAATTAACAACAAAAGCATCATTAAGAAAAATGATTACCGAGATTATTAAATAAGCTGTATACATGAACGGTCTTCAGAGAAAGACAGGCGAAGCAGCGCTGCTGATACTCTGGGGATTCTGGCTAAAGAGATTTGTCTCTTATTTGCCTTTATTTGTCGCATATACATTACAGCACAGTGAAATTGTTTCGTTGCATATCCAAGCTTGTTGCAACAGAGAGCATGATACAGCACCCCTGGAGCACAGGGATTAAGCTCTTGTTCAAGGACCTAAGAACGGCAGCTTGGTGATACCGGGGCTCGAACCTCAAACTTCCGATCAGAACGCCAGCGCCTTAAACCAATGAGCTACCCCCTGCGCATATAGACCATTCTAATGTTCCACCATTTGGAAAATTGTCCTACGAACAACAAAGCGGAATAATTACCGAATCAACCGAAGCTTACATTTCTGAACGGAAAACAAGTCACCGAATAGCCATTAGCAAATTCCCAAATTAGCATCGCGCCCCGGTTAAAAAATGCAAACGCCAAACAAACGCACATTTTAACACGGATGTCCGTTAAAGCAGAATGAATTAGTCAATACACAAAAGTCTAATTAGGCAAACGTTACATAAAATGAACTCATTTGAAATACATGCGCTCCGGCCAAGCTTAGAACGCTTACTCGATTTCCGTTTGTTCTGTACACGAGTTTGTTTGGGTTCCATCCGAACGTGCGCCCTGCAACACCCTGCTTTTTTGTTTGTTTACGCCTGATAAAAATGATCATAAACGGTCCTGAGGTGTAATTAAAAATTGTTAGTGCAACAGGGAGTGCAGTGTTTGATGTAATTATTGGCTTCACTTTGACTGATTTTGTTCAAGATCATTTTTCCTTTTTAATGCAATTTTAATTGAAGCCGTGCGCCTATCTTCCTGCAAAGATTATCATCAAGCCATTTATTTCCAACTGTGGAGGAATGAAACAAATAGCTCACGCTCCGCTACAGCTTGTCCACCTCTTAAGCCTGGTCAGCCCTTTGATTCTGGTGGCGCGTGGAGCTGAATTCAAATGAAGGCCTGCCTCGACTTAAATATGCATGACCCCTCCTTTTGACAGAGCGAAACACCAGCCAGCTGCTGAAGAACAATAAAACAGCGCCAGACTTGCAAGCTTGCACGTTTGCAGCCTTTTTATTTATTTATTTCCTTATTTTAAAGGACGTTTTGTCACAGACATGGCAGCAGTGAAAAGCCATCAGCCAAATGAGATAATGTTTATGGGGGTCACCGGGATGAAGGAAAAAAAAAAAAAAACAAAACGCCACAATAATGGCATTCGCTAGATTATAAGTGTTGCTCAGCAATAGACAGAACAGCATTATGGACAGAAAAGGGATGAATCCAGGCACTATAATTACAACTCTTTCGCTCTATAATTGTGAAGGTTTCATAGGCCGAGACAGAAGTGCTAACAAAAGCGTCCTATTTCTTGCCTTTACAACAGAAAAATACTTCACTGCTGTAATGGCACTTGGAAAGGGGGAAGGAGAGGAAAAATTCGTTTTCGAACAGCCTTTAATTGTGAATATATTTTCAGCGGTAATAATAGGCTTAGCAGTACGTAAGCAGGAATAAATAAAACACCAACGATGATATAATCCCCTAAAAAAAGGGGGAGGGGGTGGAGAAGGAAACTATTTCCATTGTGTCGCTGGGAAAATGTTACCTCATACAGCTTTGTGCTTCATCATAACTGTAATAATTCCCAAATATAATTTCTCTCCCTATTTATAGCTGCATTTTCCGGTTTTTCTTATTTTTATATTTTTTAAACGCCTCGCTAAAAAAAAAAAGAAATCAGTGTTAGAACAGCGAGCTGCTTTACAGTTCAGCGGATTTGAGAAACCACATGTTGTTGCTTACTTTTTACACGGTACAAACATTATCGGGATTACGATCATATAGAGCACTTGTCCATCTTACTCGCTTTCCTTTACATTGCATTAGCTACCAATTCATGTATCATTTACGCTTTCATTTATCATTTACGCTTCATGTATCATTTGCATTCACGCCATTTATCTTTCTCAAACAGCTCAGTGTCTTGCTCAGAGGCCTCAGTGGCATCATGGTGTGAATTTTTACTTGCTTGTAAAGGTATATAAGATTCGCTCATCCATGCTGTTTGGATATTGAGCTGAATGTTCTGCCCCATGGGTTTCCTCTGTTCTCTCTGGTTTCTTTCCTCTAACAGCAAAACATGCTTAAGTTCAATTCAGAACTATTTGTGGAGAGCTTTTAACAATGGACATGGACAAAGATAATACAGTAATAAAAAAACAATATGTATTTAAGTACACGTTTGTCCCTAATGAGCAAGCCTCAAAACCCTGATATAGCATAAGGAAGAAAACTTTAGAGTAACAATGGTCAGAAAAACAGGAACCTATTTTCATCCAGTGTGCCATCCAGATGTATATGTATCCAGTATGTCTATTTATTACACTTGGACGATGTTGAGTTGTACAGTGATGGTCAAACCCTAGTCCTGTGTCAGTGTAGACTGTTGACATTAAGTTTGGACTCATTAAGTCCAGAATGGCCTTCAATTGATGAGAATGCCATCCAGAGGCAGTTATCCAGTGATAGAACAACATCCCATCCAGGGTGTATTTCATACTTAATATTTGCACTGGTTTCCATGGAACCTCACTTAAGCATTCCATTGTAGATTCAGATTAAGATTTTATTTGTCACATACACATACATACACGGCATGTACGACATGCGGTGAAATGATTTTTGACGACCGTCCAGCATGTAAGCATAATTATAAATATAAATAATGTGGATGTATAATTATCAATATAAATAATGTGGATAAGGGAAGAAATGTAGAATAAAATAAAAAGAGTAAAAAAAATTAGCAGAATGAGAAATCATCTATATAAATATATAAAAATATAAAAAATAGTGTGTAAGGTGTAGAAGTGCCTATTGTACATTCTATACATATGACCTGTGTTGGTATTAACGAGTTAAATGTAACAGAGTTGCTTAATTTAATTACAAAATAAATGTAACCGTAACTTGTTACAGTAATTGAGAAAAAATGTGTAAGTAAATGACATTTACTTATGAAAATGTTAAAGATTACAAATAGAATGCTAACTTAAAGTGTCACCTAGTGGACAAATGAGTAATCAAATGTTACGTTACATTTATAAAGTAATTGAAAAGTTGCACTACTTATTACATTTTGAATAGGGTCATTTGTAATCTGTAACCTATTACATTTCCAAAGTAACCTTCCCAACACTGAATATGACACAGAAATCTTGGACTCTTGACGCTACACTCCTGTCTAGCGCAACGCTCTTGCCGCCACCTTGACCAGGACAAAAAGATTTTGACTTTTTCCAAAAAAAAAGAAAAAAAATCATCATTTCCTATGCAGCACACTTTTCTCCTTCAGCCAAAGGTGTCGAGCGAAGCCGAGAAAAAAGAAGTCCATCAGTCCATTATAACCTAGGAGTATATTTTTGAAGACAAATGACTTCTTGGCAATAACCGGACACTCTAAATGAGATACAAAGTCTCCCTGGTGCTTATGTAAGTGTCCTCTCTCTCTCTCTCTCTCTCTCTTTATCTGTACTGCGAGCTCCACTTGAGCAAGTGTACATGTTCGAATCGCTCACCCACTTACCTCCTGACCAATCTCAGAGATTGCATTACGCTGACTTCTACAAACACGGGCCGCGGATCAGAAGAGACGCGCGCATTCATCAGCGCAGGGCCGAGGCGCTCCTTCTACCGCGTGACGTCACGCCAGAGGCTCATTTATAGCCGCGCGGTACAAGAGCACACTGCACACTGCACAATTACTCGTCCTCTGGGAAACGCGCTTTGAATAGCTCATCAATACTTCGTAACTTCGGTACAACAACAACAGCCGGATTTATTTATTTCCTCTGCGTCCCCAGGAGAGTTGCGCATTCGAGAATAATTATGCTCGTACGCCAGGTCTATCTCTATCTATTAAGTTTTGCCCTCCTCTTTATGACGGAGTCAAACGCAGATCTGCAGTTTCATCGTACGCACATGTCCAGGAAAAGCGTTCACGGGCTCAAATCCCGTCCGTCCACCTCTATCCTGCGCGTCGCGAGACGAATTCTCGCATCGCCTGACCTGGACATCCTCCCATCATGAAAACCACTTTGAAGAGCAGTGCTAAGATCTGTGTGCGAGAGGTCTCACCAGAGAGCTTCAGTCTCCACCAAAGATCGGTGTGCTTCAGAGCAGAAGTTCAAAGAGGTCTACAGAGTCAGGGCACTGAGGCTGTCCATCACATCTGTGAGGAGGTGTCTGAGATTCCTGCGCCACTCACGGTGCAGGTTCTTATTCTTTATCGAAATCAAAGGACTCTATTATCGTATTATATCTAGGATTTTAGGAAGCGGGTCAGTTTCACATGGTCATAATAATTCAGAAAAGGTGTAAACAAAAAAAAAACAAAAACAATAAACAAAACAGAAACTTGCCATGAATTCACCGCTGGTTTGTGAAGTAAATTTAGCAAGCTTTCTGACCACTTTGTATTAACAATTTAAAACAGGAATTTTGGTCATCACACAATGTGCATATTGTATATAGTGTATACCGTATAGCCATATATATCAGTATTACAGTTGAGACAAAAGCCCCATAGGTGTCTACAACGTTTAGGCTATGTGCATACATTTTGAGTGATGTGTACCAATATGTTTAAAATAACAAATACGCTGAAATTATAGATTATAGCACTAAAATACATGAAAATTTGTCCTTATGCTGATTAGGATTTTCTAATACAAAGCTCTGCTTCAACACGCAATGATCGGTCACATATACAGAGGTCTCATAGAAACGTTGAACGTTGATAGTAAAGAGGAAATCGAAGTGTTACAAGTCTCTGGATGCTTACAAATTTCTTGTTTGTTGGCGTGTTCCAAATGTACAAGCATTACATTTATAACGTTTCTATGAGACCTCTATATATGTGACCCGTCATTGCGCATTGAAGCAGGGCTTTGTATTCGAAAATTCCTAATGGGTGTAAGGACAAATTTCCGTGTATTTTAGTGCTGATCTTTAATTTCAACGTATTTGAAAATTAAAGTACACTCAAAATGTATGCACATAGCATAAAACCCTAGATTGATGATAACACAGCACTTAAAGCCCATCCAAACACCAAAAGCGAAAAGTGACTTGGATCATTGTGACTTGGAAAGCTGTCTGTTTCACTTGTGAACATGTGACACTTTCCTACGATTGGCTGCTGTGTTTTAGAGAACATCTGACGTCAGTGTTGTGTTTCCGTCCCCCTGACAGTAACGTAGATTTCGACAGTAGACTTTAATAAAGTGCTCATTAAAAGAAGCAGCCGAATCCAGACGAATGGATGATGAGCATGTGCTTCGAAAGATTTAGTCCTTCTCTTTATTTAAATGGAAAGTGTGTGAGCTTGCAATAGAGATGAACTACGAGACATGACAGCCCACACTATGTATGCTGTATGTCAAGCAACAACAAGATAAAAGACTATAAACCAGCACGTAATCTACATTTACTCAGAAATGATCTATTATTGTAGCCCTGCTACTATTACTACTCGAAACTTAATGCTAATAACAGCCTAGAGGGGAGAAAAAAAGGTTGTGTTAGTCTTTTGAACATTTTATTTTTGCCTCACAAAGCATATAGTCATATAAAAGTCATAAATAGTACGGAGTGCTCTGTGCATAACAAATTTGCCTCACTGATTTTTCTTCTTTTTTTCTTTTTAAAATACACCCGTCTGGCCAATGCGTTTTAAATTCATGTTAAAGAATATCTAGGATCAACTTTCATTGATGAATTTCCAATATCATAAACACAACTTAGGGAAAAAAACGAATATAAAGAAATCACACAAAAAAAAAAAACAGCTTGCTTGCTTGCTTTGTGAATTCAGAGATTCTTTTTTTTTACGCTACGTTCTAAAGCTGGCGGCTTTTAGACTGAAGTTCTAAATTGCAATAAATAAATAAATATAACGCAAAGCAATAAGAACACTTCATTAAATATTGAATCAAAGTTTCACGCCTTATTTCTCACAAACTATTAAACCACTAAAGTCCAAGATTATTTTATAGATGTTTAAAAAAAAAAGGATTTGTTTTAAGAAATATTAGGATCAGGCTGATAAATGCTGGTCAGATATAAGGGTAAAGTAAACAGAGATGATTTTCTGTTTCTGTTGGAAGGATGGAAGTGACAGATGCATGTAGAGAGCGCTGGCTGAATCTCCAAAACGCTGAGTGAACCGAAACGAGCTAATCGGTTTGTGCTGCATTTAATCTCATCTCCGAGCTACAGCCATATTGATTTGAGTTTTGACTTCTCATTTTCAGAAGGATAATAAATAAAAAAAAACACACATACACTTTATGAAGCAGAGGTAACCCAAGCAATATATAACTTGGCTTTATTAAATATATACCAAGCAAAAGATTATTTTTTTTTGCTTTGTTTGTTTTTTTTTGTTTGTTTGTTTTAATCCAATTTTAAACTATATTTATAGTAAAAATACAGCCTGTGTGAACAGCCTGTTATAAACCTTTTTTCGTTATAAACATTCATATATTTCTTCGTTTTTTGTTATAAACATTCATTCACGAGTGATTTGATCGGCAGTTCCTTTTCTTTGTTTGCTGAAGGTTTGGTTTAGTAGGTTTGGATGAAAATGGGGATGGGAGAAGGAATGACTGGTGATGAAATAAAAAAAAAATAGTAAATGAAATAGGGGGCACGGTGGCTTAGTGGTTAGCACGTTTGCCTCACACCTGCAGGGTTGGGGGTTCGATTCTCGCCTCCACCATGTGTGTGTGTTCTTCCCGTGCCTCAGGGGGTTCTCCGGCTTCCCCTGGGGGAAAAAAAACATGCACTGTAGGTTGATTGGCACCTTGGAAAATTGAATGTGTGAATGTAAGTGTGTGTGTGTGTGTGTGTGTGTGTGTGTGTGTGTGTGTGTGTGTGTGTGTGTGTGTGTGTGTGTGTGTGCGTGTGTGTGCTCTGCAATTGGGATTCAGGGTGTACAGGGTGTGTCCTGCCTTGATGTCTGAAGACCCCAGAGATAGGCACAGGTTCCACACGACCCTAGAGAGAAGTCGGATAAAGCTGTAGAAGAATGAATGAATGAATGAATGAATAAGTAAAAGAAAGGATCGCTAATGCAGCTGTGAACAGAACGAGCAAGAGAGAGAGAGAGAGAGAGAGAGAGAGGGCTGGGCCAATATAAAACCTCATTACTGTAGTGTCATGGAAAGTGTGTGCACTTGACGCTCCATCTAGCATCAGTTTTGCAGGATAAGCACTCGTTCCCGTTTAGCACTTTTAAGGCCCATTTCATTAGCAGGAAGGCCCGTAGCAGGACGTCGTCGAACAGGTGGTAGGTTCATTCCCGAAGCCTGATCCGTACGAACCGCCACACCTTTTAAAGTCAAATCCCGAGCACCGGTGTTTCCGTCGTGTGACAATCACAGAGACCGGAGTAATTAATGTTGATCGTTAAGTTAATAATAAGCAAATTGACTACGCGAACGAGAACCTCATCTCGGCGGAACCAATTTCATTCATGAGCTGCTTTTTAATTAGTTCCATTGTGTTCCTTTGTAGTCAAACGAATCAATGCAAACGTTCCTGTTACCTGAGCGGCAGGATACGTATATATATATATATATATATATATATCAGACAGGTAATTCTCAGAGCCGCAGATGATTTATTGCATTTTAAATTTGCGCCAAATAATAGCAGGGAAGTGTAAACGCAAACATGCTTCATATAAACTGTTTAACAGCTGCTCGGAATACAAATCAGTTTTGCAGAGAGGAAAGCTCTGTCTGCCCTCTTCCATATACATGAGCCAAAGGATGCTGACGATTGGCTCGATTGGCAATAGAGAAAGAACGCCAACACCCCTCCCACAGCCATCGTTTAGATTCACGCTCATGTCTCTGGAGGCTGGATATGTTTAAGCCGTTTTGCACAAAAAAGAAAAAGAGAAAAAAACAAAACCAGCACAAATAATCCGTGTCCATTGGGTATTCTAGGCGCAAACGCTTTGAAGGACCCTTTAAAGTCAACGCTTTTCATCATTGTAGTTTGGAAACGATCCCACAGTGGGTTCCTCCCGCTTTTGAAGCTCGTTTTTAAACGTCCGCCTTTGCTATACGTTTATTTTTAACCTGTCGGCGAAGATAATTGTGGTTCAAAGTGTAGCATTTGATGACGATTGAAAAGTAATCAGCTTTGAGTACAAACGTCCTGTAATACCGTATCATGTGCATTTTTTTAAATTGCCGTTTTGAATTATCGATGGTCGTTTCTGTATAAAATAACGCTGCACGATCCGATTGGTTAATTCCGCTTTCTTTCTTTCTTTCTTTCTTTCTCTCTTTTTTTGTTTGTTTGTTTGTTTTAAATAAGAGGCTTTAATGAACGGTAACAGAGCTCAAAAATGCATTCCGCATGCCTCTGTGGCTATGTGGAGGATTGGTCACTGCAGCTCCGGGTGTGACATTATCGTTTCATGTCTTGGCAGCCTCTGCGGAAAAATAATGCACATGAATCGACAGTGGCCGCTGCTGAATATCAAATAGCGTTCGGCTTTACAGGAAACAAAACAAAGCAAAAAAAAACAAAAAACAAGCAAGACATTAAAAGCCATGCCATTGCATAAAACTGCAGATGCAGAAAATACGATTAAAAAAGACCAATGGCTGTAATTACAAAGTCTAATGAAAACCAGCCAGCGCACACAATTAGACAACAACAAAAGTCTCTCATGAGTCACTATTTTAACACCATCAACCAGTAACAGCCTGGCTGTTTATGGATGCCCAGGCAGTGCTCATGTTGGGTTTTTGTTGCAGGCAAATCATCTCCTTTGTCTGGATATTCACAGACTGCCAAGTGTCTACACTGTGATCAGGCTGGAGTTAAAGAAATGAGAGACCCGTGTTTGCCCGAGGCCCTGAAAAAAAACAAACAAAAAAAAATACCCCAGACTCTGTTGGGTTTGGCAGCGCGTGCTCAGAAATGATCGAATTTAAGATGGTTGGTCCTGGACCGGCTTCTGTCATATGAGAGATCCTGGCTAAATGGCTGGGGAGAAGTCGACTCTTTGTTTTGTCGTTTTTTTTTTTGTTTTTTGGCATATCCAGAGTAGCACCGTGCTGGAATTTATTTTCATTCATATTCCTGCTGGTCTGTCAGTGATATACAGGATAGCAGTATAATAGATATCAGCACACACACACACACACACACACACACACACACACACACACACACACACACACACACACACACACACACACACACACAATCATTATTTTCTGCAGAAATGCATTTAAACTAAATGTGTATTCAATTCATATCAGAAGGTTAAAGTTGTTCATGCCCCAGTATCGCCAAGATGCCACTCTTGGGCTTTTAGAGCAAGGCCTTTAACCCTTTGTGCTCCAGGGAGCACTGTATAATGCGCTTTTAACCCCAGCTTCCTAACATCCCTGGGATATGCAAAGAAAAAAAAAATCACTGTGCTGTAACCAGCTAAAAAAGCGGCTTTACCTTTTCAAAGAATGCATACGTTTGTTCTTTTATCCTTAGAATGCGAGCAACGAAAAACTCCTTAAAATGCTATGAGGAAGAAACCTTAAGAAAAACCCAGGGTCTTTCTCACCCTTTCTCACCAGCCCCCTCCACCCTTGAGGCTCTGCCCTCCCACCACAATGCTCCTCCTCCACACTGTACAAATAATTTACATAAACAAATGTTATAGATCTATAGCAAAATTGTTGACTTCAAGTATATAAATGTATACCGTACTGTAAATCACGCAAAAAAGAAAGTTTAGAAACGAATTCCGATCCAGATGACACCAAATGTTCATTCCTTACAGTTCCAAACAAGTCCGAAGTGTATAAGTAATGTCATGTATTACCGCCACTGAATAACTTATGATAATATTGTATTGTATCCCCAAACAGGGATTACCCTGTTACCTGTTTTCCTATGTACTTGAGTTCTTTATATAATTGGACGCAGCCCGAAATAGAATCGAGACACATAAGGGATTTTGTGCATATTGATAACATACATATTTCAATTATTACAAATATTTCTGATTTCTTTGTCAAATACTAAATTATCTAAAGCTTGGCTATTAGCAAAATAAAATAAAATAAAATTCTTGTTGTAAATTGTATTACTGGCTCCAGGATGTTGTTCCCTAATTGGATCTTGGTAATTAGGTGGGAAGAGCTGAGCAGCCAGATTGCTGTTTGTTTACACCTTTCCCCCCATATCAGTGACGTGCCGGGAATCCTCGAACAGGCCGAGAGTTCACTGGTGTCTCGTAGAGGCTTTAATTAGTCACTCATTCGTAACACATGCTTTCCTCGATCCAATTTACCACATTCGCGATTAAGTCCACTCAACACAGCCGTCTGCCGCGTCGCGCCTCGCCGGGGCGGTGCTGTGGCCGCTCGGAAATCCAGGAGTCTATAGCTTTGAGAGTCTAAACGAAGTGCCCTTCACGTCCTTGGGGCTGATCCAGCTGCCAAGTGCCTGTCAGGGTTCTTAAAGCTCTCTAGAGTGGGGAAATTTGTTGGAGGAGAATAAAAACACCTCCAGGCCATGATTTGTAGGAGTATTGTGAAAGAAAACAGGTGTGAAGTGTAAGTGGCAAACAGTAAATCAGAACAGTCTGTAGTGAATTAACTTGTCTTTATACGCGGCCCAGAGATGTTACATGCGCTCACCGTGTCTCTCAGTTCATTTATCCACGTGGCCCGGAATTCTACATGCGCAAGTGACCTTGAGCAACTTTCAGCACTGGCACAAATAACACATTCTTTTTTAATTATCTCGCTGCTAATTGACAACATGGCATCGGTTGTTGTCAATTAGGTACGGCCAATTATGTTCGGAAAAGTCTGGCCAGTAATGAAAGGGAAAAAAAAGAATAATAATAAAAAAAAAAAACAGGGTGACAGTTGTCAGGAAATGCAAATTTCATTGTCCCAGGAAAAGGTTACTGCAAAAGGTTCTAGGCCTCCTAAAAATAGGTTCTAGATTTGAAACATGACCTAAAGGGTTCCTCGGAGGGAAAAAAAAAAGTAGTCAAATCTTTTTTTTTTTTTTACGTTAAAGGCGAGCGTTTCTTGGCACGCTTGCTGACTCCCAGGCCGGTTATATCAGAGGCCCAGCAAAGGGTGAGCAGCTATGACACTGACAAAGCTATCCGAGCCCAGAACCATTCGTCATTGGCAGCAGTTTAGCATGAGCTATCGCACAGTCCACAAAGCTTCAGTGAACCTTATCACCACGGAAACCTCTCAATAACTTATTCATGATGCACGAGGCAATCACCTGGGCCGCTGTTTCACTTGGCAACATAGTCGACATTGACAAAACATTCCAGGGGCGTTCAACTTCGTTGTATCCGCGATACCGTGGACGGCACCGAATATCCATCTTCAGCAAAATCTCAGCCCTCTCGGAGCTTTTATAGGGAGCGATGTGCTGGACTTGGCAGGGGGAATGTTTTAAGAGCAAGACATGTTGTTATCGAACAGAACTTTCCTGCGGTTGGTCGTCAGCATAAAACATTACCCAGAATCATGAGACAGAAACGTTCATTTTTTAAATCGTATTCTTTTCTGCCAGTGTTCATGGGAGATCTGGTCAGCTTTATGAAATGCAATGCGAAATGCCATGATGGGAAAATAATTCCGATTCTTTTTTTATCTATTTAATAATCACACCAAACACCAATGTTTCACTTTTACTCTTCCTCTTTTACATTAGACCAAAACAAACATAAATCTTGTAGGCACTCGCATTTACTCACTGTTCAAATTCGGACCGGGTTGCAAACGTCCAAGTTGGAAACTTACCAAAAATACCTTCGAAATTTGGGGAAATTTATATAAACGACATGATACACAAATATAACTATAAACATTTTGTTTGGTTTGTTGTTTAGGTAATTAATATAGTTGCTTACACACACTAAGTTTTAAACATAAATGTGCATAATACTTACGTCGTTTACGTGAATACTTGCCAAGACATTTATGAATTTTTTTTGTGCAGGATTGATGAAATGATGTGTGTTATCTGGAGGAATGCCTTGTGCATGTAGGGGGTGTGGCCTCATGATTGATAGTAGAAATTGCATTAAATCTGGTTGTTTTAACCAAAATAATACTGAAAGAATTTTATTTAGCTAGATTATGTTCCCGCGGGTGGGGCACGGTGGCGTAGTGGTTAGCACGTTCGCCTCACACCGCCAGGATCCGGGTTCGATTCCCGTCTCGGTCATGTGTGTGTGGAGTTTGCATGTTCTCCCCATGCCTCAGGGGGTTTTTCTCCGGGTTCTCCGGTTTCCCCCCGGTCCAAAAACATGCATGATAGGTTGATTGGCACCTTGGAAAATTGTCCCTAGTGTATGAATGTGTGTGTGTGTGTGTGTGTGTGCCCTGCGATGGGTTGGCATTCCATTCAGGGTGTATCCTGCCTTAATGCCCATAGACGCCTGAGATAGGCACAGGCTCCCCGTGACCCGATGGAAGATCGGATAAAGCGGTAGAAGATGAATGAATGAATGAATGTTCCCGCGGGGCACGGTGGCTTAGTCTTTAGCACGTTTGCCTCACACTGCTAGGGTCCGGGTTCGATTCCCGTTTCGGCCATGTGTGTGAAGTTTGCATGTTTTCTCCGTGCCTCAGGGGGGGTTTTCTCCGGGTTCTACGGTTTCCTCCTGTCCAAAAACATGCACGGTAGGTTGATTGGCACCTTGGAAATTTGTCCCTAGTGTATGAATGTGTGTGATTGTGAGTGTGTGTGTGTGTGTCCTGTGATGGGTTGGCATTCCATCCAGGGTGTATCCTGCCTTAATGGCCATAGTAGCCTGAGATAGGCACAGGATCCCCGTGACCTGAGGGAAGATCGGATAAAGCGATAGAAGATGAATGAATGAATTATTATGTTCCCTTTTATAGGTTAACATGCAATTTTGTCAATTCCCAGATTATTCCCTTTAATTCCCGGTAATTCCCATAGAATTGTTCCCAGTCTTTAAATTTTCTGGAATTTTACAACCCTGCAACCTGTTGACTGCTTCTGTTGATATCAAACATCGTATTGCCACTCACCATATAACATATTTATCCGCTGATTTACACTTCATATGGACCTGCGACCATCCAAGCCTCTTGTTGTTACTATAGAAACAACAAAGCATATGAATGGGTGCAGTGATATAACCCATTTTTTTTCAGTTTGTTTCATTCCTTTGATAGCAGAATGAGTAGCTTCACCTCTCATACCTTCTGGTCCGTGTTATTAGTTCTTTTGTCATGTGACTCCCATAATTATTGCAACAATAATGGCTACTAAACAAAAATTATGACCAAAGGGAAAAAAAAATCTGGAGGCCTGTTATAAAAGAATGAACAAGAGGAGTCGGATCAGAACCAAATTTGTCCAGGAGTCTCTGAGGACATTGCTTTGTAACAATCACAGTAATGTCTTTAACTATTAAAGAGAGAGAGAGAGCAGTTTATCATCACTGCAATATGATAACAGAAAGTATCTCACCTCGTAAACTATTTACAACATTAATATCTTCAATATAAAACATTGAAATGCTAATGGATTGGCCTTAATAAATATATACATTAATTAATAAATAAATCAATGTGATCGCAGGCAAACCAAACAATGATCTTATATATATATATATATGTGTGTGTGTGTGTGTGTGTGTGTGTATGTGTGTGTGTGTGTGTGTGTGTGTGTGTGTGTGTGTGTGTGAGAGAGAGAGAGAGGGAGAGAGAGAGAGAGAGAGAGGGAGAGAGAGAGAGAAGAAACGATGCACTTCAGGGTAGTAAAACATGACCCTAGTGTTTCTGTCGCTCGTTTGTGTTTCGTCAGAAACGTTCGTCTGTGACTTTTTGAAGTCTGAACCAAGACCATGGAGAATTCACTTTTTAGAAAAGGTCTTGGCAGCATAAGAAAAAAAACAGGCATGGAAAGGGGAAAAAGACGGCACCAGCTGTGCGCCCCGAACTCATTTAGTTCAGAGAGCATGATGCTTTGTCACAACACTGTCACTCTCCCTCCAGCCATGTAGGACTCAACAGAATGCAGACACTCATTTTTGTCTGCTAACAGAAGTTTCCTGATCATTGCCCCCCCCCCCCGTCTCTCTCTCTCTCTCTCTCTCTCTCTCTCTCTCTCTCTTTTTCCTCCCTCCTTTACCCACTCGCTCCTCCCTCCCTCTACTGTTTGCATTGCTTTATAGTCAGCTCAGGGCCTCACACAGTGGCACACGGTGTCTTCTTTCAGCACAGCAGTCATTTTGGCTCATTTGAATATCCCCGTGTGTTTTGACAGTCGGCCTCCGTGGCATCACAGTGTTTGCTTTGCATACCGCGAGTTCCCACTGTTCCAGCCTGTCTGTAGTCCTGAAATTCCTCCGACTCCCTTTTCTATCTATCTAGTGCCTGTCATGGCTGGTGTAGTCTGTAAGCACCAAAAATCCGAGTAAATTCCACGAGGACAAGTCTCGCTTTGGGCACTGGCACTAGAATAAGGCGCGTGTTAGCCGAGCGAAAAGTGGTAGCGGCGCTGGTTATTATAGCATGCGACTATCCGGGCTCTTCGGCACCAAAAGGACACCGTCTCCCCCAGGGTCTTATTTCTTTTGTTACTGGGTTCGGGCCTACGAGCGTTTCGCTAATTAGCGTGCCACATTTACATGCTGTTTAGTTTAATTAGACTAAATAGTCAGGTACGCAGGAAGAACGTAGCGGCTGTGAATTTATAATCTAAAATTAGTGACATGTAATTAAGAAAATACCGCGTTTTAAAAATAATCCCCGATGAAGCGATTACCGAGCTAAACAAGCGCGCCTAATTAGCCGCTCTCAAGGTGTTCGTGGCAACATGGCGTTGTTATGGAAACACTGAAGTCTGCGCCGTATCTAGGGAACAGCTGACCCTAGCCACGTGCCCGAGGGCACTTCCTTATGTATTTTCCCTCCGTAACGGATGTGATTTGTTGCAAACGCGGGCATCAAGTGTTCGTCGCACAGCCCCTAAAAGGACAAAAGCGCACCTCGCTGTTCCGTTAAACGGAGCGGAGCGGGAACAGAAAAAAAGACCCCCTCAATGAAGTGTCGCCACGGACTTGCCAGGGTCATCGACGCAATATCAAGCCATCCGTTCGCTCTTCCAGCGCCGCCTCCTCCTCTCGCCAAAGACCTCCATTATACATGAAAAAAAGTCACAAACAGCAGGAGACATCTCTGCGAGCAGAAACCTGCGTCTCGTAGCTTGGCGCGTGGATTAATTACATGCAGCTGTCACCTAATTTCCATGATTATCCGCCTAAAAGTGAGGGAGCGTCCTGTCCGGGAACGGGTTTCCGCTTTGAAACCTAGAGAGCTTTGAAACGTTCCGAGCTTACATTGAGCAATTAGGGACCGCTCTTGCTTAAAGCACAGACGATCTAGGAAACTGTTAGCACGACTCTCCGGGGATTTTTCGTACTCGGGAGAGGTTGAATCGCATGAATCTTTCCTTTTTAGGTATAGATCTAATGTTGCGTGTCAAATATAGTTCACTCTCCTTGCGCATGTCACAATTAGGCTTCCAGTGACGCGTTCGTAGGGGTCTGAATGATGCAAATACAGTACACGCGACTATTGTTTTTTTTTCCGATCAACAAAAATATCACCATGATATTACATCATTATCATGGAGGCCATCACGACCAAGGATCAGATTCAGTCTCTTTTTACATTTTTTTTTCTTGTGAATGACAGTTACAGTCATGCTGCACCATGTTGTAATGACTTCTCCTTTAAATAAATTGCAAGATTAAGCCTGACAGCTAAAGCTTAAGCCTGGCTTTACATTTATATGGGAAATGTTTCTCGGAATGTCCGATATAAAATCCCGAGCATGTAGCGGGAAAGCACTAAAATAAAGCAGGGTGTTGTGAGGAATTTAAAAAAGGATTAATCCGATTCAAAAATATCTCGCGCTCAAGCCTGTGAGAGACGTTCAGTTTAATGTCCTATTTATTTATTTTTGATCTCAGGGAAGGTTTCGTTTTCTGCAAATCACGTTCGACACCAATTAAGCTGAAAACAGTGTGATTGTAATAATCTCTTATTTCAACAGACTGATTTGTGACTATTTGTGACTATTTGCTTCTTTACCTTCTCCACTCATACGTCCGTCATGTCCGACCTCCGCGAGCATCGAATGTCTACAAATCATTAGAGTATTTAATTAGTCTCCGGACGGTGTGGAGAGAGAATTGGGTGGTAGGGATTTTGTAATCGCTGATGTGGATATAAACATTTAAGAGTGCTTTATATGTGCGAGCATTTGTGTGTCAGGATTATTAAAAGATGCGCTGACTGTTTATTTCTGTCAGAGCTTAATGCAGGGACGGGATGGGATGGGGTGGGTGTTGGTGTTGGTGGTGAGGGTGAGGGTAGTGGTGGCTCGGGGGGGGGGGGGGGGGTTTCGGAGACACGATGGCATCCTGCTGCTAGTGAAAGCACGCAAACATTCTCAGTCTGCCTGCAGACATTTCTATAACTTGCTGCTTTTCCCTTGTTGTAAACAAGAACCTTTAGGCTCTTTCTCACTTGCATAATATAAGCAGCCACCCACTTCGGTTTCCTAACGCACTCACATTCAGGCTGACAGAAGCAAATCCAAACCCTGACAAATAACCTGTGCTGGGTTTAAGGGATGTGTCTGTGCATATAACAAAATCATTTTTCCCCCCTAACCAGTAGATAGTGCGAAATTCAAGTGAGGAAACACTGAACATAATGACTCGCTGCTTAATATGCAGTTAAAACTGGTGTCTTCATTACTCAGGTAGAAATATACATACTAGGGTAGAGGTATCAACTCACGCTTTTTACACAAGTAAAAGTGTACATTTACTGGTTTCAAAATGACTTAAAAGTAATGTAAGGAACAAAATTGCCATTATGGACAAAAGCTTAGGCCGCACCAATTGCAATCCACTGAAATCCCTCCTTGAGATTAATTTGGGGAGGACAAAGAGAAAGCACCCTTTTGATAAATGAGCCAGTAGTGTAGAAATAATAATGTTTAAGAAATAATCTGTGCTGGAGTGTGACGTGATTTGTGTCGTGTGCAGGTGCGATGGATCGCGTACCAACCAACAGGGTGTCAGAATGGTATATGTTTATACTTCTCATCCAACCACAATCACATTCACTCTATCCAGATATTTATTTGGATTGTTTTTTTTCTTTTAATAAAATAGGAGTCATGTAGCTACTTTTTAAAATGTAAGGAGTAGAAAATACAGATGATTGCATTAAAATGTAAGTAGTAGAAGTTAAACGTCGGCTGAAAAATAATTACTTAAAAAAAATAATAAAAAAATATATAATTAAAGTATAGATACCCAAAATTTCTACTAGTGTAAGGTACTTGATACCTCTGCACTTAAATTGAGAAAGTCCCAATATTGTGATTAATAACATTTTAACAGGGGCATGGTGGTGTAGTGGATAGCATGTTCATCTCACACCTCCAGGGTCGGGGTTCAATTCCCACCTCCGCTGTGTGTGTGTGTGTGTGTGTGTGTGTGTGTGTGTGTGTGTGTGTGTGTGTGTGTGTGTGTGCATTCTCCCCGTGCCTCAGGGTTTTTTTTTCTGTGTTCTCCCGTTTCCTTCCTGGTCCAAAAATATGCATATAACTCTGCCAAACCAGCTGTCTAGTTACTAAAATTCCCCTTCAGCTCAATCCTTCACGTTGTTTTTGTATCTTTTGAATTTAAAATATATAAAAACTGCATATTTTTTTATTTCTCTTGCCCCCTTTGTTTTTGTCAGGTGAAGATCGGATAATTTTGGCGACTCTTCATCAAAATGAGCGAGTCGTTCTTTGGAGTCATATGGTTCGTTTCGTTCCTTTGATCTGAAATAAAATCAAATCAAATATTACATGATCAATAAGCAGTTCCCCCAATACGTCTTCTACATACACCATCTTTCACTATAATTCCAATAATGACAATATGACAATGCAGCGAAAGATATATAATGATAAACATATATAATGATAAACATACAATCTTCTGTTTGGTGTGTTCTTATAATAATTGTTTATGCGATAATTATTAAATGACTCGTCACTACTGTAAATGGCATCTTATGTAAACAGCACGATGTAAACAGAAATATTCTCCTGTTTTTTGAAGGACACTCGCTCAGCATCTACGGGAATGTTTGTACTTTATAATTTGCAAAAAATGAATGTATCCCTGATTTAAGGAGATATATATTCGGATAGCTATATTCAGTGTGAAATTCAGGCCAAATACAATAAAATAATGTAAAAAGAAAGAAAGAATTTTGGCCGTATGAAAGGACCGGACACGTGTTTTATACGTTGGGATAATCCCCACTTCCCGAGACTATACATTATTCCTTTTCGGGGTTGGCAGGTCTGAACTTTGCGTAAATGTGAATCGTACATTCTTAGGCTACATTCGACCTACCTCGAAATTCAGAGACCGGAATGACGTCCATTTCAACCTCCTTTACACTCGTGCACAAAGTGATAACAAATCCTGGATGCCTCCACGTTCATCCTATCAATACAGACCTAGTGTTATAGATTTAAGAAGTGAATATTGAATGATTTGAAAGGTTATACCTGTACGTGTACAACACTGATTATCTCTTTATCATAGCACATGTTAGCTTGAGGGATATCATTAGGCATTTATTTTGAAATTTGATGTGTTAGACGCAGGAAAAACGGGCAAGCGTAAGGAGCGGCAAATTGTGTTGTCTAGACAAATGGGTCGGAGCAAAACGGCAGTTCTTGTGGGGTGTCCCAGGAACTATTGAAAATGCTCCAAGAAGGAACAGTGGGCGGCCAAGGAGTGAAGGTCCGATCCAAAAGACGAGCTCCTGTAGCTCGAACGGCTGAAGAAGTTCATGCTGTTCATGCGCCACAGGGCATTTAAAGATACGAAGCGTCCCTCATGCTGTGAGCGGCCGTTTTGACTTGTCTCTTGCTTGTTGAGGAGATCATCACAGCGTTTCAGAGCAGGAATTCGTCTTCGGTGCTTCCTAACAGTAGTTTGAGGTCAGGAAATCAGAAGGTATTAAGGTTCCTACATTATGACGTATATGAGATGTTGTAGGAAGGAAACATATAACCAGTTTATCCGCTGCTTTGAGACTGTAAAAAGCACTTTACAAATAAACATTAATTTAACTAATGAGACGACTTCCTGTATTATTTTTTAATTCTAGATTTTTGGTACGTAATTAACAAAGACCTTGTAGCAGCAGCGATGACGCAACTGCCGCCCGTCTCCCATCTCCTTTTCTTTTTTTTTTTTTTGATTTATTTTTTTTATTTTTTAAAAGTACACTTTACAAAAAGGGCCTACCGTGATGTCTAGCTCTGAAGCACCCTGCCAAGATGAGCTTTATACTGCAGTGAAAGCAATATCAATTAGCGGTGTCGGCCCACTGTGCTCTGTGACTTAGATTTATGATTAGAGAGGACTAAGGGAGGGGTTGGATTAAATATGAAGCCTAGAGACTATTGCTTCTTTCTGGGTTTTTTTTCCCCCCGAGGTGTGAGAGGGGGTGAGTCACTCGAGAGTGGGGTTCTCATAAACAGCAGATATACACCGCGAGTCTCGAACGGCACGGAGCGGTTTATTGAAAACCGACAAACGGCGCACGAAACAAGCGTCTACGTTACAGCACTCCGCGAGGACTTTAAAGAGAGGAGAGATATAACCTCTCCATATAAAGGTCACCTGCCAACCACGGCTTTCCCTCGCACTCCCCCTCTTTGTCTGTCAAGTGGCGAGCTGAAAATATACCACCCCCTTTTGCTACGCTTGTTTGGTAAAAGTTACATAAGAGGACCAAAGATCCAGATTAATGTTCGGCTGAAATAAAACACTTGGAAAAAAAGAAAAAACCCTCCAAGTCGGAGACAGGTCCGTCTCACGGGGCCTTTTCCTGACATTAATGTGCTCTCCACTCTTGCTTTCGCCTTTAGCCGTGTATCAGTCCTACGTAGCTAATTGGGTTAGCACTCTCCCACACGAACATCGAGGAGAGGAAAAAGGGGAATGATGGGATCTAGAGGAAGGCAGTCTTTCTGTTTAATCTTGTCTCAGATTGGTGCTATTAAGTGACGGATTCAATCCCAGCATCCAGGTTTGGTGTATGTGTGTGTGTGTGTGTGTGTGTGTGTGTGTGTGTGTGTATGCGTCGATATACGAACAGTCCATAGGGAGAAAGAGTGACACCAGCAAGCTCTACCATTAAACCAAAAGCGAGGGGATTTTTCAGAGAGCAGAGGGACGAGCATTAAAAGCTCCTTGCTCTTCAGAATGCGTACGAGTTGGTGGAAAGGGAAGAAGCCGTAGCGCTGGAAACGAGCGGGGACGGCGTGCAATAAGTTCAAGTAAGCAAAGCTACACGAACTTATGAGATGCTAATAAGCGTGAGTAAGCAGAGACGGAGGAGATTAAGAATTCATACCGAGCTTTCTTTATAGTTCTCTGTAGCGCAGCAGTGTGAGAACCCCCCCCCTCCCGTGAATTCTCCAAAATGGAAAAGAAAAAACAAAATAGCTTGAAAGCTTTAAGCTTTAAGAACATTCTCATATGTATAGCCAGATATGTCCAGAAATGGTTTGAAAGCAATTCTAACTTATGTTGTTTATCTGTATAAGGAGTCTGCTTTAAGATGTTTGTAAAGGTGGATATGAGGTGTTAATCTTTAGCTATATGTTGTGTGAGCTAAAGCTTAATGTTGTGTTAAGTAGCATTATAGAATAGAATAACCTTTATTTGTTACATACATATACAAATACAGAAAAGTGAAATTGTTTATCCACATGTCCCAGCTTGTTTGGAAACTGGGGTCAGAGATCAGGGTCAACCATGATTGGAGTACAGAGGGTTAAGCGCCTTGCTGAAGGACCCAACCCTGGCAGCTTGTGATACCAGGGCTTGAACCCCCGACCTTCCACTGAGCTGTTGTTTTATGTATCATTATGCTGTTTGATGTTGCGTGTGTTGTTTTATGTAGCACCAGGGTCCTGGAGAGTTTTCTTTCACTACTACATCAGCGATATATGGTTAAAATGATAATAAAAGCTTTGAATTGACATGCATACTAATTATGAGTAAAGGTGTCTATGAAGATGTTTAATGGCCACATTAATTATTTAGATATTTGACATTACTATGTACCTATTTTTTATTTCTTACATGTTAGTAAGCAAATGCAAATAAAATCAATATAAGGCAGAGGTTTTTACGCAAGCCGAGGGCCTTTAAACTGAGTCACAATGGATCCAACAAGCGCACTTTTCTCCCCTTTCTTTTGTATGTTTTTTTTTTTTTTTAACTTTACTTTTACAAAAGAGAAACATATTTCAGTGCAGCAATGTCATTTTTCATAACTTCATATAATAGAAACTGTCAAATATTTTACCGTGAAAGGAAAATGAGCAAGGTGGAAGCCGGACGAGTACCGTGTTTCCATCAGGGGGCATCCTGGATTTCAATAATAGGAAAATCTTGTGTAATAACATCTTAGTATTTATTTGTTATTTAAAAACTCACAAGCTGATGGTGAAAGGTGGAAAATGTGTATTTTATTCTGTGTTCGAAACAAATGGAGAAATGGAAAAAGTTTTGTGAAGTTTCTGATCATTGTTTATCATGTTGTGTGTGTGTATATATATATATATATATATCATTTATTAATAGAGATCCAATTGCTGGGATTATCCATTGGACACTATCTATACTGATTGTATACCCGGCTTCCGGTCATTACTAGAGCGGCCTCTAGAGGCGAATCACTGACACTGTTTTTATACCTGAGACTGCACTTTGCATGGAGATATGATATTTATTCTTTATAACTTATTAATTACCTAATGACCTATATTCAACACCGTTGTATCCTGAATGGGTGTGGTGAATGTAAGGTATTGTGGCAGAAAAGAAAACCCCTCTGTAACAAGCATGTAGAACTGCTTAGCCAAAAAACAATGGAATTAATGATGGTGAGCAGTATAAGTTGAAAGTAGTCGTACAGGTGGAAGTGTAAGAGATACAAGCGGAAATTGTCAGAAACGCACATTGGTGTTATGTACGGTAAGCGGGCGACGAAACCCGGTGACGCCCCTGCTTCCGTCTAAAAAGCAAACGCATGCTCATGAGCTCAAGTTTTAAATACGTGTGGGATCTATAACATGAAAGTTTCCAAGTGGTTCTCGGGGTG
>JACRUU010000013.1:11227478-11229978 GCA_030449085.1 Kryptopterus vitreolus | reverse complement strand
GTAAGGCGAACGTGCTAACCACTACGCCACCGTGCCCCTGACACCATTAATTACTAAATAAATAAAATGAAATTCTTGGCCTATGATTGCTTTTCCCCAGTAACCTTAAAAGTCGTACACACATACGCTACATTCTCCACTGGATTTGAGATTGGCTTGGGGAAAAAAACAAAACACAAAAAAACAAAACAATGGAGTATTCCTTTAAGGCGATGTGTCATGGCACTATTTCAGGAAATGAGTCCTATTGTTCGGAGACCCCTGCTGTCTGCACGCAGCTGATTCTCAGTGAGAGTGAGAGAGAGAGGGGTGCGATGGATACGCAAGCTATCTGTCCTCATCCTCATGTTTCCCATGCTCTGTTTCTTTTTCCCATTCGCATGCAGTAGAGCAATGCAGAAATGCCTCGCAAAATTGCCTCCCACTGTTCTCCCCTCGAAAAAAAAAAAAGGTGTGAGCGCTCTGGTGGAAATCTTTGTCGTAACAAACGATTTTGACTTCACAACCCGGTCAACATGTTGTGGCAGGAGGAACAATGCTCCATCACGGATAAGGCATCGTGTCGGGCCATCAGAGGCTCTCCGTCACGCTGTTTTTCTCAGGATCATCGATCAGAAGCAGAATGAATATTTGCATATTACTTTAAGAACGTTGGACGAAATGATAGGATGAGCGAAGGTAAAAATAATGGACTGGACCTCGCCTGGTCAGGAAACAGAACCAGTAACGACTCAAATCCGAATCCCAAAACAGTCAGATCGGATATGAACGAGCCGAACGATTTAAAAACGCTCTTCGTCTTTCTGTTTTTTTGGGGTTTTTTTTCCGTTTGCTCGATTGCCAGCCAGTCTTTTTCCTCCTCTCGCTCTTTCTCTTTGCTTCACTCCGACTTATATGAACAACCAGAGGGAGTTTTGAAGTCGGAGTCTGATAAAGTTCAGCTGAATTTTAAGAACCCAGTAAACATGCATTAAATTTCCTCTCATAACCTGCTCTCTCAATGCTCTCAGGAGAAACCCTCAGCTTTTGCTCCAATTTGTTGCAAGGCTGCAACATTATTACTCAAGTGCCTTGTGGAGCTGCGGTGGGGGAGAAAAGAAGAAAAAAAAATATGCATTTAAGCTTTCTCCTATTTAACCGAAAGTCACAACGAGCGCAGGGACAGTTGTCGGCCCTGTGAAACGTAATTCGGTAATTCTTCTTGACCTTTTGTAATATACAAACGACATGGAAATGTGACAGTTTCAGATTAGAGAACCTGCTAAAAAGCCCGTACGTACTCCAGGTCGGACTTTTTTCAGCACCCTGAGTAGAATTAAGTTTAAACATCAGTAAGGAGTAGTTTTTAGTTGTATTTTTTGTATGAGCACATAGAGGGCACGGTGGTTTAGTGGTTAGCAATTTCACCTCACACCTTCAGGGTCCGGGTTTGATTCCCGTCTCGGCCATGTGTGTGTGGAGTTAGCATGTTCTCCCCGTGCCTCAGGGGATTTTTCTCTGGGTTCTCCGGTTTCCCCCGGTCCAAAAACATGCCCTGCGATGGGACGGAGGATACACCCGAAGGATACACCCATCCAGGGTGTATCCTGCCTTAATGCCCATAAACGGCTGAGATAGACACAGACTCCTCGTGACCCGAGGGAAGATCGGATATAGCGGTAGAAGATGAATGAATGAATGAAGTAATGAATGTATGAGAACATAGCTAAAAAAAAAATACCCCAGTATCTCAAATCTGATTATTCGGATTTTTTCACCAAAGTGCAAGGAAAGTGGACCCGGCTTCACCTGGCCGAATGCATTATCGTCTCCATAGTAACAGTTCATTTTACAGGTATTTGGACAATTTTGTTCAACTGCATACGCCTTTCTTTTCGCTAGTCCTTCACTGAAATGACATCCACAGCTCCCCTGTAAATGAAAATAGGGACATGTCAATGGCAGTTCCTGATTATATGAGTATGAAGCCAAACGCAGGCCGTGGAGTCAAACTGCTGCTCTGATACAGAAGAGCCAATGACCACCCGAAACACTCCAAAACGCCATTCGCCACGAGCTGCGTTTCCCTTCCACCAGTTTTGGGATTCATGAGGAGTGGCTGTGGGGGTCCTGCGAGGGCTACTTATAATCAGGCGGCTTGTGTGGCTGCTTCAGCTGCGAATACACGAGCAGCAGGACCAAAGCAAACACAGGCACCGGGGGGCGGTAAGCTCGACCGGAGACAGCTGATGAGCAGAGCTACTGCTTGTTAGCTCTTGATTGGCCACCACGCCTTCCTTCTGAAGATGAGCCAAAACGTGAAACTCCCCCCCCCCCCCCCAAACGCAGATGCACACTGGCTAGGCTGTACCTCTCTCTCTCTTTCTCTCTCTCTCTCTCTCTCTCTCTCTCTGTCTTTTTTACTTTTTTCCCCCTGATTGTAGAGTGCAGGAGAAAAATAGCGGATGTATCCTTCAAGTGTCATTTCTCGCATCTGTACCGGAACTGAATTGTGTATATA
>JACRUU010000013.1:11174978-11222478 GCA_030449085.1 Kryptopterus vitreolus | reverse complement strand
TCTTTCTCTCTCTCTCTCTCTCTCTCTCTCTGTGTTTTTTATTTTTCTTAAACACTTTTCTTCCCCTCTTTCCCCTGTCCTGTTGTCTTCCCGACATAGTAAAGGAAACAAGACAAATAAATAACTGAACCGGGACAAAAAGAGAAAGAAATTCACACACATTATACATCAACAGTGCTAAACCTGCAGAGGGAATCTAATCAAAACAGACGTGTTTACCTAAAACAAGTGCTTTCTGTGTTTGTATTTCTTTTTTCAACACTCGCATTTTTTTCAGAGCGATCCGGTCGTCCTAGCTTTAATCAGCGTTGACTCGCGCGTCGTTAAAAAACGCTGAAAAAGCTATTGCCGGAGTCAGAGTCGGAGCAGCGAGAGCGCTATCTTAGATTAGAGGATTCCTGAGTAAGCAACTAAATCACGGCGAGGTGCAAACATCACAGCAAAACAAGGTGGATTCAGGATGAGGGAGGGGCGGGTGATGGAATCTAATTTGAGGGAGTATATATATATATATATATATATATATATATATATATATATGTATGTATATATATATAGATATATCTATCTATATATATATATATATATATATATATATATATCTATGTATGTATATATATATATATATATATATATATATATATATATATATATATATATCTATATATATATATATATATTGGGTTACCCGCAGCTGCAGTGTCTGAAGTTTCCGCATCTATGGAAAAAAAGGGAGGTCGAAAAAAAAACAAGACTTGTACAGTGATGTCCGGCTCGTTTTATTTCTTCATTTGTGAGAAGTGGAGCAGAATCTCCATACAGCACAGCATTCTCAATCTTCACTAAAACTCGAACCGAATTCCGTTCCTCGTTTGCTCGGAGCTCAGCCATAAGGAAAAGTTCAAACATTTTCAAAATAGCTCCTTGCTGTTCCTATCGCTCGTTTCCAACAAAGAGAGCTCGCTTGTAGTTGTGAGTCAAACTCGATCGAGACTGACTCATAGAAGGGGCAAATAAACTCCAACTCGGACATTGCAAACTGACAAAATATTCCCCGGAAAAGTCCCTCTTAAAATAATTCCATGTTCGATGGCCTTGATTGATGGGAATAAGAATAAAAAAACAAGTTCCAGACTTCCTTTTAAAGGGAATCCTCATTGCCAGACCAGGCTTTTCACACCACGAGCGAAGGCGTGAATATGTACATTACTGGGAAAGGGTTATTTTATTTATTTATTATTTATTTCCAGCTCACTTTGCTCTTAGTGTGTGTCTAATAGCACCGTACAAGCTGTTAAAGCTTCCATGAAAACTGACATTTGAAAAACTCCAGAGACCCAAGCGCTTTTTTTTTCTGTGTGCTTTTTTATTAACAATGATGTTTTGCTATGTTTAGAACTGCACAAATAACCAAGCAATCAAAATCTGGAGCAGTGACAGGTAGTGAGAGCAAATCTGAGGGTGTAGTATTAATAAACAATAAATAAAACAAACCAAAAAAAAAGACATGTACTTTCTGGTATTCACTCACATGATGATCGATGTGTGCAAAATGACTCTGTGAGAAGTTAATATCCTGATACTTTCAGTTATTTATATATTTGGCGCTTGGCAAAAGTCCTTATCTCTGTTTCTATGCTATCACCGTCAAAATACTCCCCTCACAAGGCATTACAGTACACAGAGCAATGCCTTTTGGAACGCTGACTTATAAAAAGAGCGGGTAGCTCATTGGTTTAAGGCGCTGGGATGCTGATCGGAAGATCCTTGTTCGAGCCCCAGTATGGCCAAGCTGCCGCCCTTGGGTCCTTGATCAAGACCCTAATCCTCTGTGCTCCAGGGGCGCCGTATCATGGCTGACCCTGCGCTCTGATCACAGCTACCAAAAACAAGCTGGGATATGCGAAGGAAGAATTTCACTGTACTGTAATGTATATGTGACAAATAAAGGTTGTTCTATAAAGAACGGTGCACCTGATAACTGTGCATGCAGCCTTGTGCTGCCATCTGTTGGCATGTTACAAAACTAACACTTTTCTGAACTTTTTGATACCACCTCTTACAATGATCTCATTTATACAGCCGAGCAGTTGATGGTTATTAAGGGCCTTGCTTGAAGGCAGCATTTCGATTTAGGATTTCTTAGTAAGATTAACTGAATAATGATAGATTATAAGATGAAGCATTGGATTTAGCTAAGCAAAGACAACAATTTTGTGTTCTACAAGAAGAGCGCTTTAATTTTCAGATTGTTTGGTTAAAAAAAAGCGCCATAATTTGCATTTAGCCACAGAAGTTCATTCATTCATTTATTTAGACTAGTTTTTATTTAACATGCCACTAGATGGCAGCACAAGGCTATACGCACAGTCACAGGGAGCACCAACCTTCATAAGCTAAAAACATTGTCCTATGTATTCCCGAGTCTCCTAGTTCCTGATAGCTCATACAAACAGGACTATGCTCTAAGGGCCCAGCAGTGGCATCATGGTTGGGAGACTTGAACTTACGACCTTAAAATTGGGTCTAATTTATGTTTTGAGTGATCTTTGGGTTTGATTGTTGGCAAGTGAAAGAGAGAAATGTGCCGCAGGTTCGATGTCCTTTTTGGGTATCATTCATTACAGCCTGCCACATGGCGACAACATTAGCACATCAGGGTTGTGTCTTATTTTGTGCACCAGAAAATTGATAAGGAATGAAATTAAAAGTAATCAGTGGAAAACAATAGGAATTAAAATTTTGGAAGCACAAAAATTGCCCTTGTGTTTATTAATGTGTGTTTATGATATTATAATTGTATTACGAGTCTGTGCGAGCAAATCTTGCTCTTCCTTCCAGGGTTTCTAGAATCGACTCTGGAGTCCCCATGACCTTGGCCGGGACAAAGCTCTTGCTGAACATAAATGATTGAATTGAAGCTCTGAATCAGTCATTATGTCAAACCCAGGTCCCCGTGTTGCGTTGCTGTGGCGCCGTGTCAGTGATTTCCTTCCTTTAAATCCAATTCGGTCCATTTCAGTCACGTTAATGACTTGATGAGCCGACTCGTATCCAAGTCAAGGGGCCACCACAATGTGCAGGAACACGACTGAGAAACAATGAGTCACATTTCAGTGAATCATCCCTGAATCACATCTCTTATGGCCTTTCCATCTCTGCCATGCCTTGGCTAAGAATATTTTCGTTGCAGATTCATGAAATCTCCATAATGCACCACTTCTTCTGTACTTTCATCCAGGAAACAGCACCAGCGTTTTTTTTTTGTTTCTTTTACTTGACCTGCTCTTATCTGTCGATCGAGCGAAATACTGGGACAGGCTCGGGTTGTTGTTGTTGTAATGTTTTCTTCATTATGTTCCGCAAGTCCATTAGAGGTGAAAAGATCTGACTCCACGAGAGAATTGTCACACGTGGTGTACTGAATGTCACGGATAATAAATTGCGTTTGACCCCGGTGAAGTAACACGGCCGATGGTGGAACACGGCGTACTTATGCAACCCTGCCGATCGCATCTGCTATTATTGCTAAGAAGCAATTTCCGCCTTTGCTCCTTATCGAGCACGCACTTGATTTTCGCCTCGATTTCACCTCAGACGCAAGCAAACCTGATTTTGAATTTATCTCTTGTTCGTTTAACACCCTGACCCTGTTTTTTTATTTTTTATAATGAAAATTGATGGAGAGACGAACGTGACACTGGCGTGGGACTAAGCAATCCACGTTTCGTCTGTAATTTCACGCTGCGAAAAAAGCGAATTCTCCGCGTGCGAAAAGGAGCACGCGTTTCCTCGCGCAGTCGTAGCACATCTGGAGAAGGAAAACTCATTAGAGCACGAGGGAGGAGAAAAGAAAACAAAAATGCGCCAACAACAACAACAACAACAAAGGACAAGCCGAGCGTCTGAACAGCAAACACAAAGTGTGACTGAATTTCTGTCTCAGTGCTAGCAATCAGCCGTCGAGGGGTTCGCGTCTGAACGTTTCTCTCATCGGTTAGCGCTTTTTAAAACGAGCGAACACAAAGGAAACAAATCAGAGCACTGTAGAACGGAGGCTTCCTTTGGATTTTCCCGTTTGTTTGTTTTGTTATAAACGGGTAAAAGCGAGTAGAACGATTTCTCATGTCTTGCGTACTTAGCAACATTAAACTAATATCCGTGTGTGTGTGTGTGTGTGTGTGTGTGTGTGTGTGTGTGTGTGTGTGTGTGTGTGTGTGTGCTGAAACCACAGGACAGCTTTGAGTTATCTTGGCGCTGTACACAATGCGGCCGTGAATTAGTCGTCGAAAGCGCTCCTGCCTCGTACCCACACGCATGTGTGGTTAACCATGACAGAAATGGATAAGAATAAAAATGAATTGTTCAGCTCCTGCCTTTTTAAATATGCTGATCCCTTCTCAGCTTTCATAACAGCAACGGGGAAAAAAATAAATAGCTCTCAGGAAAGCAAAAAAAAAAGAAAAGTTTTTTTTTTAAGGTAATCCGTAGATGAGCTGCGTTTTTCAATAGCACAATATGAATGTGTTTATTTTTGGATGAGGCGTGAGAACGATACGCCTGGGGCAGCGTGTGACAAGTCCGTGGACGCTAAAAGTTTTTGTAGATCAGTGCAGTGTATCTTGAAAGAGGTGGTTAGTGGTTAAGGTGTTGGTCTTTCGGACCGGACGCTCACAGGTTCAAATCCCGCGATGACCAAGCTGCCACTAGTGGGCCCTTGAGCAAGTCCCTTAACCCTCAATGGCTCAGTTGTAAGTTGCTCTTCATAAGGGCGTCTGCCATATTCTGTAAATGTAAATGTCCTCTTTCACTCTTTTCATTGCCCAAGTTCTGCTTCTATTCTACTAATTTGTGTATCTCATTATAGCTGCATCTACTCTAATCCGGATAAATAAAATAAATAAAGACTCCGTGTCCACACTTTAAAAGAAAGCCGCTTCAAACCCAAGTCATTTCCACCTGCCATTTATTTATGTATCCACATTGCAGATCATTTCCAAAAAGCCATGATTTCATTGATGGGGGGAAAAAACATGGCGTCTCGGTGTGGACGGGAGGCCAAAAACCAGAGAATAACATTCATCCGCAATCGAAAACATCAATGTGTGACATTCATGTGGGAGGTGGTAACCCAATAGTTAAGGTGTTGGCCTCTGGACCAGAAGATCACAGGTTCAAACCCCACCACCACCAAGATGCCACTAGTGGGCCCTTGAGCAAGGCCCTTAACCCTCAATTGTTGTGTTGTGAGTTGCTCTGGGTAAGGGCGATTGCCAAATGCTGTAAATGTAATATAAATGTGTTGACCTGCTTTGTATTGAGCCCTGTAATTAGCTTGTGATTTTTTTTTCTTTGGCAGCACCAGTTTTTCCTGTGTTTAGTTACAGAGCATGATCATGGATTATCCCTGTTTGCTTCTGTCTGCTTGTAATCTAAACCCCACCATGTGACTTTGGCAATGATATTCAGGTCAGAAAAGAGAAGGGGAAGAGTTAAGCAGGCTGAATTAGGTACACAAATGAAAGAAATGAATACACTATACAACAGGAAACCTCTACAAAGTGTAAGGTTGTAGATTTACAGTTCACATTCAAGTGAATCTGAGATGTTCATGCAACCATGGCTTAATTTAAAGCAGTGTCCTGTCTAGGAAAGCCCTGACCTCCTCAACCCCACTGAACACCTTTGGGATGAAGTGGAACAATGATTGCATTACAGGCCTCATACACTTGTAGCTGAATGATCAAAAATTCCCACTGGGAAAATCTAGCGCTGAGTCCTTCCACAGGAGTGGAGCTTATTATTAATATGATGAGGAATTCATTTGAAGGCGACATTCAACAAGGACATATGGGCGTTCGACTATATACAATTTGTATATGTGTGTGTGTGTGTGTGTGTGTGTGTGTGTATGTATATACATACATAAACATATATTCCTCTACATTTGCACATAATCACCTTCAAAAGAGTCCCTTTACATAGCAATAGAGCGCTCCTAGTGTTTTTGTGAAATGTGTCCTGGAAGCCTCGTCAAGCACCTTCTGCGATGCACCGCAGATCCCCGCAACGGTGTGAAAACGCACCGCTGGATCTTCATTTTCTGACAGAGGACGAAGTCCACAGATCAGGTGGATTCCTGAGCTGTTCGAAGGTCTTCCTTAATCTCCTGCCATCTTCTATAGATGCCCCAGAGCCGTCGTGTGTCAAACGTACCTTGTGTCAAACATCTCTGTGGCGGAATTTACGTTCCATCCGTAATGGAAATCAAAACGTTAAAAACGAAGGTATAGAAGGCTCTCGTTTTCCTCCACATCCTCGCAGTTTTACTTTCCCATTCACGCCCCGGCCGACGTCACTCTTTACACACGTCATCGTGTTCTGTTCAATAAGTATGGAATCTGCATGGAAACTCCTCTAGGAGACGTAAGATGCGTCCAAATAAGACTAAAAATAACGTGTCTCACAGAAGATTATCTCTGATTAGTATTACGGTCGTAAATTCAAAGAATATATTGAATAATCTGTCGATGTGTGGCATCCTGGAAGCAATTCCCCATATATATATAATATATATATATATATATATATATATATATATATATATATATATATATATATAGAGAGAGAGAGAGAGAGAGAGAGAGAGAGAGATGCTACTATAGAAACCGTAGCATGTTAAAACGAGTAATGTAAATCTGCGACACAGCTGGCGTAGCGTTTCTGCAAACCTTATCGACCAATCAGAATCCAGTATGATCTGTGTTTTGAGGGATGTGTTGCCCTTTTTTTTCACCCTCACCCAACAGTGTTTCTGCGTTCAGAGTTATTTCCCCAATGTCTTCCGCTATGGCACTGATGGTGAGAAATCCTGAGTTAGAAACAGTGTATGTGTGTGTGTGTGTGTGTGTTTTCCCCAGTGCCTATGAATCCAGTTGAGAGCTAATCTAAGGTGGAGATCAAAGTGAAATCGTGTAAAGAACATGAAAGCCCGGAAAATCTAAAAAGAGAAGCACTATTTCAGTGGGTTCGGATTTTCACGCTTCAGAAATATACAAGGCAGTGACGTACATGTATGCAGGGGTCAGAAAAACCCAGACAGGGTGTTTTGTTTGTTTTTCCCTTCTGTCTTCTTTTAACGTACAGGTTGTATAACCAGAAGCCGTAGATAAAGTATTAGAAATCATCATCAAATGCGTTCTAAAGGCTGAAACGCTTCTGTTTTAAACGACACAACGAACCCGAGTTTGCTCCGGAACCTTCTTTTTTTTTTTTTTTTTTTTCTTTTTTTTTTTTCGGAATCCAGCACAGGACTGACTAGAGCGATTTAGATCTATTATTAGTGTGACAGTGGCAGAGGATTGATGCTCCACAATAGGGCGTGCGTAAGCAGAAAAAGACGAGGACGTGCGTGCAATGCGAATGGCGAGCATCTCCCGGATTATAACAACCCTCATTAACATTTTCACACTAGGCTAGCGAGCAAATGAGCACCAGCCTGAGATTTATGACCCTCGCACAGGGCGTCTGCGCGCGCCGCACCTTTCGTCGACGAGATCTTAGAAAAGGGGTGTAGCAACTTTCCACGTGTTGCCCGGGTTCAAATCCCACGGCGGGACCCGCTCTTGTCTTCTTATCGCTAATTAATTATCGATTACGGTTATGACATGAAGGGATTGTTCGCGGGACAATACCGTGTAATACCTACGGACTGCGTTTCTAAGCGTTTTCCACTGACAACGGAGCACTCTCAGGAGGAGCTGCGAACAAACGTCCTCATGTTGTCGCCATGCCACATAGCTCACGTAAAAACATCGGCATCTCAGAAACTTAGCACTGAGAAAAGGCGAGGCGAGATAAAAGCATGCGGCTGGAGAGCGGAAGAAGAAGAAGCGGTGATAACGTGCGTTCAGAGGGAATTAACCATGATCCAGCTTTCATCTCAGAAAGTTTTTCCTGCAACTCAATCATTTCACACAATGTTCCACACTGCCACTAATCGAGGATTTGTTCCTGGTGGGGGTGGTATTGGTTGGCTGTGTGTGTGTGTGTGTGGGGGGGGGGGTGGGGGGGGGGGGGGGGGGTGGGGGGGGGGGGGGCGTTTAAATTAGACACGCCCCCATTTCTCCAAGTCTTTTTTTCTGTTAGCGGAACTTTCTGCTACACTCAGATTTTAAACACGAGTTTTAAATGGTGCAACATGCCAACAGGTACAAGGCTGCAAACACAGTCACAAGGAGCACCGACTAGGAGCCGTGTGACTGGTGTTTTTTTGACCGCATGCATTACCATATTTGTTGTTCTGACCTGCAAGCTCTCCTCAAACACGAGTTTCTCACAGGAAGCACGTGGTCTCACTTCCGCACCCAGATCACTCCCTAGATTTTGGCCGTAGATGAAGATCCCACTCAAAAGTCATTGTTTTGACACCTTTGCGGAGATCTGGCACGAATAGCAGACACGCTTTGAAAAGAAGACTTCCAGGACTGGTTCCAGAAGAACCCTGGGAGCGCTGTATTTCTGTGCATGGGGACTTTTTTCAAAGATGATAGTGTCAAAATGCAGATAAATAAAGTTACACAGAGGCAGTGTCGAAACTTTTTGATATCGCCTCGTATCCGTTGTAAACAGTTCATCGTTTTTTTTTTTGCACAATGAACGGTTTTTATTTGTCAATTCCAGCATACTGTATGTGCAGACAGAAAATTTGTATAGAAATATCAGCAGTCGGTGCAATATATAGAGAACGATTATTGCATAAAGGTAACAGCAGTGTACTTAGAGTGTACTTACATAGAGGGGCGTCCGTTCACACGGCCATCTTGGAAAAATAGAAGAATAGCCTTTATTTGTCACGTATACATTACAGCACAGTGAAATTCTTTCTTCACATATCCCAGCTTGTTGTTGGTAGCTGGGCTCAGAGCGCAGGGTGAGCCATGATACGGCACCCCAGGAGCACAGAGGGTTAAGTGTCTTGCTCAACGACCGAGGGGCGGCAGCTTGGCCATGCCGGGGCTTGAACCCGGATCTTCAGATCAGCAGCCCAGCGCCTTAGATCACTGAGCTACCCCCCCCTCCCCGGGGGTAAGTTCAGGGTCTTTATGCAACTGTAACATAAATCTCATAGAGATTATATGAATTCCCAAACTTCTTAGTTTTTTGTAATTAATAGTGCCATTTATTTAGTAGCAAATTTTCTGAAATCAGATCTGACGTGTGGGTCGTTCTGTTGAGAAACACTCTCACGCCTCTCAATATTGAGTTCCAGTGAGACTCTCTCTCTCTCATATCTCGTCCTGTCTCTTCCCGTCCTTAGCGTGATCCTGGCATGTTGCCACCCCGGTCGTTATTAATGGTTCTTTCACCGAGGAGCTTGGAGATGCTGTTCTCAATTTAATGTCCTTAAGACAAAGGGAGGATATTCCTGCTGAGGTGGGGCGCCGCAAATCCAATTTCCCATCCTCTCTTTTAATTTGGGCATCGATGGGCCGGAGAGATTAAGGCATGCCGCGCTCGCGCCCCCTTTGCCGGCGAGAGCGCATCGCCTTCAGCACGCCAGCGCCGCAAAACCCGAAAGGCCGCGGCTTCAACCCCGGAACGATCCGCAGATACCGATCAGCCATCTGAAGCACCCCGACCGAACGACTAATGCGATAAGGGTCTGATAAGTAATGAAAAGAGGAGGCTCTTTAAATGTTTGTCGTGCTCCCCGCCGCGACCGAGGATCCCTGCGGTTCGGGAAAGTACTCCGCGTTCAGTCAGAGGTCGGAAACGAGCGCTAGAAGAATGATTAGTGTTTTAAGGGAGATAGTGTTTTAGCGCCAGCGGAAAGAAGGGAGATAATATCTGCGTTCGGGCCGATTAGCGCTTTTTCTTATCCCAGCTAGCATCCTAAATCTATTTCTATCGATTACTGTCGAGCAGGAATTGGTCGGGCCGATCTTAGCGCTTTTTCTTATCCAATACGTATTTATTCGTTTCGTTTCGAAGCATCCTAAATCTATTTCTATCGATTACTCACCAGACTTTTTAATTCCACGGTCACTGCATTTTTACCGAGCGCACATCGGCGTGTTATCTACCGACGTCGGTCTCAGAGCCCTCGATCCTATTGGGCCGTTATTCCACTAGAGTACACACAGGCACAAGGATCTATAATTGAAGCACCTACGTCTTCATGGGGGGGAAAAAAAGCTCATTAAAACATCGTGTCGAAGCGGTGCGTTTCTTTCCGACGTTTACTGAGCACGTGGCGCCGTTTTCTGTGTACACGTCAGACAACGTCAAACAAACGACGCTAAATACTTTCATGTATGTTGTAACAGGGCTACGATTTGACGACCAGAACACTCCAATGAATAGCAGTTCAGCCCCAGGGAAGTAATTTCCTTTTTAGATTGCAATTTGCATGCAGCAGTGAGAGGAGAGACCACTTTTTTTTTTTCTTCCTGCAGCGTTTTTTTGTGGCGTCAGCAAAAACTATTGGCATTTAAAACAACTTCCCAAGGTTAATGAGCCCCTCCATTAAGCATCTCCACCAATACGGCAGAGTAGCATCCTGGGAAATGTAGTTATGGATCGTCAAAGTATACCAAATTTTGTCCTAAACACACCCTGGTCAGTGCTGCTGATTCTTCTTCGGCACCTCGGGTTTGCAGCTTTTACCCACGTCATCGTTTTCTATAGTAGCGTTTCACCTAGTGAAATACAGGAGGATTGCTTTTACCTTAATAATATGCTGTTTTAGTAGGAGGAAATCACATGACAATAACGTTCACAGACGTCTCAATGGTATATTTATTTATAATGTTATTAATGTTATTGCACATATATCAAATAACTATTTGATTTTTGAAATATTTATTAAATCTTTGTTTTTAGTCATGTTATGTAGAGGCTCACTGATTCTTATATCTAACCACACACTAACAAATATTGTGCTGAATAATATTACTGGGCTACTGATCGGTAGGTCAGCGGGGTTCGAGGCACGGTTTTGCCCAGCTGCCACTCTTGGGTCTTTGAGCAAAACCCTTAACCTACAGGGTCCAGTATCATGGCTGACCCTCCAAAACATGCTGGGATATGCAGCGAAACCATTTCACTGTGCTGTTCCGTTCCATTCAAAGCCTATTCCATTCTATGAAGATCTTCTTTACATGGGTTGGTTTTGGTGTAAGATCTCCTGCTCCTCTGGGATGAACTCCTACTTCAGTACCTAATGCGCTCGTGTTCGAAATAACACCAATCTAAAAAAAAAAAGAATAGATTCAAAGTAGAATATTCAAAAAGCACATAATCGTATGCCATGCATTGGAAATACTGTCCGATTATGTGTTTATGTGTATACATTCATTTATGAATGTACTCACATCTTATTTGAATTATTTTCATCAGAATTAAGCAATAAAGGAAATTGATGTCAATATTATGAATGCTTGATAATTAGCAGAAGAAGGAATAAATAAGGGAACTAAGGTGACTTGGACATGCTTGGACCTGTCCCACTTAGCAATATATCTGATAAGAGTGGAGTTCCATAGATGTCATTCCTCGCAGCACCACATGATTTATATCCCCGATACAGCTTTCAAACGGCGTCGCTAATTTAACGGGGATTTGTGGGCTTTTTTTTGTTTCATTTTCCCACGAGGAAGTGAACAAATAAAGAAACAACAATTTCTAGGACCTGGACAATGCAGTGTAATGTTATCAAGCGTACGTTTGCGCGCTAGCAGGAGCATCTGGACGCACGAGATGGGCTTTACAAATGAATTCGCTAGTGCCAAGCAATCATTTCATATATTTCCTTTGCTCAGAAGGATGAACAAAGTTTTGCTGAGTGAAAAAAAAAGAAAGCCTTGATGCAGAAACAAAGAGTTTTATGTAAGCTACAGCTTAGCTTCATTTGTCTGTTAGGATATAACACTGAAAAGTGCGATCATTTCTTAGTGGTCAGAACTTTAAGTACCAGAAATAGTGTGTGAGTATGGATGAAGAGAAGAAGGTTGTTTCAGTGGCTTGAAACAGGCGTTATAATGATGCATAACCATCAGCAAAGGCCAGGCTGGAGTTCAAAGATTAGATTTGTATTCTTGTTTCAGCTCTGACTCTCAGTTTCTTTGAAAAATAATTAATAGGGCGGCGGCAAATTAAAGAAACAGCGCTAATAAAAGCTCAACCCGTTATCAAGGCTGAGGGATGTAGCCGGGAATTTCAATCCGTCAGAGTTTCGATACCCGTCAGTCGACGAGACAGATCCATTCTAATGCTAACCGTGTTTTGGAACCTGGTGTCACATGCAATAAAAGTGTGAAGAAAAGAAAAACCCATACAGGTACGCTTAGTCTCTTTCCATCTCTCTATCCTCCTTCTCCAGGATTTAAAAGAAGCACTCTGCAGTCACGCTTCACAGAGTGACGATGAGCATATTTAAATTCGGTGCGACGGGATTTCTCGGGGTGATGATGAGTTTTGTGACTTATTTTTGTCGCCGGTTTGTGATACGGATCTGATGAGGCTTGGCGGGGTTCTCCACGCACGCTCTCGTCCCATTGGTTTGGGTTCGATTCCTCCTTCTTTCAGGCTCGTTTGTATGGTTGAGTCTAGCTACGAGCAGATCGAGTCATTTTAGTCATCAACATGAACAAATCTTTTTTTTTTTGACTCATCTCGTTCGTTTAATCACCTACATAGAATCTTTAGAGGTCATGTGACAAAAGGACAAATGATGCTTCCAGATGACGAACTACACAAATTGCTTGTTGTTGTTTTTTTATTAATGACTTAACATTATTGACATTATTATTAATATTAATATTATTGTTATTATTATTATTATTGTTGTTGTTATTAACATTTGTGAATGTAAACAGTTAAATAGTGTAAGAAATAATATTGAATTGTTATTTATAATTTCATTAAAAAAAAAAGCTAATTAAGTAATTTACATTTATTTTTGTATGTTTTTTTGGGTACATTTGGGTACAAGATATGATACACCAAACTGTTTTACTTATTTCAATATACTTAAACAAATGCCTTCATTGCTTCAATATGTGGAATTCTCAAGATTTTCTCCTTTTAAGAGAAAGTCTTGACACTGGATAAATGGCTCCAAAGAACCCGTAGTGCTAGCGTTAGCCCATTTTATTTCTATGCAAATTTAGGGTTGGGTATTATTTACATTTTACTGATTCTGATTCCGCTTATCGATTCCGATTCTTAGCGATTCCCAGTTTTAATTCCAAACGGTGAACCAACCGCAGATGCTTTCTCACTTGACCCCTTGCTTGCAAGATGTTTGTTTATTACAATAATTACACTTAGCTTGTCTTCGGTTTTTACAAAGCGTTGCCACACTTTGGAGTGCTTTCTACGGTCCATCACATAAGGTCCTGGCAGATTGGATGTGCGGAAGGTCCTGGCAGAAAGCCAGGTGAAAAGAAATGCGTCCAGGAATCAAAATTTTCATTTTATAATAAGTATCCGATTCTTCATCTTAAGTATCCGATTCCAGAGTCAGAATCGATTTTTGATTCCCAACCCTATGCACATCATATTTCTGGTATGCTATGAGTAGCCACAGTGATAATGTGTTATTTTTTTTTACCGTGGCATTGCTGTGTATGTTTTAAATAATAATAATAATAATAATAATAATAATAATAACAACAACAACAACAATATTAATAATAATAATAATAATAAATGTGCTATGTGAGGTGGAGACTAAACAAACTTGCTTATGGTTTCTTCTTCATACCATCTAAAGGAGATAAATAAATGTAGTCTGTGTATTAAAATCTTTATTCTATGATTCTTACATTCTGTAAAGTTGCTTTGAGGTAATGTCCATTGTGAAAATAAATAAATAAATAACTAGAAATGACTAAAGAAATAAAAGTTTGAGAGTCGAGAGGTGAGATGGCATTCGTTCGTCCTCGAGCGATTCGTTTTACACGCCGGCTTTACAGTGGAAAAGCAGAGCTAATCTGTGCTCTCAATCTGCCCAGCCATCAGGCAGGGTCTGCACTCGTCAACCTGTTTCCATTGCATCTTTCACCTCGCTGATAAAAAAGGGGTCTGTTTGAGATAAAACCCCAAAATGTCTCAGATCCTCGCTCCCAGGCCACCATGATGAAGGTCTAAAGAGTGGCGTGCGAAAGAGCAAAGCTTCATGGGAACGACATGCATATGATTGGACTCTGCTTTCCCTTCCGTTAAAAGAAAGGACGGCTACTTTTGCTCATTAAACAAATGTCACTTCAAGAGCAATCAAACAATGTCCTGGAGGGAGCGAGCCAGCTCGGCGCTTTCCGAGTTCCTCTTTTCCAAGGACATTAAACAAATCCAAGGCTCTGATGAGGAAATAACACTCGTTCACACGAGGGAACGGAGACGCTGTTTGTTTTTTAATGACCATTAAACACCAGAGCACACCTTCATGCTTCGGTTCGGACTGCGAAGCCATTTTGTTCCGAATGGCCTCGCACATTACAAATCCGTCCTTGGCACTTCCCGCCAGACATCTCTCTCTCTCTCTCTCTCTCTCTCTCTCTCTCTTCTTTATTTCTTTTTGTTGTTTTTCTCTGCACACCTTTTGTCTGGACCGGTTCCTGCTCTTGATTACAAAAGGGTCACTTTACAGTTGATTAGATTCATGCGCTTTGTGTACTGAAGGCCACATTGACGCTATAAACCTCCTTCTTCGCTTTAAGATCCAGAGTGAACCGTTTCTTTCTTTTTTTTTTAATTATTATTATTATTATTATAGCCCACTTCACTGTGTTTTTACAGCACAATTGTTACATGTACAACGTGAATATAAGGAAGACTAGCTGTACGCCAATACAGCTCCTTATACAGCCCCTTTAAAATGACTTTAAATCACACACACACACACACACACACACACACACACACACACACACACACACACACACACACACACACACACACACACACACACACACACACACACACACACACACACACAGACACATGCACGCTTGGTCTGCCTCAGTCTTATTTTTATTAGTGACTTGACAGCACGGCTAATGTAGGGATTACAACGCCGCCATTTCTTTTGTTGGACCGCTCAATCCTAACCATCAGTTTTAAGATTTTAGTCACGTTCTCTTTACCCACCCATGCAGACCTTAATGCATTTTCATTTGATTTCTCTCTCTCTCTTTCTCTCATGCAAAAAAATAAAAAAGGAAAAAAAGCTATTTTAATCTCGCTAACCAGAAATTAAAAAACTGGCTGAACACCGATATCGTCTCTCGCTAACATTATTTTTATTGCACACTTTGTCATATGAAAGTCTGTGAAGATTTATTGGTCTCGTCATTCAGATTCAAAGCGTGAGATGTGTGAAAGTGTTTATATGAGGCACTGATACTGTATCATCTACAATTCAGGGGAAAAGACTCCATTTTCTCCATTCTGATTGGACTATCTGTCTGTCTGTCTATATTTCTGTCTATCTATCTATCTGTCTATAATTCTGTGTTTATCTCTCTACATATCTGTTTGTCTATCTATCTATCTATCAGTTGTGAGAGTAGTGTATAAAATAACAGGTTTTACGCTGCATAAACATGCTCATTCCAGTGCATTACTGTTTCTATAGTAACAGTCCAATTACAGGGACCTGTACAACAGATGCTTCACTAATAATAAACAGATAAAAAAAGATTGTAATTGTTGTTATGGTGACTCTTCTGTAAGGAGATAAATTCAGAAATAAAGATGTAATTTGTAGCAAAATTCTGTAATTTTTTTTTCTTTATTTATGTTTTTCCCAAAAAAAAAATGGACAATGAGGAAACGAGTGTTTACCGCTGCTATGACTAGGTTTTCAAACTTTCCATGGGGATTAAAGGGAATTGACAAAGTTGCAGGTTTGCCTGTAACAGGGAACTTAAATGTAGATGAAAAAAAAAGAAATCTTGTAGGATAATTTTGGATAAATCGACCTGCAGATTCATCAATCACATGCACACAGTAGGCCACGCCCCTTACATACACTGTTCATCCCTCCCTAACACACATCACTTCGCACAAAATAATGCATATGATGCATAAAACTGTCCAATTGTTGTCATATAGGAAAATATATGATCCTGAACTTCACAACAATAAAGACACCCTTTTTTCCCTCCATCACCAATAATAAAACCTCACATTTTCAGTTTATGACTTTATTACATTGCAAAGACAGTCTGCTGATGTAACATTTCTGTACGGATCTACTCATCGACCCACTAACCGATCTTCTGAGATCCAAACGCCCCAGGAGCGCCTGTTTGGAGTGATTATCGAGGTGTTAGCGTTTGATTTCCTTGTGTTTACAGTAGACCGATCATATAGAGTAGTTTGCGAGGATCGGCGCAGTTTGTCATCCCGTGACGGATCGGCGTTTACGCGTTGAGGGCGAGACGCTGGTGTAACGCAGCAGTTGGGACGGGATTACAAGAAGCTTGCTGACATTAGCATATCGACGGCTTCCATCGATCGGCACGAGGCCCGGCCTTGGACCGATTCATGAATATACATGTAGCACGTATAGCTTTATTAATCATCCACAACGTAGACTTTAAATCATTCAGCGCGTAATAAAGCAAACAAACAAACAAACAAAAAAATATGTTACGCCAGATTTATCTACAACTTAAACAGAACTATTTATTTAGTTGAGTTTTTTTGTAGTTACAGATGTATTTTGAGGAGATTTCAGCGGTTGGAATGTGTAGGTACATATTTTTGAGTAGGCATTGAGAGTGTATGTATGTGTTTGTGTGTGTGTGTGTGTGTGGGTGTGTGTGTGTGCTCTCAGTGTGTTAGCGCTTCTGTCAGGCGTTCCAGCTGATGAATGGCGGCGCTGCTAGCGGCTGACAGAGATGGATGCGACGTGCCCTCGTCCACGCGAGGCGGGCGAGGGGGCGGGCCCCTACTGGCCATGCTGAAGGTCATGTGGTACAGGCCCCCGCATCCAGTCGCTGCGCCGAACGCGCGGTACACCGGAACGAACGGGGTGGGAGGGTGCGGCCTCTCAAGAATATCGATCGATTCGCTTTAGTCCTCTTCCCATTTCCTCCTTAGCGCTGAGGCGGAACTGCACGATTTCATTTCCTTCACCGAACACATCGAGCAAACAGGCATTTCGTGGCAGTTCCGAATTTGACCTTGCGTGTTCGAGGAGCTCGCGGGTCTGCCAGAACTTCTCTAGATAAGTCTGACTTGCTCGTTAACAGTCCCTAGCTGTCAAACATACATTCCCAGCATGGCCGAAGAGGTTTTTACGTAAACGCTGCTTAATTTTTTATTTGGAGGGGGGGGGTAGGTGGCGTAGCAGCTCAAGCTCATCTCCACACGGCCTGTAAGCTCTGGCTGCAAGGACCCAAACTTCATGTCTGGTCCAAAAAAATGAGGAATGTTGTAGGAACAGGAAGAACGCAGCTAGGAGGCTTTTTCGACAGTTGGCGTGTGGAAGGCATAATTTTGCATTTGCATTTCAAAGCCAGTTGGACTTGGGATAATGTTTGTTTTGTTTTTTTTTTTTGTGTGTGTTGTTGTTGTTGTTGTTTTTTTTTTTTTCCTGCGAGTGCTCTGGGCATGCCGAGCATACGCTCCATAGATCCCCACGCCTTTAGAAATGACAAATAGATGATGCATTCACGATGCAATGATGATGAGCTTTCCGTTGTGCGACCCAGCCAAACTTGCCTTCTTTTTTTTTTTAATCATTTGCACTTTCAGTTCTTATTTTCTAGCGATTTCCGTCTGCTTTTGCCTTTAATGCCGCATTAATGGATTGAGAAAAAGGCAAAAACGCAGACGTCATTGCTTTGGCTTTATCAGTGATTGGAATGTAGAGGATTAATCTGATTTTTTAGGCAGTTTTGCCCAACTGGAGGGAATCTGAGGTTATGTGACTAAAACTTTGACTTGAACAGTAATCAGACGTTTGTTGACTCTAATAGTATCGTTGACTGGTCTATAAAATATGAGGAAAATGTTAATGTTTATGACATAGCAACATCAAATATATTGCGGTTTCTATAGTTACAGTGTCACGTTTTGCATAAGATAATTAAAAAAGAAATTATTTGTGGTTGAATGTTTATTATGTGTTATTGTGGAATTCTTCCCACTGGGTCTTAAACAATCTAAAATCAATTTTAGGCTTTGAAATGTTGCTATTCTTTATTTAAATTATTTTAAACGTCTTCGTTTTCTGACGTCTATTTCGTTATCTGCTTTATTTCACTGGCCCAAATATAATTTGCTGTGTTATGATTAGAAATTAGACCAACCTGCAACAGCCAATCAGCTTTCTGCTTTTCTGGTGGAAATCTCTCTCGGACTGTACCACGCACCTAAAACGGGTTTTAGATACTGTGCAGTGCACGTTTAGCGATACCTGGCTTAAAAGAATAAATAATTAGTGTTTTTGATGTCTTGATGTAGGTCTTTAATTTCATTTTAAAAGTTTTTACCAGTCCTTCAGAATCCCTGATTCATTTTGGAAAGAGTCTACAGCATTAAGAACCAAAAAGTCCTCAGCACATAACAAGTTTCCAGACATGTCGTTTGCTTATATATGTTTGCTTATATCTGCTATAATGTGGAATAAAACCCTTTTTATCTATATATATATATATATATATATATATATATATATATATATATATATATATATATGGTGCATCCATGTGTTCTTAAGTGCCAGTGAGAAAGCATAAACGCCAGCTTTAGTGGCGTTCTCTGCCCTCTCGGCTAAAGCATCCACCTAAAAGCCCACACGTCTCCCAGAAAAACGATCCGGTCGTTCCGGTCAAGAGCCAGAGGGTGACATGGCGCACTACAGCCGTCTGGCCGAGTTCTCGCTCCCGCGGCCGTCAACGCTGTCCAACATCACAGCGTCTTAGTGTGACAGGAAGAAAGCCTCTTACCAGAAATGTCCTTTCGGGTCTAGACTACGCCGAACCACATGACAACATCTGTTATGTCATAGTTTCGGAGGTGTAATCCTGTTAACTGTTGGGTTCGCACAGGAGGTAGGAGGAAACGCTTTTCTGTTTACACGTCTGCGCCGAGTCTGAGTTACTCCACTCTGACAGTTGACCAGAAATGTAAATGAATCCCACATTCATTCCAGTGCAACAGCACGCAACAAGCCTGCAAGCACATCTGTAAGAAGAATAGAAAGTTATATATTTATGGAATTATTGAGCAAGTAAATAATAAATAAAGTATAAATATAGGTGTAAATAATAATAATAATAATATAGGCATCTAAAATTAAAATATATGCACATGCGCATCAATAAATGCACTATTATTATTATTTTAACATTAAGTTATAGAGGTGTTTTTAATAGGTTGACTGTATCTATCTATAGGTCAGTGTGTCCATGAAGAGTGTCTCGAGAAGATTTTTGAATGAAGCAGCTTCTAATTCACTCAGCCTGAGTGGATGCACTAAAGTTTCTTTATTCATTTGTTATTTTTTTTAGATAGATAGATAGATAGATAGATAGATAGATAGATAGATAGATAGATAGATAGATAGATAGATAGATAGATAGATAGATAGATAGATAGATAGATAGATAGATAGATAGATAGATAGATAGATATATAGATAGATAGATAGATAGATAGATAGATAGGTATATCGATAGATAGGTAGATAGGTCGATAGATAGATAGATAGATAGAAATAGATAATAGATAGATAGATAGATAGATAGATAGATAGATAGATAGATAGATAGATAGATAGATAGATAGATAGATAGATAGATAGATAGACAGACAGACAGACAGACAGACAGACAGATAGATTGATAGATAGATAGATAGATAGATTATTGAATGTTTCTGGATTATTTGTGGTATTTGGTGTGTGATCGGGAAGAGATTTCTGTTTCCATATTGCATGATATTAATGTAAATATTATTATTCAGTTTCCAGTTGAAAGGTGTTAATGAGCTTCATGGACACACCGTGCTACAGATTGACTCTAATTGTATTTATTTATTTATTTTTGTATATTTGATAGTCGAAACACAAAGGTTAAGCCTGCCCTTCGGAAAAAAGGGAAAGGAGCGTTAATGTGCACCGAATGGCTAAATTGCTCCCTGTGCGAGTGGTGAAGGCTGAAACCTCACTCGCCCCAGGCTATGCCTAGGACTCCAGTCAAGGGCTCGCCTATCACCTAACACAACAACTCACTCTGCCACTGAAACTACACACACCCACAGGAACCGTTCGCCTTGTTCCGTATCGATCAGCCCGCGTCTAACTGATTGACATTTGGGCGAAGGGAACAAGAGGAAATAGTGTTTTTGCTGAAGAAATGGGTGTTTTACAAAGATTAATGTGTCGTGATTTAAACAGGGTTTGAGTTTCAAATTAGTCAACATTGATCACAGTGACATTTTTTTTCTTACTCAAACAATATGGCCGTGTTTAGACTTTCTAATTGTTTCTGTTTTTTAAAATAATTTGTGGAATAAAATACTTTGACGTGGGCCGTTATTGGAACATAATCAATTACAAAAGTTGGAAGCAGACTTATTATAAACCCTTAATACCACAGGTTATTACAATTTTCTTTCATTATACATACTTTTTATCCATTTATAGGTACATTCTTGGATTTGTTTTTTGTTTCATGTTTTTTAATAATGAAAAAACAAAAACCACAACACATTGTCACATAACTAGGAAATGTTCACAAGGGTTGCAAAGGGGAGAATATTTTCCATGGGCACTACATCTGGTGAATTTTGTAAATATTCCAAGTAGGAAACCAGTAATTTATGGGAAATGGTTTGAAATTTAGGTAAATGTAAATAAACTATGATATATAAACATAAATATACACGGTTTCTTAGGGGATAGCCTCACATGCATGCAAATTAATAAAAAAAAATTATATATATATATATATATATATATATATATATATTTAAAATTTATTCCCATTAATTCCAACATTTTAGCATTAATTCTCGTGGAAAGTTTCTAGTCCTGATCATTCCAATATTTTTGCAAACACACATTATTGATAAAAAAATAAATAAATAAAAAAAGCATAAAAAACTAAAACAGCGTCCCGATAATGTGCGTTACATTGACATCAGAATCTCTTTTAACAAAATATTCTCACAGGCATCCAATCTGTGAACAAGATGTTGCTACAGTGAAATCTGTGCTACCTTAAAAACTGCTGAAAGAGAAGCCATCATCACCTGAGCAAGCAGAATGTAACTTGTAAAGGTGGATAGCAGATAACTTGAAAGCGATACTACTGGAGCCTGAAAGAAATGTAAACGTGACACCATGACGAACACAAAAACGGTTAATGAGCTCGTTGTGAGATTGATCAGCGTCACGGCGATAGACCGGGTTGAATTTGTTACGTTCACTGATCTGATACATCCAAGATGTCTGCTCTCACTCGAATTTCCTCTAATGAACTACAGGAACGAGAGTGCTTTCTTCGTTTCCGCGTCTTCTTCTGCCCTTTCAGCTCAGAGTTATTCGTCTCCGGGTGACCCTAGATTTCACACTACATTGGCTCCATCCCATTTAAAAAAAAAAGAAAGAAAAGAAAAGCTTCCTTTTCTGCTGACAGAAGGAGGGATGTTATCTGTTAAATAAGCCATTCGCAAGCACGCGGCGAATTTTTTCGCCACCGGCAAAAGCGTCGGAATTGCTGAAAAGACACACAGCTGAGGAGACACCAGGGAAAAGTCAAATGACTATCTCTCCCTTTGCGCTCGGAACGCTTTAACCTGACAACACAGAATAATGGCATTTCATAGGCAAAGTGCCTTTTGATTGGATGACTTTTTTTTTTTTGTTTACCTTTTGTCCACTGTATCATTGTCCATGTCGAGTTTTCTGTGGCATTCTTGATTATTGTCTCATCGACTCTAAAGGAATCTTTGATATATACACAGTATATATGTTCATTATTAATTCTTTATTCTACAATGCATCATTTCCGTGAAACATAGTAACTACAGTGTCTATGGAATATAAATATAATATAATATATATATATATATATATATATATATATATATATATAGATATATATATATATATATATATATATATATATATATATATATATATATATATATATGTATATATATATACCGTAAATTCCGGACTATAAAGCGCACCTTGCATATAAGCCGCATCCGCTCTATTTAAAAAAAAAACCCAAAAAAATCATAAATAAGCCGCACCTGCATACAAGCCGCATCCGCTTTTGAATTGTAAATGTACATGTATGTACCTAAATAGATCCTTTCCTAACCTGTATTTTAACACGGTGTAACGGTGGACGCTGCACAGAGACGCGGAGATCCGGAATTCATACAAAACAGGATTTATTAGAATAAAGAACTCAGGAGACGCCGCTCATACGGAGCGGCCAGACAGGCTAGGGAGCCTTGTGCTCTGCGCGCCGTGGTACCGGGAGTACCGGAGAGCAGGGGGGTTAGAGCAGGGAGGAGAGAGAGAGAGAGAAAGCACCGAGCAGCAACTTTGCTGATTAAAACGGGACAGAACCAAGAGAAAATAAGCGCTATTTACAGTATTTATCTTCATTTCTCCTGTGTGTGAAATGACGTCACCTTAACCTTGTAAAGATAGAGTTTGTCCTCCTTCTATCCGCTTCTACCCACTTATATCTGCTAAAGAGGAACTAGCGCATTCTTCTTCTTTGCATTTATTTTGTCTTAGTTTTGATTCTAATTCCGGTTAGAGCCCCTAGCGGTCGGGAAAAAATCTGCAGAATAGCCGCACCTTATTATTAGCCGCATGGTTCAAAACCTATGTAAAAAGTAGCGGCTTATAGTCCAGAATTTACAGATATATATATATATATATATATATATATATATATATATATATATATATATATATATCTATATATATATATATATATATATATATATATATCTATTATAATGAATGAATAATATATATATATATATATATATATATAAAGGGGAACGGTAGGGGTGGCTTAGTGGATTAGCACGTTCGCCTCACAAAACCGCCAGGGATCCGGGTTCGATTCCCCGTCTCGGCCATGTGTGTGTGGAGTTTGCATGTTCTTCCCCGTGCCTCAGGGGGTTTTTTTCTCCGGGTTCTCCGGTTTCCCCCCCGGTCCAAAAACATGCACGGTAGGTTGATTGGCACCTTGGAAAATTGTCCCTAGTGTATGAATGTGAATTGTGTGTGAATGTGTGTGTGTGTGCCCTGCGATGGGTTGGCATTCCATCCAGGATGTATCCTGCCTTAATTGCCCATAGATGCTTGAGATAGGCACAGGCTCCCCATGACCTGAGTGAAGATCAGATAAAGCGGTAGAAGATGAATGAGTGAATATATATATATATATATATATATATATATATATATATATATATATATATATATATATATATATATATATAATGTGTGTGTAAAAAGACTGTATTAGTTTGCATAGATACAACATATATACATATATACATATACAACTTCCTGACTTCCTGGAACCCTACTATACAGTGATCGTCACATACACTGTACATCCATGTTACATTTCTGAAATTGAAGGGTGAGAAAGGCAGAGTTTTCTCATTAAAATCCAATTGTTGATCGCGGCTCTTTGTCCTTTGTTGAAATGTAGCTCACGACCAATGACCGGAAGGCCGTAACGTACAGTTCTCCACACAGTGCACTTGGGCTCCTGTTTTTCCTCTACCTACCCAATTTATAAAGGAGCTAAAGAGCATTCTGTGTGTGTGTGTGAGTGTGTGTGAGTGTGTGTGTGTGTGTTGTAAACAGAGTGTGTGCTGTATTCTAGATTGATGTCCTGCTTCTCTGCACTTGTGTGTACGTGTGTGTGTGTGTGTTTTCTTGTTTGAGTATAGCTCCTGCACTGGCTAACTGTGATACATGGCTACTCCTCTATCGTTTCTCACTTCAAAAAAATTCATCTTTTCACTCAAGAAGATAATTAATTATTTCCCAAACTTTCTCACCGCCATTTATCAGCAGGATTTTCTAACTAGGGCCGAAAGTCGAAACGAAACGACGGCCTATTTTCAGTTTGTTTGTTGTTTTTTTCTTCCAAAAGTGGAAGAAGTTTAGGGGAGTATACCTTTGTGAAAAAGGTGAGCAAAAACAATTGGTGAATTATTACTACCTGAATTATTACACTATTACATTAGTACAATAGTATTATGGTTTATGCCACATCTATAGAAAATGTAAGTATTGTAGATCTGCGTGTATCAATGACAGGAATCTCAGACAACGAGCAGGAATGGCGTTACTAACGCAAGAAACACAATGAACACAATTAGGGACGTCTCCTTTCACTGTAGCCACAGCCTCACCTCGCGCATACAACATCTCTAACAGATTAACCTCATCATGTGACTGCATGTTTTCCCTGCAAATTAAAAAAAAAAATCTTTTTTCAAGCCCATTGTACTTTATGCATGTATTTGAAATGAAGGAAAATGTTGTGTTACTGTGCAGATTGTGAGGGAAAAAGTATAAATGGTTCATGAAAAAGCGTTTAGAAAATGTAAATGGAACCTCAAGCTTTAGAAGAAATTATCTTAGGTTTGTAAATCAGGGCATGCTTTAATTTCCGATTGATGCAGTGAGATAAATTATAAAGGTACATTGGAGAAATGATGGAGCTAAATACATTTTAGATGCACTGCAGAAGAAGGATCTTCCTTAGTGCTATGGAAAACAAATACACATCCCGGCGCTTATACTGCTTCCCTTCCTTTTCCTTAGCCTTCCTCTGGTTTCATTCCTTTTCATTCCCTTTCCTCTGCTTCCCTTCCTTTTTCCTTATCTTTCCTCTGCTTTCCTTCCCTTCCCATTGCATCTATTCTCTCTCTCCTTCCTTTTCCTGCCCTTTCCTTTGCTTCTATTCCTTTTCTATACCTTTCCTCTACTTCCATTCCCTCTCCCTCCTTTTGCTTCCCATTCATCTTCTTACCTTCCCTCTTCTTCCCTTTCCTCTTCTTCTATTACTTTCCTTCCTTTTCCTCTGCTTGACTTCCTTTTATTTCCCTTTCCTCTGCTCAAATTCCCTCTCCATCCTTTTTCTTCCCTTTTCTCTGCTTCCTTTCCCCCTCTCTCCTTGTCCCGCCCTTTGTCCGCTTCTATTCCCTCTCATTCCTATGCCTTTCTTTTCCTCTGCTTTCTTTCCCTTTCCTTCCCTTTCCTCTGCTTTACCTTCCCTCTCCTTCTCTTCTCTTCTCCCGCCTTCCCAGCAACACACACATTGACCTTCACAGCCACGCTGCATCTTTTCCTGCCACCTCAGCATCTACTAGTCAAGATCCAGTCGTGCCAAATGGCAGGAAGCCGGCCAAACCCTAGCGCTCCTGACAGCACAAACACACCTTCATTAAGGCTCGTCACGCACCCCCGATCGAACAAAAGATGAATCTGTGTCAATGACGGCAGGAAATTTCCCGCTGCAAACACAAAAGGGTTCCGGCTGAAATGAAGTGAGAGGAAAAATCTGAATAAGGTCATCTGAAGAATAATTGTCGGGAACATTTTTCAACTTTTTTTGTTTTGTTTTGTTTTTGTGTGTATTTTCTTTTTAAAATCCACATCTCTACTTATCATCCTCTCCTGGTCAAATGATAAAGACCTCAACCTCTCATTGTGCCAACAGCTCTTCTCAACTGCTTCTCAGACATTGATTTCGATGTTGTTCTTTCTCTTCTCCTCAATCTGACTCGTAGCTAGCTTAGATGGATGGCTCTTGTTGCTCAGGAGATTTTTTTTTGTCTTTTTTTTTTCACCCTTGGATGCAAGTCCCCAGACAGGACAATCCACCTCAAACAGTTGGATCCTGAACTTATGACCTGATATAAGGCAGCAGGAGAAGTTGGCGCGCCATGAATCCTTAAATATATAAGCTATAAGAAGGTGTGTGTATGTTAGAGTCAGGGTTGTGAAGAGCAGAATTTGGGAAATTTGCACGCTGGTCATATATATCTATATAATATATATATATATATATATATATATCTATATATATATATATATATATATATATATATATATATATATATATATATATACATATATACATATATACACGTACTGTATATAAATACATAAACCACTCCAGGTCCTAAACATGTAAACTTGCATGGATGCCTCAAACCCATCATGAGACCTTCCCTTGTTTTTTCTCCAAACCTTTCTTCTTCACCAGCGTTCTGTACAGACGTTCTCTTTATCAAAGCCGACTCTTGCCTGATGCTAACAGTACACTGACTTCCGATGATGACTCCCCCCCCCCCCTTCCAACACACATTTTTTCATCCCTATCTAGCGATTCAGTGTTTTCTTTTTTCCTGAGCTGTGCATGTTGTTGTTTTTTTTTTTTTTTTTTTTGGCTTTGGCAGCTATTAATTGCAGTCACTATCAATCTGCTTCACTCGCTGCAGAGTAAAGGAGCTATTTACCGCATGAGTGTGCATGTGTGAGAAGACAAGCAATTGGCCCGAGTAACAAGTGGAAAAGTTGGAAACAAATTAAAAAACTCGGGAGTTTGTGTGATTACGGGCAAATTGCAAGAACAACAAAATGTAATTCCAGGGAGACAAGCTTCACCATTTAAAGAGGGATTTCCATTTTAATGAGTATTATAGGTCTGATTTAAGCATGTCTGGGTTATTTAAATGGATTAGTAATAAGGACAACTAGTATTATTATTATTATTATTATTATTATTATTATTATTATTATTATCACGCAGTGTAGTCTTTTTAAATCCCTTGTATTTGTTGTTTTAATTACAATTATTATTTATATTCTTGATTTTGTCATTGTTCATCTGTTCTTGTTTTTTTAAACATCAAGTTTTAGAAAGTATGCAAGAAAAAAAACCAGTATTATTCAGAGAACATTGTATTATATTCAAGTACCATTCTTCATGAGCAATTTTTTTCAGCCTTTTCAGCCTTTTCTCTCTATTTATTCTCTCCTTCCCTGTCCTCTCTGCTCACATGGCTAACTGCTAACTGGGAGGACACACCATCAAACAGTTTGTTTCATTTTATTTTTATCCACAAAGGCACCAGGGTTGGCACAGGGACAACAGAACAACAGTCTTGCTAAGTGTCAACTTTTCCCTCAGCCTCTCATGCCTTTCCTCCACACTTTCACTATTCTTCATCTCATTGCCAGACAAATAAACAAGCCGAATGACAGCACCCTGCTACACGAAAAAGCAAAGGCCGAAAGGGAAGTGAAAAAAAAAAAAAAAAATATATATATATATATATATATATATATATATATATATATATATATATATATATATATATATATATATATATATATATATATATATATACAAATAAATAAAAGTTCAGAAAAAAACAACAGAAAAGCAGACTGTTTACTGCCAGCACTCAAGGTGCTCAGAGGAGGCGGGGCCAAGGCACCATGGCAGGAGTCCAGTTGTACGCTGAAAGCTCCGATCTCCTTCAGGATCCTCCATTGATTGGCGATCGATCCCTGCATGATATATCACCCAGCCCTGCACCCGACAGATTTGGCCCTGAGAATCTGAACTACTGCCATCAATGTCAGAGAAGTAGCAGGTGTTTGCCAGACAAACCGAGTCGATGCCCGCATTTAAAGCAGGCAGCGCCCGGGCCGGAACGAACCACCGACCTCATCCCTCGTTCATAATTCATTCGCTTCAAACCCTTTCTCTCATTAATATTGATAAGCCAAAAGAAGTGGCGTCATGGGCTTCGACTTGACTTTCACAATAGCGGTCCAGCCAGACCTCTTTGTGGCATAGTCATAAACCTGACCAATCAGGTCAAACGTCTCTGCATGAATTTCACACAGAACTTATAAAGAACCTGATCAGGAAAGCACCATCTGCCAATGACTGATCAAAGTCGGCGCTCCCTGTGACTGCGCGTGCAGCCTTGTGCTGCCATCTACTGGTGTGTTACAAAACTAGTATTGAAACTTGAGTCGAATGAGTCATGCCACATTTCATTCTGATCCTTTTCATGGTTTGTGAGGATTAAAGATGAAGGCCCCCTAGTTTAATAGAATCCAGGGAGACTGAAATCCGGACCACTGGAAAAGGAGTGTTAATGATGCAACACTTGAGATATCTAGCAGAATATTTGAGGAGCAGAACCATTTATAGTCATTGTATAGCATTTTCTTTTAAACTGCATATTTGTATATCTAAATATCACTTTATATCCTAATTGTAATAAAACAAAAACATCATGCAAGTGTAAAAGAGGCATCTGCTGGTGTAGCAGAGGTGTTTTTTTTTTGGATGGGTTTCAGGTTGAATGTCCATCCGTCTGTGCATCCAAGTGCCCAGGCGCCCGTGGGCCACGCTGGAGTGTTTTAACCAGCAATGAACCCATTAGATTCTATAAGTAATCCATACAGGATCAGAGGTTACAGCAAGGTCAACAGTTTGAAACAGTTTCAGCGGCTTGTTCGAAATACATCTTCTTATCCGTATAAAATAGTAATAAGGACTTGAATTGCTGACGGCATAGGCTTCCCCAGTGTCGAGTCCTGTGTGTGTGTGTGTGTGTGTGTGTGTGTGTGTGTGTGTGTATATGTCTGTTTTTTTTTTCCAAAGAGCTACCTGATTGAGTATTCCCCAGCGGCAGCGTGACTGCACATCAAGGATACAATGGTGTCCTTCTCTATCTCTGTGTCGTACGTTTTCTTGAAAACCCTCCACAAACGACAAACAATCAAACAGTGAGAGTGAGACAAACAGTAGAGTGGCGTCTCTACACTCAGACCGCTGAGGAGGAGGAGGAGGAGTATTTATCTCCTGTGCTGTGCGTAACAAGCTCTGGCCACCCCATTTCAGAAATTAAGTGTGTGTGTGTGTGTGTGTGAGTGTGTGTGTGTGTGTGTGTGTGTGTGTGTGTGTGTGTGTGTGTGTGTGTGTGTGAACAGGACCGGGGCTGAATCTGGGGGTGTGAGCGATATGATTAATGACTCAATTTCCTCTCCCACTTTTTAAAGTGGAGTGTCAGTTTACTTCCTGAACTTCTTTGATTTCTCCTTGACTGAGTGGGCGGAGAGAGGGAATATAAAAGAACGGGATGGCGCATTCGATTACGATTATTGAAATGACGGCGGGAGGGCTAACATTACGCGTTATTTCTCCTCTGTTGGCGTACACCTGCCTCTTGTGAACTTCTCACAGGATTCTCATTTTAATCAGGACAAACAGTGGAACCACAAGTCCGGTTTTGGGGGGAAGGGGGGGGGGTGTATGGGAAAACAAACACACATTGTATTTTTTTATTTGATGAAAAAAAAAAACAGGATCAAGGATTTGTAAGGAGTTTGTTTGAAATTGTCAGTGTGTTCCTTCCTTCCTTCCTGCCTTCCTCTCTCTGCTTTTCCCCGAGTGCCAGATCAGTTCACTGGATCTCCCAGATCAGTCCGATTTAAAGTGATGCGGTTGGGATTTAGGGAGCAAAACTGAGCATGATTCATTTCACACTTACTCTAGATTTAAACAATTATAGTCGGGTTCACTTGGGACATAAGAGTGACACTAAAATTGATTTCTTACTACGCCAGACGGTATTTCTACTTTTATATTTTTGTTAGAGAGCGTGAGGGAACTGTAGAAGGTGGAGATGTGATGGATATTTAAAGTAAAAGAAGACGCCGGAATGAACATCTCACAAAACAGAATCTGATTAGAGTATGAACTAAAACACAGTTCATCATCAGAGAGTGGTTCTGTAACAAATCACACAAATCACTATTTTACCTATATTATAATCTGTATTATTACTATATAATAATCAGTCTATTAGCATTTTTATGCCACATATATATATATATATATATATATATATATAATATATATATATATATATATATGTCACAGTATCAGAACGAAATTTATTTTGTTTACTGCTTTAGTTTTGTTTTTCTTTTTAATTTAGTTTCAGCCGCCACTTTGACATTTACATTTACATTACAGACGTACAGGAAGAAAAACTTTGAGCACCTTTTGTAACCTTATCTCAAGATATCTCAATTAATTTCGTATAAAAAAATTTTTTACAATTTTTTCTTTTCCTGAAGAGAAATCTGGCTGATTGTATAAAGGATTTTTCTTATTCCTTTAAAAGAGGGGGAAAAAAAGAACTAAAATTACCAAAAAAAAAAGTACAAATTTTCTAGCTGATATAATGCAGATAAGAAACCACACACACACACACTCACACATATATATATATATATGTATATATATATATATATATATATATATATATATATATATATATATATATATATATATATATATATATATATATATATATATATATATGTTTGGTGTACCCTATGATCAGAGAGTCGTTAGTTGAAATCCCAGCGCTTCCAAGCTGTCACTGCTGGGCCCTTGAGCAAGACCCTTAATTGCACATTTAACCGTGGATAGAGTCCCAGTGCAGCTTTACAGAGATAAATAAGTTATAAAGTTTGAATTTATATGCTAGTGCCTATAAGTTAATGCCAGTGGCTAAATTGGCAAAACTCCCTGAAATGCAATAAGGAAGAAAAAAACCTCATGAGACTCAAAAAGGGACCTTATTTATATCTGAGTGGGAATCACTGGCCAAGAGTGTATACCAAATACAGCTCTGGCATACTATTCTAGGCAATACTACACACACATTTCCCATGCCTTTCTGCAGCCTAGGTTTGGTCGATATGACAAGATAATCTCAAATATCATGATAAAGTATCACAATATATTTTCATGAGATATCGTTGGTAGATAAAGGTCAAGAGTTCAAATCCCGGCCACATCATGCTGCCCCACTGAGCACCTGAGTAAGGCCCAGATCACTTGTTTCACATAAATGTAATGGCATAAATAATAATAATTCAACAGGACACAGAATTAAAAAGAATATAATGGCTTTTGAATGGATGTTATGTCTCTTTAGATGATATGAGCAGATAAGATATTTATCTTATGGTGATTATAATATTTCTTATGATATATGATATATAATTATGATATATTATGATAAAACATCATCATTTTTGTTCTTGAGATATCGATGGCATCATGATATGTGTCAGTATTGTAAATAATTAAACACTGAGAAATACAGAGTGAAGGGAGCTGATGTGATGCCATGTTTCTTTTATGACACATGACATTCCAATACCATCAAAGTCCGAATCAAAGCCGACAGCTGTTCGTTACAACGATGTATCGTGACGCATATCATCGCAACGTGTATTGTGAAATGACGCTTTTGTCATATCGCACGTCCCCGGTGCAGCCTTTTATCTGTGATATCATTGTAGCTGCGACTCGTCCTGACACCGCATGAAGTACGCAGGAGTATCACCTCCACTGAAACAGCTCCTTGATCACTTCGGCAAAAAAGCCCCTTCAAAGAAACTCAGGAGCTTTCAATTATTTATTATTTACTGGCGTAATTAAGCGTGACGGTACGTCCAACTGTCTCCCGATTGGCCGAGAGCGAAGTTTGTACTGCACCAACAGATACTGGTAAACCTGTCACAGCAGTTTCCGAATGAGACTTGTGAACACACGTTTCGAACAAAGCTAAAGGAGCCGGAGAAAGAGTGCTGAGCTCTTCCCGGGTTTGAAGAGAAAAGTTTCGGTCGGGAACTCTATCTCCCGGCATGCGGCTCTTTGTTTCCTCGACTATAGCGTAAAAACACTTTGAGGAGTTTTTCCACATCCGATGGCTTGCGAGCACAGAAAGTCAGAGTGAGACCCGGGTGTCGCGCTACAGGTTAACGCGAGGTGAGAGAAGCGATTGCCTGGAGCAGGCTCGCTAGAAACCGAATGGCTGGCCTCCGGGGTGTCTGAGGAAATGACGACGACGTTCCCTTTCTCAAAAAGCCCGCAGACCTTCAACTTCTTTTTACTAGAAGAACATCGGAATCGTCAGAAGTAACAAGCCACTGAGAATTGCTTTTCCGAATAAACTGAATTTGACATAAAGCCCAAAGCCCACTTTAGTTCGTTTTTTCTCCTTCGTCTTTTTTTTCTGTTTGCCATTATAACAGGTCATCGTTTGTCTTTCGCTTCTCCCGAGGACGTACCAGGGGACTTTAGGGGCTTGACTTGACAAGCAGTCAGACAGCACTAATGAAAACTTATCCGAGCAGTAAACAGGAAGACAAAAGAGTGTGCGGAGAGGGATGATGAAAAACAGTGATGCTGGGGGAGAAAAAAAAAAAAGAACGAACGAAACAATGGAGCTGAGCTGGCAAAGATGTAGTAGCCTCCCAGTTTCTCTGTTGCCTTTTATAGCGGATAAATCTTCCTAATCAAACCCTGTGAAAGAGTAAACCTGCAACACTTTGGTCAACAGAAGCTCCAACTACAGCTCTAACGCTCCTTTTAATGCATTGTTATTCCTATAAAGTGGTGGAGATCGAACTCGAGAACTCGCCTGTTTTGCCGCTTCAGAGATGTAATGCTGTGCACGAGGACTATTTTAAATAAAGTAAATAAATAAGGTACTTTTTTGTAACGTATAAGTAGCAAACAAAGAAGGAGTCTCCAGTGTAAGTTCTAAAACAAGGGTATTTTTTTTGTCCCTTTAACTTCAAGAGAGACCAGTGACGTAAAGGTGCTTTATAACTATATATAACTGTGAGTGAGAACAGAAAGGAAGATAATCAGCTTCCCTGTGGTCGTTGGTTATTTTCCTATAACCGCATGCACTCGAGCGTTTTATTTCATATGCCGTCCTTTCCCCTGAAGAAAAGCCATAAGGATCTGAAAACAAAAACTGTCTCATTTCTCCTCTCCTTAACATGGCTCTCCTTTGCATAAGCCCTCATAAGGCACCTGTAACATTCCGCGATGAAGCTGTTAACCTTTCCTGCGACTCCGTACGCCCGACATCCGGACACGGATTCCGCTCACGACTCGTGCGAATTGAGACCACCGGCGCATAAAATGAGTTCCAAGACTCTCTACAGCGATCGCAGAATTCGAGCCACGAGAAACCCCCGTGCATGAGAATGACATCCTGTACCGTAGCTGTCTGCACAGCACTATTTTTTATTTTTTTTGTGGTCCTCGTCAGGTCATCTGGAGCTCTCACTGCTGACGTGCTGACAGAGCTTGATTTACTACTGATAGAAAGCGTACTTTCGATACGAAGTTCTCAAAATCGTAGGTTCTTCTAGGTGACCTAAAAAATACAATAAAAAAAACGATTTCCCAACTTCTTACCCTCCATTTACAATAACAACATATGTGTTAAAAACGCAATGGAACGCCGTCAGAGCTGTTTTGGAGAAAATTGCTGGAATAAAATTGAGCCGATCGCATTCAGCTGTCACCAATTAGACATTCCTGATCCACCACAAATAAAAATGAGCAGTTTTCCCATGTCATCCTGACGCCATGATCCAGAAGAAATGTAATTTCACTGGTTGAATTCTGTCATTCAAAAGCTAGATATAAAACAATCTCCATTACATGTATCTTTAGCTTCAAGGAGAAGAAATGTCATAGAAACACGCAGAAAGGTCATTCAATATTTAGAAAAGGACAAGATAAAGTAAAAAGTTATTGATTGAGTACTGATTTCTCTATGGATTTACATATCTGGGCCGTGGTGTTAAAGCAGGGGTTTGGCAATTATTTTTTCCAAAGGGCCACATGATAAACCTGATATGTGTTCGAGGGTCGAAATAACAATAACCTGCCATGAGGTTTATCTATGTTATTAATTATATTAATTTTCTCCACCTGTAAAAAGAGGTACATGATATAATTTCCATTATGTTACCAGTAATCAAAAGAATAAGGATATTCTCTTACAATAAAAGATTGTGGACTGAGTCAGAAATACAAGTCATAAACAGGAAAACAATAAATACAGTATGACATTATATCTTTAACCCACACTCAGAAATGATAATTAGTTGTTTTACAACTATAAGCAATTAATTAACAATTCAAAATGCTTTAAATTGTACGCCTTGAACACGGCGACCCCGTGCATCACAAACTAATCACATGGCTTTTCACTTAATCTCTGTAAATAAATAAAATTCTGTCGGGGCGCTGTTAAAACACACCGTTTGGTATCAAACTTTCATTTTTCCTCCTGAATTGATATTTTAAGGGTATGTAAACATAAGTAAAATGCTTTCAAAATAAAAGCAGTACCGCGCGCATGATGCAAACCTCAAAGCAACACTATTATTTTTTCGTTTATATTTCTTATTTTTGAGTGACCGCACGTCAGGCCAGGAAGGAAGCGTCAACAGGCCCGCGGGCTGTAAAATGCCCCGGTCTGGTGCAAAGTGTCTAGAGCTATTTAGACTCACTCAGAAGAGCCATTTGGACCCGTTTCCCACAGTAAAGAAAACACTGGGAGCCACCTTTTGATACTTAAAATGAAATCAAACTCAACATATAACATGAAGATAAAATATACTCATACATGTTTCAACGTAATGATGGTGTTTTAAATTATGTAAAGCTTCACGACACCCACTTTTTATGTTTCCATACGGATGCATGGTTTATTTATTTTCATATGAGTAAAGAAAGGATGCCGTGAGTAAACGTGTGTTGTGTAGAACAGCCTTGATTATTTTATTTATTTTATTGTTAAAGGCAATACAGCAGGGGCGATAAATATCTGCTGGCACTAAGCGGGCAGGAGTGAATGAATGAAGGCATGAATGAATCGGATCCGAATGCATCCAAATAATGTGAATGTATTTTCTCTAGAATTATGCATCACTTATGTTTTGTCTGTTTATACACATTGGATATCTAATCGAATTATAATTCTTCTTTTCCCAGGAAATCGCTGCTTACTTGATATCATTCGAAAAGCATGAAGAGTGGCTAACAACATCCCCTAAAACCAGGTACGTTTGTTTATTTGTTTATTTTTTCAGCTGTGCAGTGTATTAACACCTCACCTGAAGGGGCGAGATAGCGCTTTCCTTTTACAGCTGGGCAATTTCTGTGCTTTTTTTGTAGGATGTCCAGACAGATAATGGAATATTAATGGCCACTTCTAATGTGAAATGTGCCCAGGCTTATTAAGCGCAATACTCTCTCTCTCTGTCTCTCTCTCTCTTTTTCACGAGTGTCATTAATGTAGGTGTTAATGTGCTGGGCTTGCACAGCATATCATTCTATCAGCGGGAGAGGCCTCGACACAAAGATTAAAAAGTTTTTACTTGATCTGTGGCGATAATAAATGATAATGGAAATGATTTTTTTGCCCTTCTAATGTTAATTATATGCTTATCATGAAATATTATAACATTACTGCCACAGGCAGGCAGAGCAGACTGACAGGAGGCCATGCTTTATGTCTACATGTACGCAGAGTGGCTTTTAGACAGATAAATATCAAGTACTTGTAAAACGTACATACTTTAGACAGGACAATTTCCTATATCTGTCTGTGGGGTGGAGCTAGACCATATACAGTTTCTCTTAACCAGGCAGAGTGTAAAATCCAGCTGATTCTGTTTCTGGCTATGTAGTTTATATAAGATCTTGTTTTACCGCTGAGTAGGACTTTAACTCAGCATTAGAGGTGGTATTGGAGAAAATCTAGCTCCTCCCCCACGGCTAGGTACGACTTATAGCCAGTCCAGGGGGTGGAGCTAGGTCAAATTTAACTCCACCCCTGGGTTAGTGGTTTATGCTCTTGCTTACATGTGGAATTGGATCATATCTAGCTCTGGACTGGGTAGGTCTTGTGCGACAGCTTTATAGAAGTTCTAGCTCCACATCTGAACTGGTTAGAGTCTAATCTCATCCGTACTGGTAGAACTGAATCAGATCTAGCTCTGTCTCCTAGACGCTTTAGAGTTTAATCTCATCCTTATAGGATAACTTGTATCCACTCTAGCTCTGTCCCTGGATTAGGTGGGTTTTAGTGGATCAGATATCGTTTTATCCTTGAACCGAGAAAGAGTTTTGGGTTTATAAGTGAATTAGTATCTAGTCAGATTTAGAATTCTTGATCTGCCCCCTGCACTGTCTCAAGTTCAGAATTGGTCAGAATAGGATCGGATCTATCTCCGCCCCCTGAGCTGGACAGGTCTTAGGGCTGGACTTACAGTTACTATTGGATCAGATCTGGCTCCACCGCACTAGATTAGGTAGGGCTTAAGGGAACACAATCTGTCAGAATGAAATCAAATCTAGCTTCCCTCCCAGGACTGGTTAGGGTTCAAAGTCAATCTTATGTGCAGAATTGGATCAGAATAAGATCTACCCCTCTAGATTGGGTAGGTGTTAGGGTGATACCGAATCGAATCAAATATAGTGCCATCTACTGGACTATCGTAAAAAAAAAACAATCCATAAAAATGATAAAGGTTTCGTCTTGGCTCAAAGAAACGTTTTCCACGAGCGTGATACAAAGTTATCTATTTGGATAGATCAGCTGACAATGCCAACCATGGGTGTTGTTTTTTTTCTCTGTAATATGTTGAGCATTAGCGTGAAAGCAGCACGGAGCTTCGGAAGCGTCTGCGGCCGAGACGAGGTTCCCGCGAACTTGTTCATGAAGAAATTCTTGCTTCAGTGCTTGCGAATGTAATTAGAGCACTTGAAAGTTTGTATCCTCTCTTTCGGGGGGGGGGGGTGGTTAGAAAACGTCTCATCACCATGGTAACATCGACAATACGTGCCGTCTCCTTATGCGCAAATATGAGTGTTGTGGATTACTCCATACAGCAGAGTTTTAATCCCTGATTACGTCTAAAAAAAATCTATTGAAATATAAGAGCGTGCCATCTGGGTTGTGTAAGATAATGGCATTAGCGGGGCGAAATGAAAATGTTAATGAGTGACAGACAAACACAAACACGCACACATGTACATGGGTACACTCTCAGACTCGTGTGTGTGTGTGTGCGCGCGCAGAGCGTCCCCCCCTCCCCGGTGTGACTTTACATAATGGTGCTGATTTCAATGTGTGATTTGGCGTAGCTGTTTAATGCAGCGAGATCATTCCTAGCCTTAATGAAGCCACCGTTACTCGCGGCTGTTTTTCAGGGGTCATAACCAGTGTGAGCTCTAACTCGCAGTTATGACTGCAGGGACATGAAGCTAACGTAACGCCACCCCCACACACATGGGAGCAGAAAATTAAACACATGACACACACTGACACACACACACACACACACACACACACATGCACGCAAGTGAAAGAAACTCATTACAGTAGACTTCACTGGTGCAGGAATCCCAGATATATAATAAGATGAGCTTAATGGCCGTGTTCGGATTTATTCAAGTCGAACATTCCTGAACTCGTCTGTGCTGTGTCCAGATTATTTATTTATTTATTTATTTATTTATTTATTTATTTATTTATTTATAAGATATTTTTATATGGTTTGCTTTCTCTGGTTACGTTCTGACGCGTGAGAAATTGTAAAAAAAAATAACAACACTGTCCTAGCGAGGTGTTTGGCCGTGTTCATAACAGAACAGCTGAAATCAATTTGAAATGGTTCTACAGCGCTACCAGAACGACAAACAATTTTCGTCCCAGGAATTTCCCCTCACTTTCTAGATCGACGATAGAGATGGATAGCGTCGTGTTCATGCTAGCGACAATTGCGTTACTCTTTTTACCCATCCCTTATATTCGAGATATAAGATGCTTCCATGTTTTTGGGCATCATCTTTTGATAGATATTTTTATATATATATATATATATATATATATATATATATATATATATATATATATATATATATATATATATATATATATATATCTCTATCGTAAACGTAAATTATATACTAAAGGAATATGAAGTGTTCATGGTTAAATTGAGTAGAATTGTTTGTATAAAAGGGAAATTTTCACTTTATTTTTTTATACATTGAGAGTTGAAAAAAACTTTTAGGAAGTGCATTTTAGATTCGATTAGATTATCTTAGATTCAACTATATTTTCACTGTGCAGAGTACAAGTACACTACAGGGCCAATGCAGTAACAGTCTAACCAGAGGTTCAAATATATTACTGGGGCAGTTGAAATTGAACAAAATCGGTGTGTGTGTGTGTGTGTGTGTGTGTGGGTGTGTGTGTGTGTGTTGTGTGTTAGTACAGATCCATTTTCACAGCACAAATGTTATACACGTGATTAATACTGTCTGATAATTTTTTGATATACAAAATAAATAAATACCAGAATATAAACGAAATGCATTCATTAAACACAATACACATTTATTCATGACATGCTTTCTTTACGTAGATCTGAAAACAACTCCACCGAAAACAATTTTTAGTCATTTCTTTTACTCGTGCGCCAAGTCTCAAATCCGGCAATTAAAGCACCCGTGTGCAAACATGATTTATGTCATTTAAAAGACCATCATTACTTATAAACTATTTACAAGAATGTTTTGTCTTGATGCTCTCTGTTGAGTTTGGTTTCACAAATAATAATACATCACATTTGCATTTACATCCATATTTGTCCATGATGTGCATGTTGATTAGAGAATGAAACACATATAAATGATTACCTTAAGGTACATTTAGAGTGTGTTGTGTATATATATTATATATATATATATATATATATATATATATATATATATATACACTCACACATTGTACTTTTAATATTTAATCTTGTCACAGCATTGATGGTTTACCCTTGGTTTATATATTTAAAATCCACAATTGCTGACCTGAAATGAAATCCTGAGCGCATTCAACACACGATTTGTTGTTTACGCCACTAGCGTTCCTTTTAATCTCCTTAAGTAATGAATGCATTATATACAAATCCACTTAACATTCAGCTTTTTGTGCTTAATCTCCTGCACACCTTCATACAAACTTCTCTCTCATTTACAGAAACACAGCTTCACACTCTCTGTCTCTCACTTTACTGCTCTCGAGCAACCCTATAAACGTTCCCTTTTCAGCCGAAAATCCACACAAACACTCACACACACACACACACACACACACACACACACACACACACACACACACACACACACACACACACACACACACCAACAGACAGCTAGTGGCTATTTGTCACACTTCCATTTCAATGATGTCCCTTTGTGTGCTTTCTTTCTTTCTTTCTGTTAGACAACGTGTGGATTTTCCACTTATAATTACACAACACACAAAACTGTAGGTCTCTGAAATCAACTACTGATAAAGAATGTGAGGAACTTCTCTATGTCTCTCCATCTCCGTATCTCATTCTGCCTCTCTATCTCTCTCTCTCTCTCTCTCTCTCTCTCTCTCTCTCTCTGCCTCTATATCTAATCCTTTCTGATTATCTTTCCATCTCCATATCTCATCTCCTCTCTCTCTCTCTCTCTCTCTCTCTCTCTCTCTCTCTCTCTCTCTCTCTCTATATCTCTCTCTCTTTCTGCCTCTATATCTAATCCTTTCTGATTTTCTCTCCATCTCTGGTTCTCATCTCTATCTCTCTGTCTCTCCCTACCCCCCCCCTCTCTCTCTCTCTCTCTCTCTATTGCTTTCTGCCTATCTATCTGCCTGTCTCTCTTTCTGTCTCGTTCTGCACTGCTGCCTTTTTTTGCCTCTCTTTCTCCCTTTCTCTTTGCCTCTCTCCCTACCTCTCTTTGCTTTTTTCTACCTCTCTCACTTTCTCTCGCTCTATCGCTCTCTCTCTCTCGCTCTCTCTCTCTCTCTCTCTCTCTCTTTCTCAGGAGATGACAGGAAAATGGTAACTCAGAGAGGGAAAAGAGAAAAGTGTGTTTTGTGGGTTTGTTGCTTTGATCACTTAGGAATGAGATTCTCTCTCTCTCTCACGACACACACACACACACACACACACACACACACACACACACACACACACACACACACGCACCATAGAACATTAGCACATTCTAACAGCTGACCTAAGCATTGTTTGTTCTCTTCCCACACTTTCAAAAAATCTCTCACGCACCACACATACACACACACACACTCACGCGCGCGCGTTCGTGCGCACACCCTCATCAATTTTTGCTTTCATACCCATACCTTGTGTGATTGACTCCCAGCGTCCCATATGAGCAGTTCTTTAGACATCGCTTTTATTAAAACACAACACAATAACAAAAGACACGTCCAAGGTTTCATCACCAATAGCGTTGTATTCCTCCTGGAAATAAACAATCATTTTTTTTCCCAGAGAACAAACATGATGTGTGTGTGTGTGTGTGTGTGTGTGTGTGGTAGATAGAAGATAAAAAAATATAGAGAAGTGTGAGAGAAAACCATGAGATGGAATGTGAGATGTGTGTGTGTAGTTTATTTAAGGTTTGAATTTATAGCAGTTATATATATATATATATATATATAATATATATATATATATATATATGCGCGCGCGTGTGTGTGTAGGGACGTGCATCACCATAACTGAGGCTGATACGATTCTCACCTTTTGCAACGATGCGATACATTATTGAAGCGTATGATGCAGGATGTGATGCGATACGACTCCCCACCTATAATGATGTAGTGTGATCTGATTTCGCTTTGATTCAGCACAACACGTTACAACGTATTTGATAAAAATGCGATATAATTCAATATAATACAGATAGTTCACTTTTATTTCTTTCGCTTCAGATTGACAGCAAATCATCAATTTACCTAAGTGTCTTCTGGCTTCGAACGTTCTTTCACACACATGCCTTTCACAAAAAGGGAAAAGATATCGTAAAACCAGACGTCCTTTTTCCTGCTGTGTATCCAGGAAGTTACGGCTCTGCCATGTTAATGTATATTCTATGTGACTCTCAGGACACGCCTCGGTCTCGGTAGTGTTGTGATGCGTCATATTCATGTAGGAGACATGAGGAGAAATCAATCTACATAGAACATGTTGCTCTCAAATTATTGGTCGCTTTCTAAATAATACTAGTATAGTGCATCTGATGATAATTAAATGTAAATAAATCGTTTTTTTTTTATCAATGAAAATATGTAAACTTTTATCCAATTCACACTATTTTTAAAATGGATGCATCACATTTGTATCCTTTATACCCATGCACATCTGTGAATTTTACCATCCCTAAGAGGGATAAATAGAGAGAGAGAGAGAGAGAGAGAGAGAGAGAGAATGACAAAGATGAACAGAATGAGAGATAAAGATAGACTAGCAGACAAAGAAAAGAATCGAGAAAAAAAATACACTGATCTTTGATGTAACAGCACAAATTCTGTTTCTCACAAATTAATAATCTCAGATTATTAAATACGCACTGTGTCTCACACACACACACACACACACACACACACACACACATTCCCTTTGCTGAATTGTTGTTTTTTTCCCCTGTACATACAGCGTTTGACTTTGTGCTGCAAGAAATTTTGGATTTATATGTTTCATCTGGTCCAAATTATATTTTTTTCCCACGCGGAAATATTGCACACCTGGCGCCGGCATGTCATCTCTCAAAACCTGAAAATGTTCCTGCTCCTGCACCTCTCTGCCTCCATTCACCTGTGGGGTTTGTGTGTGTGTGTGTGTAGAGTAGGTGTGTGTGTGTAGGTGTTTCCATGAATTTCTGTAAAGTTTCACCTTGGCTTTGAGAAAAATGATATGTAAGTAAAGAAGAAGAAGAAGGTTCTTCACAGGGTCTGTATATGTTTGTTAGATGATATCTTCGTGTCCGTCTCAGATCCTTTTCCTCGTCTATCGCTGCTCTCATAAAGTTGTACGAAAAAGGTTTATGTAAACGGTTTATGCATGCGTTGAATGCCGATCGATTTAAATCACCAGGTACAGCATAGCTTATTTGCATGTAACGACGCCCACAAAACTCCATAAAAGGTCAGGTAGAGACACAGCTGTTAGGCAAAATGAGGATTAAAAAAACAGTCTGAAAAACAGAAGATGGAGTGATTAGACTTGCTATAAAAAGATATAATAATATATTATTAATATTGATTATAGTAATAATTCTATTGAGGAACTAAAATATTAATCACATTTGGTACTCGTATGAGTTGTTTGTTTAGACAATATATATGTGTCTATACACACACACACATATATTCTGATGTTTGTATATGTGAAAGGATATAAGTACAGTTTCTGAGAATGCTGTAATCATGTGTGTGTGTGTGTGTGAGAGAGAGAGAGAGAGAGAGAGAGAGAGAGCAGGAGGTGTCTAGAAAGTGTCCTGTCCAATAGGCAGTTGAGGATGATAAACATAGTGGGGGGAGGGGAGGGGGGGTCAGGAAAATGGCAGCATGTCAATATGAAATAGAGACAGACAGCGAAATAGACAGAGGTGAGAGCGAGGGTGATGAATGAGGAGGAGGAGGGTCAGTGAATCACTGAATCATTTGGAAAAGTGGCAGTATGATGTAAAGGGGAAAAAATGAAGTCAGAAGAAGGTGTGAAAAAAACACAAGCTGCTGCTAAAACCGTATCAATCGCCGCTCAAATGCAAGTGTAAATGCGCAGGATCAACGCTGTAGAAAGAAATGTATCGGGGAACACCAGAACTGGGGTCCTGACGCAGCAGCAGGGGCAATATTGTGGACGTAAATGATAAGACAAGAGGTTTATTATGTACACTAAATAAACGTATACATACACTACATTGTCAAAAGTTTGTGGACACCTGATCACATTCTTGTTTTTTATAATTCGCTACATTGCACTCTTCTTCCACTAGAGTTTGGAATGTGATTGTAGTTCTTGTGATCGGCCACAAGGGTGTCCAGAGTCCTGGAGTTCACGTTCATCCCAATGGTGTTCAGCAGCATTGAGACCAGCGTTCCAGAGCAGCCCACTCAAGATCTTCCTTGATTCAGAATATCTCAGGTTCATATCTCACCATCGCCAAGCTGCCTCTAGTGGGCGCTTGTGCAAGTTGTAAGTGGCTCTGGATAAGTCTGTCTGACAAATGCTTTCAGTTTGGATCAGGTTCAGTTTTCCAAGTGAACGCAACATTTTATTCTAAATCATCCAAAGATGTCTTATACAAATATGTTATAGACAGACAGACCCATAGATAGATAGATATATATATAGATAGATAGATAGATAGATAGATAGATAGATAGATAGATAGATAGATAGATAGATAGATAGATAGATAGATAGATAGATGATTGTATGTTTACTTATTTTTTATTGCAGAAACACTGATATAAAATTCTTAACCACCCGAGCGGCCATTTTTGATTTAACGCCACAAGCCGGATGCTGGCACTCGTGCCTTCACTAGGATCTGAGCAGGAAATCTCATTTGAAGGGGTGTTTTTATTTATTTATCCCACCCACCTCCAAGTCCGAGGTTATGAAACCGTTGTGCCATAAAAGTGCAGCATAAGAACTTCCAGGTTCACTCCAATGCAAACTTTTTTTGTGTGTGTGTCTCGAACGCAGTAATGTGTAGTTTAATTGGTCTTATTTCTTTATCCAAGAAACAGAGGCATGTAACATTAAAGACTTGAAATCATGAGGGACATAATATCGATCCATTTGGGAAATCGGGGTGGGGGAAGGGAGGGGGGGGTCATAAATAAAAAGCGAGCGAGGTACATGGAACGGAGCAAGGAATAAAACACTCGGGGATGTGCTGTTATAGGAAAATAATTTCAATTCATCAAACGCATTGACATGAAGCATTTGTTTCCCGCAATAATAGAACACGTTTATTCCTTTTATATTACAGCAGTTGGCAAGTTAAAATACTTTTTGTGCATTTGGAGTTACACTTAGTGTTAGTACTAAGAACATGTTAGCTCCTGTTCTTTCTTACATTCAAACATGGCATTTTTTTTTCTTTTCTCGCTTTTTCAAGTTACTGAGAGGATAGACAGCACCGAAAAATAAACACGAACTGCAGCAAGTCTCTGACACTCAAAACTACTTCCATACGTGCGAACGAAACCTTTCCTCAATGAATGATTATTGTATTGTTATTAACAGATTACGTATTTGTCAGACATCGTCAAACAGAGTACAACATGTAGTGAAATGCTTGTCACGACTGTTAACCTCATGTAATAGAAATCAAATATAATGAAATAAACTAGACATGGGACATTTCCTGAAGAAAATATGAGTGATGCTTGTTGATGCTCGATCGGAGAGGCGAGTGTTTAGACACCAAAAACGCATGGGAGGGGAGGGGGTCGGGGCCAGTGATGCACGTGACATCATCAAATTATCCACCGTGCAACTCCTGTCGATGTGCCGAGCGTTTACACATGTCACATGACCCTGTGTCCGAGTTTCCCTGTGTCCAGATTTTTCACGTTTGCGGCTACGTGACGCCATGCGGCAGTCATATGTTCACGGCCCATCTCACCTACGAGTGGATATGTCAAATGTGCATGTCGGCCGAACAGCGGAGGGACACATTTTCCCATTCATTCTCTATGTGGCTGGAATGTTGCGTATTTCCTGAAATGTGTGTGTGGTTAGGGTATAGGTATATGATCGTGATCCACCCCGGACCCCCTAATATATAGCAGATATGCTATATATTCATGTTGGATGCTCACAGTCTGACCTATGAGGCACGAAAGTTCGGCCCCATTCATTTTCTATGGGGAAAAAATCCCGCTTTTTGGCTCCGGCTTCGGAAGTCCGTGCGGCGATTCCATATAAAAGTAATATCACACCTCACACCATCGGGCCGCACGATATAAGGTATGATTCTTGGCAATCGGGACTGCGGGACTAGTTAGGCGCCGAAAATTTGACCGACGCTAGAGAGAGATTATAATAGTGCTGCTTTGCAAGCATCACTACATTCATTCATTCATTCATCTTCTACCGCTATATCCGATCTTCCCTTGGGTCACGGGGAGTCTGTGCCTATCTCTGGTGTCTATGGGCATTAAGGCAGGATACATCCTGGACGGAATACCAACCCACACTAGGGACAATTTTCCAAGGTGCCAATCAACCTACCGTGCATGTTTTTGGACCGAAAGGAAACCGGAGAACCCGGAGAAAAACCCACTGAGGCAGGGGGAGAACATGCAAACTCCACACACAAATGGCCGAGACGGGAATCGAACCCGGACCCTGGCGGTGTGAGGCGAACGTACTAAGCACTAATCCACCGTGCCCCATGCATCACTACATACAATTTTAAAATTATAAAAGTATAATACAAGTATAATAAATACATGGATACACAAATAGTTGAGCTAGTCACTTTCAAATATTTGTCATAGATCATATTTAGGAATTAGTCAGGGAAAAATATCCTCCGACTTTTTTTGTTTGTTTTTTCTCACTGACACATTTGAGATACGATAAGATAAAACTTAATGAATCCCAAAGGAAAGTGCATGTAATATAATAGTACCATGTTACATAGGGTATAATATTAATGCACATTGTGATTAGTGTGAATACATTTTTCCAAGTTATTATATATTAATAAAGGCTATAAGTGACAGATAAAGATTCGTAAAGGCGTCGGTTTGTGTGTGCGTTGAGTACGAGCTCTGTGGTATGTGCAGGTCGCATGGCAGTAGTTATTACATCAGGGTCATCAGGGGTCAAGCAGACAAGGTCAGAAAGGTCAGAAATTCACTGAAACGTACACCCTTTCTTTGATGCCATATCAGTGTCTACGGTGAACAGATCAATAATCAATAGGCGCGCTCGTGTGTGTGTGTGTGTGTGTGTGTGTGTGTGAGAGGCACAAACTGACTCCTGACACGTCAGAAAAGCGTACTGAGCGCGTCATGCCCTCCTCCAATCCTAAACACTTCATTTAATTACATCTCCGACCTCTCAGAACAGACTGTGTACAGTGCCGGCTGTACACTAGAACACACCGTACACCGTAGTACCTCTATGCTCTCTCACCAAGCTCAGGATTGCGTAGGAGTTGATTTATTCAAGCATGTAAATAGAAATAGAATATGAAAAATGTTTAATCAGAATTAAACATTTCTCCCTGTTAGGAACATCCTTCTCCACAATCTACATCTGTCTCTTTCACCCCCCCAAACCCCAACTACCTGCATGTCTTCCCTCACCACTTCTATACACCTCCTCCTCTGACTTTCTTTTTTCCTTCTGCCTGGTACCTCCATCCTCAACTTTCTTCTGCCATGTGTTCTCCATGTCCCTCTTCTGTACATCTCAGTCTAGTCTCCCTCACCTCGTCTCCAAGGTGTTCTGCTGTTCCAAGCAAGGCACATGAAAGCAGTTTAATAATATACAGGAATGTCTTGCAATCCATCTTTACCTTTCAGTAAAGTAGTCTCAAACGTCAGCAATCGACTTTGAGAGAAAAGTAAAAAGAAAAGATTGTGCATGAGCGACTATTTTAATGATAACGAGTATTAAACATAATGTATAAATGTTGAGTTCCTGATCAATAATTGGAGCTTTGTAATTAGTGTAGCTTGAGAATGTGGATATTAGTAAATAATCTGCATGTAAATAGCACTGTATCATTAGGGTCATTCATATTAGTATGTTTATATATATATATATATATATATATTATATATATATATATATATATATATATATATATATATATATATATTCATCTTCTACCACTATATACGATCTTTCCACACACACACACACACACACACACACACATTCATACACTAGGGACAATTTTCCAAGGTGCCAATCAACCTACCGTGCATGTTTTTGGACCGGGGGGGGAGGAAACCGGAGAACCCGGAGAAAAACCCCCTGAGGCACGGGAGAACATGCAAACTCCACACACATGGCCGAGACCGGGAATCGAACCCTGACCCGGGAAGTGTGAGGCTGACCACTGTGCGCCATATCTATATCTATTATATATGTGTGTGTGTGTGTGTAGTGTGTGTGTGTGTGTGTGTGTGTGTGTGTGTGTGGTGTGTGTGTGTGTGTGTGTGTGTGTGTGTGTGTGTACACCGTGTACATATATATATATTTACAAATCTCGTTCATTTGTGCCATTTTGGATTTGGTGGCTGAGACACGTCTGAAAAAAATTTGGGTCAGGTCCATGTTTTACCGCTGTGCAGCATCACATCTTCTCTCCATGCACATCTGTGTGAACTGAGGAGCTTTGGGAGAGGTTCCACAAAACGTAGACGCCATCGTTCACAGATTGAGGAAGGTCTTCCCATCGTTACTTCTTCGAGACTTTTCTTATATACTCAATTTACCTCCAATCATCACACTGACCTGATATCACTTAACCTCATTAACTGCAAGCTGTCTGATTTTAATCAAATTAACTTTTTCAGGACTTTTGTTGCTCCATTACAATTTTTTTTAGACGTGTAACAGTCGTTAAATTCTAAACAGTCGTATTTTTCTCGTAAAATGGTACAGAGTCTTTGATACAGAGTATTGTACAAAATAATACAATAATAATAA